>OY747720.1:3096630-3696630 GCA_963556495.2 Valencia hispanica
ATGCAATTTTCTGAAATTTAAACTCGCAACTGACACCTGTGGCTAAAAAACGGAACTGCTCTTCCTTTCTGCTCGCTCTCGCAGCGCGCGCTCGTACGTGCGCACTTCACAAGTCATCCGCTGCAAAGAAGTCAACATTATGTTTACAGAGGTAAGAACAGTCAAATACATCTATTGTTTGAGAAACTGCTTGCGAGTGCTGACTAGCGGTGGCGGCAGAGTGATCCGAAACATTTAACATGAACGCGCTTGACGTCACATCTGCAGACAGCGCGGGAAAATCCGACCCGACAGAAAATAGAAAAAATTGGATACAAGCTTATAGGTGCAGCCACTGTGAGCTGACAAGGTGTCAGTATGCTCATCAGGAGATGTTTGGGTCATAAATGGTCAAATAAAAAAGCTATTGTTACATTTATTTTGGGGAAAAAGTTGCGTATTGCCTCTTTAAGTTTGAAGGAACCAAAATAACAATAAATTTGTTTATAGATAGCTTTAATATACCTATAGACAGTGGTTTATTGTTTTGGGAGCAGTAGGGAAAACAAGAAGGAAGTGTTCAAACTGAAGGGGGGCAAGACACAGAGAAAGAACGATACTGATAACCAACCAACCAATCATGTGAGCAAAGCAATCAGCCATCCGTCTCAAGTTCTACCTGATGATCCTGGATGAGCTCCAGGTGTGGCGCCAGGTTACACCTTGCAGGGAGGGAGGGAAGAGAGAGACAAGCCACAGTTCTGTGGACATGACAGCCAACGGCTTCTTCATCTATGAATGTTTGCAGTGAAAGACCAAAGAGCAGGGCTGTAACCGTACATGGATTGGGATTTTTTGGTACAGAACGTTCGTTATAGCACCGTTGTTGGCAATTTAGCCACTTTGTCGCTGTTTCTAACGACTTTTAAGACTCCCTTTTTACTGTAATTACTTTTTTTTTCCCAAAAAGGGCCAAGCAACAAATCTAGCGACGTTTCTGACCTGCCTTAGCTGAGTACGACGCATATGCTGCGGGATTTTCGCTTTAATTTGAGAAATGTGCCCGGATTTCAAAACTTTGGCTGAAGTGGGGCTTTTAATCCCAGTCTCTGGTTGGGCAGCAGAGAGCGGATTCATCATCAGAACACCCATAATAAGTCACCTGTCTGACCTTATGATAACAGCCTCTGCTGTAATTCCACCGCTTGATTACGCACCGTGGGTGCATTTTACGTTTAATTTCATTGCTTATATGTGTTTACTGGAGCCACAATCAGTGGTTTTTGTCAATGTAGATGAAAAAAAGTTGCATGTATTCCTTATTAGCATTCATTTTCTTTGTACCAAAACTTTACTTACAGCAATCTGACATTTAGCAAGCCAGCATTTTGACAAGATTGACAAACCTGAATCATGATTCACTTAATCCCAGCTGTTATTATCAATTGTACTTTTTGTCTAAAACCTTTGCCGATATCCATATCAGCAACAGTCTTCTCATGCAGGCGTTTAATGAGGATTGCGCAGTATGCCCAGGAAAAAAGCAGGCAGGCTGCTGAAGCCGCTTCTTCTTCAGGGGTGTGCAGGAAGGCTGTATGCATGCTACCTATGCAGCTGATTCTCTGCTAGACTGCAACTTATTTCCCAGAGGCTTATTTCCCCTTTTTATAAGTAAAACTAAGATTCTGGGCTTCTCAGAAAACATCCAGGGCTTAAGCCCAAGTAACCACCCCTTAACTCCGCCCCAGGTGGCGTTCTCTTAACCTAGCAATAAAGTATAAGCAGACTGGACAGCTGACTGTAATAAAATTTCCTCCACGAATTACTCAGTGGCGTTTGCAGAAGTACAGAAGTAGCTCCGCCCCCACCACAGTGTCCTTCATAAACACTAAAATAAAGTTATTTATCTAACATCATCTTTGGCTTTCATGCATAAAAAATATATAAAAGAGCAAATAAAAACACATGAAACCAAGAGAAACGCCTGGGTTAGAAACCGCGGCTCCTCTGCAGCAGTGATTAAACCATTAGACTAGCAGTGCGCTGTAGCCCCGCCCACCTCACCTGTATAACTCATGCAACTTCCTGTTAGCTGGCTCAGGTAACAGCTTAACCCCCGATTACCTTGTTACCACTGGTGACACAGACAGTAGGGCGGTCTGAAATATTAATTTCATATCACAGATTGTCTCTACTTTGGCAGAAAGCAAAGGTATCGATGTTACTGTTTCCTAAAAAGAAATCGTTTAAATCGGGGGAGGGTTCACTTTGTTCCCTGACTGTACCGAAAGTTAACTGAATCGTGAAATTGAAACCAAGGTCAATATGGTGCTGAGAAAAAGTATTTACCCCCTAGATAAGATTTCTGATTTTGATTTTTAGATCAAAACAATTTAAATGGAGTAGCAGCTTTCAGCTTCTATGCTCCCCTTATCAGGAACAAACTTCCAGACCACTGCAAAGCTGCTGAAACACTGAGTTGTTTTAAATCAAGGCTAAAAATCCACCTGTATAGAGCTGCCTTTGAGTAATGTTTAAATGTGTCACATGTTTCGTATGTGTTTTATGCTTTATTGCTTTGTTTATATTATCCCCTAATCATGTAAAGCACCTTGAATTACCTTGTTGTTGAAAGTCTGCTATACAAATAAAATTGTCTTGCTTTGCCTAATACCAGACAACAACCTGAAAATGCTTTTTTAAAGATAATTTACTTAAACCAAAATGTCCCCGACGATTTTAAATCCTGAATTAACTGTAACTAAACCCATTTTCTCATAAGCTACAGTTTCACCAGCCACTCTCTGACCTGATCACTGGCAGACAAGTAGAAGCGAAAACTTGACTTGAATGGATCGTCCAGTAGGACAAAGATCCAAAAGCACGATAGCAGTTCCACCTCTGAAGAGCACCAACAACAAAAGCAACAACAACAATGGACGCTTTTAGAGTGGCCTAGTCAAAGTCCATACATATTCTGACTGGGATGAACCTAAACAGGTCGTTCTGTGGGCAAAGATTCCTTCTTCACAATGTTAAAGACTGCTTTTTGTATTTTTGTATTTTCCTCTAATATCACAATAAGTTTGATTATCTGAAACATTTAAGTGGTACAAATAGCAAAAAACAGGGGGTGAATATTTTTTCAAAGCCTTAGGATTTTTTCTGGCCCGTTCCTTCAGGTTTGAAGGCCACCTAAACGTATCTTTTTTTAATTATTAAATAAAGAACACTGACTCCATGTCCTTCAAGCTCTCCTGAACTTCTCTGGCTGGACGCCGAGAGTCGTCCTCTGTCTGGAAGACCCATTCAGACCAGAGATTCAATTTTCAATATTTACACAGAATGTTCTTTTCTAATAACGACATCTATTTTATGAATTGCACTACTCCCTCCTGCAGCAAAACATCCCCACAGCATGACGCTGCCACCCCCATACTTCACAGTAGGGATGGTATTCCCAGGCTTACAAGCGTCCCTCCTTTTCCTCCAGATGTAACGATGCTCATGATGACCAAACAGTTCTTGATGAACAGATCAAATGAAGCCCTGTCCCTGATGGACATTTACAAGCTGCAGACTTCCTCCTCGATCAGTGGCATTTCAGCCCATGTCGTTACAGGACACGTTTCACTGTAGATAATGACTCTGTAGCTGCAGCAGCATCTTCTCAAGATCATTGTGTCATGTTCTGTGGGGAGGACCCAGGCGCAGACAGGCGTTTAAAGTGCTGAGCACTCATATTTAATGGCAAACATAAATGAACGATACAAAAATCCAAACTTCGGAGAAGGACAGGAACAGGACGAGCAGAATAAGCAGAAAAATGCAAGCAGAAGGGAAAGCAAAGTAGCGAAGCAGCCGATTGCAGCGAAGCAGGAAATAGGAAGTCAACTTACTTAGGATCATAGTTAGTCCCTATTAAAGACATACTCCGCAACTTTTACACCTTAATATAATGTTTTTTTCAAAGGTTATGGTGGAATTTTATCATCTATTATGTTCATTTTTAGAGTTCTAGAGTTCATCTATATGCTCCCACTGGCACAGGTAATAAATAACAACAATATAAGTTACCATAGCTACGCAGATGACACACAAATATATATTAGAATGTCACCAGAAGACCAAGGGCCTCTACAGGCTCTTGGCAAATGCATTGAGGAAATTAATGACTGGATGTGCCACAATTTTCTGCAGTTGAACAAAAACAAAACTGAGGTAATTGTCTTTGGAGCTAAAGAGAAAAGATTGAAGGTCACCACAGAGCTTCAGTCCATACACCTAAAAACCACCAACCATGTCAGAAACCTGGGTACAGTGATGGACTCAGACCTAAACTTTGAAAAACACATTAAGGCAATCACAAAATCAGCCTACTATCACCTTAGGAATATCTCAAGGATAAAAGATCTGATGTCTCAGCAGGACCTGGAAAAAATAGTCCACGCGTTCATCTTTAGTCGGCTTGATTATTGTAGCAGCGTCTTTACAGGTCTACCTAAAAAATCAATTAGGAAACTGCAGCTCATCCAGAACTCTGCTGCTCGAGTTCTCACTAAAACCAAAAATGTGGAGCACAACAGTCCAGCTCTGAGGTCTTTACACTGGCTGCCTGTCTGTCAGAGGATAGACTTCAAGGTTCTGCTGCTGGTCTATAAAGCTCACAATGGTTTAGGACCAAAATACATCAGTGATCTCCTGACCCAGTATGAACCTACTCGACCCCTCAGGTCATCTGGATCCGCTCTTTTATCAGTTCCCAGAGTCAGAACCAGACATGGAGAAGCTGCGTTCAGCTTCTATGCTCCAAATGTCTGGAACAAACTCCCAGAAAGCCTCAGATCAGCTGAAACACTCAGTTTATTTAAATCCAGGTTAAAGACCCACCTGTTCTCAGCTGCTTTTGATTAGGTTTTTATTCTAAGTTTTAAATCTGCACGGCTTCTTTTAAGATTCTTTTAAGATTTTTTTTGGTTCATTTTAATTCATGGTTTTTATTCCTGTACTTTTGCTCTTTCTGCACCCTGCTTTAATGCTTTTGATGTTTTATGTAAAGCACTTTGAATTGTCTTGTAACATGAATTGTGCTATACAAATAAACTTGCCTTGCCTTGCCTTGCCTAAATAAAAGACAAGAAACCTAACATAAGAGCACCTGAGGGTAAAAGAGGGCGAGAAAACGTGGTGGAAGGAAAAACTCAAATAACACTTAACAAAACACCAGGAAATAAGCTAGAATGTTACTGTAAACTGAATAAGGAAGTGAAATAACTAAAACTCAAAACCCAAACACCTAAGGAACCTAACACATTGGCTTTTGCTCTGTAGTCGACCAGTCGGACCAGAACACGTTCATCTCTGGGAAACAGAACCTGTCTCCTTCCTGAGCGGTATGATGGTTGGACTTTCCCATCATGTCTTTACTCGCGTATAATTTGAACAGATGAGACCTTCAAGCACCTGGAGATTGTTCCCCATGAGGAACCAGACTCTTCCTGATATCTGGGATGATTTCTTTTGACTTTCCCGTCGTGTCGAACCAGAAAGCTGTGTGATCCAGGTGTGTTCCAGGTGTGGCCTTTTATCAATACCTTCTGCCACAACTGGCCCTTTTAAGGACATTTATGATCTTGATCTGGCCCAAAATGGAAATGAGTTTGACACCCCTGGCGTAGATGAAGGTAATGCTTCAGGCTTTAGACCCACACTGTGTTTCAGTCCACCACTCCATTCTAAGGTGACTTTTAAAGCTTGTATTTTTAGAAAATAAATAGCCGGACCTAAAACGTTTTTTTCAGTGTAATCACGATCATATAACTTGGTAACAATAGCACTTGGACAGATTCTGACTGTTGTGGGGGAAACTTCGCAGTGTTGTCTTTCCAAAGAGACCCCAGTCGTGCCTCTACTCCAAATGGTTCAAAAGCAGCTTTAATTTTCATCTGGGTATGTGTTTTTAAAACATTTCGGGCGTAAAATGCAGGAATGTTAGAGGTTTTTAACGTTTAGTCTTGAAGACATTAATAATAAATCTGTAATCTCTCTTCAGCAAAGAGAAATAATTTTGTTGATTTTGACCTAAAACAAGACAATTTTGGTCTGATTTAACTTCAGACAGAGAGGGAGAGAAAATAAAAGCGGATTTGTCTTTTTACTTGCTGTGTGCAAACTTCTGGTTTTAACTGTATTTAAAGGATGACTGATGCTTTTTGCCTGCAGACCTGTTGAAGTGTAGTATAAGATGTAGAGGTCCGAAGACTAAACCTTTGCTGGGATTTTCATAGTTCACTATAACCCCTGACACAGGAGGATGAGGAGTTTTTCCCAGAACAGCAGTTTGGGTTCCCCAACCCAAACATCCCTGTTTACTTTCTGCTGAGCGAGCATACACAAGATCCAGCCTGATCCCCCTTATTAAAGGATTTTTCCATCATTTGAGTATTTCCACTTCTTCCGGAATAATCCAGGATTTACCTTCTGTATGAGCCGGTTGAGATTACTTTGTCCCGCTAATATGTGCTGCCAAAACAAAAAGATGTTTCTGCTCTCATGGAGATTAAACGGTGTTCAACGGGATAATCAGCGAACCTGTCAGGAGAGAGGATTAAGCTTCTCACACGCTGCCACTCGACGCTGGAGCAGTGGAGACGTTTTCTCTGGCGTGGAAATCCACAGAAAAGTCAGGGTTTTAGCAGCTGCCTGACTGCATTGTGCCAGAGTTTGGTGGATGGAAGACCATGATGAGAGCCTCCTGTCTTTCAGGACTTGGACTCGGCCCTTTAGTTTCAAAGGGAACTTTTAATGTTTCTTCACAAAAGGGCATCGGTTTGTTTTTTTAATTTGACGGGGACAATAACCATGAACTTGAGTGTGGTTTGAAGATTGCTGGGCACAATTCTTATTAAATGTATAAGTATTAATCCATTTGACATTTCATTACAATATGCATTGCAGTGTATTGACAGGTGTGGAAAATCGTATCTTTATTTAATTATTAAAATTTGAAAGCCAGATGTGTTTTGTCTTGTTTATCAAACCGCACTGAAAACCGGGAAGAATTATCAGCATCCATATTGCACCACAAAGAACCATGTTGGCTTTATCAATAATATACTCGCCCCAGAAGAAGAATGCGCAACCAAAACAAACGCGTTTCCTTGGCAACCCTTGCCGTTCTGCGTGCAGGAACTTCAACTTTAACTTCACTACAGTTAACGGTATATTTACTTTCACTGCAGTTGTTTTCTATTTAAAGCATAAGTGAGAGACATGAATGAACCTTAAATTAAATATGCAAAGAGAAATGATGGGAAAACTATATTTATTTTTATGCGACTCCAATACTCAAATTTTTAACTTAACTTAAACATCTACATTAAGCAAGCAACATGTAATTATATGAATGTATTTTTTGGCTTCTTGCAGCCAGTTAATTACAGTAAGCTACAGAACTGTACCTTCTTGAGAAACATCCCAGTCAGTGGCTTGTGTGTGTGAGATGTTCGGGTAAATTTGGCTTGTGGCGTTGCTTCAACAAGGCGGTACTCTCACGTTTAATTTTCCGTATATTGCTGATCAGGAGCGCCACCTGTGCACACATGCATGGAGCATCGACGCTGCAAATTCAGAAGCCACTGCTTTAAGACCCACTCCGATCATCTATTTAAGCTATGTCAGAGTGTTCTCTGTGGTCTTTAAATTATGATGATGCCGTCTTTAGCCACAATCACAAAAGCTGTGCCGTTTTCTAAGACATAGTTTCAGAAAAGAGGCAGTAGCTTATTAGCAATTCGCCTCTGTGTTGTGGGCGGAGCCATTGGGGCGGAGGACCCCCCCCCCCCAGTAATGGCTTCTGTGTGTGCATCTGACCGTGCTTTTGTATAAAATGAAACAAAAATAAAAATGATTTTTTTTAAAAGACAGTGTAAAACGCATGACTTTATATCATAATCTACATGCCTTTAACACAGCAGCATGTAGCGCTGGCTGTTGACCCATAAATAGCTGACGTTATGCTAGCAAACAAGCAGATGGTTGAATTAGCTCCCGACAGAGAAAAAAATAATCTTATGAGTAAAGATAAATTTCTCTGAAATGTTGACTGCAAACCGATGTGCCGTTTTTAATCTCTGAGTTTTTAATCTCTGACCAAGAAACTTAATCCATTTCTGTCTCACTGCGGATGGTTTTGGTTAAAGCTAATAATCTCATTCTTCTTAGCATTGCAATCCGCTACAGCACACAGGTGTTGATCTGCCATCGTCAGAACCTGAGTGGGCGGGGCAGAGCGGAGCAGGAGGAGGAGCTTGTAGCCCCGCCCAGTGCGGTTGCTACGTCACAAACGCAGTCTGTCTAACGGTGCGTTCACACCGAACGCGTCTGAAGCATTATGGGCGTCAGGTTTACATGTAGAGACAATGCAGAAGCGCGCTGACACGCTTGAACAGTGAAGCAGTCTACAAGAAGGGACAGAGCAGACTGGACTTCTGGAGGAAGCTTAGGTCCTTCAAGGTTTGCAGCAAGATGCTGCAGATCTTCTACAAGTCTGTTGTGGAGAGTGTAATCTCTTCAGTCATCATCTGCTGGGGTAGCAGCATCAGAGCCAGGGACTTAAAAAGGCTCAACAACCTGATAAAGAAGGTTCTGGTTCTGTTCTTGGGACGACTGTGGAACATCTGGAGATGATGATGCAAAGAAGGATTCTTCATAAAATCAAAAAAATTATGGACAACCCTGAGCATCCTCTTCATGAGACAGTCATACAACAACAGAGCGTCTTCAGTCGGAGGCTTCTTCAGTTTCGTTGCAACACAGACCGCTACAGGAAATCCTTCCTGCCCACAGCCATCATCATCAATAACAACTCCTTAAAGAATGAATTATATGAGCAACAACAACACTTAATTTCCCTCTGGGATCAATATTTTTGAATTGAATTGAATGAGGGTGTTTGTTTCACGTCAGAAGCAGATTTGCGTCGCGGAAACGCATTTCTGCCTAATTCGCGTGAATGAGGCGTTTGACACGTGTCATTTTTTTTTGTGGTGCATTTTGTGCATTCGCTTGTCATGAGCGTTTTTGCGTCTGCCGCTGAAGTTGAAAATTCTGAACTTCGGCGTCGATTCGCATCACGTCAACCAATCAGGAGCCTGGTGACGTGGTGTCACGTGATGCTGTGACCCAGTTCACGGGGTCGGGTCCGGCCAAAGCCATTCATTCAACATGGAGGAAAGACTTCCAAAGAAGAAGAAGAGGAAAGACTCATCAACACCGCGGCTAATCACCCCGAGCTACACGGCACCAGCTGCTTTCTCTACAGAGACAGGGATAAAAAGGACCTCGCTTGGAGGAATATAAGTGAGGAGATCCGGCAACCTGGTGAGTTAATTTTACTTTTTCATTTCAGAAGAAGGAAGATTCTCTCTTCAAAGGCTACATCGACAGCTGCCATCTTGCAAAAACACCGTCTGGCACTACTTCCTCCCACAAGTTGCGTATTTCCGGCTTGGACTTTCGCTTTGGACTCGTGTCGAGCTGCGAATGTTCAAGCGTCCAACTTTGGCGTGCGGCGCGTTTCTGACGCTTTGGTGTGAACGCACCGTTAGACGGCCTTTTAGCGTCTGCTACTGATTCACAGCGATTTGAAAGCAGAAATAATAATTTTCTCAAGATATGTTGTCTGACATCAGAGAAATGCCACAAGAACACGTTAACAACACCTGTTGACACTGTACCCGCTTTTGAATGTATGCACAAGGCTTGAGTCATGCCCTGAAGCGGCTGACTTTATTAAACCCTGTAACATCAGCCCCTGCGAAGAAAGCTGCGGCATCCAAAAACACATGACTGTGGCCTGTAGTGGAATGGAGTTATTCAAACACCAGTCAGTTCGGATACTGATTATATGGAAATTGTTCTGGGAGCACAAGTGGATGTTAGATCTGCGCTGGTAAGAAATTCCAAATCCGGTTTCGAAAAGTGGTGGAGACAAAACTGTCAATCACGTCCCTACAATGTCCCTATATGTCTGCAAACCAAGACAGTTTGGACAATTTCCTGGTCCAAACATTGTGGGAAGAGTTTGGGGACACTCCCTTTCATGTCGATAAGGACATGGATGAAGGAGGAACTCTGTTAGCCTTTGTAATGCTGATCTCTACCTGATAGAACACATTTTGAACAGATTTGGGATCAGATAGAGAGGAGACTGAAAGTCAGGCTCTTTAAAACCTTGAAAAGCATTTCCAGAGGTGTTGAAGGTGTTTTGGCTGCAAAGAGGGACGTCACTAAAGCTCATATGTGTGAAGGCAGAGGCGCTAATACTTTTGGCAACATATTGAACCACTCAATCAGAAGATGGTGGGTTTTTTTTATTTTTATGAAAGCATTATTAGAATAGAAGCTAGATTTGTTGGTGCGGCTTTGATGACTGCATGTAAAACCAGATGGAGGAACATTCTGGCTCATTGATCCAGACAGCAAAGTAGGGCTTATATCAATTTCCCCCATGAGCAATAATTTATTGGCAGGAGCATGGACTTACTGACTGTGTTAGAAGTTAGACAGATTAATGATGAAATAGGAGTGAAATGGAATCGGGAAATAGAATACGGAGTAAGGAAAAACAGTAACGTATGATATCCGCTAAAACATCTGACAACTGAGGGTGAAGTCTCAGTTAGTGTGAAGTGTACCTCCAGTTGTCTTGTGATGCTTCAAACCTGAGCTGCTCTGTAAGCTTATTACATTATGTAGATGCCAGCAGGCATTCACTGGCCCCAATTCACAGCAGCAGCAGCAGCAGAAGTTGGTAAAAATAGACCGTTAACAAGCATCAAAGGGCTCTGGTCATGCAGCAGCTGTCTGGTTCGTCGTAAGGAGCCCCACCGCCAACCAGCTCAACACTTATGACGGTGCGCTCCGTCACTCCAGAGCTTCCTTACCCAGAGTACACCTGTCTGCATTAGTATAATGCTGCTACACTACTGTACATGTAGAAAATATTGAAACCACAGCAAATCATTGACTTCAGTTGTTCTAATCACTAAATATTTAGATAACAACCTAAATGTTTCATTTGTACATTACATATTTGGGTAACTGACTAAATGTTTGGTTTTAATCTAAATATTTAGCTTAGAAGTAAATATTAAATTCTAATACGTTAATTCACTTGCAGAAAAGCGGAAGTGGACTATCACAATAAAAGCTGGGTCCCACAAACCTCTAGACAAACTCCTGCTGCGGGTTCATCACTGTTGCTGTAAATCCATCGGTAAACGTCTCTGTTGCCGTTAAAACGGCTGAAATGTTGGACATGTTGGGAGGAAAATAAACAATGATAAAGAGGAGACGGTCAGTCTGCCAGCAGTTTATATAGAGGTTACCATAACCCAGCTTTTATTTTGGTAGTCCACTTCCGCTTATAGGAAAGTAAGTTAGCATATTCAGCTCCGAACCAGTTTAGCTTGAAACTAAATGTTTAGTTTCTTACCTAAATATTTAGTCTACAAATGTAATATTTAGGTTGTTAGCTAAATATTTAATTACTTTCCGATAAGCCGCATTTATTTATCTTATGACAGGCTGAATAACCAAAAATATTATTATTACAAACGCCATGCGATATTCATATTCATATTCATATTGCTGATTATTCCTAAATATCTTGAATCTTCTGAGACAGTTTGGTCGTCTGAGTTGTGGCAGCTGGACGTCTTTTGCTCCTGACAGCAAGGATTCAGATATTTTAGGACAGCCTTTAACAAAACGTACCAAATTACAAGAGCCGCGTTGTTTTTGATTCATAGAAGTAATGAACATGAATTCCTGCTGCTCCTTTAACACTTCTGCTCACAAACACATCATGCATAGTACACACATTCACACTTAGAGTGTTTTCTAGGTCATTTCTCGGTTTCATGCACGCAATATACAATGAAGTCTTTGTTTGCTTTCTCTCGACTGATGCAGAGTCAAGAAGGCAGGTGATTCATAATTGATGCTCCGCTGACTACACTGAAATAAATCGTGTGTTTCTCTCCACGTTTATCGCGTGTCACAGAGATATTTCCGTCTCGTTTTTAGAACTGAGCACCTCTAACCTGACTAATCGTTTCTTCCTTCCGTTTTCTTCGATCTTTCATTTTTTTGGGGTCCATCAACAAACGCCACAGAGGGACAAACTAGGATGACGGGCCAGTCTGCTTTCTGCACCACGCCTACAGGTTCAACTAATCCATTTCAGCTCTGTCACATTCAGAAGCGACGTTCAGATCTTTGTCTGTGTTTCTGCAGCTGTTAAGTATTTATTTAGTCTCTATTTAGGCAGAAAGCTCCCGTTGAGATACGGAATCTCCTCCACCAGGGGAGGCCTGTTTAAAAAACCACCTTCGTCAGACACATCTGGTGGGTAGCAGTTTGTGTGTCACTAAATGTTCTCATAGATCAGTAAAATGCCAACAAAGGCATATTTCTATGCAACGTTGAGTTTTTAGGGTTTATTACATTCATACAATGTGAATGTGAGTCAAACTGGGTGTCATACTTCTCAGTTTTGGTGTTTGAAGTTAGTTATTTTCCTTATTCGGTTTAATTATCATTTTAATGTATTCTTTGGTATTTATTTTATGGCACTTCCTTGTTTTCATTTTCCCTTCATGCTCTTAGATGTTTTCACCTTTTGTTTGTGTCCTCCTTCTTATTTGTTTATTTCTCTTTAGATAGTTTCCTAATTTATTTCTTCCTTCCTTTCTCCAGTGTTTCCTTAAGTTCCCCTTAGATTCTTTCTTAGACATTTTATCTTTAGTTTCTAATTTCTTAAGAGTTTTCTGTCTCCCTTGCCATTTCTTCCCTTTCCTGTTGTCTCCCTGCCACTCTGCTCTTGACCCAGTTTCACTCATTGCCCTCACCTGCATTCTCTTAATTAGTCATTGGTCTTCTCTGTCACTTCCTCATTCCCTCCTCAGTATATATTCAGCTCTCATTCAGTCACTACTTGCTGGTTCGTCGTCATTCTTCCCTGTCTGGTTCCTGGTCTCTGTGTTTCCCTGAAGTTAGTAAGTTTTTGTTCCTAGTTCTTTTGTTACTATTAAATCTTTTGTTCTTTACTTGCTGCATCTGGGTCCTCACTTACTCCAAACATGACACTAGGTAGTTATCTTCCATTTTTTATCATTTTGCTTGTTAGGGTAAATTCACTGTTTAGGGAAATCTCTTGGAAAAATGACATTAATTGCTTATTGGGTACGAGAGTTTCTAACCTTAGCAGCTTTCTGAGTTGGTCCAGTCAGTCAGTACGTTTACATGCACATCTAAATCGAGCTTTTGGCAAAAATCGGACTAATAGCTTAGCCAGAATGGAACCCTTTATCCCAGTTTACATGTCACTCAGAAAATTGAATTATTGAAAGAAGTGCATTCCCCCCCTACGACGCTAGGTGGCAACATGCGCCCTTTCAAGTTGGATTCTTCTGGTTGACCTAGAGAGCCACACAGATAATAAACAAATGTTAGCAGCAGTGAAGCAGACGGAGTAAAAGCAGGATATGAACAATAAGCGAAGACAACAACGCTGCAGCGCAGAACATTTAGTAAGTAAGTACTGTGCTGTTTAAATGTGTTACACTCGTTGTTGCTGCTGTGTTGCTGTGAACCGGAGTTATTACCCTGGGAAAAGCTCGGCAGAGGCGTGGTTGGAGTTGCATGAGGGAGAAATTTCATAATTTCATAAGTCATAATTTCAATGAAGGCTAAAGGAAATGTGTGTTGGCTATTTAAATATAATGTAGGCTGACTATTTTGATTTCCATAAAAGAGGAAACTTTGTCCAATCCTTAAACACATCAATCATTTTCTGTTTACTTAAAGAAAACTTGTGATTTGAAAACATTTAAAGTGTTCCTGCTCTTTTTGGTAAAAAAGAAAAATTAAATAAACTTCAGATCAGCTTTTACAAGTCAACTATTACAGAAATGATTTTAAAATCTAAATAGAAATAATTAATCTTCTATATTAGAAAAAATAAACCTGTAACAATAATGGCTCCCTTTTCAAGTCATACAGGACAAAAATTACACAAAAATCTGAAATTATATACTGACAAAATAAGTATTTTCTATTCAAAGTAATAGAAAATAAACAGCATTCTCCCAAAGACACTTAAAAATGTATATTCCAGTCTTTGGTTTTTCGCTGTATATTTTTTTACAGAACTCTTAACTTTTTATCGTTTCTGCATCAGATTGACCAATGGGATGTTTGCCACCTGTCATACACAGAAACTAATCTACCAGCTATGAGTACGCTGCTCTCCGCCACATATTATGGGATGGAATGAAGGAGATTTCCTTCCTGTTTCAGACTTAAAGCTCCACTGGGACTGACGTCTGGTAAACATGAGCTGCAGCTCGGGGAGGACGCCTCGGACAGCACCCAGAAAGTGGAACATGTTGCTGCTAACATGATACGCAACAACAAAGACGCTTCTTTCACAACTAAACTGCAAAATATTTGCTGTATTTTGTCATTCTGCGCTTCATGGCTAAAACTAGCTGCAGCCACGATGTGTCCGCTGGTCCGTCCCCTAAAAATGTCTGTGCGGCACGGTACTTAGTACCTTTGTGTTTTCTAATTCTTTTGTATATTTCAGATCATCAAAGTAATATAAATATTAAATAAAGGTGTTCACCCGAAGCCTAATAACTGGTTATGCCACTCTTTGCAGTAACTTGCAACGAGTTTTGAATTTTGACCCACTCTGCTTTTTAGGATTGCTGTAAATCAGCCACGCTGGAGGGTTTTCATTTATTAACCGCCTTTTTTAGCGTCATACAGCAGCCTCTCAATCGGATTCAGATAGAGACTTTAACTAGGCCATAACAAACTCTTAATTCTGTTGTTCATTAAGAGGTGGATTTGCTGGTGTGTTTTGGATCGTCGTACTGCTAGCTAAACATATAGCTTTGAAGTAAATATTTAACTCAGGGCTAAATATTTAGCTAATATGCTAATTCAGTTGTCGAGAAGCAGAAGTGGACTACCAAAATAACTTCTATATAACCTCCTACTGCTGGTTCATCACTGTTGCTGTAAATCCATCAGTAAACGTCTGTATTAAAAGGGTTCATCCTGCGTTTTAAGCCAAAATGTTGGGAGGAAAATAAACATTGATAAAAAGGAGACATTCAGGCTCAGCATCAGTTTATTTAGAGGTCCAAGATCGGCTTTTATTTTGGTAGTCCACTTCCACTTATCGGGAAGTAAATTTGCATATTAGCCAAATATTTTGCTCTGAGCTAAATGTTTAGTTAGCTACTTTAGCTTGCTAGCTAATAGCTTCAAACTAAATATTTACTTTGAGGTTAAATATTTAGATTGTAAACTAAATATTTAGTTAAATAAGGAGCTAAAAAAATTATTTTTAAACTAAATACTTAGTTAGCAAGCTAAGTATTTAGTTAGAAAGTGTGATATTTATAAATGAATAAATAACATGGATACAAATATGTCTCCTTATGGCTAAATAATCTAAATTATTGCTGATAACTTTTAACTTTGTGACTAGATGGCTCCCCATACCAACAGAACGGTGTTAGACTGTGATTTACACACCCTTTTTAGGTTTTAATCTCTGGTAAACGTTGGAGCGCTCAGTTGATTGACATAAAATTGACGTTTTCTGTTGGAGCCAAGAAACGCTGAAGAATATTCAGCTCGCTGAAGCAAAGGCGTCAAGGTTATCTCACTATTACAAGCCTCTTCTGTGTCTTCATACTTGAAGAGTGGGTCAGTGATGAACTGAGTCCAAACAGTAATACGGCCTGATGAGTCATATTCCCTCAGGTGATAAGGCAGGTAGAGGACCAATCAGTGAGCATGAGAGCAGCCCTCGTTACATCATCGGATAAAAAGATCCTAGACTCTGCTGTCTGCTCATTTTGTCACTATTACATTTATTTGCAGTGTTTTGTGAATAAAAATAATAGTTCAGCGAATGTGAATTCAGAGCTCAGTTTGTTGTTTCAGGAGAAAAAGGAGGGAGCTGCCAGTTATTTCTTCTGACAGAGAGTGATATCAGCTAAATTGGGCCACTTTTTGATAAATTGCTTGGGACAATAATACAATACCATATATGCCTTTTCCATTTGTTTTTATGATTAATAATGACTGTTTTTGATATTTTTGTGTTGGAATTATGTAATAAAATCAAATTATTTAGACCCTACAGTTCTTGAAACATCAGCTGTGCCAGCTTTTTGTGCATAGACAGTTTCAGGTAAAATAGGCCAGCTGTTTCAGGGACAATGAACCAGTCAAACTGCAAAGGGAAATAGTAATTTATCATCAATTTTCAAAAACACAATTGCTTATACAGCCACATAACATTTAATATGCATTAAAGAAACATATGTGTGGCATTATACAAAATGAGTCGTCAGAATTAGCAACAAAGGTTAGAGTCAGTGGAAAAAAAATAGAAAGACTCAAGGACAAGAAATATACTTGAGAAATAGGTGAAAAGTTTCCAAAAATCAATTATGGAAAACACGACAGTAACCGCAGTAACAGTAACAGCTGCACAGTGGCGCAGTTGGTAGCACTGTTTCCTTGCAGCAAGGTTCAAATCCCAGCGCATGCGTGGGTTCTCTCCAGGTACTCCGACTTCCTCCCACAGTCCAAAAACATGACTGATAGAGGAATTGCCCTGTGTGAGTGTGTGCGTACATGGTTATTTGTCCTGTATGTCTCTGTGTTGCCCTGCGATGGACTGGCGACCTGTTCAGACTGTGCCCCGCCTCTCGCCCCTTGACTGCTGGAGATAGGCACCAGCACCCCCCCCCCCCCCCTCAACCCTGTGTGGTCCTTGCTCCTCCTCTCTTTTCTGTCTCCTTTCTCCTCACCTGTTCTCTCACTGCTTGTCTCCTCTCTCATCCTTTCTGTCTTTCCTTCTCCCTCTCTCCTCTCCTCTCCTCTCGCTTCCTTCTCATTTGCCATACTTACTGTCTTATCATCCTTATAACAGTTTAGTTAGATTTGGTATGCCAGGCTACTTACCATGCCGCTTCCTGGTGCAGTCTTGATTTGAATTATCGACCCGCCCACCATAGCAACCATAAACAAATCAAATCACCTGTTACTTGTCAAGCACAGTTATGACAACAGTTTGAAATGCTTGGCAGTCATTGGCTCATTGGCCAGAGGGGCTGGGACCCCAAAACCTTAAATTGCCCATTTTACCTGACATCACCCTAAGACTCTAAGCATGTGAAACAGAGGCTCTCCCACGTACGCCATTTGTTCTTACTCATCCTAAATTAATGGAAATGAGCTGCTTCTTCAAAATTTACATCTATTATTGCCTGATTAATTTAGGAAATGTCTGTGTGGGTTATTAATCATGTCCCCTAGTCTCAGCTCATCTGCTATGGATAAAATTGACTTTCAAATACCCTCCTAGCTTTTCAGAACTCTTCCTCGGACTGAAAATAATAACTAAAAAAAGCAAAACAACACTGCTCGGTCTTTCTTTGATCGCTGAATGACATGGCAGACTGCCACCCTGCTGGGCTGCATGCCAGCCGGCAGAAATGTGCCCCGCTTTTAACGGCGAATATAAAGGCCACAGGGCGCCCTCCGTCTGTGGAGGCTGGATGTTTGAAGTGACAGCAGATGATTGCTGAGCAGCAAATGATGGAGATGCACCGGCAGCTCGGCCGGCCCAGGTGAATGTCAACCAGACGTGAACAAATCTGTCGGCACCGCTGGTGAAATCCATCTTTTGTTGCAGTCGCACAAATCACACACAAAAAAATGTAGCAGCTTTTTTAGGCTACTTAAGTTTATATTTGTATTTAGTAGGGGTGTAACGGTCCATGTATTTGTATTTTTCGGTACACCCGTGTACTGAACGAATCCAGCTGTTTTCTATTTGAACACATGCAGAATGTTTATGTGCGGATCTTAAAAAAGTGACACCAAAACAGAACAGAAAGGACTCCCAGCTATCACTAAACTCTGCTATCTGGGAACATTAATGTTTCTCATGCAGCTGCAGTAGAAAAAGAAAGATGGACCGAACCAGAACTTTGACAGCATAACACGTTCTGAACTGAACTGAAGGACTCACCTGAAACAATGTCAAAACAACTCAAAAGTGATTTTAACAAGTTTTACTGTCAAATATGGGCAAAGTATTATTTAAACATTTCTAAACAGTAACACTGTTTTCAAATGTTTATATTGTTTTCTACTCTGGCTATGTCCCCTGCAGCTGTTGGGGAGATTTGATTCATTTTCTAAACGCAAACGGACATTTGGAAAAACAGAAAAATGGATTCAAATTAATACAAACTCGACAAATTAAAAAAATGGATTTTTAAACAGTTTTTCCAATTTTCTTTTTTCATTCAGAGGATCAGAAATTTAGAAAGTTGCAAAATTGCGTCTGGGCTCCAATTACCCTGTTATTATTATTATTATTATTATTATTATTATTATTATTATTATTATTATTCTGTAGAAGATACAGCCTGGATCTATCTACAGACTGAAGGCTATATAAAGAATAGATACATAAAGCTGTATCGCGTTTTCATATTCAGTCTATAGCTTAGGTTGCAGCTTGTTAGCCTGCGGGTTAGTATGAATATATCTTTATATATGTTTATATATGTCTATGTCCATTCTCACAACCGGCGCAACGTCATAGAACTACGTGGAATGAGGGAGAGAATATCATTGCAGTAGCCTATTGAATAATTGGAGCCCAGACGCAATTTTTACACAATTTTGCAATTTTTACACAATTTTGCAATTTTTACACAATTTTGCAATTTTCTAAATTTCTGATCCTCTGAATGAAAACAGAAAATGGAAAAACAGTTTAAAAATCCAATTTTTTAATTTGTCATGGTGAATAAAAAAGAAAAATTGGATATTTGAATCCATTTTTCTGTTTTTCCAAATGTCCGTTTGCGTTTAGAAAATTGAACTGATTAGCGTAACACGGAGCGTTTTGAAATCTATGATCATTCAGCTGCTCTGTGCTGTTCAGCCAGGTCCGATGTTTTCAGCATCCATAGCAATAAAAAATAACGATGTGTTTTGCAATATGTCTAGCCAATTTAGTTGATTAACTGTCCTCTTTGCTGGTTGCAAATTTATCATAACCTATTAATCTACCATATCTCTGTGGCCATTTGATGATGATATGAAGCTCATATCTATTGCCTGTGTGGTTATTTTACGGCTTTACACGGGTGTCTGGCAACTTTGTGGTTTGGGCGGTTTTTTGGGGGGATTGGGCTGGAAACTGTCAATCCCCTCTGGCAACACTGCATGGGTCCCCTGGCCAAAACAAAATGAATGGAAGTCAATGGAGAGATAAGTTATTTTCTGGAATGACACTTATGATGAACCTCAATTGAAATGACAACTAATGATGATGCGTTTCGACTGTGTTTGTCAAGTGATTTGGGATTTATTTGATATTTATTTGATGTAAAAATTCGCAATTAAAATGCCTACAAATCAGAAGTTGCATATATGACGTCACGGAGCTAAAGCTAGCTAGCACTTAAAATCCTCACCGAGTCCTTGTGGAGCTGCATGCTGGCTCTATTTCTCCCCCAGCATAGCTGCTAGTTTCCACATTTATGGTGGTTTTCTCCACCTTTAACGCTCCTTCCTTCTTCCTGGAGGAAGGAGGCTAATCTCACCGCCCTTTTTCTCCTTCGTCGTCTTCAGTAGTAGTCCACTACGTGTTTTTACACAAAACCTAAAGTAACTTTTGCCGCCGGTCGAAAAGGAGCGTTTTCTCTGCATCAAAATGTGTCTTTAAAATTCACAGACATCATATGTTTAATCCATGGCGCATTTCAAACGGGATCAGAAAATAACTTTTATCGCTCTTTTGACTCTTATTCCTTTTTTTGGGCAGTAGGGGACACGTGGATAGGAAGTAGAAGGGCGTGGCTCCCCATGGCCAATGGGAGGGGTGAGAGTTCTGTGACTGTGTTTTATGTCTTAAAGAGCATATTGCAGGTTAAACTCCACCTTAAACCACTGTTTAGAGAAGTATATTAGGAACTGGTTCTAAATAAAAAAATTACTCATAAATAAATTATTTAGATTTCTGGAGTCGTTTTTTGTGAGAAACTTTTACCTCCTCCAGACTGGAAGTGACGAAGGCGAAGGGAGACCCGTCAGCTCCATCAATAGAAAACAATAGATTTTAATGCTGGATCCGACACTGAAGAAACCTTAAATGTTTACAATGACACGTATGATGGAGGACAACCATACAGCTATGAGAGCAGAGAGAGACCAGAGGGAAGGATTAATGACCAAAGAAGAGAGAGAGAGCTGTGGTGTCAGGACAATCAGTGGAGATAGAGACCCATGTTAGCATAAACTCGTGTGCTAACTTCACAATTTTCTACAAATTACTATCATACCAGAAAATAAATTTTAAAAACGCTAGTGTTTTTCAGCTAATATATAGAAGTGAAATCTTGTCTTTTCAGCTGCAGAGAACACACCCAGGAACGGAAGATGGCGCCGTTTTTGTTTCTATTTAGAAATCAATGTCCTAATGTTTATACAGCCTCCACAAGCACAATAATTTACCATTTTTTAAGACAAATGCACCCAATACAAAACCAGCGAACACACCGACTCTGGATAACACCACCGCTCTACCCGATAACTACCAACCCGCTACACTGAGCTGAGGCAGCGCATAGCATATGATTCCCTTCGCTTATGTCACACGTCCAGATTATGAAACTTCTTTATTAAAATTTGTGGCATTATGTACTGTAAAAACTACAAATATCCTCAATTAACGTTTCAAATAGTCATTTTGGACAACATTTCAAATGCATTTTACAAAATATTTAACCTGCAATATGTTCTGTAAGATAGCTTGTTCTGCAGCTTTTCCCAAGAGACTATGGACAAAGAAAACTCCCTATACTGACCTTTTTTTATCAATTTACATTTATTTATTGTCCCATTAAATTGTTTTTATAGCATGGAATTCTACTTTAAAGGATTAGTCTGGGATATTTCGTTAGGGATCTTACTATTTTCAAGAAAAGTGTTTATTTAAAATTAGAATCTTAGACTTGGTTACAAAAAGAAATGTCCCAGCTAGCCCTAGCTTGTCTGGGGACATGGGAAGGCGTGTTTTTCAAAACAGCCAATGACAGCAAGTCTTGATAAAAATGGAAATGTTACCTCACATTTTATTCTGTTTCATTTTATTATGACTTTAGGTGACACCCCTCAAAAATAAAACCTAATTATATTTATATAATTGGTTTCAAGAAAGCCATTTATTTGCGTGGACCCTGGTCCAAAGAGAGTGGGCCTAGGCCCAGACAGACCCACCCATAGCTCTGCCTCTGGGGTGACGTCACCTTTCAACGTGTGTGTATAGCATTAGTGTGTTCAGGAATCTAATGTTGGTAGTGTTAACCTTGTTGTATTCACATTACAACAGTTACCGCCGTTCTTTTTGGTTTTGTTTCCCCCTTGGAAGGAGAAGATGCGTGCCGTCTGTCCTGCTGTTACACTGGCAAGCTTTAAAAAGGAAAAGGCTGCAGAGAAATATCAGCGGCTTTAGGTGAGGCGCCGAAGATGGATGCCAAAAGCCAAAAAGCCTCTTATGTCAAAATATCCAGCATGTTGTCAGCTTCCATCATTCTCCTGCAGCAAGATCTCCGTCTCTGCAGGACTCCGGGTCAATGCCTCGCCGTCTCATTTGAAGCACTCTGCTTCTGTCATTTTACCCAACCATCGTCTAAAACCGCTTGCTCAAGGTCGCGCAGGTTCTGATATTTTTCTCCAGCACTGAAGGAACCGGAGGCAGAGTAGACCCTGGAAAGCTCATTAACCATGCCGTCATAGTATGTCCCACAAATATTCAACGATGAAAGAAGAAGACTTGGCCAGCCTGCGATATCCAGCGGTAATAATATATGTGCAGTATATACAGAAGGGTTGTTGTGGTACATGTATTCGGATTGTTCGGTTCGGTACTGAAAGAATCCGGCTGTTTTCTACCTGAACGATTTCATGCAGAATGTTTGTGAGCAGTGCAATGTTTCCACAGCACAACTTTAAAAAGTGACACCAAAACAAAACATTAAAGGACTCCCAGCTGTCACTAAACTCTTTAATGGTTTCTCATGCAGCTACAGTAGAAAAAGAAAGATGGACCGAACCAGAGCTTTGTCAGAGAACGCATCTTTCAGCATCAATAAGGTCCATAACACGCTCTGAACTGAACTGAATGACTCACCTGAAACAATGTCAAGCTGAATGGAAACATCAGTGATACTAGAGAAACACCAGCTGACGTCCAACATGGCTACCAGTAGCATCCAATCAGACCAAACTCCTTATTTTGGATAAAACGCAAGTCGGAGGAATCCTCACTGATGAGAAGGGATTTTCCCAACAGCTGCCCATGCTGCCTTCAAGTACAGCTGGGAGACTAGGCTGTCGAGTATTATTTAAACATTTCTAAACATTAACACTGAATGTTTTCAAGAGGTTCTATTGTTTTCTACACTGGTTATGTCTGCTAGTACTATTTTATTTTATTTTTTAATCAAATCAAATCTCCAATCAGTTCTATACTTTTTATAACTTTTTTAAGTTATAGAACATACTAAAATCTAATTAATTTCAAAGTTTAAAAAAAGTCATATGCACATTTGGATTTATTTTTCTTGATTAAAGTGAACCAAAAACGTAGCGAACTGTGATTTTTGTGTACCGTTACACCCTTAATGTACATCCTATAACTTTAAAAGGGGAGGAGGTGATTTCTAAACAGCAAACAAAGAGAAAAATGTAAAAAATGCAAATAGAAAGGATAAACATTTTCCCACAGTTGTCTCCTTGTCCTGGTGGCTCATATTGGCTTTAGTCAAAGAGATTGATAGATTCTAACAGTATACTGAATTCATTACATAGGCTTTAGACTTAATATAGATTTCTGCAGCCTTTGGGGACTGCTGTCGCTTTATTATGTGGCCCGAAAGGAAGCACCATCTCTGTCTGTTTTTTGGCAAAGCGCTAGAATTCCCTCCAGAGAAACGGACAATTACCATCCATCTCTGCTGCTGCTCGGTGTAGTTAGCAGGCCTGTCTGATCCGCATAGAAGCTGCTGCCAAGCAGATCTTCTGGATGTGGAACTGGACGATTTCTCATCGTCTTCCAGCTGATGAAAGCAGAGACATGTTGTCTTGATATGAAGAAATGGTTAAAAATGCCTCCGTTTATGGAGATCAAAGCTACTTTCTTTGTGCTTTAATGTAAAAACAATGACCTGTCAGTCAGCAGGGGTCCTAGACAGCCCTGCCTTGTTTCTTCTTGCCTGTTGTTAACCACAGAAACAGCTCCCCTGAGCTACATCCAACACCCCCTCGCTGTGCTGTCACCAGTGGCACAAACCTTAAACTTTCTCCTATCGTTCTGCACAGCTGCTGCTCCTCTTCCTCTCTCCACCCTCGCATTCAGATTACTGCCTGGGTGCTTGTTCGTGCAGGAGGAGGCAGAAGGTTATGGCCCTGTGTTGAGTGACAGATGGGCGACAGAAAGTGTCGCAAAGCATCGATGGGAGATCTGAAGACGAGATGTGACAAGTGCTGTTCTGCCCTTTCCTGAGGTGGTAGGTGCAACTCTGATCCTTCTGCTGTTTAATATGGGGGTAAAGTTACACAGTCAAATATTAACATCAATATTTTGGGTTATTTAGCCTGTCAAAAAAGAAGAAAATAAGGGGTTCATTTTTTAAAGTCATATTTCCATCAACGTTATATTTATATTTATAAATGTCAAAGTTTCAACAAAATTGTAAGTTAGCAAACTAAACTAAATATTTAGCTTCCTAACTAAATATAGTATATATATATATATAAATATATATATATATATATATATAATATATATATATATATATATATATATATATATATATATATATATATATATATATATATATATATATATATATATATATATATATAGCTTCCTAACTAAATAGTTTGCAAATTAAATATTTAGCTTCCTAACTAAATAGTTTGCAAATTAAATTTTTAGCTTCTTAACTAAATATTTAGTTTGTAAATTAAATATTTAGCTTCTTAACTAAATATTTAGCTTGCAAATTAAA
The DNA here is from genome assembly GCA_963556495.2 of Valencia hispanica. Classification (NCBI taxonomy): domain Eukaryota; kingdom Metazoa; phylum Chordata; class Actinopteri; order Cyprinodontiformes; family Valenciidae; genus Valencia; species Valencia hispanica. Next base: position 3,120,801 of record OY747720.1, read on the forward strand.
TATTTAGCTTCTTAACTAAATAGTTTGCCAATGAAATATTTAGCTTCTTAACTAAATATTTAGTTTGCCAATGAAATATTTAGCTTCTTAAAGAGCAACTCAACCCCAAATCAACTTTTTTTTTGCTGATAAAGTGTATAAATGAGGAAAAGAATTATGAAAAATTCCTGAATTCATATATCTTGGTGTGACACTTAATTCAACATTAAGGTTCAAGAGCCATTTTAAAAGGGTATCTAATACTGTGAAATTCAACTTCACAACTTTAAGCAAATACGATCTTTCATAACACTTGATGCTGGTAAACTGTATCTATATTTAGTGATCCTGTCACACATTGAATACTACATTGAATATCACATGTTGGTCGTTGACAGGTGTAAATGCATGTAAAATCATAGAATCTCTATATAAACTCACTAAAGGTGTTGTATAAAAATCAAATGTCATCTCATATTTGTGATATTATGTCTCAGCATAACTTAAGTTTTGAGAATTTTAAAAAATGTTACATTTTCCCGTTACATGGTCTTGCTTCTCCACCCATGTTAGATTATATTAAAAAAACAGGAACACAGTGGTCTCCGAACTAGGGCTTTTTCTAGAGGGGACTGTGAGATCCCATATAGGAAGACAGCTTCTGGACGAAATGCTCCTTCTGTTAAAGCCAGTAAGATCCCGAACACTCTCCTACTCCCCCATAAGGGAATGCTCTACTTTATAATGCTTTTAAAAGTCAACTCAAAAACTGGCTGAAAGCAAAGCAGTCATGTAAGCACTAATATTTGAGCTGCTCCCGCTGTTTGAAATGCACTGTGTATGTCTGTGACGTGCTTTTTCTGTAATTGTTGTCCTGTCCTGTTTTAAAATGTTTGTGTGACCTGCCTAGAGACTGAGGATGTAAATTAGCACTCATGCTATAATCCGGCATATTTACGTTTATTGATAGTTCAATGGATGTTCATCAATGTGCACTGTCCCTATCAAATAAACTAATAAATAAAAAATGTATAAATAAAATCAGGGTCATTATTTTGGTATTTTAGTGCATCTTAGTAAGAACATAAATTTTCTGCCTCTCAGTGTGGCGCCCTCTTCAGGTTAAAACTATGTACTGCACTTGAATTTGAATCGGGCATTGCTATTCGCTCTGTGGTGAGGGCTGACGTCAGCCATCCTTCTGCTATGGAGTATGAAACAAGCAGAGTCTCCGCCCACGCCTTTGTGGGCGGAGACTCTGCTTGTGAGCGGAGACACTGCTGCTGTCAAGATGTCAATCACAGCCCAGACCACGCCCAGTCCTCTCCCTCCAAACTAAATATTTAGCCTCTTAAGCTAAATATTTAGCTTACTAATTAAATATCTAGCCTCAAAGAAAGAAATATTTAGCTTAAGGGGCTAAATATTTAGTTTGGAGGCTAAATATTTAACTAGTAAGCTAAATATTTAGCTTACTAATTAAATATCTAGCCTCAAAGAAAGAAATATTTAGCTTAAGGGGCTAAATATTTAGTTTGGAGGCTAAATATTTAACTAGTAAGCTAAATATTTAGCTTACTAATTAAATATTTAGCCTCCAAACTAAATATTTAGCCTCTTAAGCTAAATATTTAGCCCCTTAAGCTAAATATTTAGCTTACTAATTAAATATCTAGCCTCAAAGAAAGAAATATTTAGCTTAAGGGGCTAAATATTTAGTTTGGAGGCTAAATATTTAACTAGTAAGCTAAATATTTAGCTTACTAATTAAATATTTAGCCTCCAAACTAAATATTTAGCCTCTTAAGCTAAATATTTAGCCCCTTAAGCTAAATATTTAGCCTCCAAACTAAATATTTAGCCTCTTAAGCTAAATATTTAGCTTACTGATTAAATATTTAGCCTCAAAGAAAGAAATATTTAGCTTAAGAGGCTAAATATTAAGCTTTCTAATTAAATATTTAGCCCCCAAACTAAATATTTAGCTTCTTAAGCTAAATATTTAGCTTTCTAATTAAGTATTTAGGTATAAACTAATGAATAACACGATGAAGCTACAACAAAACAAACCCCCTTTTTTCCTTCTCCTATATGTCAGGCTAAATTACTCAAGTTATTAGTGTTGATTTTTGACTGTGTAACTTTACAAACGGCACCCCATAGTTTAAACCTGAGCAAAAAAACTTGTCATGAGATTTTTTATTGCCTTATTAAAACCCATTTCTCTGCTTTGAGCCTCACACCTTCCTCAGGATGATTGTTTGAGAACTGGAGCCACTGATCTGAGGTTCTATGCTCTCTCTTCGTTTTCCCCCCCTTTCAGTTGATTTCCCAGCAGAACCACCTCGACCTCCCCACCCTCCGTCGTTGTTTTCTCCTTCCATTCGAGGAGAGGCTTTTTCACCTCCGCTTTAGGCTGCAGGCCATTTCAGACGCTGTCACTTTGATCCCACACATCAGTGAGTCCGCTGTCGCGTTCGTCCGGGACGATTGTGACCGTGAGAGGATGAAACGACGATGTGCATAGACTTACACATCGCACTGCCGGATGTTGGAATCCAGCTGGAATATTAATCAGCTCTGCACTTTGTGTCTCTCTTTCCTGGGTTGCATAACAGCTCATTCCCACATAATTACGGCGTGGTTACTGTGCTGAAACGTTACTAAGCTGCACTCTGCAGATGCACTATTGATTTTGTAAACAACATGCTTTCTTGGCTCTAATTAATCGATTGCTTAAGATGCAGAGCATATAGTAGATGTGTTCTTGGCATTGTTACATTAAGTAAAAACATCCCAACAGTTTCAGTCGTGATCTCCTCATTTGAAGCTATTGATTAAAATGTGCCGAATAATCAAAAGCTTGTCTGTGTTGCCATTAAAGTTACGGAAGCTTGAAAATGTCCAGGAACCAAGGCAAGAATTTACAGTTTGCTGTTAAAATTACTCCCGACAGATTTCTTGTTTTTGCTCATTTCAGATCGGAAATAAATAAAGTAAATAAAACATGAAGCTTTCACGTACATCACTGTGGAGGACTTTTGACCTACATTCGTTCAAAAATGAATTTAGTTCAGCAACATTGGAGGATTTTCCAGCATGTTTAAGTGTCTAATTATAAGAGCAGGCTTTAACTAGGCCTCTCGAAACCATTATTTTATTATTCTGAACCATTCAGACGTGGATTTGCTGGTGTCCTTTAGATCTTTGTGCCACTGAAAAACCCAAGTGGGCTTGAGCTTAAGGTCAGAAACTAGAAAGCAGAATTCATGGTTCTATCAGTTACAGCAAGTCCTGAAGCAGCAACGTAAGCCCAGGCCATCAAACTACCTCCATCATCTTTGGCAGTCTGTATGATGAACTGTTTCTGAAATGCTGTGTTAGTTTTATGCCAGATGCATGAGACAAACACCTTCCGAAAAAGGTCCATGGATGCACGGAGGAGGAGGTGTCATGGTTTGGGGATGCTTTGCTGCAACAGAATCGGGCCACTTTACCATCAAAGAGTCCACAACCTCAAGGCTGCTTGAGGTAAATCTGAGGAAAACTGAACCAGAACTGGACTCTGCAACATGACAGAGACCCAAAACCAGGGGTCATGTTAACCAGGGGTCATGTTAACCAGGGGTCATGTTAACCAGGGGTCATGTTAACCAGGGGTCATGAAGGAAAAATCAACTGGTCAGATTGGCAGATTACAATTTATTCACACTTCTGACTTGATGCAGATGAGCAGACATTTTCAACTTTACGCACATGTTGGAAATTTTTCTGTAAATAAAGGCATAAAAATTTATTAAATTCTTTTTTTTTTATTCTTATGAATTTCTTTAAAAATAAAGAAATTGAAAATGTTTTTGTTCTACACAAGATTTTGTTATGTACCAACAGCCATATGTTGTATGAGAATTTTTTACACAGTACAATTTCTCTGTATTGCTGTTAAATCCTTTAATAAAGATTTGTAGAAAAAAAAGTAGCAACATTTCCTCCAGATCCAAATACATCTCTGTCTCCGTTTCATGCACTTTTCTGACGTGAAGACAGGGGGCTGCCATCTTTGAATCATGTGAGCGCAGAACGCATTTTGATTGGTCACTGGAATATTTGCCCTCAGCACACAGATCCCTCAGAGCCGATACAGTGAGATCAACCGGTTTGATTTTCACCTCAACGCCTCATGAGGCAGAAAACTTACCAGACATGAGGCCACACAGCGAGCTACCTGCTGAGCAAACGACCTCCAATGGTTTTAAGCTCAATAGATCGCTTTGCAGAGGGTACAAACTACTCGTTTATTTTCGGTTTGCCTAAAATATATCCAGACTTTCGATCCTTTTGGTCTAAAACGTTTACCGGCCGCCTCTGCACTTTCTTCCTTTTCCGCCATGATTGTTTTTTGTGGTCGGGGAGGAAGGCTTAGCGTCAGTGGCACTGAGAAGGCCGTCATCTGAGTTGAGTGGAAGTCTGTGACTAAAGCGTGCAGCGCCATCTAGTGGTTTGGTTGTTTTGGTCCTTTGAAACTTTATGCTCGACAGCAAAAACTGACAGACAATATTTCATATTCGACCTCATCGGTTAGGTCGGCTACTCGCGGCAGTACTAATTCTAAACACTCCAACCTGTTTCGTACTTTAACTTTTTAACTTTTAATTTTACTACAAAAATGACTGTCATCATTAATGGTTCCATTTAAATCCTAAAAGAAAAAAAAACGGTACTTTGGTTATAAATGTCGATACAATATCGGGAAATAAAATATTGCGATATATCGGTGTGTTGATATTTTCTTACATCCCTAGTCGTGTTTGTAGCCTTATACACTCTCCTTTGGTGTTGCTTTGGTGCTTTAACTTGAACTGAGCTTTCTATCTATAGCTGATGGCGTTTCCATCCCTCCATTTATCACATCAGGCTGCCAGTTAGCGCTCACACTGTTACAGTCACAGCGGCGCGGATGAGTTAGGAAGCAATCGGCTGAGGGCGTCTGAAAGAAGCTTCAGAAGACGGTAATGAGGATCGTTTGGATGTAAATAAATTTTGTTACAAGTCGTGTAACTAATTCATCCATCCGGATGTTGTCTCAATCAGTCTAGCCCCACATCTGAAATGTAAAGCAGGAGTTTCTGGTTCTTCTGAGAGCTGTTATTTTCCTTTTACCCTGCAGGGAAACGTATGGAAATTCAAGGACTTTTTTCCTTTCAAATATATGATTGAGTCGGGGAGGCTTATGTAATTGATTCATATTTAATATGGCAAACATGAAGGCGGGTGACTGTGCGGCTGCCATGGATGCGTGCTCTTTTTGCTGGCCCTTGTTTTGTATCCTTGTCAGCCGGTTTCTAATATGCACTTCTTGTGTTTGCTGCAGCGGTGCATGAAACGTGTCGCTGGATGAATTTATGATGTGCCTCTCTGAGAGATGTGAGTGTGGGGCTTCTAAAGTAAATGAACCATAGGTGTTGTTGCACTTGCGGTATGTGCTTTAACCATTTTTTTTAAACTATATACAAGAAAGAAAACTAAAAAGTTAAAGTAGAGCAGCAACGGGTTGCCCGGTCTGTTTCCTTCAGTGCATCTGTAGGAAACGTCACAGTTAAGCCGATAGCTTGAGATCATTTTGATAAGGACATAAAGCTAACTGGTGGAGTTCTGGCTGTATGTTCAGGGTTGTTGTGCTGCTGGAAGGGGAACCTCCAAAACTTGCAGCAAACTTTGAATTGAACATTCTGGGTCTTTCGGTCAACATTGGTTTTCGTCTTGCTACTAATCAATAAAGACCAGATTTGTGAAGTGCAGCTCTATGGTGTTGCAAAGTCAGAAATTAACAGCAGTAGTTAATTCAGATTATTTAGCATTTTTTAGAGGAAAAAAACAAGAGTTCATTTTCCAAAGTCATATTTTCACCATGTCCTTCATATATTCATAAATGTCACATTTCCTTACTAAATATTTATGGTATTTAACATGGTGTGGAAACAATCGTCTCACCTGGAATGTGAACAAAACAAAGGAGATGATTGTAGATTTCAGAAGAAACAGGGATAAGTCAAACACTGTTTCCATCATGGGAGAAGAAGTGGAGGTGGTTGAGGAATATAAATACCTCAGAGTTCACCTGGACAACAGACTGGACTGGAGACTGAACAGTGAAACCGTCTACAAGAAGGGACAGAGCAGACTGGACTTCTTGAGGAAGCTTAGGTCCTTCAAGGTTTGCAGCAAGATGCTGCAGATCTTCTACAAGTCTGTTGTGGAGAGTGTAATCTCTTCAGCCGTCATCTGTTGGGGTAGCAGCATCAGAGCCAGGGACTTAAAAAGGCTCAACAACCTGATAAAGAAGGTTCTGGTTCTGTTCTTGGGACAACTGTGGAACATCTGGAGATGATGATGCAAAGAAGGATTCTTCATAAAGTCAAAAAAATTATGGACAACCCTGAGCATCCTCTTCATGAGACAGTCATACAACAACAGAGCGTCTTCAGTCAGAGGCTTCTTCAGTTTCGCTGCAACACAGACCGCTACATGAAATCCTTCCTGCCCACAGCCATTATGATCTACAACAACTCCTTAAAGAATTAATTATATGAGCAACAACAACACTTAATTTCCCCCTGGGATCAATAAAGTATTTTTATATTTGAATTTAACTTACAACCTAAATATTTAGTTGATACGCTAAATATTTGGGTAAACTGGCTAGCTAAATATTTAGCTTTTAACTAAACATTTACCTCAGACCTAATATGGTAATTTACTTGCCGAAAAGCAGAAGTGGACTATCAAAATAAAAGCTGGGCCCCACGAACCTCTATATAAACTCCTGCTGCTGGTTCATCCCTGTTGCTGTAAATCCATTGGTAAACGTCCGTATTACCGTTAAAACGACTCATCCTACGTATTTAGCTGAACTGTTGGAAATGTCAGGAGGAAAATAAACAATGATAAAGAGGAGACATTCGGGCTCACCAGCAGTCTTAATAGAGGTTACGAAAACCCAGCTTTTATTTTGTTTGTCCACTTCTTCTTGTCGACAACTAAATTTGCATATTAGCTCAAATTTTGGCTCTGAGCTAAATGTTTAGTTCAAGGCTAAATATTTAGCTAGCCAGTTTAGCTCGTTAGCTAAATATTTTGGTTCAAACTAAATATTTAGCTTGAAACTGTGACATTTAAATATTAATAAATAACATGGAGGCAAATAAGAGAACCCCCATTTTTTTATCATATGAAAGGGTAAATAAACCAAATGTTTGACTGTTGTGTTGGGTTCCTTGGTCTCCATGATGCTGTTTGTTCTCTAATGTTCTCTAACAAACCTACTGAGGGCTCAATGACTTTTTAAGGCAATTTGTTGCACTACATTTTATTTGGGGGTTCAGAGTAATGGGGGCTCAAATCTGTATTGTTAAAGATTTTTAAAAGCATGTTTAATTTCTTCTCCACTTTACAGTAATTTAATTTATGTCACATGAAACCAAATAAAACACACTGAAGGAAGGCTGTTGTTACAAAATAACATTTTTAACAGGTGCTTTTACAAAACACATTTAGACCAGCTAAGAAAAAGACTAGATTATGTTCAAAAGGAAGGAAAGAGGTGATGTCCTTCTGGATCAAGAAACAGGCTCGGTTACTTTCTTTCTGGACCTCATTAGATTCAAACATAAACAGATGAGGAGGGCTTTGTGTACACAGGATGATGGACCGACTGATTCACGAGCTTCTGCTACAGAGGAATATTTAAGCACCGTGTTTTAGTTGCAGCGGTCCTTTTTTTTAATGAGGTAAAGAATGTTTTCTGTCATGATTAGATTGAACCCGTTCGGCCAAAGATTCAGCTGGTTGCTTTAGATTCTTGGCCAAGACATTAAGCTGATCGGGTTGCGTCACAAATGAAATGCTTGCATGAGACTGTGGATTGTATTATTGCTATTCCTACGCGACAGACACCATGAAACAGTTTTATTCACTAATAAGAAGAACTGTTTAACTGTAAGTCATATAAAATAAGAGCTGTTGAGAGTTTGTAGTTAATGAGGCTGATTTTAATTGCTGCTTATTCCCCTAATAATCTCATAACACATCATAAACCCAAGAGAAAACTATTCTCAGTGTTTACAGTGGCGGAGGTGCTCATGTTAAGTGCTTGGCAGAAGTTTCCATCCACACTTCATCTTCAGCGTGGATGTCACATTTATTTTTGGCCCTGCATTTGAACTGTTCTTCACTCTACTACACTGGATAAACAAAATATTGGGTGCAGAACATTAAAGTTTATGATCCATCCACTTAAATCTATGTATCCCGATATATACATATATATGTATATATATATATATGTACCTCCCAAACAGGAGGCTTTAACAACGGAAGCTGGCATTCAAGTTCCTGCTCTCAATCAAAAGAGTCGCTGGTCATAACTAGCACTGAATCTGTTTAATGCGTTGCTGCCTAAAGTGCAACATAGTTATGCTTCCGTGTTTTTCCGTACCGAAAAAAACGAATATGGATAGATGTACCGTTACACCCCCAGTACGGATGTATGCATATATTTGAGCCTGTATGTAGAAATAGAAAATCCCCAATAAATTCTAACTAGTAAACAGAATTCTTGTTTTGAAAAAACGATATTTGACGTTAAAAGCCTTAAATTACTGAGTGTATGTAAACTTTTGACCAGCACCGTATGCTGAGAAATTCATTTCATAGGTTACACTGTACAAATAAATGTAACTTGACCGAAATGCCTCTTGGTACAGAACGTCAACATGTAGACCCCGGTATGGAAAACGGATGGATGCCTCCATAATTCCCAAGATACCAACTCTCACTGCTGAGTTATTGATTTCTGTGTTTTCTTGCTGTCACTTTTCCCGTCCGGAGACGATGATTCGATCAGTTTGTCGTTTCGCCGGAGGGCCTAATCTTGTAGACCAGATAAATGGTAAGTTGCGTCAGAATGGCTGTCTGGGTTGATTAAATGATCACTCTCTGGAAAGGTCACCAACCCTGTCTGGTTACAAACACAGGAACAAACATGGCCACCATCCGTTTTCACACTGAAGGATAAACATGGAGGGCGGTGAGATTTGCTCACAAGCGCAGATGGTGGACAGACAGCAGCCATTTGTCAGAGCTTCTTCATCCCAGATAATATAAAACGAAGCAGATAGCAACAAATGAAACAGATTGGACCCAGAGATGGCGATTAGAGGGATGTCACCGAGGAGCAACCGTAATAAATCAAAGAGTTGACCAAAGCTACAGTAAAATGCTGCACTTTTACAACATCTATTTACACCACCGCTTGTACTGCACCTACTCCTCTGTTTCCCTCTGCTCAGCTAAACGAAACAGTTTCACGCCCCTCTCCTTCCGGTCCAATTCCATTCAATTCAGTTTATTTCTATAGCGCCGATTCACAACAGATGTACATATATTATTATTAATTCTGTTATACCTTTCTTTTGTGAATCTAAATGCTTCTATTATCTGTCACTTTGCTGCTGTTACAGCTGAATGTCCCCTTTGCAGGACAATAGAGGATTATTCTATTCTATTATATACTGTACTTCTGTAAAACAAGAATAATGTTAGGGTAATGTATATTGATTCATAATTGTTATTTTTCTTTAAGTAGCATCCTACATTTATTTACGCTGAAACAATGCACTGTCTACTGAACTTGAGAGCATTTCTATTATTTGGCTTCTTCAGTTTTGCTGTAACACAGACTGCTACAGGAGATCCTTCCTGCCCACAACCTTCAGGGTTTACAACAAATCATTGAAGAAACTTGAAAAATATGGGCTACAACTACACTTAATTTGGCTTTGGGAACAATAAAGTGTTTTTGAATTTGAATTGTGCATAATAAGCAGCTTTTCATCTTACCTGATTCCTCCGTCCGTGACTCTTTTGAGTCTGTGTCAGTGGGTAACATTTCCAAAAGTCTTGAAGTTAAACTTTATTATTAACTTTATTATCCCCATATATATATGTATATATATATACATAATCAATTTTATTGGAATTCCAGGAGAAAGACCAAAACAAAGTGGTGTACACGTGAGAAGTGGAACGAAAATCATACATGATTCCAAACATTTTTTACAAATAAATAAGTGAAAAGTGGGGTGTGCTTAATTATTCAGCCCCCTTTGGTCTGAGTGCAGTCAGTGTCCCATAGACATTGCCTGATGAGTGCTAATGACTAAATAGAGCACCTGTGTGTAATCTAATGTCAGTACAAATACAGCTGCCCTGTGACGCCCTCAGAGGTTGTCTAAGAGAATGTTGGGAGCAACAACACCATGAAGTCCAAAGAACACACCAGACGGGTCAGGGATAAAGTTATTGAGAAATTGAAAGCAGGCTTAGGCTACAAAAAGATTTCCCAAGCCTTGAACATCCCACGGAGCGCTGTTCAAGCGATCATTCAGAAATGGAAGGAGTATGGCACAACTGTAAACCTACCAAGACAAGGCCGTCCACCTAAACTCACAGGCCGAACAAGGAGAGCGCTGATCAGAAATGCAGCCAAGAGGCCCATGGTGACTCTGGATGAGCTGCAGAGATCTACAGCTCAGGTGGGGGAATCTGTCCATAGGACAACTATTAGTGGTGCACTGCACAAAGTTGGCCTTTATGGAAGAGTGGCAAGAAGAAAGTCATTGTTAAAGGAAAACCATAAGAAGTCCCGTTTGCAGTTTGCCACAAGCCATGTGGGGGACACAGCAAACATGTGGAAGAAGGTGCTCTGGTCAGATGAGACCAAAATGCAAAACTAACACTGCACATCACTCTGAACACACCATCCCCACTGTCAAATATGGTGGTGGCAGCATCATGCTCTGGGGGTGCTTCTCTTCAGCAGGGACAGGGAAGCTGGTCAGAGTTGATGGGAAGATGGATGGAGCCAAATACAGGGCAATCTTGGAAGAAAACCTCTTGGAGTCTGCCAAAGACTTGAGACTGGGGCGGAGGTTCACCTTCCGGCAGGACAACGACCCTAAACATAAAGCCAGGGCAACAATGGAATGGTTTAAAACAAAACATATCCATGTGTTAGAATGGCCCAGTCAAAGTCCAGATCTAAATCCAATCGAGAATCTGTGGCAAGATCTGAAAGCTGCTGTTCACAAACACTGTCCATCTAATCTGACTGAGCTGGAGCTGTTTTGCAAAGAAGAATGAGCAAGAATTTCAGTCTCTAGATGTGCAAAGCTGGTAGAGACATACCCTAAAAGACTGGCAGCTGGAATTGCAGCAAAAGGTGGTTCTACAAAGTATTGACTCAGGGGGCTGAATAATTACGCACACCCCACTTTTCACTTATTTATTTGTAAAAATGTTTGGAATCATGTATGATTATCGTTCCACTTCTCACGTGTACACCACTTTGTTTTGGTCTTTCACCTGGAATTCCAATAAAACTGATTCATTATTGTGGCTGTAATGTGACAAAATGTGGAAAAGTTCAAGGGGACCAAATACTTTTACAAGCCACTGTGTGTATATATATATATATATATATATATATATATATATATATATATATATATATATATATATATATATATATATATATATATATATATATATATATATATATATATTTATAGAAATACAAAATAAGCACAAAGTTCGTGATACAACCAAGATACAAACATAAGCTCCTGCAGGGACAAGTGGACATTTGTGCCTTTCTGTGTTGTACTTTACCACAATGTACAGATCCTATTATTTATTATTTATTATTTATTGCTTTTAGAAATCGATCATAATCAACACAATCTGACTGTATTTATTTTTAACAAACTCTTCCATGTCAAAGTGAAAACTGATTTTTGATCGAATAAAATGATGACTTAAATTAAATATTTAAAATAAGTGATTGCAGATTATATAATTATAATAATGTTACATTCAAAAGAAATATACAGTTGTGGCCAAAAGTTTTAAGAAAGACACAAATATTACTTTTCACAAAGTTTGCTGCAAAACTACTTTTAGATCTTTGTTTCAGTTGTTTCTGTGATGTACTGAAATATAATTACAAGCACTTTATACGTTTCAAAGGCTTTTATTAACAATTACATGACATTTATGCAAAGAGTCAGTATTTGCAGTGTTGGCCCTTCTTTTTCAGGACCTCTGCAATTCGACTGGGCATGCTCTCAATCAACTTCTGGGCCAAATCTTGACTGATAGCAACCCATTCTTTCATCATCACTTCTTGGAGTTTGTCAGAATTAGTGGGTTTTTGTTTGTCCACCCGCCTCTTGAGGACTGACCACAAGTTCTCAATGGGATTAAGATCTGGGGAGTTTCCAGGCCATGGACCCAAAATGTCAACGTTTTGGTCCCTGAGCCACTTATCACTTTTGCCTTATGGCACGGTGATCCATCGTGCTGGAAAATGCATTGTTCTTCACCAAACTGTTGTTGGATTGTTGGAAGGATGCTTTACTGTTGGCATGACACAGGACTGATGGTAGCGCTCACCTTTTCTTCTCCGGACAAGCCTTTTTCCAGATGCCCCAAACAATCGGAAAGAGGCTTCGTGGGAGAATATGACTTTGCCCCAGTCCTCAGCAGTCCATTCACCAGACTTTCTGCAGAAGATCAATCTGTCCCTGATGTTTTTTTTTGGAGAGAAGTGGCTTCTTTGCTGCCCTTCTTGACACCAGGCCATCTTCCAAAAGTCTTCGCCTCACTGTGCGTGCAGATGCGCTCACACCTGCCTGCTGCCATTCCTGAGCAAGCTCTGCACTGGTGGCACTCGATCCTGCAGCTGAATCCTCTTTAGGAGACGATCCTGGCGCTTGCTGGACTTTCTTGGACGCCCTGAAGCCTTCTTAACAAGAATTGAACCTCTTTCCTTGAAGTTCTTGATAATCCTATAAATTGTTGATTTAGGTGCAATTTTAGTAGTCACAATATCCTATATGAAGCCATTTTTATGCAACGCAATGCTGGCTGCACGCATTTCTTTGCAGGTCACCATGGTTAACAATGGAAGAACAATGATTTCAAGCATCACCCTCCTTTTAACATGTCAAGTCTGCCATTCTAACCCAATCAGCCTGACATAATGATCTCCAGCCTTGTGCTCGTCAACATTCTCACCTGACTTAAAAAACTTAAGCAGCAACTTTTCCAATTTCCAATATTTATGTAATTCTCAAAACTTATTTTGGCCACGACTGTAAATTATAAAGACTTAGAAATCTCAGAAAGTAAGTTTATGAGAGCTCTTGGGGGCCCCCTGCTGGCTAAGAAAAATACCACCGCATCCATGGGAAATCTTTTTCTTTTTGCATTTAAAAAATCACTGAAATGCTACATTTTTTACATTTTATTTTTTATTTTTTTTCAATTTTCTGTTTGCACTCGTGAAAACAGGATGTGTTGGTTTTGTTTATTGATGAACCAATGTTGCTTATTATTGGAATCAGGATCAGCATATGCTTAGTCTCCCACCCACCCATCCCTGTAAAGCCTCTATGCATAAATACACAACTGTAAAGAGTAAAAAAAAGAGTGTTTTACATCTAAACTACAATAACTGTAACCTTTTACAACGTATATATAGAAATCTGTTGTCATCAGCAACATTCCATCTGAAACTAAATGCACAACAACCTATTTTATCTTTGGGGGTTGGATAAAGTCATAACATGTCTGCAACTAATGATTATGATTAATTCATGTGTGCACGATAATGCACTGCATTAACCCCCCACTAGACAGTGATACATTCGCACTAATGGCCACCAAGTTCCTCAGCAGTCCCAAAAACCGACACTTTAAGTTGAAGCCGTATAATTACAAGGTCATGTGCATGCGAGGGCTCATGAATAGTTCAGCTGGTGTTGATATTTATTGTCTCCATTAATGGGCATCTGTAATGCTGTAGCCTCTGAATGGTTTGTGTCTTAATATTTATTTACAACCTGAGAGGCTTTAAGTGGTCCTAACTTGGGGGTCGTCTCAGTAAATGATGTTTTGACGTGTGCGAATAATTCTACCTCCTCTGTCAGACTTAATTAACTTTACAATAACAGCGATATTTCTTATTTTGACCCAGCAGTGTCAGTTTTTGAAGTGGGTTGGTGGTGTCTGGTTTTAGATATAGAGAAAAGGCTCATTGCTCCAGGCACCACTGTGTCAGGGGGGCAGCACCAGCGCTAACACATTTTCTATTGATTATTCGCATATTTAGTCAGAGTGTAGTGGCAACCCTTCTTGGCTGTGCACAGTGCAAGTCAGGAACAAACACTGTATTTTTACCAAAATGCAGTCAGCCATTTATGACAGGAAACCAATAAATTACTTACCACACCAAATTTAATTCAGCAGCAATAATTACATGCAGCTCCCTCGGCTGGCAAAAGTGCAAATGACTTAAGTAAAAACAAACATTTTACATTTCAGTGAACACGTTTTCAGCAACTCATTGAAACTTTGATAAGCGAACTTCAAGTCAAATAGTATTTACAGGTATGTTTTTCCCAAGAGAACAACATATGCTTTAAAACTCAAATGGGTTTTCCATGATATGTCTCCTTTTAAAGATTATTGTGTTGATGTTAAATCTGAAAAAATGCTTGTAAACAGACTCAAAATCAACCAATAAATGCAGATAACACTTTAAATTGATCCACAAATGACTTTTGGTCATGGAAATGTTTAACTGGAAAGCTGTACGAACCCTGATTTGGGAACATGAATGGTTTCTCCTGCAGCTACAGTAGAAAAAGAAAGATGGACCGAACCAGAACTTTGTCATTGAACGCATCTTCCAACAGCAATAAGGTCCATAACACGCTCTGCACTGAACTGAATGACTCACCTGAAACAATGTCAAGCTCAACTCCTTATTTTGGAGAAAACGCAAGTCGGGGATGGGAAAGGGAAACATGCTGCATTCAAGTACAGCTGGGAAACTAGGCTGTCGAAACATCAAAACAACTCCAAAGAGATTTTAGCATGTTTTATTCTCAAATGTGGGCAAAGTATTTATTTAAATAACATTTCTAAACATTAACACTGACTATTTTAAAGTGGTTATATTGCTTTATACTCTTGCTAACTCTGGATGTACTATTTTCAAAAAAGATTTTTTTAAAACAATCAAATCTCCAGTCATTTCTATACTTTCAACTTTTTTAAGTTATGGAACATAAAAAATGCAATAAATTTCAGGAACTGAAAGGAAGGAATTCAGGTAAAAAGGTTCCTTATTTAATGCTGATCAAAGTATAGAAAAAAATGTATTGCATTTGTATTTAAAAAAAAGTTTTATCGTACAACAACAGAAGAAGCGCAGAGGAAGAGCAGCCATGGGAGCTGGATTATAGATATCTTTTATTCTGTAGCATATTAGAGACTCAAAAAGCACCGCTGCCGTCAGCCCGTGTTGTTTCGTAGAAAAATGATTGTGGAAACGTTGAGTCTCTGGGGGCCTCGTCCCGGGGCCCCTTTCCCGCTAGAAACGCCACTGTGTGTTGCTACTTCTGCCATTGGAGGATGAATGATGGTGAGAAATGATTAAAACAAACTTGTATTGTCGCCCATCTTGTTCCAGCCTGTTTAAACTTGGTCCCACATTGGGACTGAAGCTGAAAGATCCAATTACCCCCAGGGCTCCACGCTGACTTGATTGACTGCTAAGATGGACGACTTCAAGCCCGTCAGCATGTGGGTTTTTTTTTTTTTGTTTTTTTTTTGTGGCTGCTTAGAGAACCCAGCTCTGGTTAATCAGTTTCATTTCTCCATCACGCTCCCTCCCTCCGCTCACACAGGCACCTGGGCTTTTCATTCTCCACTTTATGTGTTTGTGTCTGTCCCAAATTGCCTGCCCTGACTTTAATATTGCCGAGGACACAGAGTCATAAATGAGATTTTGTCCTGAGCAGAGCACTACCTGTTTAAATCACACTCTGCTCCTCGCTCTGAATGTCAATGGGCTTCATCCACGCTGCTGCCAAGTGGGGGCGAACGCAAAAGGGCCTGAATACAGATCAGATGTTAAGTCAGACTTTTATCTCTGCTTTTTCACCTCTGTCCTCCCATTAAAGGTTTCATTAACATAAGTGGGAGAAAGTATTTTGGCGTGTAATCAGGCTCCTAAATGCCTCTACCAAGGTGTCTATTTGACCAGACTGTTCTTTCGTCTAACCACACACCCTGCTGTTACCTTCGGTGTCAGCTAGAGGTCAGCAGCTAATATATTTTGGTAAGATACAGTTGGTTCGACCTTAAATCTCATGCTGCATGAGGCAGGAGCAGATAAAGCATCAAAAAACCCTTTTTTTATGCCGGTTTATTGCAGCTTAGTGTAACGGCAGGGATGATTTATTTTCGTATTTGTTCCACAATGTCATCGAGGGAAATCACAGCTTTGCTTTGGAAACCCTGAGTTTTATTAATTCGGCTCCATCTGTACAAATTAAAAAGGGGCCGTTTAAACCTTTACAGCCCAATAAAATAAAATAAAAGGAAAATTCCTTCACTATAAAGGATGAACTGCTTTTTGTTTGCTTTTGATGAAATGGGTTTTTATGGCAGAGGGTGGAGGAGCACTATTTTGCTTTGCAACAACTGGGGGTCTTTCTGCATTGAGTTTGCATGTTCTCCGCGTGCATGCGTGGATTCTCTCTGGGTACTTCAGCATACTTGTCTCTTAATCTTAATACATCAATCTTAATTTAATTTAACAACACAATAAAAGGGCCTATACTTTGCCTGATTTAGGCATGTAAATTAGTTTTGCAACAATACGATGTATTGACCCAAGACAACCAGAAGAGGGTGCTGTAGGCTATTAATTGGGGCTTTTGGAGGCAGTAAAGAACAGAGGTGGGTAGGGTACCCAAAAATTGTGTTTAAGTAAGAGTAGCACAACATATGTTTACTCAAGTAAAAGTCAAATGTCTAAAAAGTCTAAAGTTATTTGAGTGAAAGTAAAAAAGGATGTTAAGAAAATGATAAAGCTACTGAAAAATTCAGGGGTATTTTAAAGACTAAAATGTAAAAAAAATAAAAAAATAAAAAGATACTAATAAATTATTACAAAATAACAAGTTTTTACCAAAAGAAACAATTTTCCGAGACGATTTTGTCATTATAATACCAACAATTACAGTAGAAAATGAATAAATATCTCCTAGGACAAGGTGAACTTTATGGTGTTGACCTCAAAATGCAACAAGCTGAACAGACAGAAAATTACATTAGAAAACCAAAGCTTGTGTAGAAACAGTAACAGAAACTGTGTCTGGTGTATTATTGGTTAAAAATATGTTTGCTCTTCATTCAGTGACTTTACTCACAGCGGGTAGCGCATCCAGAATTTGACTATAGTAAGAGTAGCCATACTTCATCATATTATTACTCAAATAAAAATAACAAGTACGGCATAGCAAAAGTAATTTTGTTTTACAAAAAGTTACTCAAGTAAATGTAACTGAGTAAATGTGACTAGTTACACCTCTGGTAATGAACATACTTTTATACGGTTGTATGCCAAAGTGGACATTAGAGCTCGGCCTAATAAAAACAAGAGCAAAGCTACCACAAGCATGGAGGACGCTAATACATCAACCTGTAACGACCATGGTATCACCAGAAAACAGGTCAGAACGAAACCCCAGAGAGAATCTGTGGAGTCTTTTCAAGAAAGATGCTAATATAGGAACCTGGGCTTCTGATCTCCTCCATGCCACGGCGCATTGATGCAGTAAATAATGAAAAAGGAGCCCAGACCAACCACTGAGGGCAGACACTGTACAGCTCATGGACATACACTTCCTTCTATGTCTTATTTCTGGTTTTAAAATAGCTCTCTTTTTTTAAAATCTGATGGAATATTGTAAAGTTTTGAGAAAAGGATAATTTAGAGTTTTTGGGATTTGAAATACTGAGGTGAAATAACTTTTCGATGATACTCTTATTAATTGTGATGTACTACTTTAAAATGCATCAATGTTCTGTAGGTTATAGTGAAGTTCTAACACCTGTGAAGAAATCCATTCGATGAGATCCTGGTTGGACGAACCAGAGATGTGCAGGAACGACTGGATGTGCTTTCAGAAGCTGCACAGGGTGTGTGTGTGTGTGTGTTACCTGGACTGATTGAAGTGCACTGGGGTGTTTCAGCCCTTGAATATGACTGTCTCTGGGTGATAGTGGTGGTGAGGGGGGGTTTATTCTGCTTAGACGTCATCTCTACCCGGCCTTAATCATTTGCCCAGGGAGTCATCCATTCCCCTCCTCGGGGGAACGAATCAGACTCAACGTGAAGAAGTGCAGGAAGATCCGCTGCTCTGTACGCAGATAACAAGCATTGATTTCACACCAGATCAAATCTGGGTTGTTTTCCTTTTCTAACCTGCAAAAAAAGGGTAAAATGAACAAAACCTCGAGGGTTTTCTCTTTGAGTCGGTTGTTTTCACACAGCGTGTCCAGAGAACGGGCTGCGGTCTGCTCTCCATTGATCGGCCCAGCAGTGACAGATAACTGGGAGCTGAGACGTCCGGCCTCAGCGAGACTCCACACGGCTGCTTCCACAACTTTTCAGGCCATTAAAAATCCGCTTACTGTGATCTCCCTGTTTCAGAGCAGTCATCCATCTCTCTCTGTGTGTGTGTTTGTGTGTTTTTTACCACAGTAAAGTTTAAATCCACACGCCCGGCTCGTTCTCAGTGAGGTCAGGGTTTGTGTTAGAGTTCAGCGAAGAGCCATGTTGGATATTCTGTGTCTTAAAAGTGCAGCACAGTGAGCAAAGACGCGGCGTGGTCTCTGAAGCACGGGCGGAAATCTTCCAATTTACTGTAAGGCTTTCCAGTCGGCTAACATCTCCACACTTAATCCAGGCAGATCAGCCTGGATTAGGAAAGCAAAGGTTGGTCGAGTTTTAACAACAGAGCTAATTTAATCGCCTTGGTAAGACCAGACTTAGGATGAATACTAACACGGTTATCACAGTCAGAGCACTCGATCAGAAATAAACATACAGTGGCACTAAAAAGGCTGGTAAACCAATGGGATTTTGGGATATAAAACATGATGAATCATTTCAGATCTTTTTCCACCTTTAATACAAAATGTATCCTGTAGAGTGCAACTGAAAAACAAACAAATGTGTCAGAGGAAAAAAAAAAAATATATATATATATATATATACACCGTCTGGTTCTCTGTCATGTCATCTCACATTGTTTATAATTGCTTTTGTGTTAAGAAACTTACATTCCCTTACATTTCCTGTTAAAAATGTTCTTTTAATTCTTTTCAAAGACATACAATACTTATTACATTCCGATGCGTTTTAGCCTTTGTTAGCGGCTAGCCCGCTGTTGTTGCAGGTTGGGCTAATGTCCGTTTCCCACCTTTTTGTGTGTGTTTGTGTAGCAGCTACCGAGCAGGCTGCTAATTTTGTGCTGCATTTGCTATCACTCATTGCTAACAGAATTAACAAAGTCTTCCCACCAAGTCAAGTGTCACGAATTCCTTCAACAACAAAACCCAGAGATCCACCAGTTACATGAAGACCAAAACAGATTCTTCCACAAGCTTGTAAGTGTTCTTGAATGTTCAGTTTTTTCCTGTTCTGAATGTTTCCTTGTGTGACATTGTAAAAAAAATCTGAAGAACAGTTTTATGAAACCTGAAGGTACCACCAGTGGCGGCTGGCCAATAGAGGGCGATAGGGCGTTTTTGATTTTTTTATAAAATCATATATTCTAAGTTAATTGTGAGTTTAAATTCGTAACAAAGTATTATATATAAAAATATATGTCATTTTCGGAGAAAAAGCTCCCGCTGCGTATATCGTCTTATTTCAATAAATATTTTCAAGAAAATATTCACTTGTTCCGTTTGCAGATTTTCTTTTAGCTTATTACAGGCAAAAATATCTTGTATAATTTATTTTACCTTGTTTCTGGAGTAGCCTTTTTTCCCGTGTAATAAAGCATTTTTATTGTATTTATCTAAACTAATAATCTTCACACGTCGGCCATCTTCTTTTTTTAAGCCTTCAGTCACAAAAGCCACATCATAGGACTTACACTAGAAAAAAGGCTACTCCAGAAACAAGTAAAAAATAAATTATAGAGAAATTTTTGCTTGTAATAAGCTAAAAAAAATCTGCCATTGGAAAAAGTGAATATTTTCTTAAAAATTATTCTTGAATTAAGACAATATATTTAAAAAATACAAACAAGGGATTTTTATTTTCTTGAAAATCGTTTTTTGCAGTGTCGTATTTTAGTACATTTTAGTGAAAATAAAAAATTTCTACCAAAAACCTTCAGTGTGGCGCCATCTTCAAGTTATAAACTGCCCTTGAATTAG
Organism: Valencia hispanica; assembly: GCA_963556495.2. NCBI lineage: Eukaryota > Metazoa > Chordata > Actinopteri > Cyprinodontiformes > Valenciidae > Valencia > Valencia hispanica. The sequence goes on from OY747720.1 coordinate 3,141,147, forward strand.
CTGAACACTAACGAAAGATAAACCAAACCAAAGAAAACAAAACTCAAGAAATAAGAAAATAAATGCAAAGGAATGAACCTACAGTAAATGGAAGGCCCTAAACAAATAATGAGCAACACAGAGAAATTAACTGAATATGGGAAAACCTGAATAACAATAATAAATGCCAGAAATGATCAAAACACAAGTAAAAAAAACTAAAAGAGAGACAGCTGTGGTCATGACAGCAGGAGGGACCGGTACACTTTCCAAAAATAGATGGCCGGATGAGGAAAGTATAATTTGGAAGCACTGAAGCAACATCTCAAAGGCATCATCCAGGAAGTTGAAGCTTGGACACAAATAGGTCTAAATGAACAATGACCCCTGAGCATAGCCGCTAATTAGCTACAAAGAGGCTGAAGGACGACCGGCCTACAAACCTGACCCAGTTACACTGGTTCTAGCAGGAGGAATGGGCCAAAATTCCAGCAAACTGCTGTGAGAAGCTTGGGGAAAGAAATCCAGAATGCTTGACCCAACTCATACAGATTAAAGATGATTCTACAAAATAACCTCAAATTTTTTTATTTATTTTTTGGCAAATACAAATCAAATAGAAATAATTAATTTGATCCAAACTGACTGGAAACAGCCAAGTTTTGGTCTGATTTCAGGTGTGAGGATTTTTTTTTTTTTTTTTATGTTTATGTCTGGTAATAATTTATAGTGGTCTCATTTTGTAGATTTGAAACGCCTGGCTTTTTAACAGTGGATGTACTGTAGATGTTTTATATCCATTGTATATATTGCTTTTCCTATTTATAATATTGACAGCTTATTTTTGATAAATGATTCGTGTTTATGAAGCATGTTTAAAAATGTGTGTTTGGTGCTCTGTGTTGGTCTTGATGACCTACTTTCTAAGGTAAAACTAAAACTTGTCTCTAAGCATGTTCACAGTGGGAAGCAAGCATCCTTGGCTCATGTCCTACATACAAGACTGCAAAACTGCTTTGAAGCATCTTCTATTAATGACTTTCTACTCCTCATTTTGTCTGTGGTTATTATTGGTGTGAGGTAGTGTGTGTGTGTTGGACACACAATTGTGTGGGTCATGTTTCTGACAATATTTTATCTTCATGTAAGGCCAGTTCTGTTCTCCAGATATGATTCTATTTTGTTGGGATTTTAATGTGATGAACTGACACTGTTGTACATAACTGTAAAGTTAAGAGGTTTGCAAGACCCAGCTTTTATTTTGGTAGTTCACCTTCCTTCTTTGGCAAGTAAATCTGCATATTAGCTAAATATTATCTCTGAGCTAAATATTTAGTTCGGAGCTAATTATTTAGCTAGCCAGTTTAGCTTGCTAACTTAATATCTAGCTAGCAAACAAAATATTTAGTTAGCAGGCTAAATATTGTTATAAACTTGTTAACAAAATATTTAGTTTGTAAGCTAAATATTTAGTTTAACTAAATATTTAGCTTGTTAAATAAACATTTAGCTCTGAGCTAAGTATTTAGTTTGGGGCTAATTATTTAGCTAGCCAGTTTAGCTTGCTAACTTAATATCTAGCTAGCAAACAAAATATTTAGTAAGCAGGCTAAATATTGTTATAAACTTGTTAACAAAATATTTAGTTTGTAAGCTAAATATTTAGTTTGTTAACTATTTAGCTTGTTAAATAAACATTTAGCTCTGAGCTAAGTATTTAGTTTGGGGCTAATTATTTAGCTTGCTGGTTTAGCTTGCTAACAAAATATCTAGCTAGCAAGGTAAATATTTAGTTAGCAGGCTAAATATTGTTATAAACTTGTTAACTAAATATTTAGTTTGTTAACTATTTAGCTTGTTAAATAAACATTTAGCTCTGAGCTAAATATTTAGTTCGGAGCTAATTATTTAGCTTGCTGGTTTAGCTTGCTAACTAAATATCTAGCTAGCAAGGTAAATATTTAGTTAGCAGGCTAAATATTGTTATAAACTTGTTAACTAAATATTTAGTTTGTAAGCTAAATATTTCGTTTGTTTTCTAAATATTTAGCTTGTTAACTAAATATTTAGTTTGTTAACTAAATATTTAGTTTGTTAACTAAATATTTAGTTGACCTATTTTGTTGATTAAATAATTAGTTTGGGGCAACTTTAAAATATATAGATTCTAAGATAAACATTTAGTTTGTAATCTAAATATTTATCCTAAAAGCTGAATATCTATTTGAAGCTGTGACATTTATAAATTAATAAATAACATGGGCGCAAATATGAGTTTAAGAAATTTACCCCCATTTTTTTCTGACTGTCTATTTTTGACTGTGTAACTTTATGAAGGGCACACCATATCCTACAAGGTAGTAAACTATACTAAATTCTAATTAGTTAAGATTCAATGCTTGAGTTTTTTGTAATCAATAAAAGAATGTACCTAAATCGTTTTTTTACTAAGAGAGGATGCTGCTAACATCCTGCTGAAATCTTCACGTTTTCATGTTTTTGTGACTTTGAAACCTACACAGAAGCTTTCAAACATCAGTGATCTCAAGAGGCCCTTCTGGGTGATAGGTTTCATATCCAGGATAACATCACACGCAAACATTTTCCATGCATTATAAGATTTCCAATCTCTCACAGCCAAATCGAACCTGACACTCTGACACGTTCTCCCCACAAGTTTTACATTTATATCAGGATTTGTCATGGCTTTCAAGCCCGCTCCCTGATTTTTGATCACAGGATTTATTTCTCTGCAAGAATAAATGTGCAAAAAGGCCAGATGGATATGTGAACGATTTGTGACAGGAAATCTATATAGGATACATCTGCTAGAGAAATCCTCTTAGATGTCTATTTGAGGGAGGACAGAGGGGACAGGCGGACTCAGAGAAGACAACACTGCCTAGTGAAGTGTGGTGAAAAGGTTAGACTTGTCTTCTGGGTTTGTGACTTTCTTGCTTTAAACTTCACATTTGTTCAGGTATATATTTGGTATTTCATGATTATATCTTACTGTTAAAGGTTCAGCTTTTGGTATCGTGGTCATTACTGGAAGTTTTACTTTATCTGCTGAACCCACGCTTGCCCCATCTTAGATGAATCCGTTAAAGCCGGCTGAGACATCTGGTTGGCAACTACATGCAGGCAATGTGTGGAGGTTGATATTTTTAACCAAGTTACGCTCTAAAGGACGGCTGAGCAGTTATTTTTCCCCGAGGGCCACATTAGCAGCTGTGATTATTGTCACGATTGGCTGAACACAAGTTTTCCAAGTGTGTGATAATAAACTGTAAATATAGGTGTTTTCCTCTGCTGCCAACAGTAGGCATTACAACTGATTAATAAAATGTGACAACTGAATATTTAAATTTATAACCTAACCCTTGAGACACAAAAGGCTATGTTAAAGAATCCTTTATAAATGTTGTGCACAGGACTTTCTTCAGTCAACTGGAGATGAAACTTGACCAGATTCAGCTGGCAGTTAATGAGCTCAGAAGTTTATCTTTATGGTGTGGTATAAGGGCCAATAAGAAGACTACTGCACACCCAGTGGGGGCTATTTTCCTGGCGCAGGAAGTTATGTCCATCCCGAAATGAAAAGGAGACCGCTCACTTGCGGTAGCATTGGAAAGGTCAACGACTAGCATGGTCACCTGCTGGATCGCCTACTCTCTTTGCTGTCGATTAGCCAGGATAGGCTGGCTTTAGCATTAAAGAGGCTAACGGCTAGCATGCCTTGGCTGGTTAACCGCTGGATCACCTACTCTCTTTGCCGTCGATTACCACAAATAGGCTGGCATTAGGATTAGAGAGGCCAACGTCTAGCATGCCTTGGCTGGTCACCCGCTTGATCGCCTACTCTCATTGCTGTCGATTACCATGAATAGGCTGGCGTTAGCATTAGAGAGGCTAACAACTAGCATGGCTCTTTGGTCACCCGCTTTATTAAACAGATTATTTGCATGGTGACAGATCTTTCTTTGACAGAATGCTCTGTTATTCAACATGACACCAAGCATAAATGTTAAACATGACACATATACACAGTATTATTGTCAAGATGGGCACCTACTATAGTATATTGTTTTGGTTATTAGCCACTGTGTTAGCACCTTTTTCTTCTCTTATTTATTGGTAGATAGCGCAGTTTATCTTCTTTTATTGTGTACATTTTATTTGATTTTTTATGTCAACCATTTTTCTTTAACGTATACGTCTAAAAAGGCAAATGACCAGTGGTAGCATGTTAGTCGTTAGCCGCTCCAAATCTAACGAAAGCCTATCCATGGTAATGGACAGCAGAGGGAGTAGCCGATCCAGTGGGTGACCAGCCTAGGCATGCTAGTTGTTAGCCTCTTTCCTGAATGTCCTCGGCATAGAAGTGATACGAGATGCCGATCAAAATGAGCTACAGTGGGAGCCGATACTGAAAGAGCAGGACTTTAGTCTTCTACTATTAGCTTAGAGACATGGGTATTTGTTACAAACTGGATGGCTGATGATGGTCAGGCTTCTTTTTACTAAGTGAAATTAGAAAATGTCCAGCTTTAGCAATTTCTGGACGGAGCTTTTTACGCCTTAATGAGGTCACTGAGCAGAAGCTGACCCTGAATCCTTGACTTGCTCCTGCTCGGTGTGCGGGGGGAGATATCGCTTGTGTGAAGTGGCGGGCACTGTCCCATGGGGCTGCTGAGACCGAGGACTGCTGCACCACACATTCCATTTACATGTTTCAGATCTCTTGTCTCAGTGATGAAAATAATTACTGTTCTACTCAAAATCAGAGAGAAAAAGAATATCTGGGGTCCTCTGGAACATTATTCAGGTCTTTGATCAGAGCTGAGGGGTTTTCTAGGGGTTTTGTTAGTGGTGATTGGTCAATCCACACTTCAATGTCATATTTACTTATTGCCTTTTTGTCATTTGTTGTTCTTTGTATTTTTGAAAATTATGTTGACAAAAAGTCATGAATTTGTTCAGATTTCATGTCATGTACAGTTTTCTCAACATGTTATATCATTATTTCTGTTGATGTTGGGTTTTCTTTTTTAGATGACTCTCTAAGCGACCTTCTGCTTACAGGTGCTATTTATGATATTTAATTCTTCCATTTATACGACTGACTCATGATCCCTCCCAAGAACATTTCTCCTTTATTCTGTCCACACTTTATCTAATTTGAATTCTGCAGTTTTTCTTTTTTTTTCGTGTGCTTTTGGACAGAAATAGCCAGAGTTTTAGGTTTCGCAACGACACTTTCCGCAACAAAAATGCTCCAAAGTCACTTGTGCGACCTGTGTTTCCACTCAGAAAGAGCATTTATGCCCTCAGAGCTGTGCTGGCATCATCGATTGTCCAAGCACTTGTTGTTTGTTTGTTTTTACAAGCTCAATAACTGCTGAATGTAGAAATTAGAAAGTATAAAGTTACTCTGAGTGGATAGGATTTGGGGGAGCTACTGCCCCCTACAGATTTGGCATGGCTATGAATGTGCTTATCAATGGAGTTATGCGGTTAGGTGTAGACAGAGTTTTTTTGTAAACCTAGGTGGTGAGAATATTCTTTTTTTTAAACCCAGCTGCATGTGTACATGGCCTCAGACCTATCATATTTCATATTTCAGCCTAATTTGCTTTGTCAGAAAATCCTGAAGACACAGGTGGAGCCCTCAACAATCGCCTGGATCAATGACTACCTGACCAACAGACCACAGTTTGTGCGACTGAAGAATTGTGTGTCAAACCAGGTGGTCAGCAGCACAGGAGCACCACAGGGGACCGTACTCTCACCATTCCTTTTCACTCTGTACACCTCAGACTTCCAGTACAAATCAGAGACCTGTCATCTGCAGAAATACTCAGATGACTCTGCAATTGTCGGGTGTATCAGAGATGGACAAGAAGCTGAATACAGAGAGCTGGTGGACCGCTTTGTGACATGGTGTGGAAACAATCGTCTCACCTTGAATGTGAACAAAACAAAGGAGATGATTGTAGATTTCAGAAGAAACAGGGATAAGTCAAACACTGTTTCCATCATGGGTGAAGAACTGGAGGTGGTTGAGGGGTATAAATACCTCAGAGTTCATCTGGACAACAGACTGGACTGGAGACTGAACAGTGAAACAGTCTACAAGAAGGGACAGAGCAGTACCCTAATTTCCGTACCATAAGCCACTACTTTTTTCACACGCTTTGGACCCTGCGGCCTACAGAACGTTGCGGCTAACTTCTAGATTTTTACTGGCTAAAGGCCTCCGGGGGGCACTATAGCAGGAAGTGCAAAAGGGAGACACACATGTGGGGAAAGATTATGCGCCAAAGAAGACACTAGTTTTGATTTTTAACTGTTACACCCTCATCATGAGAAACACACAAAGAAATGCTTATGGTGCAGCTTTAAAGTTAATGGCAATGGAGCTGGTCGTCCAAGATGGAAATAGAGCTGCTGCACGAAAGCTTTGCATCAATGAATCGATGGTGAGACTTTTCTGGTAGGCTAAAGTATCTTTTATTTTCTAACCTGGCATGTTACTGTCGTGTTGTGTTGCTGCTGTGATGGCGCCCTACTATCGATTTTTAAGCAGAGTTTGAAAAAAAGCATGTCTTAAACTAGAAAAGCACTCAGACCTCCGCCAGAGACACTCATTCTCTTCATCCCCATGTTGTTATCTAATTCTAACTTTTCCGGCTGTGCTGTCACTGCGCTCTTCCAGCGGAGAGCGGAGATTCGAGGATGGTGCGCGAGAAGAGCTGATTGTGAGCTCTCTGAGACGGGAGAGGAGTGGAGGTTAGCACCGCTGGTGGGTGGGTGGATACTCGTTTCATGTCGGATCAACCCCATAATTTAATCAGTTGTTCCTGGTCCCATTACGGACATTTCCTGAAAATTTCATCAAAATCCATCCATAACTTTTTAAGTTATGTTGCTAACAGACGGGCACGAAAACATAAATCTTCTGACGGAGGTAATAAAAACTAAACATGAAAATCTTCCCTATACCGTCCTTCTGTGTAAATATCTCATGTTGTAAAACCTGCAGCTTGTATTCAAGTCCACCCTATATATGTACAACATTTATTTTATTTTCAAATTTAGCCGGTGCGTCTTATATTCAGGTACGCTCAATAGTCTGGTAATTACGGTAATATTCTACGGAAGCCCTAAAGGGTCATACATACGTACATTTTATTTCCCCTTTTTTCTCGTGATAACGAGATAATTTTCCTCCGTTTTCTCGTGATAATGAATTTGAGACTTTACTTTTGAAATTAATGACTACATCAGGGTCACTTAGATTGCGCCTCTGATAAAGATGAAGCCTTGCTAACCGTCTTCTTAGATGACGCATGTGTACATTATTATCTGTAAAAGCATAAAGCTATTTCAGCCTGTGTCAGGCCTTGATTGAAAAGATGTGTGATGCGGTGATCAATAACATCCTTCTCCTCTGACGTTGCTACACTGAATCATGTTTCCTGCAGTGATTTAACAGACAATATCGTTTTGTTTTCTTGAGATCTCAAATTAATTATCTTGTTATCACGGGAAAACGGAGGAAAATTATTTTGTTATCACAGGAAAATGGAGGAAAATTATTTCGTTATCACGAGAAAACGGAGGAAATAAAATGTATGTATGTATGTATGACCCTTTAGGGCTTCTGTAATTTATTCAATCTTTTTTAAGATTTCTTTTTAATTGTGGTTCATTTTTCAAAGTCATATTTGCATCATTTAATTTATTCATTTATAAATATCACAGTTTCAAACTAAATATTTAGTTTATAAGCTAAATATTTATTTTACTAAGTAAATGTTTAATATATATGCTAAATGTTTAGTTCAAAAATAAAGATTTAGCTTAAAAGTAAACATTTAGCTTGTCAGCTTATAATTAAGTCTCCAAACTAAATATTTAATTTCAAACTAAATACTTGGTTTCAAACTAATTATTTAGATTGTATTTGCATATTAGCTAAATATTTAGCTCTGAGATGAATATTTACTTCAAAGCTACAGTGTATATTTAGCTAGCCAGTGTAGCTTGCTAGCTAAATATTTAGCTTGGAGTTATTTCATCTGTAATCTAAATATTTAATTTGTAAACTAAACATTCAACTTGAAACTGTGATGAATAAATCAAATCAAACTTTATTTATAAAGCGCTTTTCATACAAAATAGCATCTCAAATAACATGGACTCAAATATGACTTTAAAACATGAGCCCCCCCCCATTATTTTCCCTTATGACAGGCAAAATAATCCAATTTATTGTGGTTAATTTTTGACTATGTAATGTTACAAATGGCGCCTCAATATGTATTGAGATGAAAAAGAGGGAATAGGTGTCCAGAAATCAGTTTTTGCATCCATTTTTAACATCCTGCTACAGGATGGATTTTCTCTGCAGCTTGCTGTGGTAATGCATGAGCAAACCATGTCTTGTTGACTTAGAGCAGCTTGTGTGGCGGATGGATTAATCTCTGGTGCTGCTTTTCTGTCAAACCATCAAAATGGTGTCAGCTCATTTAGATAGAGATGGGAGGTCTGCAGAGACAATCCGCTTGGTTGAATCATCCTTCGGGAAAGCAGCGCCGCCTCCAGCACATTGTTCATCAAGCTTCATTCAGTTTGGGAAGAGAACAGGATTTAGAAAGCTGCTGGATTCAAGTGAAACAATAGCTTAAATCAGGCTTGTGGGCACATTTGAATCAAGGCAGCTGTGCTTCCTCAGAGGTTGTGTTTATTTATTTATGCGGTTTATATCTTAACACATTGTTTTCAATAAAAAATAGCAAAGTCAGGATGTTTTAGTCTCCTTTTTTTGCTTGCAACAGGATTATTCCAGTATGTTAGTTGTCACGGAGCATTCGTAATGGAGTGGGAAATTGTTCTGACACTCCTTTATGCATCGGACTTAAAAAATACAAATCACACAGAGATGGGAATACAAATTAATTTGTTTAAGGCAATATGTGATTTCTGCATCTCTGTCCTTCTAGCTTCAAGCCCTTTCAGTTTTTCCCCCTCATCTTTCAGATTGATTTGCAACGAGAAGTAAAAATGTGTCTCGCTGAGCTGCAAAAATTTTCTGGACTCTGAAAGGTTTGGCTCCTTCATCCATCTCTGTCTCTTTGGATGCCCAGATGTAATCTTCAGGATTTCCCTCGACTGTTTTATTTTTAATAAACATAAACATGTTTATTAATTATCCATGAATACTAATATGACCTGATAAAATCACAAAAAAGCTTTTTTATTGTTTTTTTTAAATGAAATTCAGACTGAAAAATATTTTTACTCATCATTTGTCACCTACAGCCTGTACAGTGAGTTCAATGGGTTTTGCTTGCACATAAATTGAAAATCAAAATTGAGATTACATCGCTTAAGTATATAGAGTGTTTGAAAAGTTACACAGTCAAAAATTGACAGCAATAATTTGGGTTATTTAGCCTGTCATACAAAGAAGAAAATGGGAGATAATGTTTCTATGTCACATTTCCACCATCTTATTCTTTCATTTGTAAATAACAGTCTATAACTAAATATTTAGCAAGCTAAATGTTTTGTTCACAAGCTAAATATTTAATTCTGAAGCTAAATAATTCACCTTGCAAGCTAAATATTTTTGCTAATATTCAAATTTACTCTGACGATAAGAGGAAATTTAAATTAAAAGCTGGGTCTTGCCCACAGTTTGTACTGTATAGAAGTTCGCAAGACTCAGCTTTTATTTTGGCAGTCCATTTCCTCTTATCGTCAGAGTGAATTTGCAGATTAGCGAAATATATAGCTCTGAGTAAAACATTTATTTTCAAGCTATATATTTAGCTAGCCACTTTAGCTTGCTAGCTAAATATTCAGCTAGCTATTTTAGCTCGCTAGCTAAATATTCAGTTAGCTATTTTAGCTCGCTAGCTAAATATTTAGCTAGCTATTTTAGCTCGCTAGCTAAATATTCAGTTAGCTATTTTAGCTCGCTAGCTAAATATTTAGCTAGCTATTTTACCTTGCTAGCTAAATATTCAGTCAGCTATTTTAGCTCGCTAGCTAAATATTTTGCTTGCCAGTTTATGTTGCTACCTAAAAATTTTGTTTCAAACTGTGACATTTCTAAATAAATTTATAACATGGACACAAATATGACTTTGAAAAATTACCCCCATTTATTTCTCCTATGACTAAATAAATCAAAATCATTGCTGTTAATTTTTGACTGTGTAACTTTACAAACTGCACCCCATATTGGGAAAGATAAAGAGAACATGAAAAACCAAAGTTCACATCAATTATGAAAACATTCATAAGACTTTTCCATGTGCTTACTGAACTTGGCTTTTGTCTTTTTAGTTCTTTACAGAGTCGATCAGGACTCGTGTGTTTCAGCAGATGTTTGTTTTGTGTTTTTCCTTCTTCTTTCATGTTTGAGGGAACATTATCTCAGGCACTTCCTAAAAACACCGACTTGTTGATTCCACACACGTTGAACGTCTTGCCTTCGTGCCGTTAGCTCTTGAACAGTTATTTCAGTAATTCAATTCAAAAACTCAAACTCATCAGTTTTCGAGATATACTGTAAATACTCCCAAAGTGATCAATTTCAAGGTATCCAAGGGGTTAAGTGGAAAGTTAAGCGGAAGAAAAAAATGTTGTAGAAAAATATGCCCAAGCAACATATCCAGGGCCGGAGCAACAGCCGTTGCATTCTTCCTGTCAAGCCACTCCTGAACTGGGCTAAAGAGAAGCAGAACTGGGTGGATGCTAACTGGTCCCACTGGTCTTGTTTTCAGATGAAAGTAAACTTTGCATTTCATTTGGAAATCAATTCTGGTAATGTTGACAATTCTCGTTTATAGTTTTTGAAAACCCAAAGTTCTGTCCATCAGAAAATTTTAAATTTTACATCAGAAAATAAACAAATGTCAAACCAAAAGTGTTGTCCCAGAGAACGGTATGTTTATGTTCTGTACACCATCTGCTCTGAGTACTTGGTCTGGGCTCCTTTTGCAGGAATTACTTCATCAGTGCACAGAGATCATCAGCATGACCTTCAGCTGCATTGTCACTTCTGGAGTTTCTAATCTTCCTCTTGAAAACAGCTGGTGTTACCATGGTGATCAAAGCAGGTTTTGGTACTTTTGACCAAGTCCTGCCTGGAAATAAAATCCATGGCTTTGGACCTGATAAACCCAGTGGACCAGAACCAGCAGAGGACATGGCTCCCCAGATCATCGCTGACTGTGGAAGCTTCTCCTTCTGGACCTCCAGCAGCTTGGATTCTGGGCCTCTCCACTCTTCCTCCAAACTCTGGGACCTTGATTTATGTTCATGTGAAAAAAGGATTTGGGACCACTGATTGACAGTCCAGTCCTTTTTCTGCTTAGCCCAGTAGAAGCTTCTGAAGTTGTCGCTTGTTCAGGAACAACTTTACAAGAGAAATTTAACTTTTTAGTCCATGTCTTTGGCTTACATTCCTCTCAAGGCTAAAGTTAACCATGTTGCTTATAGACCACTTTGTAGACATTTTATTCTTCCACTTAACTTTCTGTTAATATGCATTCTACTGCAAACTACCTGCATGTCATTTTGGAAATTATTTTTTATGTTTGGTATTTAAGAGCCAACAGTAAAGTTACAACCAGTTGTTTTGCAGGGCATATATGCTCCAGTAGTCTGGCCCTTTCTAGCATACAACCATCAGCACTTCTTAAACTCAATTTTTCTCCACTGTTTAACTTCTTAAATTCTGTAATAGCCTGAAACATGTTCTCATTTTAAATCCTGGTTTAAATCAAATAAAACTAGTGGATTTGACCCATTTTCTATAGGCTGAAAAACTTTTAAAAAATGTGAGCTTAACTCTGGTTAGGTTTAGGAAGGCACGTTGGTCAAAGTCTCAACACGAAACCATATGAAGCCTGTTACGGTTGCAGAAGCACCAGAAACTCAGTCAGAACCAAGCTAAGGAAAAACAGAGACGCAGCATAAAGATCCCTCCTGTTTGAGCAGATGAGAGCGATGCGGACTCATGGTTTCATTCCTCACTTTGTGCTTGTTAAGGAAAGCTCTTTAGCAGAACCTCAGGGTTTGGCAGAATCTCACATGCTCATCGGATTTTCTGCAGAAAACCAAGCAAATAAAACAACTTTCTCTGTTAAGAAACCTGCTGAGTCTTCAGCCAAACAGCCGTTTAAGGTTCAAAGCTTTGCATATTTTACAAGAGCATTAAAATTAGAATAAATCATAATAAAACCTTTCACCCTTCAAACGTTCCAACTACTAACATCAACCAAGTGCCAGTTCCTAAACATAACCATGAAATGTTTGTTGAAGGCTGAAGGGTTGCTTATTTACAGACGGACTAGAACTCAAAGTAATTTATAATTAAGGTGTTCAACATTTTGATGTATATTTAAGCAGATCAGCGATGTAACATTTATATTTTTATGTTTTCAGCAGCCCTGGATGGATTGGGGTTTTTTTATTTATGACTTGATTGCAACCTGCTGCTCCACCACTAGATGTCACCAGATTCCAGGTGCAGATTTTGCCGTTTTTCTCAGGTTTTTTTTTTTTCTAACTAAACGTAAAAACTGATTTTCTTTTTCTCAGACAAAAACCAGGAGACTTGATTGAAATTAACATTCAAATTATATTTTAAATTAAAACATGCTTGTAACTTTAAATATCCAGATCAAATTACATCGTTTGCACAGCCATTACCTGGGGTTTTAAGGCATTACGAGTCAGTGAAGCATGAACTGAAATGAATGTCTAAGAAATGTTCATATTTCAGGCTTTTAAAGCTAATATCTATGTACATGTATGTAAAAACAGTTTGTGGTGATCTTAGAAACTCATCTTTCATGTCTCAAATGCTCATGCAGACCAACATTTCTGACCTCACTGTATAAAATCTGCATTCGACTCATGAAGTAAAACATCTGCAGCTAAGTCCTCCTGATAAGTTTTTTCATGTATATGGATGGACTTTATTTCAATATTAATAACCATTACAGGTCAAAGAGATGCATAAAAATCTTGAATAATATATGATAATCATGCTGTTTTCTACAAATGTCTCTAGCTCAGTTTCATCTTTCTTCAGCATTTGTCAAATACGATGCCTGGTGTTTTCTCAGTTAATAGTTCAATAAATGACTAAGTGTAAATTAAACTCATTTTTGTTCATGTGCAGTTTTACAAACTAATTAGTATTAAAGATTTTATATAAATTGATGCAAAATGTTTCATTCGTCCCATAAAAGCATTTAAAGAAAAAGGAAAACGAAGCATACAGTATTTTATGTTGGCTTTAGGAGCTGAAATCCTTACTGTTGTATTCCTTTATTAGCTGAAAGTGATTTATCCCAAACGGGATGCAGTCTTTTAGGTCCCGGAGTTGGAAAAAGCTGCACTTTTGAGTGTTTCTTGTTCATATCAAGCACTTTTCTTACAAGTCGGAAACAGCCCGATCATCTGGATGATTCTTCCTCCAAAAAGCAAGACACAAATACAGTTTTCTGCCATTTCACCACTTCGGAGTGATGCAACATGGTCTGCATAAAGCTGTCACTCAGTCGGGAATCCTGTGCACCACTTGGAGGGTTCAGCCTCCGTCTGCCTCCTCTCATCTTTATTTCCACATCAGCCAGGATGCAGCAGCTGGAACCGGCTCAGGTGTGCTCCACCTTTTTGGAGTGTTGGAGCTTATTAATAGTTTGAAGCCTACAGCGTCGTGTAGATGTAGACAAAGATGATGACGACCAGGTTGAGGATAGTCCCGATGATGCCCAGCATGGCCAGGATACTCTCCTCCTTACTTTCCTTGTCTTGAATTCCCTTTTCCTCATCACTGTAGACAGTGTTTACCATTTTCCCCACAAAAGTCTTCAGTTTTTGTCTCGGACCAATCTGGAGCAGACAGAAAAATCTGTTAAACACGGACCTTGTTTTAGTGAATCGAGCTGCTTCTGTTTTCACTGTAGACCGACTTTGAGAGAATGACAGGTAAAGTGTTGGAGGTCGGAATGTTGACAGGGAAATAACGACAACCACCCACTTGGTTAAGGATAGAGAGCAGCCTTTTAGTCTCCTCAAAGTCGCTAAATGTTTAACTTTGACTTAAAGGTTGAATATGGAACATTTTCTTAAAAAGCTATTTAAAAAATAATAATAATAATAATACCTCCACGGGTGTTTCAAGTGGTGCAAAATGAAATCATTTGAATTAAAATATAACAAAATAGGATTAAAATACAATAAAATATAAATTTTAACGGGCACGACAATGACGTAATGTTTACACCTAGCACCAGTAGCGGCCGCGGGTGCCAGATACGGTCTCTATGATCCAACTATGTGGTCGTACAACTCGGGTGGTATTGGGAAAAATGGCTGAATCTGCAAGTCAAGCAGCAGCTTCAGAGCCCTGGAGGAGATATCGTTATCCATCTCAGGAGAGGAGTGACCGGAGAACAACAGAAACTAGAGTAGTTTTAGGGGAAGCCTACACTAGATGGACCCGCATAAAACATGTCCACGGCGTCAAACACACGCGGGAACGGCGACTTTCCTCCTGGATTGGTAAGATAAGTCACTTGCTAACTTTAGCTGTCAGTTAAACTGCTCTAAAATACATTCCTCACTGGACACAGTTCAGGCTGGTCACTGGGCGTATCGGCAGCGAACCAGGCAACCCAACAGCTGGAATTATTTTTCTATTGTTGTAGCTACAACTTAGACCCACTAGATGTCGCTATAGTTTTCATGTTCCATATTCAACCTTTAAAGAGTAACTAAATCCCAAAACAACGTTTTTTTGCTTCTAAACTGTATAAATGGGTATTTACCAATGCAGTCTTTCAGTTTCTGGGGATTGTTTTACATTTTGGTGTAAACTTATTTAATTCTACACTTTTTGGTCTAAAAACGTCTTAGTGCTGCCCTCTTAGGGTTGAACGGTGGCTACTGCATTTGAATTTTGTGATTGGTGGAGAGCGGTACATCTCTACGTCAGTAGGCATGGTCTCACAGACAGTGTTGCCGACTGTCTCCGACAGAAAGTAGCTGAAATTGCCCCAGAAAGTCACTAGATGTCGCCAGATGACGTCATACGATATTTTGCATAATGATGATGTCATCATGTGATGCCGATTGAAACAAAGGAGGAAAACATTATATTTAGATTAGGATTTGATCATACAGGTTAAATAATACATTATTTAAACATTATTTAAATAATACATTATTTAAACATTATTTAAATAATACATTATTTAAACATTATTTAAATAATACATTATTTAAACATTATTCAAATAATACATTATTTAAACAGGGGAAACATGCTACAGAGAAATGTGACTTCTGTCTTCACAAAGAGACAGTGGAACATGTTCTATTATTTTGCCTGAAGTAAACTGTTGAGAAACCTGGTAGCCTACAAAATTGACAAGATATCAAATTGCAACTGGACATCAAAGACCTTTTAAAAAAATTTTAAGTTCTGAAACATAAATTTGCTGAGATATCTTAAGAAGATTAAATTTATAGAGAGAAAATAGTTGTTTTTTAGTACTTTGTAAAAATAAGTAGGGCATAATTAGCATGCATCAAATGTTTCTTGCCAACCGCCATTAAACAGAAGTTTATTGCTTATGATATTATTTTCAGTGTGTTTTTTTTTTCATAAGTTTTAAATGTCCTACGTTTTTGAACTCACCATACGTTTCGAAAGTTCCATGAATGCATCACAGGTGTGAGATGCAGCGTAATAGACAAGCTTCTGCCTTAAATCCAGTTGAAAGATCGGTTTTATATACATTCAGATTTATTTTTTGCTTTTGAATTTACATTAACTACAAAACAATTTTGTTTGTGAGTGGGTGAAATGAACCGATAAAGGTTTATGATTGGTCAGTCGACATCCTCTGATCATGCTGCGTACACATGCGCAGATCATTCCCTTTCTGAGCGCCGGGAAGGATGAAGCTGGGTCTTTAAAATGCAGGAAATATCGGCGACAAAGTTTCACAGAAAGTAGCTAAGGGTGGTCAGAAATGTCGCTAGATTTGTCGCTAGGCGCTTTTTGGAAAAAAAGTCGTTAAGGGGTCTGAAAAGTCGTTAGAAATAATCGTTGGCAACACTGCTCACAGACACGCCCCGTGGGTTTGGGTATAAAACTATCAGACATACCGCCCCCCGTGGCGAGTTTGGAGTGGGATTGCGTTTTTCAGGTTACCATTATTATCACATTAGCACTTAGTTAGCATAGCTAACATACTGTTTTGAACATTAGCCTATGTTAGCATCACCACTCAGAGACTGGACCCATCCTGTCTCTCTCTCCCTCAGCAGCAGCGCTGACTCAGCGCCCCGAGCCAGCAGCTCGAATTGATACGGCTCGCGGCCGCTGGGCTCCATAAAGCCTCCCTCTACTCCTCTATCTCCGGTGACGACAGAGGAGATCCGCTGGTTCAGGGCGCTGAGTCAGCGCCGTCAAGGCAGAGGGAGACAGGATGGATCCAGTCTCTGAGTGGTGATGCTAACGTAGGCTAACGTTCAAAGCAGATGAATGTTGATCAGATCGATCAGTCGCAAAACTGCCAACAATGCTGTGGTCACTGTCCATGTTTCAGTGTCAAATTAAGCGAATTGTCACTGTCCTCCTGAACACACCCCCACATTCCCCCCTACACTCATCCTCCATAGTTGGCCACACCCCTTCATGCTTCCTGGCACCGCCCACTTTGTAGAATTTTTCAAACGTTGTTTGGGGGCGGGGTTATGATTTTTCAGGGGGTTCAGTTACGCTTTAAATATTTAGCCATCAAGCAAAATATTTACTTCAAAGCTATATATTTAGCTAGCCAGTTTAGCTTGCTAGCTAAATATTTACTTCAGAGGGAAATATTTACTTCAGAGGGAAATATTTACTTCAAACTTATACATTTAGCTAGCCAGTTTAGCTTGCTAGCTAAATATTTAGCTCTGAGTTAAATATTTACTTCAGAGGAAAATATTTACTTCAAAGCTATATATTTAGTTGGCCAGTTTAGCTTTTTTTTTAAGGTTTTGTGGCCCTATTGGCCTTTATTTGACAGGGCATTGCGTAGAAACGGGGAGACAAGCAGGGGAATACATGCAGCAAAGGGCCGCGAGGATAGGACTCGAACTTGGGATGACCGTATCGAGGACTGGGGCCTCCGCCCACACTAACCACTACAGCTGAGAAACTAGTCCATGCATTTGTTACCTCAAGGCTGGACTACTGTAATTCTTTACTATCAGGTCGTTCACAAAATGCCATTAAAAGCCTTCAGTTGATCCAAATTGCAGCAGCAAGAGTTCTGATGAATATTAAAAAGAGAGATCACATTTCTCCTGTTTTAGCTTCCCTTCATTGGCTCCCTGTTAAATACAGAATAGAATTTAAGATCCTTCTTCTTACATGCAAAGCCCTTAATAATCAAGCTCCATCATACATCAGAGATCTAATTGTTTCATATGTTCCTAACAGAGCACTTTGCTCTCAGACTGCAGGTTTACTTGTAGTTCCTAGGATTTCTAAAAGTAGAATGGGAGGCAGATCTTTTAGTTATCAGGCTCCTCTCCTGTGGAACCAGCTCCCAGCTTTAGTCCGTGAGGCAGACACTCTGTTTACTTTTAAGGCCAGGCTTAAAACTTTCCTTTTTGATAAAGCTTATAGTTAGAGTGGCTTAGGTCATCCTGAGCTATCTCTGTAGTTATGCTGCTATAGGCTTAGACTGCTGGAGGACAGACTTACCACTTTTCTTCACTCTGCTACTTTTCTCTCCTACTACTCTCCAGTTGTATTACAGTACATTCTGTTATTTCGACTGTTAACTTTGTTTTCTCTCAGTGTTTTTCTCTCCATAGAAGATATACCTGGTCTGGTATCCTGCTTGGCTGCAATGCCCTGTTGGACGGGGGGCATCGACTGGGATGATCCTCCCAGTAACTGAACATCCACTGTGTCCTGTTATCAAGTTTTTACTTTCTGTAACATAGAAAGTTCTCTTATATCAGATTTATCATTTACATGAACAAACTGAAATCTATCAGACAAATCTGATTTAAACCAGCCTAGTGCTGTTCCTTTGATCCCTGCAACATGTTCAAGCCTTTCTAAGAGAATATTATGATCGACTGTGTCAAAAGCAGCACTGAGATCTAACAAAACCAGAACAGACACCAGTCCATTATCTGAGGCCATGAGAATATCATTAGTAACCTTCACCAGTGCTGTTTTGGTGCTATGATGAGCTCTAAAACCTGACTGAAACTCTTCAAACAGCTCGTTACTGTTTAGATGCTCACAGACTTGATTAGCAACTATTTTCTCAGGACTTTGGATAAGAAAGGAAGGTTAGATATAGGTGTGTAATTCACCAAGTCATCTTGATCAAGGGAATGTTTCTTGAGTAAAGGTTTTATTACAGCTATTTTAAATTCCTGTGGTAAGTATCCGTTTAATAAGGATAGATTCATCATATCCAAAATGGGGCCAGGAACCAAATGGAACACTTCCTTAAATAATTTGGTTGGAATTGGGTCCAACATACAAGTTGAAGGTTTAGATGAGGCTAATATTTTTGATAATTCCGAAAGCTCGACTGAATCAAAACAGCCTAAGCACAACTGAGGTTCTACAGTTCTTTCGGATACTGCCTCATTTACTGAGGAAGAAATAAACATGTTTGGGAGGATGCCAATGATTTTATTTTTATTAGAATTAATTTTATTTATGAAGAATCCCATAAAATCATCACTCCTAAGAGCTGGGGGAATAGTTGGCTCAACAGAGCTATGACTCTGCGTAAGTTTGGCAACTGTACTAAAAAGAAACCTGGGATTGTTTTTATTCGCCTCTATTAATGATGAAAAATATGCTGTTCTAGCTTGTCGAAGGGTCTTTTTTATACAGCAGTAGACTGTTATTCCAGGTTAAATAGGAATCCTCTAGGTGTGTAGAGCGCCATTTTCTCTCCAACTTCCTAGTATTCTGCTTTAAAGTACGCAACTCTGTGTTAAACCAAGGAGTCAGCCTCCTATGGCAAGCCAC
Organism: Valencia hispanica; assembly: GCA_963556495.2. Lineage (NCBI taxonomy): Eukaryota > Metazoa > Chordata > Actinopteri > Cyprinodontiformes > Valenciidae > Valencia > Valencia hispanica. The sequence goes on from OY747720.1 coordinate 3,160,222, forward strand.
TTTCTTTTTTAATGGGGCTACACTATCTAATGCCAAACGCAATGAGGACGTAACGCTGTGAACCAGACCATCAATTTCTGAAGGGTTAGAGATAGAATTGTTGCCATCCACTGTGTTACCCTGAGACACTAAGGAAAGTAAGAATGGAACAGATTCTTTAAAAATTGTTACAGCATTGTCTGATAAAGCTCTACTATAATGAAATTTTCTTTCAGATTTAAAATGGTCAGTTAAAGTAAATTCAAAAGTTATTAAGAAGTGGTCAGACAGGACCGGGTTATACGGGTGGACTGTTATTTCCTCACACTCAATACCATATGTCAGTACAAGGTCCAAAGTGTGTTTGCCCGAGTGGGTCGATCCCTGTACTTTTTGAGTAAAGCCAATCGAGTCTAAATTAGCACTAAAGGCTGCATTTAGGCTATCACTTTCAGTGTCCACATAAATATTGAAGTCCCCCACTATAATGACCCTATCAGTTTTTAATACTAAATCAGATAAAAAATGTGAGATTTGATCCCAAGAATTGAGAGTAAGGGCCTGGTGGACGATACAAAACCACAAACAAAAATGGTCTTAATGTTTTGCAACTTGGATGAGGAAAATTAAGGGTTAGATGTTCAAAAGAACTGTAGCTATCAATTTGTCTGGGACTAATTAGTAAATCAGAACGAAAAATGGTTGCAACTCCTCCTCCTCGCCCAGTATTTCTAGGAATGTGAAAATTTAAATGACTGGAAGGAGTTGACTCATTTATACTGACATAATCCTCCTGCTGCAACCAGGTTTCTGTGAGACAAAGGAAATCAATGTGATTATCACAAATCAAGTCATTTACTAACAAAGTCTTTGAGGAGAGAGGTCTTATGTTTAATAAACCACATTTAATAGATTTATTTTTCTGTTCAGTCAAAGTTGTATTTATTTTTATGAGATTTCCATAATTTGCTTTTGTTGGCTTAACTTTTAATCCATTTAATTTTGGCAGTGGGCAAGACACTGTTTCTATAGGGCAATGGGTGGGTAACAGTACAGAAGCAGCAGAGAGGTGGGTTAAACTACGACTCTGCTTCCTGGTCTGGACCCTGGGTTGTCAGTGTTTTGCAGGACTAATAAATTCGGCCATATTCCTGGAAAGAAGAGCTGCTCCATCCAAAGTGGGATGGATGCCGTCTCTCCGGATCAGACCAGGTTTTCCCCAAAATGTTCTCCAGTTATCAATGTAGCCCACATCATTTTATTATTAACTTTTTACTTTCTTTAACATAGAAAGTTCTCTTATATCAGATCTTCTGTTCCTTCTGTGTTTCTGCTCTGTCTTCTCAAACCCCCAGACGGTCGTGGCAGATGGCCGCTCCTACTGAGCCTGGTTCTGTTGGAGGTTTCTTCCTGTTAAAGGGGAGTTTTTCCTCTCCACCGTCGCTACATGCTTGCTCAGTATGAGGGATTGCTGAAGGATTGCTGTGGTTGGAAAGTCTGCATCAACGGGGCCCAACCTCACGCCAATGACTGACGCAATCTGCTGGGATTCCTTAAATAGGAAACTTTTTAACTGATTGGAATGTTTGTATAAATGTATTGAAATGACTTCTTGTTAAGTGCCTTGAGATAACATCTGTTGTGAATTGGCGCTATCTAAATAAACTGAATTGAATTGAAAAAAATTACACAACGTGACACCCCTGCCAGTTTAGCTTGCTAACTAAATATTTAGTTTTAGTTTGCAAACTAAATATTTACAGGGTATCCGCGAGGTTTTGAAAAGCATTAAAAGTTGATCAATTGATTTAAGGAAAATTAAGACTCTTAAAAAGTATAAAATAATCTAACTAGCCATGACTTGGCTAGTTCTATACCCTACAGCGGCAGAATGGCCAACATCAGCGTTTACCGCAGAGAGAACAGCAATGCCCAATTCAAATTCAAGTGCAGTGTAGAGTTTTAACCTGAAGAGGGCACCACACTGATGGTTTTTGGTAGAAATTTTACATTTTTACTAATATGTACTAAAATATTTTTACTAAAATGTACTAAAATATTTTTACTAAAATGTACAAAACTCATTTATTTCTTCACTTTATCAGCAAACGAAACAGTTGATTTGGGGGTGAGTTTCTCTTTAAGGGTTTTCAGAGAAGGTCCTAAGTTGTAAGTTGTCTCATCTCTCATTTCCCTCCCCCTTCAGAGTCCTGCACCTCTTTGTGTTGGTCTGTCATGTAAAACCCCAATAAAATAAATCTCTATTTGAAGGATAATCTATTTAAAAACCCAAAACTTAAGACGTTTTTATCCTTATATAAATCTGACACATGTTGGCAGATGCTGCATAAACCGCAGGTTTTGAGAATCCCCTTGCTTTAACCCCTTCGCCCAGAGATGTACAACCGTACTGAATGATTTCACTATATTTAGTCTCCAGCTGCTGCATAAAGCAGAGTTTCAGGTGAAATGAAGGAGTTTTTGGTTATCTTCAGTGAACGTGTGGTTAGAGCAGCCATGAGCTGGCTCTGTGCTCGCCTTCCACTGTTCTGATCGTTTCTCAGCGCTCGCCTGTGTGATTCCACAGCTCTGTGTGTGAGTGTGTGCTGATATGTGAAGCCCTGGGCGCCCTGTTAGAAACTATCTGGACGTTATTGGCCTGCAGGCACAGCAGCTTGTGCAGGTTTGCATCCAAACAGAAAAATGCTTCTCTTGCGGGTCAACGGCTTATATACGTCGACGCGCAGGAAGGTTCATGCAAACCATAAAACGTCTAACAGGGAGGCTGAGTCTGAGTGAAACGCTTCTGATACTAGAAACACAGCAAGAACCTGGCGTCCATTAAACTACCTGAAACACTCACAGCTGCTGTGTGTGTGTAGCTCACTGAGTGATGGTCTGGATGGCTGAGCACTGATCCATTTATCCATCTATCATCCATCCATCCATCAATCAATCAATCAATCATCCATCCATCATTCAATAATCCATCAATCATCCATCCATCATTCAATAATCCATCAATCAATCAATCATCCATCAATCCATCCATCATTCAATAATCCATCAATCAATCAATCATCCATCAATCCATCCATCATTCAATAATCAATCAATCCATCCATCCATCATTCAATAATCCATCCATCATTCAATAATCCATCAATCATCCATCCATCATTCAATAATCCATCAATCATCCATCCATCATTCATCCATAATCCCTCCATCAATCAATAATTTATCCATCAATCATCCATCCATTAATTAATCATCATCCATCCATCAATCATCCATCCATCTGTTAATTTATCCATCCATCCATCCGTCCATCAATCAATCAATAATCCATCCATCCATTAATTAATCATCATCTATCCATTCATCAATAATCCATCCATCATCCATCCATCCATCCATCCATCCATCAATAATCTATCCATCAATCATACATCCACCCATCCATCTGTTAATTTATCCATCCATCAATCAATCAATCAATAATCCATCCATCATCCATCCGTCAATTAATCAATAATCCATCCATTATCCATCAATCAATCAATCATCCATCCATCATATATCCATCAATCAATCATCCATCGTATATCCATCCATCAATCAATCAATCATCCATCAATCATTCAATAATCCATCAATCATTCAATAATCCATCAATGATCCATCCATCATTCAATAATCCATCATTCAATAATCCATCAATCATCCATCCATCATTCATCCATAATCCCTCCATCAATCAATAATTGATCCATCAATCATCCATCCATTAATTAATCATCATCCATCCATCAATCATCCATCCATCTGTTAATTTATCCATCCATCCATCAATCAATCAATAATCCATCCATCCATCATCCATCCATCCATCCATCCATCATCCATCCATCCATCCATCCATCCATCCATCCATCCATCCATCCATCAATGATCTATCTATCCATCAATCATACATCCACCCATCCATCTGTAAATTTATCCATCCATCTGTCAATTAATCAATAATCCATCCATTATCCATCAATCAATCAATCAATCAATCATCCATCCATCGTATATCCATCCATCAATCAATCATCATATATCCATCCATCAATCAATCAATCATCCTCCATCGTATATCCATCCATCAATCAATCAATCATCCATCCATCGTATATCCATCCATCCATCAATCAATCAATAATCCATCAATCATATATCCATCCATCAATCAATAATCCATCCATCCATCCATAATCCATCAATCAATCAATCAATCAATCAATCAATCAATCAATCAATCAATCAACCAACCAACCCACCCACCCATCCATCCACCCATCCATCCATCCATCCATCATCAATCCATCCATCAATAATCTATCCATCAATCATGCATCCACCCATCCATCTGTTAATTTATCCATCCATCTGTCAATTAATCAATAATCCATCATATATCCATCCATCAATCAATCAATCATACATCAATCAATCAATCAATCATACATCAATCAATCCATCCATCCATCCATCCATCCATCGGTCATTAGTCGGATTCTTTTTAGCTACCGTTTCAAAACAAACATGGCGGATAAGTCTACACTTTACTATAAAATGAGTAAAAAGTTGTCAAAGAATTCTCTACAACACCCCGGAGCTGCAGATAAGCCCACAGTAGAGACAAAGCTCCCCACTTACATTCACTTCCAGTTGTCGAGTCCAATATCTGTGAATGTTTAACGAAAACAATACAAAAAAGTTGTTTTCTCCGGGAAAATTAATCACTGGATTATTCAGTTAGCAGGAAAATTAGCAGAATAAAAAGACATTAGTGGCATCCGTTATTTTAATCGCTGAATTACTCATTTCGTATTTGCAGGCGAGGTGGCAGGGGAGGAAGGTCACAAAAGAAGCTTTTTCTGAAAACGAAGAAAAAATATAGAATATTCTAATAAAATCAGACTAAACAAGTATCAGTCGTATAAAACGTATAAAACTACTCCATGTAAAGACTCACCTCCTACATGGTGACTGCAGCAGAACAGCAGCATAATAAAGTCATCCAAACATGTTATACACGGAAACACATTGAACTCCATCTCTGTGTTAAAGTGCATTTTCCTCCTCTGACCTGTAACGATGCACTTTGATAGCCTCTCCTGGGGAGCGCTATAAACAGGGTGCCCCCCCCCCCCGACCTGAACGGGGGTCTTTATGTGGTGCACTGGATGTGCTCTGATGCATGAAGATGGCTGCTTGCTGCAGGTCTAAACAAGCACTCAGCAAAAACCAGAAAAATCTAAAAGGAGGCGAAACGGTGGAAGGTGAAGAGGGGAAAAGGGTATAACAGGAGGAGGAGGCGGCGCTGCCAGAGAGGGTGTAGCTGTGGGTTACAAAGCAAAACCTCCAGCGGAGGGCGCTCTGTTTTAACCGTCTATCTAGATCATATCGATTTATCGAATTTTCTATTTATGAACGCACAATTTTGGGAAAATATCGAGAGAAAAGGAATTCCACCCCTGTATCTCCTAGGTTTCCATAGTTCAAAGGGATGTCACCCCCCCAACCAGGCCCTCCGTCTTGTTTTAGAGGTTATTTGGACTTTGAATTCAGTTTCAACTCCAAGAACACTACAAACAACGATTTTCAAGAAAGTAAAAATCCCTTGTTTGTGGACATTTTTTCGTATTTTTTAAATATATTGTCTTCTTTCAAGAGATATTTTAAAGAAAATATTCATTTGTTCCATTGGCGGATTTTTTTTTAGCTTATAACAAGCAGAAATACCTTGTATAATTTATTTTTTACTTGTTTCTGGAGTCGCCTTTTTTCCAGTGTAATAAAGCATCTTCATTGTGTTTATCTAAACTAATAATCTTCACATGTCGGCCATCTTCTTTTTTAAGCCTTCAGTCACAAAAGCCACATCATAGGACCCAGAAACAAGTTAAAAATAAATTATACAAGATATTTTTGCTTGTAATAAGCAAAAAAAAATAATCTGCCAATGGAACAAGTGAATATTTTCTTGAAAATATTTCTTGAAATAAGACAATATATTTAAAAAAATACCAAAAAATGTCCTCAAACAAGGGATTTTTACTTACTTGAAAATCGTTTTTTGCAGTTAAGGGACGACTGAAATAAAAGCAAGTTTTAAAAAGTATTTTCTGTCATGTTTAATTTCTTTTTAAGAATAGAAAGAGAGAAAAATAATTTGATATGAAAAAAAAAGATTTTATATTTAATCCAAACGGCCCAGCCCTTGACCTCCTTTCATTTTTCCGAAACAGTTGTATAACGTCCGATAAAATGTTCAACTTTTTAAATTAAATCTTTCAATCAAAAATAAACTGATATCTTTGAATAGTACCGGGGAAAGTTAAATATTGACAAGAATAGTGATTTGTATTATATCGTGATATGTAGCGATATCGAGTTGCATGAAAGATATTATCGTGATAGACATTTTCTTTCCCACATTGCCCAGGCATACTAGCTATCCATCTATCTAGATTATATCGATTTATTGAATTTTATATTTATGAACATAACTTTTTTTTTTTTTATTGAAATAGAAGAAATTCCACCACTGTATCTCCTGGGCTTCCATAGTTCAAAGTGATGTCATCCCACCCCAGGCATCCATCTTGTTTTACAGTTTTGTTTGTTTTTATTTGGACTTTGAATTCAGTTTCAACTCCAATGAAGGGACGACTGAAATAAAAAGCAAGTTTTAAAAAGTATTTTCGGTAACGTGTAATTTCTTTTCAAGAATAGAAAGGGAGAAAAAAATTTGGTTCCTGTCAAAAATCGAACACCAAGAAAATCAAAGATTTAATTTTTATTCCAAATCGTCCGGCCCTGACCTCTTTTTATTCATCCAAAACAGTTGTGTACATGTTAAACTTTTTAAAAATAAATCTTTAAATAAAAAATAACCTGCTAATATCTTTAAATGTTGAATATTGATATGAAAAACAGTGATTTCTTTTATATCGTGATTTATATCGATATCTATCTATCTATCTATCTATCTATCTATCTATCTATCTATCTATCTATCTATCTATCTATCTATCTATCTATCTATCTATCTATCTATCTATCTATCTATCTATCTATCTATCTAACTTTTTGCACATCTCCATTGAAATGTTTGATGATTCCTCTCTTGCAATGAGCTCCCAAGTGTTTAGAGTCGGAAGGCCTCCTTACCATTACCCTAATCTTTAGCTCCCTCCACAGATTCACTCTAACTGGGGAGTAAAAACACGCTGTTCAAATTAAAAGTAGGTTAACATATTAAAACCAAGATTTACCATGAATATTAGTATATATACACATTATTAGATTTGCAAAGATTTTGATGTTGAAATAAATAACAATAGGTAAAATTTAACATAAAATAAAAAGGTTAGAAAGGCCAACATGAAGCCGTACCTGGAAGACAAATCTAGACAAGTTCCTCTGCACCTGATGGAGGCCGAAATCCCAGGATCGGATCATTGGAGAGAGAAAAACCTTTTAGCCACTTGAATAAACCCGAGCATGTCAAACAGCTCCAGATGCTTAACCGAGTCTGACGGGCAGAGGTGCTTTTGGCATTGTTTTAAAATGGAAGTAAAGCAAACAGCTCCCCAACCCCTCCCCGGTGTGTCAGTGTACACATCCAGGCTGTCGTAAACCCAGCAGAGACGTGCACAGCTTCTTATTTTTATTCTTCTTCTTCTTGATGGAGGGAAATCGCTCCCAACAAATAGCCGGTTTGACCCAATTTCTGCAGAGTGTTCAGGGACTAAGTGGAAATGTTGGCACTGATCACAATTGCATTGCCCTGAATTGTTTCTGAGTGAACAAAAAGTCAAATCAAAGATGGTTTGTCATATTTTATGAGAATCTAAGTTGTTGTTGTTGTTGTTTTAACTCAGAAACACCAACGTTTGACAATGGGTTTGTCTCCAACCGAAACAATGAACCATGCAAGGACAACAAACGTTTTGCATATATCCATAGGAGCATGCACAGGTTACCTCACAAAGCGTCAGGAGCAGCGTAGCATCGAACATGCTGCAGGGGGGCGCCTTCCTGTAGCGCATCCCCGGCATCTGGGGGGAAAGACTGCCTCTCTCATGGTTCGGCTCCGGGGAGGGCTGGCTCGTTTCCCCGGCGTTCCCTCTTCAGCTCCCTGCGCTCCGGCGTCTCCCCCACAGATTTCATCTCACTGGTAGCCAAGTTTCAGCCGCTGCTGTCACTTTTTTCTCTCTCTCTCTCCTCCATTCCTCCTCCTCCCGCCTCCTCTCTGCTTGGTCTGTGTGGAAGAAGGATGATGAAGAGTCAGATGATGGGCAGATTGTGGGTGTTTCATGTAAATGTTTTCATCTTCCTTTGTCTATGAAATGAAAGGTTGTCAAAGTGTTTTTCTCTCCCAGGCTTCTCTCATCTAAACTTTTGGAAATGTTCTGGTGATTTTTTTTAAAGCTTTTGATCGTTTCACACATAAATAAGAGAAGAAAAGGCGACGCTTTCTCCACTTGATGCGTCTCCTTGTGCAGAATCTCTCCCGACTGACTAAGTAAGAGGAAGGGGAGGCAGGCAGCTGCTGTGAAGGAACCAGTAGGAGAGGAGAGGAGAGGAGAGGAGAGGAGAGGAGAGGAGAGGAGAGGAGAGGAGAGGAGAGGAGAGGAGAGGAGAGGAGAGGAGAGGAGAGGAGAGGAGAGGAGAGGAGAATCAATGCAGCCACGGTTGCATCGTAACCGGCTATGGTCCGGATGAGAGTTTCCCTCCACCCCATCTGAATCCATTTTGGGTTTTTTTTTTGTTGTTGTTGTTTTTTACTGGAATATGTGCAGAGGTGGGTAGAGGGCCCAAAAATTGTACTCAGAACCAAACATGGAGAAGCAGCTTTCAGTTTCTATGCTCCTCTAATCTGGAACAAACTTCCAGAAAACTGCAAAGCTGCTGAAACACTGAGTTCCTTTAAATCACAACTAATCACAACTAAAAGCGTATCTGTTTAGAGCTGCCTTTGAGTCATGCTTTGTTGTATCATGTTTTGTGTATGCTTCTTGTTTTACTGCTGTTTTTCTTTATTGCTGTTTTTACTTTAAATGCTTTGTCTGTGTTTTACTGCTGTTTTTATTTTACCACTTAATCATGTAAAGCACCTTGAATTGCCTTGTTGTTGAAAGTGTGCTATACAAATAAAATTGCGTTGTCTTGCCTTACTCAAGTAAAAGTGGCACTACTTCAACATATTTTTGCTCAAGCAAAAGGACAAAGTAGTCATGCAAAAAAAAAAACAATTACTCAAGTATTGAGTACTTTTTTTGAGATCGCAACATATGGTTTAAATGTTTTTTTTTAAATGATGTGAAATTATGGAGAAATAAAACGGAGTAAAAACATGAGCCAGGTCAAAACATATAACATATAACATATAACAGGGGCCAGTGTTCCTGTAGAACTGGTCTTGGACCAATTTCATTTTTTACCTTCCCAGTTTAAATTTATCAATGAATTTTTTGAAAAAAATATGGCACACTTAATACATGATATTGTTCTGTTTTTATCAGTTTTATTAGCTGAACAGTTGGTAGCACTGTTGCCTTGCAGCAAGAAGGCCCAGATTCGAATCCCGGCCTGGGGTCTTTCTGCATGTCCTCCCTGTGCATACGTGGGTTCTCTCCGGGTACTCCGGCTTCAGTCCAAAAACGTGACTGTTAGGTGAATTGGTTTCTCTAAATTGCCCTTAGGTGTGTGAGTGTGTGCATGCATGGTTGTTTGTCCTGTATGTCTCAGTGTTGTCCTGCAATGGACTGGCGACCTGTCCAGGATGACCCCGCCTCTCGCCCCATGACTGCTGGAGATAGGCACCAGCCCCCCCGCAACCCTGCATAGGATGGGCATGGATGGATGTTTGTTTTGGTTGTTCGCACTGGCCTCACCCTGGCCCCCCTGGTAAATACGGTCTAGAACCGCTACTGGCACAAATTCAAAACGCCTGTACTAGAGAGGAGCAGATTGAACTGCCATGGTAATAATGAAAAATACTTCTTTCCTTATTTGAACAAATAACAATAACTTGTCATGTTAGGGTGTGAATGAGGACCCAAATGGAGCAAATGAAGAACTTAGAATTTAAAAAAACAAGGAACACTTACTAAAATCTCAGGGGAACCAGGTAAACACAGAGACCAGGAAAATTAAGCAACAGAAAAAGCCGGTACCAGACAGGGAAGATAGACGACAGACCAGCGAGTAGCGACTGAAAGGGAGCTGTTTAAATGCTGAGGAGGGAGTGAGGAAATGACAGAGAAACCTGAGGACTAATTAGTGAGAAGCAGATGCAGGTGAGGGCAAGAAGTGAAACTGGGTCAGGAGCAGAGTGGCAGGGAGACCACAGGAAAGGGAAGAATGGCAAGGGAGACAGAAAACTATCTTAAATAAGAAACTAGAAACTTACCAAATGTCTAAGGAGGAATCTAAGGGGGACTTAAGGAAACAATTGAGAACAGAAGGAAGAAATAAATTAGGAAACTATCTAAAGAGAAATAAACTAAGGAAACAGATGAGAAGGACACAAAAAAGGTGAAAACATCTAAGAGCATGAAGGGAATAAGAAAACAACACTGAAAAAAGTATATCTAAGAATATGTAGTTATGACATAATTAAGCCTGTGATAATAACAATAAAAAACAATGTTAGTCTCCTGACATGAATATATCAAGTTGTGAATTATTCTACATTTGTTCAAAACACAAGTCATTTTGATTTTTGTCCTTTACACGCTGTGTGTATGTGGCTCGACAAATCTTCTTATGCAGACCCACACAACAAACAATTTGCTCGTTGTATTTACTCAGCCACAACTGCGCCCTGTGTGGTGCATTCTGGTTGGGCTGGGCGATATGGCCTAAAAATAAAATCTCAGATTTTTTCACACCAAATCCGATTTTAATCGATTTTTTTGTCTTTCTCCCTTTACTTTGTTAAACAGAAATAACAAATGACAGAATGTATTTCTTTGAAACTCTTCTTTCAATATCTCCTTTGGTCTACCTGAATTCAAATTTGTGTTGAAAGTTGGTAGCACATACATGGCGTAAATAAAGCCGGGCTTTTCCACTGTATAAACAGGCACCATATCTTTGGCAATATAAATTGTGATGACATCTGTGATTGCTTTCCACTGAACACCCGTCTTATCATAAGGGACACAGTGTGAAAATGATTCCCCTATGGTGGCCGGTGTTTTGTGAGCTGCTGCTTGCTTGAGCATCTCGTAGAGAGCAGCACTTCTCCCACTCGACGGAGTGCCTCTGTTTCAGTTGTTGTAAAAAATTCGTCGTACTCCCACCTTTGGTAGCAACAGCCGTCAAACAGATTTTGCAGCGAGATGTTTGTTGCTCCAAGTCTGAAGTCGCAAAACCGAACCAGTTCAGTATAATTGAAGAAACGGTCCCTCTTTGCTAGCTGCCATTTTAACGTCTACGCGTTGCGAGAGACGGACTGGCTGACCTTGCTCCAAACTACGGAAGCCCAAGAGAGCATCTTCTCAGGTGAAGAGAAGACTTTTTAGAAAATCTCGATTTTCCCAAAAATAAATCTTCTTAAATGGCAAATTCGAATTACTCGATAAAATCGATCTATCGCCCAGCCCTACATTCTGGGTATTTCGCGCCAACCGTCGTCGGGCATTTAAAGCAGCAGCCAGTTCAGGAGAGCGGGAGACTGACCTTTAAGGTAAGAATTGCGTTAATTTAAATGATATAGCTGGTAAATTACTACAGTCTTTCAGGTTTTATATTGTTGTAGAAATGAATAATCAAGACAACTGAGGCTCTTGATGTGATTTGTAATTAAGATAGCAAGTGGCTTCTCAAGACTTCTTGTGTGTCTGGAAACTAATTTAAAAATCCTGGCTTCAAATGTATTTCTAAGCTGACGTTTGACGTTATAATTTAAAATAAACAGGGATGTGTTTTTTCTTCCACGTAACGTTAATCACACAGCTGCACTTGTGCAGTGTTAGCCGTTAGCAAGGAGATTTAGCTGTAAGTCGGCCGTGTGTGTCCGGTGTGGGCGGCCAGTTTTTGGTCGCAGTGGTGGCTGTAGGCTGTTGAATTAGCTCTGCTTGTTATCCGCTGGACCACAGTAGTGGGCAGAGCGAGTTCGGTTTTTAAAAAGGTCTGTCCGCCTTCCGGCGCAGCCTTGAGACGGTTGCCCATTTGTCCTCATTTGACCTGATGTCGCTAACCCATGGCACGTACAGGGTCACGTACCCTCATGTAACGGGGTCGGGTTCACAAATATTAATTACAGGAAATGACAATAAGTAGATAAATGCAAATAGTTTGTGACAGTTCATATGGTTAAACATTAGTTTTAGACATGTTTAAAATGTCATATAATTATAATAAAAAACGTTAAAACCGAGCAGGTGAAGTATCCTGCCGCCCGCAGCTGGAGGCGTGTGTGAGAGAGTCGGACAGACAGGAGGTGAAGCGGTGAACGAGCTCAAGCTAAACACGGAGTTTCAACTTGACTTTAGTGGGGTAAAAGTAAAAGTTTTCCAATCGGCATTGATCCCCTGGTACCGCCATGACTTTATACACCTAACAGTTTTGCTGAGTTTTCTTTTAGTTTACCGTGAAATAGGCGCAGGAAGTTTGTTGTGGTCTTTGTTTCCCCTTAGTTTGGCACTTGAAAACAGTGTTAATGTTTAGAAATTTTTTAAGAATACTTTGACCATATTTGAGAATAAAACATTCTTAAATCACTTTGCAGTTGTTCTGATATTGACAGCCTTGTTTTCCAGTAGTACTTGAATGGATCATGGGCAGCTGTTTGTAAAATCCCTTCTCATCAACAGGGATACCGCAGTCTTGTGTTTTATCCAGACTGATATGGAAGCGTATGTGTAACATAAATCAAATTAAAATGGTTTAGCACAAATGCTTTTTCATTTTCAAAATCTAGCTGCTATTTTTGACTCATAAATAAAAATTAAAAAGAAATGATCCAAACTGCTTTTTCATTTTACAATTCAACATTGCTCATTCTGTAACTTAATTAAAATGAAATAGAAAAGGACATTTAAGATTTAATTTTCAAATTGCATCCCAGCAAAATAGTTAAAAAATTCAATTTGAAATGTCAAAGTTGAAAAATAAAATGCATTGGCAGAAATGCTTTTTCATATTCTGAATACAAATGCCATTTTTGACTCATAAATAAAATTAAAAACGAATAATCCTAACTGCTTTTTCATTTTACAATTCAACAGTGCTCATTCTGTAACTTAATTAAAATTAAATAGAAAAGGCATTTGCAGAAATGCATTTTCATTTTCAGAATACAAATGCCCTTTTTGACTGATAAATAAAATGAAAAATAAATTATCCAAACTGCTTTTTCATTTTCCAATTCAGCGTAGCTCGTTCCGTGACCTAATTAAAACGATAAAGAAAATGGATTGCTTTTTTGTTTTCATCCCTACCCCCGCGAAAGGTGTAACATAATTCAAATCGAATTGGCAATCCCTCACGGCGCAGGAGAATGACGTCAGGGCATTGTGAGAAGATTTCTGTTCCAGCAACAATGGCGGATGAAGCTGGAGATGGAGCGATCGAAGAGTACAGTTTTAAATGTACGTTTATTAAAATCTGGCAGTACAAAAATTTTAAACTTAACGCGGTTGTGTTGTTTGGCTTTTGTTGTTAGTATAGACATGTATTATATTATTTTTGTAAACTATCGCCCATAAACGAGCTCCTATGTTGGTCTAATGGTTCTCCGTCTATTGCCCCGCTTATAAACTTATATTACAGTTTATTTTGGGTTTTGAAAAGGGGGGAAAAAAAACTCCTTTTAGGGGAAATTATTATTATGTTAATAAATAGAGATTTGCTAAAAGTTTCAAAGAATCAAAGGGAGGAGAGGAGAGGAGAGGAGAGGAGAGGAGAGGAGAGGAGAGGAGAGGAGAGGAGAGGAGAGGAGAGGAGAGGAGAGGAGAGGAGAGGAGAGGAGAGGAGAGGAGAGCAGAGGAGAGGAGAGGAGAGGAGAGGAGAGGAGAGGAGAGGAGAGGAGAGGAGAGGAGAGGAGAGGAGAGGAGAGGAGAGGAGAGGAGAGGAGAGGAGAGGAGAGGAGAGGAGAGGATTTATGTTTTTGTCACTTTGGTTATTTAGTTGTTCCATGGTTGTTATAAATAAATTGATTAAAACAAATCTGAAATATAATTAAGTCATTTTACTAACAGTTGCATTGAATTTTTAAAGGTATGAACATTGAGCTTACTTTGAACAATTTAAAATGACTATTGAAAATGAAATAACAAAAATTGACATTATGATAAATTATTGTGTAGTTATTTATAGTTACTCATGCAGGATTAACCTGAATGAGCTCTTCCTGGACCGTTCTTTAAGCTTTATTAGAATAAACAGGCTGAATAAAGCTCAGAGATGTGGATGGAGTTATCCAGCTGAGACCTGTGGGTGGTATTTTCTGGTTGACGAGGGGAACATCATTTAGGTTGGTCTGCAGAGAAGGCTTCGGGTAGCTTCTTTGCACTGTTCTTTGCGCTGCGTCGTCCAGGGCTGGCTTAATTGACTGCTGCCACATCACTAAGACGTGTTCAGAAGACAGTTTGTCCCACCGGAGAACACCACTGAGTTCTCCAAACAAGCCTCATCCTCTGCTACATCATCTTCAAGGTCATCCCCAGGTGCCACAATGTCTCCAGCACTGAGGCAGATGCAGAGAAGAGCTCATGCTGTTATGACCCGCAATGGTGTTAAAAACATAAAAATGTAAAGTTATTGTTGCACTGGTTGTTTAAAAAAATCTATTCATTTTATTTATTCAGAAAGTGCCGATTAGCAAGACATCACATAGTAAGAAAAAAACTATATATTCAATTCAATTTGGCACACAATTTTGTTTTTAAATCAACTGAATATTAAAAACATTTTATGTAATATTTAGTTATGTAAAGTGTACAGACCCATTTAAATTTGTCACTATTTCATTGCAGCCATTTGCTAAAATCAAAAAAGATCATTTTATTTCTCATTAATGTACAATCAGCACCCCATCTTGACAGAAGAAAAACAAATGTAGAAATTTTTGTGAATTTATTAAAAAAGAAAAACTGAAATGTAATATTACTATAAACGGCTGGCTTGACGCCATATTTCCAAGTGTCGCCTCACTTGAAGGTGGTCTAACATGCGGTGGTCCACCTGGTCTACGAATGACCCGACGTCCTTCTTAGACCAGGGAGGACGGGTCCTTAGAAGGATGCAGCCCCTGAATTTGGACCACACAGCCTTTATATATGTGTATGCTCACACACTCATACTTTTCCACTTGTCTTCTTGTTACTTTTCCTCTCTTTCACCAGCATCAACTATACACAAACGCCCCCTAACGTATTGATTGCTAAGCACGGTCAGGCTGGGGACTGAAGAAGAAGAAGGAGCCCTTACGTCATTCTCCTGCGCCGTGAGGGATTGCCAATTCGATTTGAATTATGTTACACCTTTTGCAGGGGTAGGGATGAAAACGAAAAAGCAATACATTTTCTTTATCGTTTTAATTAGGTCACGGAACGAGCTACGCTGAATTGCAAAATTAAAAAGCCGTTTGGATAATTTATTTTTATTTTTATTTATGAGTCAAAAGGGCATTTGTATTCAGAATATGAAAAGCATTTCTGCCAATGCATTTTATTTTTCAACTTTGACATTTCAAATTGAATTTTGTAACTATTTTGCTGGGATGCAATTTGAAAATTAAATCTTAAATGTCCTTTTCTATTTAATTTTAATTAAGTTACAGAATGAGCAATGTTGAATTGTAAAATGAAAAAGCAGTTTGGATAATTTCTTTTTAATTTTATTTATGAGTCAAAAATAGCAGCTAGATTTTGAAAATGAAAAAGCATTTGTGCTAATCCATTTTAATTTGATTTATGTTACACATACGCTTCCATAGAATGAAGAGTTTGGGCTGCTTGGATGCTACTGGTAGCCATGTTGGACGGCAGCTGGTTTCTCTCTAGTATCACTGATGTTTCCATTCAGCTTAACATTGTTTCAGGTGAGTCATTCAGTTCACTGCAGAGCGTCAAATGGACCTTATTGCTGTTGAAAGATGCGTTCGCTGACAAAGTTCTGGTTCGGTCCATCTTTCTTTTTCTACTGTAGCTGCATGAGAAACCATTAATGTTCCCAAATAGCAGAGTTTAGCGATAGCTGGGAGTCCTTACTGTTTGGTTTTGGTGTCACTTTTTAAAGTTGCCCTGCAAAAATGTTGCACTGTGCTCTAAGTTCCGCCCATAAACATTCTGTATGTGTTCAGGTAGAAAAAAGCTGGATTCTTTTGGTAAACGTGCGTACCGAACCGACAGGGCTGAAATGAAAAATCAATCAACTAAAACATGTCTCGTTACACCCCTTATAAATACAATTCTGGGTGAATTTATACATTTTATGTTAGCATGTTACCTTGTGTGTTGTCCTTTGCAGCCATTTCGTTTTTATTATCAGTTGCATTAATGAATTAGTGGATGTTTCCACTATTTACTGCATCCCCCTGATTATATACATACCAGGTTAACAGGAGGATCTGACAAAGACTGAGTGAACCGGTGGGAACATATACTGGGAAGGTGATCACTGGGACAAGGATAAGGTGAGTTTGATTAGCTGAATGTGAAACACCTGCTGTGGGAGCATGAACTGAAGAAGACAAGTTCAGGGAAGCAACTGGACAGACGTGGCTAGAGAAAAAGAAACATGAAACACAAGAAACCCAAAACGAATACAAGAAACCACTAAAATAGTCAGAACCAAAGTATAAAAGGATCAGGAAAACCTTAAACTCTTACTTTTTAACTGAGTTTAGGTTTGCAGACAGCTATGTAAAAAAGAAATATGGAAACGGTGTGAAAGAAATCGAGCAAGGGTGAAAGAAATTTGCTTTTTTTAAATTATTATTATTAAACTACTGTCATAAAAAGTTATAGTTTTGTGGATAAATAACTCCTGAATAGAAATTAAAATGTGTTTGGACTGATAAAAAAAAAAAGAAGTTTTGAACAAATTTGATTTGTTTGTCGATCATGAGCGCAAATGCTGTTGATAAGCAGTTTCAGCGAGTCACACTGAAGTTCTCTGGCTCTCCAGGGGGGCGGGTGTTACAGCGGTTGTATGAGCTGCAAGAGGAGGTGAAGTGGTTTTAGACATAAATCAAATCAGATCTGGTGAAGCATCTGGATGACACTATATGTGGCTTGTGTCTCTGTCCTATTTGATCTATATTTGACCGCTTGAATGGCCTTAAACTGTCTTTCCAAGGCCGCGAAACTCATATTTTGCTCCTTGCAGACAAAGTGAACGCCTTCACAGTAAAACTAGACCTCTATGGCCGCATTAGTGGAGGGAACTGCAACATGTTCCCCAGCCTTGTAGACTTTATCACTGATGCGGGACGTCACACGATTTCTCCTCCCTATTTCAATTAGCGTCTGAGCCCCTGTCAGCAATGAGAAAACTATTTGCGACGTAGTTTAAAGAGGATTATCGTCTTTTGCGTGGGTTCGAGATCCGTTTGTTTGCAGAGTCAATTTAACCGTCCTCTTTTCCCCGGACATGTCCACCTTTCATGTGCTGTCCGGATCATCCGGGGGGATTTATAGACTGATGAAAATGTCTGGGTCTTTATTGTTTTTCATAGGACCATACTTAAACTGACTGGTGTGATGCATGCAGTATGGCAGCCTTTCTCTCATGTAACGTTCTCCCGAGCTGGTTCTGATCCATTTATTGACGCCACAGACAGCAGGCTGTGCGCCGAGCTGCGCCGCACCGCATGCATTGCGCAGCACAGCGCTGCTCTGCGCCGAGCTGCACCGCACCGCGTTATCCTGCATTGCTCAACGCAATTGCGCAGTGCCGAGTTACTGCTGTTTACAAGAAGTCAAAGCACAAGCTTCATGCACGAACCACAAAAGATATACTGTCAAGTCGCAACAAATGGGTAGCGGAGTGCACAATTCACATAGCTGCCATGTGTGTTTCTGTGTGACAAAAGTGGCAAATATCCCAAAGATCACATGGACACAAAAACTATAAAAAGGCTGAGCAAAGTGAGAGTTCATCTATAAATTAACTGTGGAGGATGAAGATGCAAACTAAACAGAGTAAGCACTTTTTTATTTTGTTTTTGAGTCTGCAGCTGTTTATTTTATTATAGTGAAAAGAAAATAATACTTGTTTTCTCAGAAGATTATTTCAGTTTTTTCTTCAGTTTTTGTCCAGTGCAATTTAAAAAGTAAACTAATATTGTTGCTGGTAACTATTTCTATTATACTTTATTTCCAGAGATTATAAAATAATTTTCTTCTTGTGAAAGCCTTTTTGAAGTTTGTTATTTAACTAATCTTTTCTAACCACATTGAGAATGCACACTTTAAATATGTTATAATCAAAAGTCTTGACCAAATCCTGAAAGTGTTTCAGTACTGTGCCAGATGGCCTCTTTTATGTAATTCAAAATATGGTCACCCTATTGATATGCAGGAGCAGCTTATTGAGCTGAAGAGTGACAGTAGACTGAAGGAACGCTTTGGCTCCTCCCCTCTTTCGTCATTCTGGGCAGCATTGATGCACGAATATCCTCAACTCTGTGACGTCACCTTGAAGATTCTCCTTCCCTTCAAGTTGACATATTTGTGTGAGGCAGGATTCTCAAAAATGACTGCACTCAAAACAAAATACTGTAATCCTGCACAAATGGAGGATGATTTGGGGGGGGTTGGGGGGTTATGCGAGGGGGGGGGGGGTTGCACTGGGGCCCCAACTGCAATGAACCAGCTTTGGGGGGACCCAGCTTGCAAAAGGTTGAGAACCCCTGCTCTAGACCATGTGTTCCCCACCAGGTGAGATCTTGCATGGAGCCACAGGTAGAGGGAGATTGTCAGTGATTTTGTATTTATTCACGGCTGCACAGTGGCGCAGTTGGTAGCACTGTACCCTCTGGGTACTCCAGCTTCATCCCACAGTCCAAAGACGTGACTATTAGGGTAATTGGTCCCTCTCTAAATTGCCCTTAGGTATGAGTGTGTGCATGGTTATTTGTCTTGTATGTCTCAATGTTGCCCTGCGAGGGACTGGCGACCTGTCCAGGGTGTACCCTGCCTCTTGCCCTGTGACTGCTGGAGATAGGCACCAGCCCCCCCACAACCCTACAGAGGATGGGCATGGTATTTACTCAATTTTCTAATAATTGCTCCAACAGTTGATCTCTTCTCACCAAGCTGCTTGCCTATTGTAGATCGGCTCATCCCAGTCTTCTGCAGGTCTACAATCTTGTCCCTGGTGTCCTTAGACAGCTCTCTGGTCTTGGCCATGGTGGAGGTTGGAGTCTGACTGTTTGAAGGTGTGGACAGGTGTCTTTTATACAGATAATGAGTTCAAACAGGCACCATTAATACAGGTAACGGGTGGAGGATAGAAGAGCTTCTTAAAGAAGAAGTAACAGGTCTGTGAGGGACAGAATTCTTGTCTTTAAATGCAAAATACTTATTTTCTGCACCATTATACAAATAAATTATTTAAAAATCCTAGGATTAAGTCTGTAAGAGACAGAATGTAAAAAAAAATATCCAGGAACTCACATCCTATGATTTTTAAATAATGTATTTGTATAACAATATAATAATACTTTTTTGCCCCACTGTATATAAACTCATGTTGCTAGTGCATCACTGTTGCTAGGATTCCATCAGCAAACGTCTGTATTGCAGTTAAAATGTCGTATATTATGTTTTAAGATGAAATATTGGACACTTCAGGAGGAAAAAACAAACAATGATAGAAAGGTGACATGAACAACATTCAGTCGTATTTTGGTAGTCCACTTCATCTTATCGGCAAGTAAATTAGCATATTTGCTAAATATTTAGCTATGAGCTAAATGTTTAGTTCAAAGCTAAATAATTAGCTAGTCAGTTTAGCTTGGTAGAAAAATATTTAGCTTCAAGCTAAAAATTTAGCTAACCAGTTCAGCTAGCTAGCAAAATATTTAGTTTAAGCTAAATATTTAGCTAGCAAAATATTTAGTTTAAGCTAAATATTTAGCTAGAAAAATATTTAGCTTCAAGCTAAATATTCAGCTGGTTAACTACATGTTTAGTTTGGAGCTAAATATTTAATTTGTAAACTAAATATTTCACAATTAAATGTAAACAAAATCAGTTAAACCTAAATATTTAGATTGATATACTGTAAATGTATAAATAATATGGACGCAAATATAAGTGACAAATGAATCTCCATGTTTTTCTCTTTATGACAAATTATTGCTGTTAATCTTTGACTGTGTAACATTAAAAAAACGGCACCCCATGCTTATCCTCCATTCCTATGCATTACCACTATGGACTTTTTTATTGCATCTACCCATAGAACAGATATTTGTCTGCCTTTGGATATGTGGCATATCAGAGCTATAGCGAGAGGAGCTCACCATGGATACGGTTATCAGATGTGGAAAAACCTCAAGGACAATTATTGTTAGGGCCGACACCAGGACAGAAAGTCCTCACTGAACGAGGCGATCCGGTTTTCTCCCTTCACCTCAGCCAGAGGGAAGGACACAAGCTTTTAGTGTTGAAGCTGAGAGCAGAAAGACTCACCTGGCTGTCTTTTAGAAGAAGCGACTCACAGAGGCCAAACCTCCCCCCGCTTTGTGATGTAAAGAGATAGTCAGTTTTACTACTTGAATATTTATAGTTATTCATTAATTTACATTTTGGCCTTTGGCTTTTGCAGAGAGATATATCTTTCAAGTGATAAGGGTAGGAGAAATGCATATTTTAATATGTCTGAGTACAACTTTTGGTGCTGATGAGGATTTGACTCGTTATTTGTTGACGACAAATTACACCCGTCAACATTATATTAAAAGCTTTGTAATCATTAAGAGTCAAAGTAAAACATTTGTTATTTCAGCAAAATTGATTCAAATTCAGACTCAGATACTGTGAAATTAAATAAAACAGACATTCCTTTGACCAATATTTCATTATGTAGATGAGTTTGCTGCTATAGGAAATGTTTGGAATGTGAAGCGTCCGCCCAACAAATTAGTTGGGACTTGTCGTTTCTTTCCGCATGAAATAACCCAGGATGTACGGCAATAAAAACGGAAATGTAAGCGAAACGTTTCCCCGTAACTGAAACCACCAGTGTGCATAATATTTTTTACAGCCAACATTCGATCCCTCAGCATAAACTAACGCTGGCTGTCGCCGCCCCTTGTCTGGACGTTTATAACAATTAATCAGAGAGCCCGTCCAATTTGTTCTTGTCATCCAGTCGCTGAATCACAGTGTTCTCCGACTCCATGATGATCACATCGGTCCCAGCACATCCTCAGCACAGGACAGTTTAATCTTTCACACACACACCAGTCACTCAGCACTCACCTTGAGGGTTGATCCTGGACAGTGTTTTATCCTTCACAAGGGTCAGTGTGACGCTTTGAAATCTAAAAGACTAATTTCTTCAATTGAAGTTCCTTTCGGACTCAAACAACAGACTGTCAAACTGAGGAAATAGAAGGTAGTGAAAATATTTATTTTAAACCACCAGACGTTTTATGACAATCCTTACAAACAAGGTCTGTTGAAATTCATAATTTCTCAATCAGAATAGTGATATTTCACTAAAAGCCAAACCAAATATGTAGTGGAAGGAGGTGCTCTGTTCAGTTGAGACCAAAATGTAATTTTTCTGGACACAAAATGATGTGTGTGAACACACAGTTGTCACAGTGCAACATGGCTGCGGCAGCATCATGCTGTGGGACAGAGAAACTGGTCAGAGTTAATGGGAAGATGGATGGAGGTAAATCCAGGAGAATCCTGGAAGGAAACCAGTTAGAGGCTGGAGAAGACCTGAGACGGATGTGGAAGTTCACCTTTTAGCAGGACCACCACACTGAACATAAGGCCAGAGATATTATGGGATGGTTTAGATCAGAGCATATTCATAGCTCAGTTACTTACCTGTAGAGAAAAGCGTAACAAAGTGCAGTGGCAGCTCCATTGGCTGGCTTCTGCTGTATCTTCTGACCAAAAACAATAAAATCAGGATGAAAAATAATAAAATGTATTCTATTATGGTGCGTTCACACCAAAGCATCAAAAACGCCAAAGTTTGACGCTTAATCATTCGCAGCTCAACGCGCGTCCAAAGCAAATTTGACGTGTGTCAAACCAGAAATACGCAACTTGTGGGAGGAGCTAATGCCAGATGGTGTTTTTCTAAGATGGCAGCTATCGATCTAGCATTGGAGGAGAGAGTCTCCATTCTCTATTTACTGTGGAGAATATCCTGTGCAGGTTTGCAGGGTCAGAAACGTGAAAACTTTCAAAAGTCAAATGAACTTACCAGGTTGCCGTATCTCCTCACTTATATTCCTCCAAGCGAGGTTCTTTTTATTCCTGTCTCTGTAGAGAAAGCAGCTGGTGTCGTGTAGCTCGAGATGATTAGCCACGGCCGTTATCAGGATTTCCTCCATGTTGAATGAATTAAACATTTTGCTGGACCTGACCCAGTGAACTGGGTCACAGCATCACGTGACACCACGTCACCAGGCTCCTGATTGGTTGACGCGGCGCGAATTGACGGCAAACATCAGCTTTTTCAACTTAAAGGGCAGACGCAAAAAGGCGTGAATGCACAAAATGCACCACATAAAAAGACATTTGCGTGAATTTGACGCGCGAATGAGGCAGTAATGCGTTTTTGCGATGCAGAAATCCTGACGCGCGTCAGGGCGCTTCTGCATCGACTGTACATGTAAACCTGATGCCCTTGATGCTTCAAACGCGTTCGGTGTGAACGCACCGTTAGTGTTGATGTTTGGAGTATGTGCCTGTATTTTAATTTTTAACATTTAAAGCAAATCTAAATGCATTATAGACAAGTTTAAACTGAATGGAGAGGCATTAATTACATATTAGGACCCCAAATAGACTATAAAATTGTCTGCTGCTCTCTCACACACACACACACCAGTCACTCAGCACTCACCTTGAGGGTTGATCGTGCAGCTTAAAAAAAAAAAAACAATAAAAAAACATTGTGAAGGTCCTCAAAATAAAGGGCAATTTTATGATTTCAGGTTCATCATGTAAAAAACTGAAACTTCAGTACCTGGTACCAGACAGACATCTGCAGTCGAATTATATCTTATTAGTTTTACTCTTCCTGTAGACGGAACATCAATCAGATTGTCAAAGTTTTGTTTACTCTCTTGACAATTTAGGGCATCCTGTTTTTTCAGTTTAATATGTTTCCTATTTCCATTGTTGATATTTTAGTATATATTCCAATAATAAATCTTTAATATTCCAACCATTTATACACAGCATTTCAATCCTCCATCTTAAAAGACTGCTACAGAAATGAGTAACAGAACATGGCGTTCATAGAAACAGTCCTATATTCTGTCCTACGAATGAAATTTATCATGTTCGAAAATCTGGATTGATCAAATACGCGGTGGCCAGTTTTACGCATGTTCCTCCGCAAACATCTGTTGATAAAACCCACATGTACGTACCTAGGTCTTCGTGGCCGTTCAGTCGTTTCCATACAGACGCGCCCTCAATTAACCATATTTGGTCACACCACTTCCTCTGACACATGCATTAAATCCTTGCGTTCTTCCCGAAAATAATGGCCAAGAGAGCGAAAAAAGGAATTTCAGTGACACTGATATCGAGGTGAAACATAAGTGGGGCAAAAAAAGGTGTCACGATAAACAGACTTTATGAAAATTTTAAATTTTATTTTAACACCGATAGTTTTTGCCCTCTGTTATCAGCGGTTCCTCTGCTTCATGTCCCCCCCCTCCATCACACAGCAGTTATATTCCTGCTGCAGACATGAAAAAAGGTGGCAAAGAATCATTTCATTTGCTGTTATTCACTTCTGTTTAAATACTTAGCTTCTTTGAAGCAAATGAAATCAGTTAAATTAGTCCTGAACATTTCTGTTTGGTTCTATCAGCTCAGGGGGAACCAATAAAAACAGAAGAGTTCCTGGGAGGAAGTGACAGAGGCAGTAAATGCGGTCGGGACAGTGGAGAGGTTCCTGTTGGAAATAAAGGAACAAAATGGTTGGATATCAGAGTGAATCAAATAAAAAGTCCCTCAGCAACACAGCTGGACCAGATCTTCTACCGGGGGTGAACAGATATCGTGTGGCCGGCGTTATTGGAGACGCTGCTTTGGCTGGCATCAGTACGCATGGAGAAAGAGACAACCTGCTGCACCGATAAGCAGGACCATCCAGTTTCCTCACCACAGTTTGCTAACCTTTTATTTACAAGTTTAACATCCTTTTTAAACTGAAGCGCCTTGATGTGGCGAGTAAAGAAAGCTCTTGGAGAGAGCAGACCTCCATGAAGCACCTCACACCCCCACCAGATCGTGATTCAAAGGATCTCCATGCATGATCACCCTCAAAATGTAATCATTTATTCCTTGGCACATTTCTAAAATTTCCTGAAAGTTTAATCCAGATCAGTCCATAACCTTTTGAGTTATATAGCTAAAAGACAGACAGACAGACGCCAACATGAGCTCCTTGGTGGAGGTGATAAACCAATGAGATAAATATTCAAATTCAATTCAAATTCAAAATTACTTTATTAATCCCAAAGGGAAATTAAATGTTGTTGTAACTCATTAAGCAAGTTCCTTCAAAGATTTGTTGTAGATGCTGATGGCTGTGGGTAGGGATGATCTCCTGTAGCAGTCTGCAGATCTGAAGAAGCCTCTGACTGAAGACGCTCTGTAGTTGTATGACAGTCTGATGTAGAGGATGCTCTGGATCTATGGCGTCTTCTTTTCAACTCATCAGGGTTTTGTGGCTGTAGTTGAGGTATTATTTGAGCTTTTGTGATGTTAATCAGCTGCTGCCAGCTGTAAACCACCTTGTTGCCATGGTTATGCATCATAACAAATGTCCAAAAATATAAAGTATCAGCAAAAATCCTTCCAGCTGCACAGCATTCAAAACCAGAGAGAACAGTTGTCCACAAAAACAATGTTTCTACCAGAAATGGAAGAATTAAAGTTTAAAAAAAGAAAAAAATATGAACCAAAGTAACAGAGCTACTCCAACATGCTGCCACCTTGAGCGGCGCAATTCCGGAATTGCGCCGGAATATGTGCAGCTCTGGGGCGCCGCGCCCCCTAGCTGTGGTCCTGGCCAGGGGTCGGCCGGCGTGGGGTCTCTGTTGCCTGTGGGGGTCGGGGTCGGCCGGCATGTGCAGCCGCCTCTCTCTTTTTCTCTGGGCCGATTGTCATCGCCGGTCCCTGTATGGTGCCTCGCCTTGTTTGCTGGTTGGGGTGCCTGGCTGCTGGTCGCGGCGGCTAGGTGGCATTTCTGGGCCGGATCAGTCCTTTTTCGCACTGGACTTAGCTCCTGGGTCTTGGTCTTTGTGCGGTGGGGGGCGCGTTGCCCAGGTTCGGTCGGACCTGTGGGTGGACTGGCCGGGTAGTGGGAGTGCAGGGCAGGTGGATGCGGCGCTGGGTTTGGTCGCTTGCCGGGCCATTGAGCAGCAGTGGTCGCTCCACAAGGGAATGGGGATGGTGGATGTCGGCCTGGTGGGTCGGCTGCCCGGTTCATCGGTTTACTCCTGGTCTGGGCAGGTACGTCGCCGGGGTTTGGGCTGCAGGGGCCTCCGATATGCAGGTGGCGCTGGCGGCCTCCTTTGCTGGTGGGGAGGCTATTGCTAACTAGCAACAGGTGCTCTCCCCCTACGAGGGCACTTGGGGAGGGGGGGCGAACTCAACCTGGGTGTCTAGTGTCTTTTGTATTTTGAGAGTGAGGCGAATGTCAGGGTGGGTTTAGTTCCCCTTTTGGGATGGGGCTGGGGGGACTGCCTTGGGGTCCGTGGGGCTTGGTGGTGCTGTGGCCGGGGTTGAACGTGCCATGGCCTCCCTCCCCTGGTGGATCCCGGTGAACAGCGGTGCCTATTGGGGTCAGTGGGGGAGCTGACTCCCTGGGAAGACATTTTGTCTCCCAGTCCTTCCCTCCCCATTCCCCAACACCTCTGTCCACCCGCTCCATCACTTTACCACTCATATAGGGTCTTGGGGCATGGGCACATCACTGGGGTGCGAGGAGGGGTTTCCCTCCTCGCTATCCTGTGGCGTCCTGCGTCCCAATTTTAATATACAACTTAGACACTCCCACTTATAACATTTTCATGCGACACACATGTAGGGACTTTGGGGTGGGCACACTTTTCGGCATCCAGAGGGGGAGCGGTTCAATCATCTTCACCTCTGGTGCCGGTGCCCACTGTTAAACCACATACAGACACTGAGGGCTCGGGGTGGAGGTTGGGGGATGTGTGGCTGCCTTCCCCACATCCCACCCCTCTGTTTTAAATGCACATTATTACAACACGCATCAACGCCATACTCAAGTGGGAGGGTAGAGGCTAGGGGTCTTCTAACACCCCTGTTCACTACCGGCCATCAGGGGTTGGGGTCCGGAGGAGGAAAAGGTGGTCTGGTCCTGGGCTGTCGGGCTGCCTCGCCACTGTGGGGCCCTTGGCGGTCTGCTCGTCTCCGTCCTAGAAGGTAGGGGGTCCATCTCCCGGGTCCGGGGGCTGGTGGCTGTACTGGGGCATCGGTACCGGGACCTGGGAGCATGAAGTGTGTATGGGGTGTATGAGTGAGGGTACAGCGTCATTTTTTTGGGTGTCTTGGTGAGTTAGTGAGAATGTATGTGTTTAAGAGGGAGGGAACGTATGACTGTCTGTATGTCTTTGGCTGCCTGTCAGGTTGGGTCTTGGGCTGCCTTCTCGCCTGGGGCACCTCAGGCCTTACATTTAATGGGGGGCCTATTTCCCCTCCGTCACTCCCCGCCGGTGACGGATGCCCCTGCCTACTGGTGCGTCGGTGGTCAATCCGGATCGGACCTGGTGCGTGCCTGGCCGGGCCTGGGGGGGCCGGTGTGTCGGTGGGCCAATATCTTCCTTTGGTTGGTTGGGGCACCTCTTTTAGGGTTGCCAGGTTTGGGATTGTTGGGTGGTGCCTGCTCGGTGGCTCGGCGGGACACGGATCTAGCGTCTCTGCTCGTTCGATCACCTGTTCTGTGCGCACCGTGCGTGGTCGGTTCATTGGCGGGTTGGACCGGCCCTGGCCTTTGTTGCCTTTGTCTTTGTCTGCCTGTCAGGTTGGGTC
Source organism: Valencia hispanica (assembly GCA_963556495.2). NCBI lineage: Eukaryota > Metazoa > Chordata > Actinopteri > Cyprinodontiformes > Valenciidae > Valencia > Valencia hispanica. Next base: position 3,187,494 of record OY747720.1, read on the forward strand.
TTGGGCTGCCTTCTCGCCTGGCGCACCTCAGGCCTTACATTTAATGGGGGGCCTATTTCCCCTCCGTCACTCCCCGCCGGTGACGGATGCCCCTGCCTACTGGTGCGTCGGTGGTCAATCCGGATCGGACCTGGTGCGTGCCTGGCCGGGCCTGGGGGGCCCGGTGTGTCGGTGGGCCAATATCTTCCTTTGGTTGGTTGGGGCACCTCTTTTAGGATTGCCAGGTTTGGGATTGTTGGGTGGTGCCAGCTCGGTGGCTCGGCGGGACACGGATCCAGCGTCTCTGCTCGTTCGATCACCTGTTCTGTGCGCACCGTGCGTGGTCGGTTCATTGGCGGGTTGGACCGGCTCTGGCCTTTGTTGGATGACTGGTCTCGGCGCTCTGTGTTGCGCGGGATCAGGACTCGGGAGCTGGTACAACTTGGTGTCCAGGTGCTGGCTGAGCTTGGCCTGGGGATGCTATCCATACGCTGCGGCTACCGGTGGGGCGCCCCGACATGGGGCAGGGGTGGGGCGCTGGGATGTTGGCGGTGGGGATTGGCCCAGGGTGGTGGTGGCGCGTGGCGGCCGGCCGTGGCCCCTGCGGGGCCGGGGGCCCCTCATCGGGTCTCTGCTGGGACCGTCCATGGACCGGCCCGCCCTGGCGCGGCTGGTTGCCAGTGGGGCCCATGGGCTCGTCACTGCTGCCCCCCGGGCCCCTGCATAGTAGCCGCTGGATGTTCCCCTGGGGTTCTCCTTTGCTCCTCTCTTGGGGGATCGGTCGGCCCCGCCCGAGTCCGCCGGGGCTCTGGGGTCCTTTGGACGTCTTGGCTCCGATCTCCTTCATGTCTGTATCGATTCCTGAGAGACGGATTGATGCCTGCTCACACCAGCTATCGAACACTCTTATGGAGAAACCTTAAATGCACCAGCATGCTAACACACACACATAGATGTGGGGTCTCTGGTGTTTAAGGAAATATTCTTGGGCTGAGGTTCTCATTACTAGAGCTTGATTAATCGGTACCATGAGTTTTTCTGTGACATTTTTGTTGTATTTTTATATCCATTCTTGTGTGATGTGGTTGTGTAGTTCTTAGTTCACAATGTTTGTTGTGTTTTATCGATGTTCCTTTTTCGTCTTTTGTTTTGTTTTTTCCCCTCTCTCTGCCGTCCTGTGGGTATGGAGGCAGACTTCAATGTTTTCCTGTGTTTTCTTTGTTCCCCTTCCTCTCTTGTATTTTCATCTCACCCTCTCTCATGACATTTTGTTTCCTACCTCTCTTCTTCAGACAGGAAGGACAGCTGATCATCCTCGCAGTGGAAGACCACGTGTAACAACACCTGCACAGGATCGGTACATCCGAATATCACACCTGCCTGACAGGTGCAGGATGGCCACAACAACTGCCCGAGTCACACCAGGAACACACAATCCCTCCATCAGTGCTCAGACTGTCCGCAATAGGCTGAGAGAGGCTGGACTGAGGGCTTGTAGGCCTGTTGTAAGACAGGTCCTTACCAGACATCACCAGCAACAATGCCGCCTATGGGCACAAACCCACCTTCACTGGACCAGACAGGAGTGGCAAAAAGTGTTCTTCACTGATGAGTCACGGATTGGTCTCACCAGGGGTGATGGACGGATTCGTGTTTATTGTGGAAGGAAAGAGCATTACACCGAGGCCTGTACCCTGGAGCGGGATCGATTTGGAGGTGGGGGGTCCGTCATGGTCTGGGGCGGTATATCACATCACCATCGGACTGAGCTTGTTGTCATTGCAGGCTATCTCAATGCCTGGCGGTACAGGGAAGACATCCTCCTCCCTCATGTGGTACCCTTTATGCATGCTCATCCGGACATGATCCTCCAGCAGGACAATGCTACAAGCCATACTGCTCGTTCTGTGCGTGAGTTTCTGCATGACAGCAATGTCAGTGTTCTGCCATAGCCAGCGAAGAGCCCGGCTCTCAATCCCATTGAGCCCGTCTGGGACCTGTTGGATCGCAAGGTGAGGGCTAGGGCCATTCCCCCCAGAAATGTCCAGGAACTTGCAAGTGCCTTGGTGGAAGAGTGGGGTAACATCTCACAGCAAGAACTGACCAATCTGGTCCAGTTCATGAGGAGGAGATGCACTGCAGTACTTCAAGCAGCTGGTGGCCACACCAGATACTGACTGGTACTTTTGATTTTGATTCTCCCTTCATTCCAGGACACATTATTCTATTTCTGTTAGTCACATGTCTGTGAAACATTTTTAGTTTGTGTCTTATGGTGTTGACTCTTTTAGTGTTCATACACACATTAAGTTTACTGAAAGTAAAAACAGTTGAAAGTCAGAGGACGTTTCTTTTTTTGCTGAGTATATAACTGTGTGAAACAAATTTTTCACCCACATGAACTTCACTTAGTGTTTTAGTTTCAAGGGTAGAATTAATTAAACCTGAGGGTCCTCACAATCCAGACTGATGGAGACGTAATCTGCAATTAATACCTTTGTTTCTCTTTCTTCGCTCGCTTTCCTTTTCTGCCGGCTCGTGTTTGCATTTTAAACTCGTGCTTTGTCCTTCAGTGAACACGCCTCGGTGTTCCCAACTCTTTAATTACTAAAGCAAAGTTGTGCCCTGTAAAGAGAGATGACCCCGTGAACTAAACACCATGATAGGAGCCTGTAGAGACATTTGGGTCGCATTGAAACTATAAAAGTATTAAATCTATGTAAGGAAAACCTGAATGAACAACTAAGAAAGATCTCTGGAAGTCTTCAGTCTCCACATGTCATATTTCTCTCCTGAGGAGCAGCAGGAAATGGCAGAGAGTTAAGCGAGATCCTGCAACGCTAACAGTGCCACAGCTACCATTAATCCTAATTAGCAGAGAACATGACAGCAGCATATGGGTGTCCTCCAGTCAGCCCAGGCTGCTCTCTAAACCTTTCTCCGTTACAGAAACAGATGCCGGGAAGAGAGGAATAAAAAATTCTAACTTTTAACCGTGTTTTATTCCATCCCCGCCTGGGAAAGACAGATGGGATGCGAGCGGAGGCTGGACAATATAAATGTTGATCCAGTCGTAATGGGATCCACGTAACCTCAGAAATGGTGAAGAGTGTCGGCTACAGAAAGAAAAACGGAAAAGAAAAAAAAACATTAAAGATTGATTTGAAGGTTTTAGGTTGTATTTGTTTCTGCTTGGTTGCTCAAGTAGCTTAAAGTGTGATCAGATGAAAACAGGTGAAGTATTTGACTTACAGGAAAGGCTAAAAAAATATTTTATTGCACCTTCTGTGACTCCTTACATGGGTCTTGGTTTCCTAATAACATTTATTTGCAACTATTTCATTAAATGGCTTTTAAAACTAAATTGAATTATACATATATAGGGTAGGCTACTGCTTGCGGTCAGAAATTAACAGCAATAATCTGGATTCTTTAGCCTGTCATAAGAGAAAACGGTGGTGGCACTTTTCAAAGTCATATTTGAGTCCATGTTATTTATTAATTTATAAATGTCACAGTTTCAAACTAAATATTTAGTTAGGAAGCTAAACTGGGTAGCTAAATATATAACTTCAAACTAAATTTGTAGTTTGAAGCTAAATATCTTGCTAGCAAGCTAAAGTGGAAAGCTAAGTATTAAGCTAGCGAGCTAAACTGGATAGCTTCATATTTAGCTTCAAACAAAATATTTAAGTCAGAGCTAACTGTTTAGCTAATATGCAAACTCACTCACCAAGAACCAGAGGCAGACCATCAAAATAAACAGAACTACTAGGTTTTATGAAATATGGCAGCCCTTTTTGAACTATGTCAAAGAAAAATTTGAGATTGTGGTGTGATTGTTACTGTCTCACATGTGTCAGGACAAAACCGTACTGCTATGTTGTTTTATAATTTTTGAATATATACAATATGAATATATATACGTAATACTCAATGTATTTCTTGACCAAATTTCTGTTGTTTTTTGTTGTTTTTTAAATAAAAGCTGGGTCTCTTGTGAACCTCCATATAACCTCCTGCTGCTGCTGCATCTCTGTCTGTATTGCCATAAAAAACAGTACTGTAGCTGGCAAGCTAATCTGGCTAGCTAAACATTTTAGCTTTGAACTAAACATTTAGCTTCCCAACAAAGTATTTTGATCGAAGTTATATATTAAATGTACATTTTTGATTGTGTAACTTTGCAAACAGTGCCTCATACATATTCTTTGGGCGCCTATCTTTTTAATTATATAAAAGCGGCTACTATAATCCTCAACTGTTACCTGCTTTCGTGTCTTTCCTTGTTTGTTCCTGTATGCAGGTTATGTGTGTCTGTGTGTCTGCATCTTCCTGTTTGGATGTGTGCACAGCAGTGGAAGCAAACGTCTCTGAAGCTGAAGTATGGAAGTGCTCACAAAGCAGGAAGGGGGAAGATGGCCCCTCCGAGCCTGAGAGATGCCTCCCAAAGTCTTCCGATGTGAAGAAAAACCTAAAGCTCATAAGGGGATGTTCACCAGGTCAATAGAAACTGGTGCTGGAGGTTTTAAACGAGAAAGCACTTCTTCAGTAATGACCAGCTGTAGCTTCGTTCTAACACAATACAGTGAATATTGGCGAGCCATCCAGATGCAAGCCAGCCCAAAAACTCTTCAAACATCCAGGCGGCTGGATCGCCTAGTAGTAGAATAACCTCAGACTCTTCTGCTTACATCAAAAGCCTGTCAGCCGGAACTCATGAAAGCCTGATTTCTAAGAGCTGCTCGTCCTCTGATTTGAGCCCTGCAAGCAGCTTTCTGTTTTACTCTTAGAAGCTGCAAAAAAAAAGAGAACTCATTCCCAAGACATCAGTGGGTGAGCGAATGTGTGTTTAGACATTTACATTCGTGTCTAATTATAATGGAAATACAGGACAAAGTGCATTTTTTCTATTAAATTTCCCAAAAGGATCCCTTAGCTATGGCTGAAAATTATATTACTTGGGAGTTTCAGGCAAAACAACCTCCTCATCAGCCACTCTTAGACTTGGAGTTAAAAAGAAGCTTTAATCTTTAAAGCTTTATACGGTGGTAACATCCTCCATGCGCCAGGAGACAAACAACACTGGTTTTAACAGATACAGAAAACATCATTTGGCTTATTTGGAGATTTCTTTAGGCCCATACATGCAGGAAATATTGTTTCATATATATTTTATAAAACAAATCTGAGTCTGCATTTGCTGAGAACTGTTTCTCATGCAGCTTCTCGTTGCTCTGGGATCTGAAGTGCAGCTGAGGGCGCAGCAATAAATCCTTTGATTCAAAGAAAAGCATCATTATAGCTTGTGGGTTCGTCAGTACTGAGATGGTAAGGCCTCCTTCACTTCAGGAACAATGTTTGTTCAAGTTAGTCTTTGTAAAAAACAAAAAAAAAAAACAGATTAAGTAGATTCATCCCTGAACCCCTTAGCATCACAGAGATGCTTCATTCCAGCCACTAAATGTACAAACAGGACTTAACTGCGTTAAGAAAACTCTCCTCAGGCTAATAGATAATAAGGATGATAATCAAGGACAGAGCAGCATTAGCTCGGCTTAGAAGCATCCCCCACCACCTTTAGATGATGCTTTTTTCTTTTTTTTCCAGCTTGGATAAGTAAGCTAAGTAGGACACAGAAAGAGAGAAACAGATCATTATCTGGTCGGAAAATAATGTGTTGAGAAACAAAAGCCTCTTCTTGTGTTCGATCAAGTGGGTAGAAGGAATGAAAAGTTCATCCCTGACTGTGCAGCATCTTTTAAACAAGCCGGCCAGACGATGATTGATAAGCAGCCAGACTCATGTAACATATAGCTGACCTACAAAACAAAATGGTTTTGCATTTCTTTTGCTATTTAGTTTGTAAAGTAAATATTTCGTTTACAACTTAAATATTTAGCTCCAAACTAAACATTTAGCTTGCCAACTAAATATTTAGTTCGACGTTAAATATTTAGTTTACAACTTAAATATTTAGTTGTTGACTAAGTATTTAGTTGACTAAATATTTAGTTTACAACTTAAATATTTAGCTCCGAACTAAACACTTAGCTTGTCAACTAAATATTTAGTTCAAAGTTAAATATTTAGTTGTTGACTAAATATTTAGTTTACAACTTAAATATTTAGTTAGAAGTTAAATATTTAGTTGTTGACTAAATATTCAGTTTACAACTTAAATATTTACCTCCAAACCAAACATTTAGCTTGTCAACTAAATATTTAGTTCGCAGTTAAATATTTAGTTGTTGACTAAGTATTTAGTTTATAACTTAAATATTTAGCTCCAAACTAAACATTTAGCTTGCCAACTAAATATTTAGTTTATAACTTAAATATTTAGCTCCAAACTAAACACTTAGCTTGTCAACTAAATATTTAGTTCGCAGTTAAATATTTAGTTGTTGACTAAGTATTTAGTTTATAACTTAAATATTTAGCTCCAAACCAAACATTTAGCTTGTCAACTAAATATTTAGTTCGCAGTTAAATATTTAGTTGTTGACTAAGTATTTAGTTTATAACTTAAATATTTAGCTCCAAACTAAACATTTAGCTTGCCAACTAAATATTTAGTTTATAACTTAAATATTTAGCTCCAAACTAAACACTTAGCTTGTCAACTAAATATTTAGTTCGCAGTTAAATATTTAGTTGTTGACTAAGTATTTAGTTTATAACTTAAATATTTAGCTCCAAACCAAACATTTAGCTTGTCAACTAAATATTTAGTTAGAAGTTAAATATTTAGTTGTTGACTAAATATTCAGTTTACAACTTAAATATTTACCTCTAAACCAAACATTTAGCTTGTCAACTAAATATTTAGTTCGCAGTTAAATATTTAGTTGTTGACTAAGTATTTAGTTTATAACTTAAATATTTAGCTCCAAACTAAACATTTAGCTTGCCAACTAAATATTTAGTTTATAACTTAAATATTTAGCTCCAAACTAAACACTTAGCTTGTCAACTAAATATTTAGTTTGACGTTAAATATTTAGTTGTTGACAACTGGTTTGCAGATTAGCTAAATATTTACTTCAAAGCTATTTAATTTGTAAACTAAATATTTAGCTGGTTAGATAAATATTTAATTTGTTAACAAAATATTTAGTTTGAAACTGTGATATTTATAAACGAATAAATAACATGGACACAAATATGACTTTGAAAATTGAACCCCCATTTTTTCCTCTTATGACAGGCTAAGTAACCCAAATTATTGCTGTTAATTTTTGCCTATATGTGTAACTTTACAGTAATAAAATTCATAAAGACGTGTTAGGGCGATTTCTTTTACTATAAATAGGAGTCAAGGAGAAAGTAAATAAAGTAAAAAAATGATTAAAAACAGAAATTCAACAACTGTTTACATGCATGGATCTTTTGGTTCAGACTCATCTTGTTGCAGTCTTCCCTGAAAAGATGTCTGTCTTAGCAGTGTACAAGATGATATGGAAATGTGCGACTATCTTATTGGCTAGTTGGGGGTAATGCAATGCATTGGGTCTCAGGTTTCAATCTTGGAGCTTTCCTTCCACTTGACTGCTCTCAATAGCTACCTAAACGGAAAAACGTTACTCCTTCCTGTGCTGTCTCTCCTTGATCAGCCTGCATAAACCAGTCTCATCTTGCTTACTAGTGACTGAGTTCTCTCTTCTTCACCTTCATTTACAACATCACTCCTATGGTGTTTCAAGCAGATCTGTGGTTACACAAAAGCTTTTAATGAACAAAGACGCCATTCTTACTGAGGTACTATCAGAATAGCAAAAGTAGTCTGCATAATCTCAAAGTACATGTCTCTAAATTCCAGTCAGAGTTGGCTCTACCCACTGTGAGCAACTTCTCTGAATGAAAAACAAACATGTTTAAACAAAAAATACACTAGACACATTAACAATTTATTAAAGGTCTCGCTCACTGAGAAACAGTGTAATACTTGTTCTTTTGGGAAGTCCGATCGGTCACTCTGAGCTGCATATGCATGCTGCACATGAACATTTTCTCCAACCCCCACTGCCTGTGTAGGTACCAGATCTTTTGGTTTATTTATGGAAAACAAAAAAAGTAGAGCTCTGTGTTAACGTTATATGTTTATACAAAAGTGTCCCCCTAATTCTAAACAAATTTCGTTTGTATGTCAAATCTCTGGAAGTTATGAAAGGTCCAATAGCTCAGACTTTATATTCTCTCTTATGTGATTGTTCCCTGGACTCTGCATGGTAAATAATTAACTCATCCCCCTTTGTTGGTTCCTTGAACATTGATATGGTATGTATTCTATTTTTATAGTTATCAATAATTTTTGTCCATCATTCACATGTATGCATGTTCTCTATGTGCTTTTTCTTTAAATAAAAAATTAAATAAAAAAGATCTGGGATTAGCCACAGAAAGAAAACAGACGACAAAACGAGCAAGTCAGAAAAAGCGAGTCCCTTCTACATCACAGAGAAAGTAGTAGTATTAGTAGTAGTATTAATGGTCTTGCCTACCTTGGCTTGCAATCGCCCACAGGAAGGCTGATTTTGCAGCCAGGAGAGAGCAGAGCACGTCTTTGCTAGTAGAAGCTAACTGTTAGCAACTCCACAGCATGGCAGAACAGGGTCGTGCTTGGTTTATTTGTCGACACAACAAACTCAGCGTTTCATTTTTTACCAAAGAAAGAGGAGCTGAGGAAGAAACTGTTGGAAATTTGTCTTGGAGCACCTCCAGCGAAGTAAGTTAAGTTAATTTTTTGTTTGAAGGCAGCATAAGAGTCGTATTGCTGTTTGCGAATCAGAGACGATGTGTTTGCATATCGTGAATAGTAATAATAACAATAATTGGTCCTTCGACAAACTGCAACCTCCTGAAACAGAGAATTTATTCCCCGTAAAACGGCTCACGAGGCATTGCGTTCAGTCATACTGCAGAGCACGGCAAATTTATTGAAAAAACGAGCGAATGAGACCTTCAATGGAGACCACCTGTTTCTACACAAGCTTTGTTTTTCTAATGTAATTTTCTATCCGTTGAGCTTGTTGCATTTCGAAGTCAAGTGAATACACAGTAAACATCATAAACTGGAAGTACTTTTTGCCTTGTTCTAGGATATATATGTGCTTTACCTACTGTATGTATTGGTATTATAGGCCTATTGAATAAAATTGACTTAAAAAAGTGTTTATTCTGGTTAAAAGTTAATACTTTGTAATTGAGTAATTTATGTGCATCGTTTATATTTCTGTCTGTCTGATGACAACATTTAAAAAATAGTAAATCAGATGTTACTCAGTATTCAAGTAGCCTTTTCACAAAATATTTTTTTACTCTCACTCAAGTAATTTCTTTGAATGGTTACTTTTTACTTTTACTTGAGCATAATTATATTGAAGCAGTGCTACTCTTACTTGAGTACAACTTTTGGCTGCTCTATCCACCTCTGATTACAGTAAATGACTGTCTGCATTTCATTGTTAAGCTGCACACACAATTTCAACTGTTGAGCTGTAATTGTGCATTAGGCCTTGTAACAAGAGAAAGTGAAATAACATACAGTTTTGCAGTATTAGGCAACAAGTAGACCTGTTTAAGTTTAAACCCAACCGCATTTACGAGTGTATCAAAATCAATCGAATTGAAAGCATCAAGACCGAATATAAATAGATCCAGTTAAACTTCTGAACATGATCTCTATCCTTGTCGATGCTTTACTGAAAACCAATTCTCATTTACAACCCCGAACTGGGATGCCAATCGCACCAGATTTCATTTAGGAATAAAAAAAAGGGGGGGGGGGGGGTGAATACCAATGCAAGCCACACTTTTCAGATGTTATTTAAAAAAAAGAAATTAAACATATATGAAATATAGGATTATGCTCTATTTTGTGTTGGTCTGTCATTTAAGATCTGGCGGTGCAGGATAAATATGTGGCTGTTCACTGCAAACTAAATAAGAAGCCCTTTTATAGCCTGTTCTTACAGACATTTAAAATTTTACTATTTTTGGTCGACTCTTCCAGAGGTTTTAACTCCTGATAGCCGTCTTATTTCAGATTGTGGGAGATTAATAAAAAAAACCCTGCTTGGTGAAAAAATGTCGTTGAGAATATCTCTGTTTTTTTAAATGATAAACTTGTTTAATTCCACCATACTTGACAGATCACTGAGAATATGCATTATTAAAGCGGCCCAATCGGGCAGCACTGAGAAATGGGGTTCTTCGTGTTGAGCACGCCGCCATTTCCAGCTGCAAAATGTGAACACATCAAGAGTTAAAGTTTATGTCCTATTTCAAATTTCATTCAATTCTTAAATATTTGATCAGAGATAGAAGAGGGGGAGTCCTTAAACCCGCTTCTCTTGAGTTCTCATTTACAGATTTCAGAGAAAAATGGTTCAGTTTGGGTTTTCAAGAAAGAAGAGAAGCATTTAAAGAAGAGAGCAAAGGGAATTATCCAGCTGAAACCAGATATTTCCATGCACTGCAGACATCAGCTTGGAAGTTAAAGGTTGGACGCAAATGGGTTGTTCAGATAGACGGTGACCCCATGCATACCGCCAAACTAGCTACAAAATGGTTAAAGGACAACAAAGTCGATGTTATTAATTGTCCTGATTTCAGTCACGGACAATTTTTGTGAGAGGCCAAAAATGTGCTCTACTTTTATCTCCGTATGCAGAGTCGAGCTCAAAGTAGAGCTGTTCTTTCTCTGCACCAAAAGGAGTCAGTTGAGGCGGTCCGGCGGTTCTGTCTTTGAAGGTTTTCCAGGGACGTCCCGCTGGAGGAACTATAAATCCTGTCTGACCTGGGAATGCCTTGGGAATTCTCAGAATGAGCTAGAGCAGGGGTGTCAAACTCATTCCCATTTTGGGCCACATCGAGATCATGAATGTCCTTAAAGGGCTGGTTGTGGCAGAAAGTGTTGATTGAAATACCTTAAACAAACTGTTAAAATATTAATATATGTCTCCGCATTCGACGAGTGCTTAAATTTAAATAATCCTGAACATCTGTTGGAATACAGCTGTGATTACTGAACCAAAACACAGACCTCCTGCAGGTAGGAGAACTAAATCACACATTGCACCAGTTTCAACAGGACGAGGAGGAGTTGTGAACCCCAAATAAACTAGGCCCTCGCCGGAACTAAGCCTCTTTTTCCGTGGGTCATCACCAGGCTCACATCGGAGAGAACAGCGCGCAAACTCCATCCTTCCCTGGGAAGGGAGGAAGTGGGCTTCTGGAAGAAGCCTTTTGAATCCAAAATACCTGTACAGTCCTCTGATCGTTCATCAGGTAACTGTATCCGGCCGATGGGATAAGTCCTGAATCTGACTTGTTCACCACAATCTTTTGAATTACAGATTCCACCAAGAGAGAGAGCCTCCCTTCGCTGACTCTCTGCCGCCCTGCTGGCCTGTCGCTAACCCGGAACTGCTAACCTGACGCAGTTGAGCTGAAGGCTGGGAGAAGATTGCTGAACCGAGCTGGAGGAACCGGACGGCCCGAGTTCTGGCTAACAGTGACTAGCCCCCCGCACCCCAAAGCCTCACTGCTAGTCTTGGCCCCACGCAGCTGCTGCTAACTGACTAGCTAAGTGCTGGTTTCTCTGCCTAATCGCGGGTCTCTTCAGACAACGGAGCCACCTTCAATGGAGATCTAAGAATCGTTCAAGTAAGGTTGTGTCTGGGAAGAGATAAACTAGCTTTAGGTGGCTGTCCGGAGTATTTGAGGGCGAGAGAGATTTTTTGAATTCCCCTACCAAGGCCTCTCCCAAATCATCCCTCCCTCACCTCAACAATTGTGCACCCGCATCACCTGTGGTGTCACAGCGGGTCAAAGAAGAAAGCAGCAAGGCGCTATCGAGCATCACCCGATTGTATTTATGTTCTGGACATTTCAGAGGTGAGCGACTTCTCCATGGCTGACGCTCTCTTCCAATATGGCGACTGTAAACAGGAGTGGCCTGTGTGCGCGGCCTCATCATCACAGGTCCGCGCGATGCTGCATGTAAGTTGACTGACGGCCGACGAGGCGGACACTTGAATTCTGTTGGCTAAAAAAATTCAGCGGTCAGTGTGATACACATAGAGGTCTGTGGGAAGAATAACGAGTAAGAAGTCATGTCTTCAATTGTTTGGTTATGAACAGTATTTTCAAAGGTTTCTAACTGATATAAAGAGTCGTTTTAAATCATGCAACATGAGTTACACCGGAGTTTTTCCTTTATTCTTTGGTGCCAACACTGTTAGCAATTGCTGTAATTTCTACAGTAAAATCTTACAAAAAGGTGTTGTATTTGTGTTTTTACTGTAAGTGGCAATGCATCATGGGAAATTCATAAACGGTCTTGTATAATTATTGTAACTTTACTGTAAACGCGTGATTTTACAGCCGTTGCGTTGCATTATGGGATCGCTGCAGTTTTTCCCCCCCAGCATTTTTAAATTTTGGCGGAAACGAAGATTCTGGGATGAAGGTAACGTAACGTTATTTCCTAATATATCATCATCATCATCCTTTATTTATAAAGCACGTTTAAACGGCGACAACGCCAACCAAAGTGCTGTACAATACAATAAATCACCAAACAAATAAAATCCAGCAGCATGAAACAGATAAAACAAGTAGAAACTAAAAACAAACGACAAGGGTTACACTGCCACAGCCGCAAATGCCAGGGAATAAAAATATGTCTTTAAACGAACTTTAAAAGTGGGGAGGGAAGGGGCGAGTCGGACCGTCAGGGGGAGTTGGTTCCAGAGTTTCGGAGCACAAACTGAAAAAGCCCGTTCTCCACGGGCCTTATAGCGAGCAGGAGGAACCAGCAGAAGGTGCTGTTCAGATGATCTCAGGGTTCTCGCCGGAACATAAGGGCTTAGAAGCTGTGCCAAATAAGAGGGGGCCGTTCCATGCAATGATGTATAAACCAACAGAAGAATTTTAAACTCAATGCGGAATCGAACCGGAAGCCAGTGTAAACTTGCCAATACAGGGGTAATGGGTTTTCGCCGGTCTGTGCCCGTCAGAAACCTTGCGGCAGCGTTCTGCACCAACTGGAGCCGCACCACTGAAGAGGAGGGAACACCAAATAAGAGCGAGTTGGCATAGGCCAGACGTGACGCCACGAAGGCATGGACAACAGATCTTAACTTGGTCAGCCGGCGGAGATTAAAAAAACAAGACCTGACTACCTGGTTAATCTGTGCATCCATTTTAAAAAATGTGTCCAGAGTGACCGCCACATTTTTTACTGTAGGCTTCACCAAAACAGACAATGAAGGGGGCAGAGATGGCTCCACAGCAGAGGGGGAGCAGGGGGCAAAGAAAATAGCCTCCAGCTTGTGGCTATTCAGGTGGAGGAAATTAGCTGGGAGCCAGGACTTGATTATATATTTCGTAACATTATTAAGCCAAATGTGTATTTTATAAGATGGATGTATTAGTTACGCTTATCCGAGTGGGTGGTGACAGTTTCGTATACTTTGATTAGCGGACATTAGCGATTGCGATCGGGAGAAGTCTGTATTCTGTTAGCTAGCCCTGCCTGTCAGCATTGAATCAATGCGGTGAACTAAAGATTGTAACTGGGGTGTTAGTTCGGGGGCAAACGTTTCTGTTTTGTTAATCGTAAATTATTCACAAGAAGCGGCTGAGTGGACTATTTAATATCTCTCGTTCTGACGCGTTGCCAAGGTAACCGGCTCTCGCCACAGAACCTGCAGCTTGGTCTGCAGCTGCTGTTATATTAAGCCTAATCAGCGGTGGGAAATAAGATGAATGCTTAACGTTATGTTCTGCGATATGATTTCAGAGGGATACTAGAGTATGTTAACATATGTTCTGAGTTTCTGTGAGAGGCTGCTCGCTGCAGAACCACAACGGTGGAGCTGCACCAGTCAGCCCCGCCCCTAGTTGGTGCAGACCCGCCCGTCGATAGACGCTGGTTTGAAGAGCACGTACATTGTGATCGATTCTGAGCAAGCGACTGAACTTCGATGTAATGGCTGCAAGTAACCCAACGTAACATAAATATAATTAAGTTAAGATGTATTCCAAGACATGTAATATTGTCTACATAAGCATTAAGTTTTTTTTTTAAACGTTTATCTTGCAATGCGCGGTACATTTTTGTGCTAATTGCACTCGGTAGTTATGCTGACGTAGCTGGTGTGTTAGACTGTCCCAGTGCACTTGTTTAGCATTAGATAAAATAAAATAAGAATGTGCTCAGCGTGTGTATAATGAGAACTCATAAAAACTTTTTTTCCTACTGAAAATGTGTGCTTGTGTGTGTTTGACCTGCACAGATGCATCAGACAATACTGAGGAGAGGGCAGGATCCCCTTCAGTCGTTAGAGCAGGTGATGCAGTGAGTGTTGCAGCAACATTCACTGGACTTTTTGTAACATGGCATATGCAGATTTATACAAGGTCAAATACCATGTACAAAATCATGTGGGCATGGCTGTAAAACATGAAGGTATGTACGCATTATTCCAAGTTTCTTAAGTCATTTACCTACTGTTCCATACTCAAGCTCCGAAACCCTGGACTCTGATTAGTTTGAGTATCAGAATCTTAATGGGATCCTAGACCTGAAAGGCTGCCTACTCGGTGAGGTGGGAGGAATCTGTGGTCTGATCCAAGCGAGGATTAGCCATTTCTTCTTGCCATGTAGTCCATGAAATAATTTTCATGTACTGTTTTACTGACATGGCATCCATACTCAAAATATTAGCTGTTTCTGCATGTGGCACCATAAGTTGAAGCTTATTTCCCTCTTGGTATTGAATACACCATGACAGCTTTTAGGGCATGTTTTCTTTGTCATTGTTTACATTTTACCCATGGTTACCTTATGGTTTTTATTCTCCAGCCCTCTGCCACGGCTGCCGATATCGAGAGGCCTGTCACCCTGCCAAGCACACCTACATTAATTGTACCAGGTATAATCTTCCCTTATTTTGTAAAAATTCATACTTTAATGAGTTCCTGTGGTTGAGGAAGAACTGTTGATCCTAAAAAATGTCTTTGAGTTGTTGTTATTTTGGTGGTCAAAGAAGACAATAATGTTTAAGTGGAGGTGTGCAAGTCTTTTTACACTTGAACATCAATTAATTCGTGTTGGTTTTAGTTGGTAGTGTAGCTTTTAGTTATCATATTGTTTATGGGTTTCAGGAGAGATACTATGTGGCACAGACAAGTGGATTATGTCTATGGAAGGAGCATGTGTGATGGGGCCCCACAGCAACCTCCTGCATGGATTGGCGGCTGTCTTTGCTGCCTACTATGTCTTCAACTTGCAGTATCCAGAGGAAGCCGCAAGCACACTTGAGTTCATCCAGAGGTGTGTTTAAATATGACACTGTTATGAAAATAATCATAGTCATGACTTGACATATGTATAATCTTAATTAGTGTTTATGAATTACCTGTAATTGACATTTTTGCTGGTTTTGCTAGCTGATTAATACAAAAACATCTTTTAGGAGACATTGGTGTGAACCTGGCACTATGATGCTTGGTAGCGTTATCATGCCTGAGATGCGTTTGACATACCAGACACAGAACGGCCGCGCTGTCCCCCTGTTCACACATGTATTTTTCTGCGACGGACGGCGAGCGCTTCTGCTCAGCTGTTGTCCTTTTAGAACATGAGCTGGGGGTCAGACACCTCCCTTCACTTCTACACTTCTAAGATTCATTTTACATCGTCCATCTTAACTTTTCACCAACTCCTCTCTGCCTCTCTCTCACGCTTTCCCCGTTTGCTTGTGTGTTTAGACACCCAAACCGTCGCTCTGTAGTCAGCCCACTTCGTTGCTCTCTGTTTGTTTGTGTGTTTATGTCACAGAGGCAGTTCAGCCATTAGCTGGCATTTGGCTGAGTGGTTAGAGTGTCTGCCTCCCACGCTGGAGATCCAGGTTCCAGTCCAGCGCTTAGGCGCAGTATCGGGTCTATCCGTTGACACCGGTTACGTTAAGAACGCACCGGCCGCGGAGGATCGCGGCGCATCGCATCTGGTGTGAACTACACCGTAGGTTAACAAGGACGCCGAAAGGAAGCGAGCTCTGTTCCGCACCTCTTCGGTGTGAACCAGGCGTAAAACACGCATAGACGCACACACTCGCATACCGACTCTATGTCTCACACACACAGTCATCATACAGATCCATTAATGTTCCATGTTGTGGTTATGACCAATCTTAAATGTTGCTTATGAGTATTCGTTTAGTTTTTTCTTCTGTTTTCAGAGCCTTTTGTGGCATAAATTCCCACACCGGCAGCAAGGCAGAAAGAAGAAGAGGGCTGAACGTACCAGTTTGCACACTTCTTAGGAAACTGTTGGATTTTGAATTAGTGGGCAGGAGACAAACCTGATCACATAATGGTATTTATGTGCTTGAGAAGACCAAATATACCTCTTTTGTTACATTACATGTGCAGTACTTGAATTTTTTAAATATGTTTATGTATGCTTTTGGTAGTTCTCAAAAGTGCATCTTGATCATCTTAATCTTGTTTTAATGCTATCCTCTAATTTTCTTTCCATCTGTTCAAATTGTCAATTAATAAGGAACTAGTCTTACAGGTCAGGTTATTCCTCTGTTCCTTCTTGTATTTTGTATCCAAGTTACATCATTTAATTGTAATATTTACAATATTCTATCCTGTAAAATGACAGCAAATTCTTGGCTACTATGTTGCTGTAATTATAACCTTTTGCGGTAGTATTTACAGTATTCTATCCTGTGAAAATACAGGAAACTCCTGCCACGTATCAGTAAATTTGCGTTAATATACTCTAATTAATTACAGTAGAATGTTGTACTAAGTACAATACCTTGTTGTAATTATTTACAGTATCGGTCCTGTATACTTTTTACAGTAAATTTACGGCAACTATTAGCCAGGAATTTCCTGTAAAATTACAAGAAAATTTTAACAATGAAGCTAAAACAGAGTGGCTCTAAGCTGCGCTACATAAATTAGCTCCACACACTCGATCTGATTAGTGCGGCCTGCTTTTTAGCAGACCAACAGCGCTCATAAACAATAAAGATTTCTACCTACGGTGTTCAAAATACAAATCGGCTTTAAAATAGATAGTTTAAACACTGGAACACCGAAAACTAATCGTATAAGTCATTTTTGAAACCACCTTCGTAGTATGTCGAAATACTAAATTAGATCCATCACTGCGGTGACTGATCCATAAAATAGAATCAATTCCCTAAAGGTTATTGATTTGTAATTCAGCAAATGATTTAATGAAACATTACTTCCTCCAAAGAATGTTCTTGTTTTCACGTCTGCTTTCCGCTAAACAAGAAAAAAAGAGCCTTCAGGGAGGGAGACAGGGAATTATTGAGGAGTATACAGAAGCAACTTAAGGTCAAGATCAGAGACAGCAAGGAGGCATACAGGAAGAAGCTGGTGAACAAACTACAGAGGAACAATATCCGAGATGTCTGGTCATGAATGAGAAAGATCACAGGTTTTAAGGACAGGAATGATTGGATGGATGGAAGTCTGGACAGAGCCAATGAACTGAACACATTCTTCAACAGGTTCAGTTCAGGAAGTAGCTCTGCATCCTCCTCTCCTGTTCCCAGCCAAACAGACATCCCACTCTCCTCTGATCTACAGCTTTCCTGTTACACCTCGGATGTTTTATCCTTCACCTCAGTCATGGACTCTTCTAATTCCACAAGTTTGACTTCAACCAAGTCAGGAGATGCTGCTACCCCCTTTGCCTCCTCTCCCACTTGTCTGTCTCCAAAAGTCAGGTGAAGAGGCAGCTGGAGAAACTGAACCAGAACAAGGCTGCAGGTCCAGATGGTGTCAGCCCCAGAGTCCTGAAGGCCTGTGCAGAGCAGCTCTGTGGGATTCTGCAGCACCTCTTCAACCTTAGCCTAACTCAGGAGAAGGTTCCAGTGTTGTGGAAGACATCCTGCCTTGTTCCAGGACCAAAAAGAACTCACCCATCAGTCATCAATGACTATAGACCTGTTGCCCTGACATCCCACATCATGAAGGTCCTGGAGAGACTCCTGTTGGCACCCCTGAGCAAGCAAACAAGAACGTATCAGGACCCGCTGCAGTTTGCTTATCGCTGTGGAGTTGGAGTTGAAGATGCCATCATCCACCTACTTCAACCAACCCACTGTCATCTGGACAAAGCAGGCAGCACTGTGAGGATCATGTTCTTTGATTTCTCCAGTGCATTTAACACAATTCAGCCTGATTTGCTTTGTCAGAAACTCCTGAAGACACAGGTGGAGCCCTCAACAATCGCCTGGATCAATGACTACCTGACCAACAGACCACAATTTGTGAGACTGAAGAATTGTGTGTCAAACCAGGTGGTCAGCAGCACAGGAGCACCACAGGGGACCGTACTCTCACCATTCCTTTTCTCTCTGTACACCTCAGACTTCCAGTACAAATCAGAGACCTGTCATCTGCAGAAATACTCAGATGACTCTGCAAATGTCGGGTGTATCAGAGATGGACAAGAAGCTGAATACAGAGAGCTGGTGGACCGCTTTGTGACATGGTGTGGAAACAATCGTCTCACCTTGAATGTGAACAAAACAAAGGAGATGATTGTAGATTTCAGAAGAAACAGGGATAAGTCAAACACTGTTTCCATCATGGGAGAAGATGTGGAGGTGGTTGAGGAATATAAATACCTCGGAGTTCACCTGGACAACAGACTGGACTGGAGGAGCAACAGTGAAACCGTCTACAAGAAGGGACAGAGCAGACTGTACTTCTTGAGGAAGCTTAGGTCCTTCAAGGTTTGCAGCAAGATGCTGCAGATCTTCTACAAATCTGTTGTGGAGAGTGTAATCTCTTCAGCCATCATCTGTTGGGGTAGCAGCATCAGAGCCAGGGATTTAAAAAGGCTAAACAACCTGATAAAGAAGGTTCTGGTTCTGTTCTTGGGACGACTGTGGAACATCTGGAGATGATGGTGCAAAGAAGGATTCTTCATAAAATAAAAAAAAATTATGGACAACCCTGAGCATCCCCTTCATGAGACAGTCATACAACAACAGAGCGTCTTCAGTCGGAGGCTTCTTCAGTTTCGCTGCAACACAGACCGCTACAGGAAATCCTTCCTGCCCACACCCATCATCATCTACAACAACTCCTTAAATAATTAATTATGTGAGCTATACCAACACTTAATTTCCCTCTAGGATCAATAAAGTATTTTTGAATTGAATTGAATTGGTTGTTTGAACACAAACCATAAGATACTAATTAGTCTTAAACAAATTACAATTAGTTCAAAACTAACTTAGCTTCACTCCCCAAACTCTTCAATACAAGCCTTGGTCGTTAAGCATGCATATTCATTGTGAACTGTGACATCACGATCAATTTATTGGTAACGGTGTCTATTTCTTTGCATATTTGTCCATTTTACTGTTTTACCTTTGGTAGTTTTATTATTCATTCAGATTTTTTCTTATCCTAAGCAATTATTCATAGCCAAAACATAGCTATCTGTGTCACAACAACATATTTTTTTACAATGATGTGATTTAGGGCTCTTCAAATAAACACTGATTTGATTTGACGATAAAACAGAACACAAGGTTCAATTTATGTGGTCCTTTAGAGTTTCGAGGGCCACATAAATGGCAACGGTGGGAGGTAATTTTGTTTGATAGGATGTGTAGGAATGAGTAAGAATGCTATACACAGAGTTTGAGATTAGGGGACTGCCAGAATTAACCGGATACGACTGATTCCAGCAGGAGGCTAATGACAGACAGTGCTTTTTCAGTCAAAGGACCACAAAGCGCTTTCCACTACATTCAGTCATTCACCTATTCACACGCTGGTGGTGGTGAGCTACCTACCAACCACAGCTGCCCTGGGGCACACCACGCACGGGCTCCACCGGGCCCTCTGACCACCACCAGCAGGCAAGGCAGGTGAAGTGTTTTGCCCAAGGACACAACACCCACCGGTTACAACACTAAAGGTCTTTTCACACCAGGTCCGATGCGAATAAACGACACGAAATTGCAAAAAATCAGAGGCAGAAAATCGACGTGTTGTGTATGCACACCAGACGTGCTGCGAAACTGCGAATAAATTATGAAGATTCTATTAAAAAAACGTAAGGCGGCAAAACTAAAAATGGATTCAACATCAAGTGACGACGACATTGTGTTGATAAGGAGAAAGAAAAAAGGATCAGACGCTCAGCTATGGTGAAGAAAAAATTTGTTACTTCAATGAAAGTGACACTTCTGATGACGCCATCACCACGCCTTCTCTGATTGGTCAAGTGTTTATCTGTCGGATACGAGTTTTTAAAAAATTGACCTCAATCCGAAAAAAATAAAACAGGGAATGCCAGGATGGAATTTCGTCAGTGGTGTGCACGTCCCCATTGACTTAACATTGATTCGAAAGAAAATACTGTCGTGCGAATAAATCGGACGAAAAAAACGGACCCGGTGTGCAAAGACCTCAACTCCTACCACTTGAGCCCCGATCACCCCGCCTTTACTAAATGTACAAATGAAGCTTTTGCTTGTTTAGTTTTTGATTTTTCCACTAAACAAAGAATCGGGTGATGAGAGCTAAGTAGGAAACGTCTGTCTCTTTGTTAAAGGAGGCAGAGGAAAGCTGTTACAGATGGATGGATGGACGGATGGACAGATATATCTGCTATCAGATGTATATGTTTATATTATACAAGACAAAGTTAAATTGTTTCCAAACTATTCAGATTATAAGGAGTAAAAGTTGATTTCATCATTTAGAGATAAACTTAAAAAGGAACTGCTGTACACATCCTCAGCTCCTGCTCTTGTTCCGTTAGTCCTGAAGCTTTGAAAACTGTATATCAGACAAACATCAAGAGCCTGAGCTGATGTAAGAACCTCCAACCCCTGCTGAGTCTTCTCACATTGTCAGCATCTACAACAAAAAAAAACCTTGAACAAACTGCAACATCCAACAACCTGCAACTGCATTGAAGGTTTTCATCCTCTGCAGCAGAATGATGCAAGCATCAACATAAAAATACAGCAAATGTTTATCAATCTGGAATTATTGTTTTAATTTTTAAAACTGAGCTGAAAAAGCTTGTAGAATATGTTAAACGTGTTCAGTTCCTTAAGATTTCACTTTTTTGCATCAAAAATAACTATTAGGTATGTTTTAATTAGAGGGATCCTTTTTATTGTTCTTTATTATTTAATTATACAGCTCTTTATTGTTTCTGCATAAATGTATCTGGACTGCTATTGTCAACCTGAGATACTGTTTCATTCAACGAAGCTCAGCTCAAACCAGACACGTTCATTGGGTGCAGCACCTCATGTAGCCAAGTAGGTCAATTCACATTCTTCTTTATTTAGGTTGTGCTCTCTATTGATTGATGCTTCAGGTCTAATTCATCAGGGCTGCAGATTGTCTCTGCAGACCACCTACAGCTTCCGGGGGTAAAACATCCTGGATAGTTGGGTAAACTGTTTAAAATCAGCCAAAGCCTTCATTTGTGCCCTGTGTATTTAAAATTATTGACCTGTTGACAGGAGCGGTCCTAGGCCGTTTGATGCCCTGGGCGAAAAGCCTGATAGCCCTAACCCTTATAGAAAACTGATTTGCGCCTATGTTTTCCAAAAGAGGCATACAGTCGCGTGACGGTGGTGCGCCGCGCTCCCAGGAAATGTTTTTATTTTAATTTTCTTTTTATCCACTTTTTTACCCATTTCAGCCCCACATCATGGCGCCCTGGGCAACCACCCAGGTTTTCCATATCAAGAACCGCTACTGCCTGCTGATGCTAATGGGGTTCCATGCAAACAACAGCTAATATCCTGCATAATAATCATGTTAAATTCTTGCTTTGTTCTGCTTCAAGCCACCCAACCTCCACAGCAGTAATAAACAGGGATGCACTCTCATATCAGTTCATCTAAAATCTTTATTTCCTTACATTTTTTTGGACTGCGGGAGAATAACAACATACCAGAAGAAAATCAAATGAGGAAGAGATAAAACACACAAATTCCAGCTCCAGCTGAGCATCAAACCAGGGACCGTTCCCAGCATCCACCACTGGGCTGTGCACAGAATACCAAATCCTGACATGTAGATAATAAATTATCAGTGTAATCTAAGGCTATCCAAGGTGTTTCTTGTACAGTTAAGCCCACAATTATTCAAACGCCTGGCAAGTCTAACCATGAGGTTCGTTTCTGATGCGAAGTGAGACAGAGATAACGTAAAGGTGGTGTCGAAAAAGATGATTTTATTAACAATTGAAAACATTCAAAATAATTTACACAATTTACAAAAATAAATGGCATTAGAGCAGTCAAGCTCATTTTATAAATGACAACCAGTTTTTTGCATATTTCCACTTGCTACTTTGATTATTTTTGGTGATGAGCTCCAAGTCTTTGAAGTTAAGCATCTGTACCATGACCCTAATCTCCCCTCTATATATTCTTACCCAGATGAAAGACATGACTCTAATATTACAGAAAATTAAAATTACTTCAAATGTAAATCTGTGGGGTGCCGTTTGTAAAGCTACCCAGTCAAAACTTAATAATGTCGGTTATCCAACCTGTCACAAAAGAAAAAAACTGGGGGTTCATTTTTCAAAGTCACATTTGAAATCGGAGGTCACTAAAATCAGTGTTGCTGAAACAATGTCAGACTCGGTAATCTTTTCTGGTCCCCTGCCTGATCGGACCAGTGACGACATGTTTAGCCGCATGCTGTCATTCCATCAATGGTTGTCTGGGTGGTGTCCTGCAAACGATGTGGGCTACATTGATAACTGGAGAACATTTTGGGGAAAACCTGGTCTGATCTGGAGAGACGGCATCCATCCCACTTTGGATGGAGCAGCTCTTCTTTCTAGGAATATGGCCGAATTTATTAGTCCTCCAAAACACTGACAACCCAGGGTCCAGACCAGGAAGCAGAGTCGTAGTTTAACCCACCTCTCTGCTGCTTCTGTACTGTTACCCCCCCATTACCCTATAGAAACAGTGTCTTGCCCACGGCCAAAATTAAATGGATTAAAAGTTAAGCCAACAAAAGCAAATCATGGAAATCTCATAAAGATAAATAGAACTTTGACTGAACAGATAAAAAATCTATTAAATGTGGTTTATTAAACATAAGATCTCTCTCCTCATAGACTTTGTTAGTAAATGACTTGATTTGTGATAATCACATTGATTTCCTTTGTCTCACAGAAACCTGGTTGCAGCAGGAGGATTATGTCAGTATAAATGAGTCAACTCCTTCCAGTCATTTACATTTTCACATTCCTAGAAATACTGGGCGAGGAGGAGGAGTTGCAGCCATTTTCCGTTCTGATTTACTAATTAGTCCAAGACCAATTGATAGCTACAGTTCTTTTGAACATCTAACCCTTAATTTTCCTCATCCAAGTTGCAAAACATTAAGACCATTTTTGTTTGTGGTTTTGTATCGTCCACCAGGCCCTTACTCTTAATTCTTGGGATCAAATCTCACATTTTTTATCTGATTTAGTATTAAAAACTGATAGGGTCATTATAGTGGGGGACTTTAATATTCATGTGGATACTGAAAGTGATAGCCTAAATGCAGCCTTTAATGCTATTTTAGACTCGATTGGCTTTACTCAAAAAGTACAGGGATCGACCCACTCGGGCAAACACACTTTGGACCTTTTACTGACATATGGTATTGAGTGTGAGGAAATAACAGTCCACCCACATAACCCGGTCCTGTCTGACCACTTCTTAATAACTTTTGAATTTACTTTAACTGACCATCTTAAATCTGAAAGAAAATTTCATTATAGTAGAGCTTTATCAGACAATGCTGTAACAATTTTTAAAGAATCTGTACCATTCTTACTTTCCTCAGTGTCTCAGAGTAACACAGTGGATGGCAGCAATTCTATCTCTAACCCTTCAGAAATTGATGGTCTGGTTCACAGCGTTACGTCCTCATTGCGTTTTGCATTAGATAGTGTAGCCAGCTTTAAAAAGAAAGTGGCTAGCCATAGGAGGCTGACTCCTTGGTTTAACGCAGAGTTGCATATTTTAAAGCAGAATACTAGGAAGTTGGAGAGAAAATGGCGCTCTACACACCTAGAGGATTCCTATTTAACCTGGAATAACAGTCTACTGCTGTATAAAAAAGACCCTTCGACAAGCTAGAACAGCATATTTTTCATCATTAATAGAGGCGAATAAAAACAATCTTAGGTTTCTTTTTAGTACAGTTGCCAAACTTACACAGAGTCATAGCTCTGTTGAGCAAACTATTCCCCCAGCTCTTAGCAGTGATGATTTTATGAGATTCTTCATAAATAAAATAAATAAAATCATTGGCACCCTCCCAAACATGATTACTTCTTCCTCAGTGAATGAGGCAGTATCGGAAAGAACTGTAGAACCTCATTTGTGCTTAGGCTGTTTTGATTCAGTTGAGCTTTCAGAATTATCAAAAATATTAGCCTCATCTAAACCTTCAACTTGTATGTTGGACCCAATTCCAACCACATTATTTAAAGAAGTGTTCCATTTGGTTCCTGGCCCCATTTTGGATATGATGAATCTATCCTTAGTAAACGGATACGTACCACAGGAATTTAAAATAGCTGTAATAAAACCTTTACTCAAGAAACCTTCCCTTGATCAAGATGACTTGGTGAATTACAGACCTATATCTAACCTTCCTTTCTTATCCAAAGTCCTTGAGAAAATTGTTGCTAATCAAGTCTGTGAACATCTAAACAGTAACGAGCTGTTTGAACAGTTTCAGTCAGGTTTTAGAGCTCATCATAGCACTGAAACAGCACTGGTGAAGGTTACTAATGATATTCTCATGGCCTCAGATAATGGACTGGTGTCTGTTCTGGTTTTGTTAGATCTCAGTGCTGCTTTTGACACAGTCGATCATAATATTCTCTTAGAAAGGCTTGAACATGTTGCAGGGATCAAAGGAACAGCACTAGGCTGGTTTAAATCATATTTGTCTGATAGATTCCAGTTTGTTCATCTAAATGATAAATCTTCTTCACTCTCAAGGGTTACTTGTGGAGTTCCACAGGGTTCTGTGCTTGGACCAATTCTGTTCACCATATATATGCTCCCAATTGGTAGAATCATTAGACAGCATGGGATAAATTTCCACAGCTATGCCGATGATACACAACTATATTTATCCATAAATTCTGATGAACCCAGTCAGTTAGGTAGATTACAGGCATGTCTGGAAGACATAAAAACATGGATGAATCTAAACTTTTTGCTCTTAAATTCTGACAAGACAGAAGTTGCTGTCTTTGGACCAGAAGTTCTAAAACAGAAACTGATTAGTCAATCACTTCATCTGGATGGCATTAAATTGGCCCCCAGTAATAACGTAAAGAACCTCGGCGTTATTTTTGACCAAGACTTGACATTTAAATCCCATATTAAACAGGTTTCTATGATTTCTTTCTTTCACCTCCTGAATATTGCTAAAATTAGAAACATCCTGTCCAGGAGTGATGCTGAGAAACTAGTCCATGCATTTGTTACCTCAAGGCTGGACTACTGTAATTCTTTACTATCAGGTAGTCCACAAAATGCCATTAAAAGCCTTCGGTTGATCCAAAATGCGGCAGCAAGAGTTCTGATGAATATTAAAAAGAGAGATCACATTTCTCCTGCTTTAGCTTCCCTTCATTGGCTCCCTGTTAAATACAGAATAGAATTTAAGATCCTTCTTCTTACATATAAAGCCCATAATAATCAAGCTCCATCATACATCAGAGATCTAATTGTTTCATATGTTCCTAACAGAGCACTTTGCTCTCAGACTGCAGGTTTACTTGTAGTTCCTAGGATTTCTAAAAGTAGAATGGGAGGCAGATCTTTTAGTTATCAGGCTCCTCTCCTGTGGAACCAGCTCCCAGCTTTAGTCCGTGAGGCAGACACTCTGTTTACTTTTAAGGCCAGCCTTAAAACTTTCCTTTTTGATAAAGCTTATAGTTAGAGTGGCTAAGGTCATCCTGAGCTATCTCTGTAGTTATGCTGCTATAGGCTTAGACTGCTGGAGGACAGACTTACCAATTTTATTCACTCTGCTACTTTTCTCTCCTACGACTCTCCAGTTGTATTACAGTACATTCTGTTATTTCGACTGTTAACTTTGTTTTCTCTCAGTGTTTTTCTCTCCATAGAAGATATACCTGGTCTGGTATCCTGCTTGGCTGCAATGCCCTGTTGGACGGGGTGCATCGACTGGGATGATCCTCCCAGTAACTGAACATCCACTGTGTCCTGTTATCAACTTTTTACTTTCTGTAACATAGAAAGTTCTCTTATATCAGATCTTCTGTTCCTTCTGTGTCTCTGCTCTGTCTTCTCAAACCCCCAGACGGTCGTGGCAGATGGCCGCTCCTACTGAGCCTGGTTCTGTTGGAGGTTTCTTCCTGTTAAAGGGGAGTTTTTCCTCTCCACCGTCGCTACATGCTTGCTCAGTATGAGGGATTGCTGAAGGATTGCTGTGGTTGTAAAGTCTGCATCAACGGGACCCAACCTCACGCCAATGACTGACGCAATCTGCTGGGATTCCTTAAATAGGAAACTTTTTAACTGATTGGAATGTTTGTATAAATGTATTGAAATGACTTCTTGTTAAGAGCCTTGAGATGACATCTGTTGTGGATTGAAAATTGAATTGAACATTTGGATTCATGTTATATATTCATTTATAATTGTCACAGTTTCAAAACTGAATATTAAGTTAAAATCTTAAAATATTTAGTTTGCAAACTAAATATTTAGCTTCTTAATTAAATATTTAGTTTGGAAGCTAAATATTTGGTTTGCAAACTGAATACTAAGCTTCCTAACAAAATATTTAGCTTCCTAACTAATATTTAGTTTGCAAACTAAACGTCGTGAAAATATGTGGAAGATAAATATTTAGTTTGTGAACTAAATATTTAATTAGGAAGCTAAACGTTTTGTTAGGAAGCTAAATATTCAGTTTGCAAACTAAATATTTGGCTAGCAACCTAAATATTTAGCTTCTAAACTAAATATTTAATTAAGAAGCTAAATATTTAGTCATATTTTCACGACGTTAAGTTTGCAAACTAAATATTTAGTTTAGAAGCTAAATACTTAGCTTCTTTTTTAAATATTTAGTTTAGAAGCTAAATATTTAGGTTGCTAGCCAAATATTTAGTTTGCAAACTGAATATTTAGCTTCCTAACAAAACATTTAGCTTCTTAATTAAATATTTAGTTTGGAAACTAAATATTTGTTATTTAGTTTGGAAACTAAATATTTAGCTTCTTAATTAAATATTTAGTTTGCAAACTGAATATTTAGCTTCCTAACAAAATATTTAGCTTCCTAACTAAATATTTATTTTGCAAACTTAACGTCGTGAAAATATGACTAAATATTTAGCTTCTTAATTAAATATTTAGTTTAGAAGCTAAATATTTAGGTTGCTAGCCAAATATTTAGTTTGCAAACTGAATATTTAGCTTCCTAACAAAACGTTTAGCTTCCTAATTAAATATTTAGTTCACAAACTAAATATTTATCTTCCAAACTAAATATTTTGTGTGGAGAAACAAAATATTTAACACTAAATATTTAGCTAAATATTTAGCTGAGAAATATGAAATATTTAGTAGAGAATCTAAATATTTGGCTTGCAAACTAAATATTTAGGTTCTTAATAAAATATTTAGTTAAGAAGTTAAATATTTAGCTTCTTAAGTAATATTTAGTTTTCAGGCTTAATATTAAGTTTGGGAGCTAAACATTTAATTCCAAACTAAATATTTATTTTGTAAGCTAAATATTTAATTTGTGAACTAAATACTAAGCTTGCGAAATAAATGTTTTGGTATAAACTTTCAGATTTATAAATGAATGACATGGTGAAAATATGACTAATATGAAAAATGAACTCCCATTTTCTTTCTCTTATGACAGGCTAAATGACTCAAACTATTGCTGATTTTTTGACAATGTAACTCTAAATACAGCATCCCATATAAATCTGCCAGGGGTCTGAACAATTGTAGACTGGGATGGTTTTACCCAAGGATTTTTAGAGTCTATGATCGCCTCCTCCATGTGAGCAGCTCTTGTTTTCCTGAATTTTTAACAGATTTTTTTCAGAACTGAAAGACCGTTCGGGCCACTTGGGGCTGCTGTAAAAAGTAGCTTGACATGAATTGTAAATGAGTGAATACCGTGGGTATGAACGTCCATCGACACAGCACTGCTCCAGCCCTTTTTTTTGCTTACTTTGGTTTAATACTGTCTTGTAAGCATACCTAAATGTTAATAATTCGGCTGCTTGCAGATGCATTTTTACCGAGGTCTCTGTTTTCTTGCAGACTCAAAAGGCCTTGAACTGTCAGTGTCTTCTCCCTCGAGCACACACAGCACTCTGTATCAACTTTCTGGTTCAGCAGCTTTGATAATAATCTGACCTCACCTGTTTGGTTGACTTGGGAAGCTATGATTTTCATTCTGCAAGCTGGGTGAACACCACTATAGTGGGAGTATTCATTCTGCAGCAATAGCCCTACTTTATTTCACAAAAGGGATTTTGTGACAACAACGTCGTTTTAGTGCAGAGTTGCCTGCTGCTTTGTTTTGTTTATTTTCATCATGTTCATCAAATCATGCCCAATTAAAGGCGGGCACAGGATGGTACCCTCATTTCCTCCTAGTTCTTCATGCTCAAAGGTCACCATGACGCATTGAAATGCTGATGATGACTGTGAACTTTGGCAAAAGTCAAACACAGTTTGGTTTATATTAATACACAGTAAAGCTGATTTACCTTTTAATGCCAATGCATTATTGTAGTAGTAGTAGTAGTAGTAGGAGTTGTTGGAGGTTACATAAGACGTCTCGCTGCACTTTGATCTTTCAGTTGTGCAGCTGATTTATCTGCTGTGACATCTCAGAGAATGTGTGAATGGCTGACAGACCTGAAGTAGGTTAGGCTTGCTTCTGTACTTAATACACTATGAAGGTCTGGGGCACATCTGGCTCTCTTTCTGCCTTCATTCCCTCCTGGAGGCAACGTTTTTCTCATCACGCCTTACTCTTCGTACGCTGGGTTTTACCGCCCTGACAGGACACCAGAGCGAGCAGTTTTTTTAATTCAGGTTTTCACTACTCTTGAAACTATAGAACATATTTGTATATTTGGTCCAGATCTGGAAATTAGTTCAGATTTTTATTACATACAGGGAGGAACATAAGTATTGAACAACCTGCGATTTTGCAAGTTCTCCGATTTAAGAGATTATAGAGGGGTCAGAAATGTACATTATAGGTGCATTTTCACTGAGAGACAGCATTGTTTTGTTTTTTTAATTCAGGAAATTACATTGTCTGATTTTTAAAGAATTTATTAGTATTTTATTGCTGCACATAAGTAGCCTATTTGAACACCTGGTAATCAGCAATAATTCTGGCTCTCAAATACCTGTTACTCTGCCTTTAAAAAGTCCACCTCTCCTCCACTTATTAATCTAAATGAGTAGCACCTGTCTGAGCTTGTTAAAGACACCTGTCCACCCAACAGTCAGTCAGACTCCAACTACCACCAAGGGCAAGACCAAAGAGCTGATAAAATACACCAGAGACTAAATTATAGACCTCCACAAGGCTGGAAAGGGCTACGGGGCGATTGCCAAGCAGCTTGGTGAAAACAGATCAACTGTTGGAGCAACTGTTAGAAAATGGAAGAGGCTAAAGATGACTGTCAGTCTCCCTCGGACTGGAGCTCTATGCAAGATCTCACCTGGTGGGGTATCACTGATGATAAGAAAGGTGAGGAATCAGCCCAGAGCGACACTGGAGGATCTGGTCAATGATATGAAGAGAGCTGGAACCACAGGTTCAAAGGTTATTGTCGTTAGAACACTACGCCGTCATGGTTTAAAATCATGCATTGCACCGAAGGTTCCCCTGCTCAAGTCATCACATGTCCAGGCCCGTCTGAAGTTTGCCAATGACCATCTGGATGATCCAGAGGAGGCATGGGAGAAAGTCATGTGGTCAGATGCGGCAAAATTGAACTTTTTGGTCCCTGTCATTGTCACTGATCTGATTCAAATAGTGAACTCATCCCTCCTGTCAGGTGTCTTCACCCAGGCATTAAAAACAGCCGTTATTAAACCACTAAAAATAATTAATAATAATAAAAAAAATTATCTGGACAACACGTTAATGCAGAACTACAGGCCAATTTCAAAATTTCCATTCATCAGTAAGATTATTGAAAAAGCTGTTTCAGCAGTTAAATAGCTTCATAACAATGACTAACTGTTTTGATGTTTTTCAGTCTGGTTTCCGCGCTCACCACAGCACCGAGACTGCCCTCGTCAAAGTATTCAATGACATCCGCATAAATACAGACTGTAGTAGAACCACAGTGCTGGTTCTGTTGGACCTCAGTGCAGCATTTGACACTGTTGATCATGATATACTATTAGAACGACTGGAGAGCTGGGTCGGACTCTGGTACAGTACTTGGCTGGTTCGAGTCTTACCTAAAGAAGAGGAACATCTTTGTTTCAATAGAATACTTTTCATCAGAACGAACAGAAATCACATGTGGGGGGCCCCAGGGCTCCATCCTGGGGCCCCTCTTATTTAATATCTACATGCTCCCACTAGGCAAGATTATAGCGACCAATAACATTAGCTACCATAACTATGCAGATGATACTCAGCTGTACATTACGATGTCACCAGGTGACTATGGAGAAGCAGCTTTCGGTTTCTATGCTCCTCTAATCTAGAACAAATTTCCAGATAGGCTAAATAATCCAAATTATTGCTGTTAATTATTTACTGTTTACAGTTATCAGTCCTGCAACTCACACTGTTTTAATGGTTGTTAAGGAAGGACAAAGAGGTACTGTCCAATGCACCCTATTAATAATGCATATGTTTGGGGTGGCGCATGGCGTAGTGGTTAGTGCGGGCACCCCATGTGCAAAGGCCTTAGCCCTCAATGTGGTTGTCCCGTGTTCGAGTCCCATCCTCATGGACCTTTGCCGCATGTCATCCCCCACTTCTCTCCCCCTTTCTATGCTATCCACTCTCAAATAAAGGCCACTGTGGCCACAAAACCTTAAAAAAGAAGAATAATGCATCTGTTTTAATGTATTTCAGTTTTCAATAATGTGTGGCCAGTATACTTACAAAAAAATACTGCTGCGTATTAAACTGCTCAAAGGCAGCTGACGATAGTATATTCATCTGCAAAAATACTTGGGGGACTGAAATTCTTCCATATTCCCAAACTTCATGTACTACAATACTGTTCCAGTAGGGAATACATCAAACTAAATTCAAATTTAAATATAGATACTGACCCAACATTCACACCAGATCAACCTAATTTATCCACTTTAACTGATCCATTCATTAAATCTGAATATGATGGAAAAGTTCATATATTTCAGTGAATCTATTCACTAAATGGAGTAACTACACACAAACTGATGTCTGGGAAACTGGAGAGAAAGTGGTGCTCCAAACTCCTAGTATTTTGCTTTAAAGTACGCAGCTCTGAATTAAACCAGGGAGCCAACCTCCTATGGCTAATTACCTTCTTTTTTTAGGGAGGCTACATTGTCTAACAAGGCCAGGCGCAATGAGGAAGTAACGCTATGAACCAGACCATCAGTCTGTGAAGGGCTAGACGTGAAATTGCTGCCTTCTGCTGTGTTTCTCTGTGATACTGAGAAAATTAAGAAGGAAGCTGAATTTTTTTTTTACTTTTTACTTAGTTGTCTAATAAAGCTTTACTATAAAAAAAATTTCTTTCAGGTTTTGGGTAAAGGTTTGGAAGTACTGTTATTTCTTCCCACTCAGTGTTGTATGTCAGTACGAGGTCTAAAGTGTGATGACCGGAGTGGGTGGGTCCCTCTATTTTTTGAGTAAAGCCAATTGAGTCTAAGGCCCTGTCTACACGGAGACGAAAACAGGTGTAGCAGCAACAATATTTAATCAAATACATGTATCATCCACAAGGAGCCGGCGTTTCAGGAAACCGAAAACGATCATTTTTGGTCCCAAAGTGCAGAAATCTGAAAATGCCAACTCGGTTGTCTCCGTGTTTACGAGCTCCCGTACGTCTGAAACGGATGACGTCACCGCCCCTCTCCTATACCCAACGCGTAACTACACAAAGTAAACATACATGTTCATCTTGCAAAGGCATCTCCTTTACAAATCCTTGTTTCATTTCGGACTTTGTCACGAAGTATTACTGAATGATAACGAGGTCTTTTAGGTGTAGAAATGTTAGACATTTTATTATCCGAAACACTTTTGTAGCTGCAGCTGTAGTAACTAGAGCAGAGCTGGCAACCCCGATGCTGAAACACTACTGACTTCGTGATTGGTAGATAGGTGGAGGGCGGAGCTTCAGACCAAAACACAAGATGACATCAACATCAGTTGAGGGCTGCAACTTCACTTTTCAAATGACAATATCTTGGCCGTCCTACTGTTGCTTCTTAATGTCTAGTGACATCAGGGCCATTTTATGATTAATTAAAATAAATTTCTTACATACAGCTCCTTTAACACTAAATCCGATTAAAAATCGAATGTATTGAATATGACTCTACAAAGAAATGAAAACAGATTGGTTCATAAATGAAGTTATGGGTAAAAATTTAGAATGACACAGATAATACTAAATATAACATATAAATAAGTACTAGCCTTTCCTGGTAAAGACAACTTGATGATGTGTACTATATGGAGGAAATTACAAAACAGTACTTTTAATATAAAATTTTAATATTTACCCAATCTGCCTTGAAAAATTGTCCAAATCTCCTGGATTAGGAGGCAATCTCTTGTCTTCAGCCGTCCTCAGGTATCCCCACATCATCCTGTCAGGTTCCGTTCTGGACTCTGGCTCTAAAACCTGATGTTCTCCTGGTGAAGCTGTTCGTTTTTCTGGTTTGGATGCTTGGTCACTGAAAAATAATAAAATCCATCTTTTCCAGCAGAAACCTGAGTTATTTACTTCAAAGCTGACTCGTTTTAAGAGTTCTTCATGAACTCATCCAGTTTCATGTGAATGTGTGAGATATTTAAAATCTCTGCATTTATTTGTCTGTTTTTAATAACAAAAGGAGCAATAATTACATTTGTGGAATAAATCCTACCTTAAAATGAGTTGAAATAAATTATAACACTGGAAATGCACTAATTCTCCAAACTGTATTTGTCCACTTGATCACATTTTTGTGAGACGTCTTGCCGGCCTCCGCCCGATGGAGACCACGAAAGGCCAACGGCTGAGGAGGAAGCGAACGCTAAGCGTGGGACAGACAGAGTAACCCCGTTCTAAATTACACCTGGTAAGCAACCGGAAACACATTAGCTCAGTGTTTGGAAGATTTACGAGCGCGTCTGCAGCCACCTCTAATTCACTGGGATGTGGAAAACTCAGCGTTGGAGAGAAAAAGGAGGTTTCCTCAACAGTTTTCTGTTTTAATGAAGTCATTCAGAGAGGTTGTAAAAGTGAACTGCTGCATAAACTAGGAAAGTAGTAAGCATACTCTGACATATGGAGAACAGAGCGTCAGACTGGGGGGTCAGATGGGGGGCAAGCGCTCTCTCATTCACCTTGACATTTCATGTCCAGAAGGAGTTTTTAATGTCGCAGGTATGTAGTAAAATATGTTATGTAGGATTTAGAACATATTTCTGCTTGTTTTACTGTTTTTGGGATGAAAAACAGGAACTGCTGTCAGCATTTCTACTGATTGAGTTCTCCGGGCTATCCAGAACCAACCCATGTGCTGCTGCTGTTCTGTTTGTGTTATCAGAGCTGAATTATTCAACGCTTCCAGCACCAACCTAGTTTTTCATCAGAAGTTTACAGGTTGGACGGTTGGGGCTGGAGATCTGCAGCCCTGTAGCCTTGGCTATCAGTCCGGTCGAGAAGTCCTGTCTGCATGATTGGCTGTTGACTGCCTTTAGGCTGAATAAAATACCAAACTAGCTATGATATGTTATATTTGTGCTGGGTGTCCCTTTGGACACGTTTTAGGTATTTAAAAGTCAAAGTGCTGGATTTACAAGATGAACAGTCAGTTAAATGCATTTGTAAAAGTAAAAAAAAAATAATAATATATATATATATATATATATATATATATATATATATATAAAAGTAAAAAATGTTGGTGTAAATAAAGGACAAAACCGGAAGCTGTTGCTCTTTTTTAAAGAAAATTCAGGAGAGATGCATGGAACTTTTGTTTTGAATTCCACAATCACATTTACACGTGGAACTTTTTACCTATTAATCTTTTGGCCTGTTGCTAAAGCAAACTAACTGGTTAAAATTTTCTTTTCTTTTCATTTTTATTTATTAATTTTTTTACGTGTCCTGTTTGGCAGTGTGGAGCTCAGAATTGGTGTCTGAGTACCAAGTAGAAGCCCAACAGATTTACTTTCACAAGCGGAGCAGTACAGTTTTATCTACATTAGATGAATCAATAGCCATCCCTATTTCAAAATGGGAGGTGGATTTATCAGCCAGCTTTGACCAAAACGTCTGGTCTCAGATATGTTTAAGAACCTTTAAAATAACAAAAAATCCTAATTTGCAATTAATACAATACAAAATCCTTCATAGAGTACACTATACAGGTCAACGGATGTTTAGGATGGGTTTTACGTCATCTAATACCTGCTTACAATGCACAAGCAATATACCAGATACTTATGTTCATGCGCTTTGGTTCTGTCCACCTGTTAAGAAATTTTGGTGCCAGATATGTGAGGACTTATCAAAGTGTCTGAAATGTCACATTCCACCATCTCCCTCAGTTTGCCTGTTAGGAAATTTAAATGATGTCACCATGGACACAAAGTCAGCTCTAATGGTTCACATTGCCTTATGCATCGCTAAGAAAACTATCCTCCTGAACTGGAAAAATAAAAAAGCTCTTAATCTTAATCAGTATAGAAATCTCTTGTTGGACCATATTGGTCTTGAGACGGCCTCTGGCTCCATATCTGATCAATCTCTCTGGGCTCCTTTGATCGGCTCCATCACCTAGTGTGGGGACTCGGTTTTGTCGTTTGGGACACTGTTGCTGATGTGGGGGTTTTGGGGTTGGAGGCGTCTGGGGGGGACCCCAGGGGGTGGGATCACTGGGCGGATGGGGCGCTGGACGTCGTGGCCGGCCTGGGGTTGGGCTTTGGGTGGTAACTCCTGATGGCTGCATGTGGGCCTTAGGGGGGTTGCACTGGCGGACATTGGTTACTGGCTTGGTGGCCGTGCTGCGCCTGGGTAGGGTCTGGGGTGGGCCTGGAGATTCGGGGCGCGGGGGCGCCGCACCCCCTAGCTGTGGTCCTGGCTTGGGGTCGGCCGGCGTGGGGTCTCTGTTGCCTGTGGGGGTCGGGGCCGGCCGGCGGCCGGCATGTGTAGCTGCCTCTCTCTTTTTTTCTGGGCCGATTGTCATCGCCGGTCCTTGTATGGCGTCTCACCTTGTTTGCTGGTTGGGGTGCCTGCTGCTGGTCGCGGCGGCTTGTTGGCATTTCTGGGCTGGATCAGTCCTTTTTCGCGCTGGACTTGGCTCCTGGGTCTTGGTCTTTGTGCGGGGCGCTGGGGTCGGGCATTTGGCCGAGTTCGGTCGGACTTGCGGGTGGACTGGCCGGGTGGTGGGCGTGCAGGGCAGGTGGGTGGGGCGCTGGGTTTGGTCTCCTGCCGGGCCGTTGAGCAGCAGTGGTCGCTCCATAAGGAATGGGGCTGGTGGATGTCGGCCTGGTGGGTCGGCCGCCCGGCTCATCGGTTTGCTCCTGGTCTGGGCAGGTACGTCGCCGTGGTTCGGGCTACGGGGGCCTCCGGTGTGCGGATGGCGCTGGGGGCCTCCTGTGCTGGCGGGGAGGCTGCTGCTGTGTAGCGACAGGTGCTCTCCCCCTATGAGGGCACTTGGACGGGGGGGGAGGGGTGTGCTGGAGGAGGGGCAAACTCAACCTGGGTGTCTAGTGTCTTTTGTGTTTTGAGAGTGAGGCGAATGTCAGGGTGGGTTTAGTTCCCCTTTTGGGATGGGGCTGGGGGGACTGCCTTGGGGTCCGTGGGGCTGTGGCCGTGGGTCCCGGGTTGAACGTGCCATGGCCTCCCTCCCCCTGGTGGATCCCGGTGAACAGCGGTGCCTATTGGGGTCAGTCGGGAAGCTGACTCCCTGGGAAGACATTTTGTCTCCCAGTCCTTCCCTCCCCATCCCCCAACACCTCTGTCCACCCGCTCCATCCCTTTACCACTCATATAGGGTCTTGGGGCATTGGCATATCACTGGGGTGCAAGGAGGGGTTTCCCTCCCCGCTATCCCGTGGTGTCCTGGGTCCCAATTTTAATATACAACTTAGACACTCCCACTTATAACATTTTCATGCGACACACATGTAGGGACTTTGGGGTGGGCACACTTTTCGGCATCCAGAGGGGGAGCGGTTCAATCAGCTTCACCTCTGGTGCCGGTGCCCACTGTTAAACCACATACAGACACTGAGGGCTTGGGGTGGAGGTTGGGGGATGTGTGGCTGCCTTCCCCACATCCCACCCCTCTGTTTTAAATGCACATTATTACAACACGCATCAACACCATACTCAAGTGGGAGGGTAGAGGCTAGGGGTCTTCTTACACCCCTGTTCACTACAGGCCATCAGGGGTTGGGGTCCGGAGGAGGAACAGGTGGTCTGGTCGGGGTCCTGGGCTGTCGGGCTGCCTCGCCACTGTGGGGCCCTTGGCGGTCTGCTAGTCTCCGTCCTAGAAGGTAGGGGATCTTGGTCAGCCCCCTCGCCTGGCGCACCTCAGGCCCTCAGGCCTTACACTTAATGGGGGGCCTATTTCCCCTCCGTCACTCCCCGCTGGTGACGGGGGCCCCTGCCTGCCGGTGCATCGGTGGTCAATCCGGTTTGGACCCGGTGCGTGCCTAGCCGGGCCTGGGGGGGCCGGTGTGTCGGTCGGCCGATGCGCTGGGCCGATATCTTCCTTTGGTTGGTTGGGGCACCTCTTTTAGAGGTGCCAGGTTTGGGATCGTTGGGTGGGGCCTGCTCGGTGGCTCGGCGGGATGCGGATCCGGCATCTCTGCTCATTTGATCACCTGTTCTGTGCGCATCGTGCGTGGCCGGTTCATTGGCGGGTTGGACCGGCCCTGGCCCCTCGTTGGATGCCTGGTCTCGGCGCCCTGCGTTGCGCGGGATCAGGACCCGGGAGCTGGTACAACTTGGTGTCCAGATGCTGGCTGATCCCGGCCTGGGGATGCTGTCCGTCCCCTCCGGCTATCGGTGGGCCGCTGGGATGTATGCGGTGGGGATTGGGCTAGGGTGGAGGCGGCGCGTGGCGGCCTGCGCCCGGCCCCTGCAGTGCCGGGGGCCCCTCGTCGGCCGGTCCCTTGTCAGGTCCCTGCTGGGGGGTGGGGTGCCCCTGGGCCCCGGCTCTCCCGGTCCATTGACCGGCCTGCCCTGGCGCGGCCGGTTGCCGGCGGGGCCCGTGGGCTTGTCACTGCTGCCCCCCGGGCCCCTGCATAGTGGCTGCTGGACGTTCCCCTGGGGTTCTCCTTTGCTCCACTCTTGGGGGATGCAGTCGGCCCCGCCCGGGTCCGCCTGGGGCTCTGGGGGTCCTTTGGACGTCTTTGCTCCGATCTCCTTCATGTCTGCATCGATTCCTGGGAGACGTTTTGATGCCTGCTCACACCAGCTATCGAACACTCTTATGGAGAAACCTTATATGCACCAGCATGCTAACACACACACATAGGTGTGGGGTCTCTGGTGTTTAAGGATATATTCTTGGGCTGAGGTTATCATTACTAGAGCTTGATTAATCGGTACCATGAGTTTTTCTGTGACATTGTTGTTGTATTTTTATATCTATTTTTGTGTGATGTGGTTGTGTAATTCTTAGTTCACAATGTTTGGTTTGTTTTGTCGATGCTCCTTTTTCGTGTTTTGTTTTCCCCCTCTCTCTGCCGTCCTGTAGGTATGGAGGCAGACTTCAATGTCTTCCTGTGTTTTCTTTGTTCCCCTTCCTCTCCTGTATTTTCAACTCACCCTCTCTCTTGACTTTTTGTTTCCTACCTCTCTTCTTCATCTTCCTTCTTTCTTCTCCTTAATTTTCCGTCTCCATGTCCATAACATCAGGAAATAAAAACCCCAACAATTCATAATAAAGATTTTTCACCCATATATCAAGTGGAGGACTATAGCAAAAGCTGGTTAAAATTTTCTAAATCTAAAGCTGACAGTTTCTTATTAATTTTGGACAACCCTGACCATCCTCTTCATGGGACTATCCAACAACAACGGTGTCTTCGGTCAGAGGCTTCTTCAGTTTTGCTGCGACAGACTGCTACAGGAGATCATTCCTGCTTACAGCCATCAGGATCTACAATAGCTCCTTGAAAAATTAAATAATATGAGCTACAACAACACTTAATTGCTCTCTGGGAGGAATTAAGTATTTTTTTATTTAAATTTTCTGACTAATAGAGGGATTATTTGTTTATCAACATCGAACCTTTACATTAGTCCCTGGTTCCCACCCAAACAGTTGTCATGCTGTTTACTTGACAAGCGAGCACTGAATGCAGTGCAGGTTTAATTGTGGGGTAAACAGGGCAGGTCATTCTGTGCATGCGTTAATTGCGTTAAAAAAAATTAATGGCATTAATTCCACAAATTAATCGACCCGCATTAATGCATTAATTTTGACAGCCCTAATATATATATATATATATATATATATATATATATATATATATATATATATATATATATATATATATATATATATACTTTTTTGAAACAGCAGCTTGCTCTCATTATAGTGTGTTTTATATTAGCTGGAGGTGTTCAGACTGCTCCAACAGGAACTTCACAGAAAGCCCAGTTCTCGTTTTCCATTCCGATTTAATCTCTGGAGAAGCTGTCTGCTTTATCCTGCAGGAATAGTTCTCCACCACAAAGAGCAGGACTAATGTGAACCAGGGTTTTGGTAAATTCACAGACTTTTATGAAACCGTCCCTAAATCCCATCTGTAACAGTTTTCATCCATTATTAATGTCCCCGAAGTCCACCATTCTTGCAAAGAAGGTACTCTAGTTTTCAACCACAGCGCCTTGCTTGCAAAAGTATTCCTAGAAGTTTTTCAGACTAAACTTTTTAGGGTTTCGTCACATTACAACCGCAGGCTTCAGTAGATTTTATTGGGGGATTTTATGTGCCGACCCAACACAAAGTAGTGCCTAATTTTAAGCTGAAATGAAAATTATTAATTTTCTTTTTCTTTTTTACAAATAATCTGAAAAGTGCATTTAACAGCAGTTCCTCTGATACCCTTAAATAAAACCCAATGCAGACAACTGCCTTGAGAAGTCACTAAGTTAAAACATAAAGTGCTGATGTGTGATCGAATCTGTTCCGTGAATTCCTCAGAGGTTTGTCATAGAGCATCAGTGGGGTCCCAGCTTGACGGGCAATCAGAGAAGCAACCAACTCTGGAGGAGCTGCAGAGATCCACAGCTTAGGTGGGAGAATCGATCGCATGCACAGTCAAAAACTTTTTCTGAAGAGCAGCAGGAAGATAGTCATTGGTGAAAGAAAACCTTAAGAAATGTAGATTGGAGTTTATCACAAGCAGAGGACACAGCACACATGTGGAACCTGGTCCATCCGGTCAAATGGGACCAAGAATAATCTTTTAACCCAACAAGCAAACACTGTGTGTGGAGGTTGCAAAACTATCCCTGCATATTGACCTAAATGTACCGTCCCCATACTGAAGCATGGTGGTGGCAGTATTATGATGTGGGCATACTTTTCTTCAGCAGATACAGGGAAGCTAGCAGGGCTAATCAAAGTCCAAACCTTAGTCCAATTGAGAATCTATGGCAAGACTTAAAATTGTATGTTTACGGACAGACTCCAACTAATGTGCAAAGCTGCAACTCTTAGATAAAAAGGCAGATCTGTCACGTTCATGACTTAACGTTGTCATGGCGACAGATCCAGCCAGCTCAGCTGTGGAACTCTGCAGCTCCTCCAGAGTTATCATGGGTCTCTTGGTCCCTTCTCTGATCAGTGCTCACTGGATTTTATTTAAGGATGTCAAAGTAAAGGAAGTTGGATACAAATGTTTGCCACATTTTTAAAAAACCTGCATTTGTAAATAAAAAAGGTTATCTTTCATTACCAATTTATGCACTATTTTGTGTTGGTTTCATCACTTAAAATCCTAAGAAAATACACAAACGCTTGGGATTAGAAGATCGAGGGGTGTGAAAACGTTTGGAAGTCACTGTGGCGGGATCCCTTGCAGGTTGTATGTACATTTCCAGTCATTTTCTTGGTGCTGTATAGGTGTGTGAACCACAGGTTAATCCCTGAATCACTAACTATCTCAACCAGTAGAGCTATGATGTGCCAAAGGTGTGGCAGTTATTACAAACCCCTTTACTCTTATACCCCTAAATAAAATCCAGTCCAACCAATTCCCTTCAGAAGTCTCCCAATCAGTAAATACGGCCCAGCTCTGTTTGATGTGAAATGCGCTCCATAGATTTGGTCTTAATGGAAAAATAAAAAAAAACAACAACGAGACCTGCTCAACATTTGAGACAAGCCATGTGGGGAGACAGCGAACACGTGGGAAAAGGTGACCAGGACTGAACTTTCTGACTGAGATGCAAAAATGACACGGCACATCACACTGAACATTATGTCTCCACTGGAAAGCACGGTGGTGGCAGCCATCATGTTGTGGGGTTGTGTTTTCTAGAACCAGAGCCAGAACTGTAGAGTTTAGTGAATTGGGGCTTACATTAATGTGTTAAAATGGCCTAGTCAAAGTCTTAAAGGTCTTATATCATGCAAAATCAACTTTTTTGATCTTTTAACCATGTTGTAAGGCAATTTTCTTATGAAAAAACCTGTTCAGTGGTTTTTGGCTTAATTCACGCATTTCTCAGTATTCCTCCTGATCCTGCACTCTGAGCAGCTGCACAGCAATCTCCTGAAAAGCGACTGACTCATGACATAGTGACGTGTTTTTCGTACCTCAAACCAGGAAGCGTCAAATCAGGAAGTGCCCGACGTGTCCCTGCAGATTTAACACACACGGCCCCTTTTTCTGCTTAGTGGTGGTGCTAAGCAAGACACTAAGCGCCACCGTTTTTATAGTATTTTCCTTTCTAAAATGGCTCGGCGAATATGCGCATTTGGCTGCGAGGCCGGGGCTCAAGGCTACGTCATGAAAAGGGCGGAGCTCACAGGGGGGGAGGCGGGATTATAGTGAAACCGAACGTCTTACTTCCGGGTCGAAGAATAACTTCTGCATACAAGTTCAGGAAAAATTAATACTATATAATGGCAACGGTAACATTTTATCATATATATGCCCATCCCAGACAATGAAAGCTGTAAAATAGCATGATTATAGGACCTTTAAAAAAAAAAGAAGAACAAAACGTGGAATTCACCATATGTGCTCAAATTTAAAGATGGTGAATCAGAAAAAAAAGCCTCCTTTATCCTGGAGGGCTTCTGGTCAAGTTAAAGAAAGAGAAAACGCTTTAAAAGTTCTTCCTTATTTATTGTTTAAAAACAGCAGCACCAAGATTGTCTCTCCGGATGCTTCATAGAACTCCATTTCGTTTCCCTAGCTTGTTGCTCCCATCCAGGCAGGTGGCCTAAAAACACCATGCGCTGCTAAGAGACGCGGCTGAAGGTCAAGCCGCGTCTCTGGTGGAGGCGTCTCCAACCAGAGGACAACATATCACCTCTGTAAGTGTTACCAACAGTATGTCGCAGTGAACTGACTCTCCGACCCGCAGTGAGAGAACCCGATCCTCTCAGACCTCTCTTTGCTAATGAGTCCAGGCTACACGAGGCCAACCCAGTCTTGAGCAGCCGTCACATGTCTCGTTAGCATCTCAACGAGATAAAGGTCATTGCTGGCTGAACTTAGAGACATCAGGGAAGGAAACTATCTCAGGTTTGGGATATATGAAAGTTTATCCCAAACCTGTTTACTTAGTGGGGAAATTAGAGCTTGGTAAGTGAATGCTGATTCCAGAGGAGGTAGGTTTGTGTCATTTGCAGAGTTTTATGAGTGTTGGGTCATTATGTAATGGGTTTTGTGGCGCTCAGAAAGGGCCACTGGCATTTATTAGTTGATGGAATAGCTCACCTGGGATGAGAGCAGCCGTGACATTTCAGCTGTGGAGCAGGGCAATTACCC
The DNA here is from genome assembly GCA_963556495.2 of Valencia hispanica. Classification (NCBI taxonomy): domain Eukaryota; kingdom Metazoa; phylum Chordata; class Actinopteri; order Cyprinodontiformes; family Valenciidae; genus Valencia; species Valencia hispanica. The sequence continues at coordinate 3,229,791 of OY747720.1, forward strand.
TCGGTGTCAGCAGCAATGAAGCAGGTTGCCCCTCTGTTGTTCTCCAGCTTATCAAAGCTTTGGTTTGATTCTAACGGAAGCTCCTTGTGAAATTAGGAAAATACATGCAGAACGTTTATGTGCAGAACTCAGAGCGCAGCGCAACGTTTCCGCAGGGCAACTTTAAAAAGTGACACCAAAACAAAACAGAAAGGACTCCCAGCTATCACTAAACTCTTGCTATTTGGCAGGGTTCAAACAGTCATGAAGAACCTGGAAAAGTCATGGAATTTGAAAATCTAATTTTCAGGCCCTGGAAAAGTTTTGGACTTTTACAAAATCTATGTTCTAACTTTTAAAAGTAATGCAAAATAAATGGACTCGTACATTTTTAGTCAGGCAGGTGGCACGCCTCCCTCCGAGGCCCTTAAATGTTGCGCACGGAGCTAATGCCAAAGCGATTCAGCACATGCAAGCTAATATTAAGAGTTCAAAATGCCAGGGAAATGCAATTGCAAGAATGCGTGGCTTTTTAGGACAAATATCAGTATGATGGTGCCACTACCGTGTTTGACAGTGGAGATTGTATTTTCATGGTGATGTGCATAGTACTTTGTTCTCATTTGAACTGATAACCTTCTTCTACATGGTGTGTTTCATACATGGGTTGTGGCAAACCCTGATTAACTGATAGTGTTTTCCTTTCCACTTGACAGTAAGTCGTTGCTTTTGTTGATCCTTCATAATGAATCCCAATAAAAGAAGCTGAAGCTGAAAAGTGTGGGAAAAGTTCAAGAGGTGTGAATCCTTCTAGGGCACTTATCACAGCAGGTCACGGTCTGATTAATACTTCCATGTTGCTAAAGCGGTTTTAAATTTTTTTTTAAGTCAGGTAGATTAATAAATACTGTGTAGTGGATTAAACTCATCACTCTTTGGAGTCTGTTAGAGGCTCAAGATCAAAATGAACAGGTTCTTTGTGACCTTTCTCTACCATGTAGTCTTGAATAAAGATCTCCACTAATCATCGTGCTATGCTTCAATTACCCCCGCCTTCATCATATTACGGCTCTGCCCGTCCCAGAAGTCTGCTAGCTGAAGGTCATGGCAGCCTCTTAGGATCGTAAGCTGTCTGGACCTTTTCATGCTTGACCTTTCACTGTCTGCCACTTGCAGAATGACATATATCGCAGCGCAGGGACCGGACTGCATGCTGGTTTACATCATGAAGCCCAAGCCGTGTTGTGTACAGTAAGAGTTCACCATTAACAGCCATCCTCTTGTTTGGTGTGCTGATTCACACGCTGGGAATGAAGGGTGTGGTGGTATGTGGTATGAGATCCCCTGCAGCTCTCATTAATAAGAAAACCATCAGAGTCTTTGGTTTATTTTCACAGAGACACTTTTAACTTCACTGCAGGAAACACAGAAGATTCTTGTTGTTTACCAAGAGCCCCTCCACCTACTTCTTTTTTAGCTATTTTTATCAAGTCATCGACTGAGAGACACGTCTACACTGACAAGTACCTCCACCCTTCCTTTGTTTTGGAAAATGTGAACCAGAGGTTAATGCTTAATTGCCCAGAAGAACAGAAGATGTCCAAGTCAGAGGTTTACATACAGCCTCCGAAATTTAATATCAATTCTAAAAGCAACTTAAAGAAACAACAAAAACTGAAGTATTTCAAATTTTTCGTTTAATACAGCTGGTTCTGGGTAAAATAGGACAGATCCACATTTGTTCCCTCTCAAGATGGCTAAAATCCCACACAGTCGTATGACATCACTCAACATTTTAAATTAGGTTTTCCCTGTTTAAACCTCCCACATTTAGTTCATATGGGGTGCTGTTTGTAAAGTTACACAGTCAGATGTAAACAGCAATTATTTGAGTTATTTAGCCTGTCATGAGATTAAAAAATCTTTTTTTCTAAGTCATATACACGTCATTGTCATTTATTAATTTATAAATGTCACAGTTTCCTACTAAATATTTAGCTAGCAAGCTAAACTGGCAAGATAAATATATAGCTTCGAAGTAAATATTTAGGTTAGTGCAAAATATTAAGCTATTATGTAAATTCACTTGCCGAGATGCGGAAGTAGAATGTCAAAATGAAAGCTGGGTCCCGCAAACCTCTATCGAATGCTTAGTTCAAAGCTAATTATTTAGCTTGCCAGTTTAGCTTGCTAGCTTAATATTTAGCTAGCCAGTTTAGCGTACTAGCCTAATATTTAGCTAGCCAGTTCAGCTTGCTAACTTGATATTTAGCTGGCTAGTTTAGCTTGCTAGCCTAATATTTAGCTAGCCAGTTTAGCTTGCTAGCTTAATATTTAGCTAGCCAGTTTAGCGTACTAGCCTAATATTTAGCTAGCCAGTCCAGCTTGCTAACTTGATATTTAGCTGGCTAGTTTAGCTTGCTAGCCTAATATTTAGCTAGCCAGTTTAGCTTGCTAGCTTAATATTAAGCTAGCCAATTTAGCTTGCTAGCCTAATATTTAGCTAGCCAGTTCAGCTTGCTAACTTGATATTTAGCTGGCTAGTTTAGCTTGCTAGCTTAATATTTAGCTAGCCAGTTTAGCTTGCTAGCTTAATATTTAGCTAGCTAGTTTAGCTTGCTGGCCTAATATTTAGCTAGCCAGTTCAGCTTGCTAACTTGATATTTAGCTGGCTAGTTTAGCTTGCTAGCCTAATATTTAGCTAGCCAGTTCAGCTTGCTAACTTGATATTTAGCTGGCTAGTTTAGCTTGCTAGCCTAATATTTAGCTAGCCAGTTTAGCTTGCTAGCTTAATATTTATGTTAAAAGTCCGGTGATATACTGAGTTAAGCGCCCGTTATTATGAAGGGAAAACTACTTTAAGTTATCACCTCTAATAGGGAATAACCAGCTACACCGATCCTTTTTAGGTTTGGACTCCTATTTTACTGGAGGATCTTTCGACCCTTACAACAGGCCTACTTTACACACCTCCCAGTCTCCACGACTGACCCAAGTGGGTAAAACCGTTTGGGCCTCAGCGTACGTTAACCGGCAGATAGTCGTAATACCCCCCCGATTCTTTCTGCGTCTAATATTGGCCTACTCCCCACACGTCAGTCACCGAGTAGGAGTCGCTATGTTAGCGTTAAAGCGTATACTTTACATGCTATAACGAATGTAATTTGTTTTACATACGCCCCATACAGAACAGAGCCTTCGGTCGCAACCCAGTTAGAGAATGTGCGTAAATACTCACTAACTATTTGAGTCTATTGACTTACGTTCTCTCTGTCCTAGTACGGTTAAAACTTCTCTGCTCTGATTACTTATACAGTTCGCTATAAAACCGCTCCAGCTCCGGATACTGAGAACAGTCAAGTCTTACAACCTTCTAAGTAATACATATATTTCATTCCCTTATATATGCAGGTACATTAGATGCGGTCAAAAAGCTTCCCTGAGCTCTACCCATACAAATGACCTCTCCAGAGATTGTCCAATTCGTGTCACTGGAACCAAAATGAGATCACACAACCTCCTAGGTGTAACTATGCTTCCCTTCGACACAGATGTTAATGAGGCCTCACTGAGAACTTCCTGGGTCGGGTTTTCTATGGTCGCTCCACGTCTCGCCGGCTGATCCTGGAAACCTGGGCCTCCGACTCACTGTCACAACACGAGGACGGAGGCGCAGAATCTCCTCGGGACCCAGCGATCACAGAGTTGAGCAAATTTAAGATGCCTGACTTACCAGTCCGGTGTCACAGTTACGGATTTGGGCTACTCTGGTCCCAGGGTTGGTTTCTCTGTCGTCTGACCGCTGTCACTACGAAGAGTTAAGAAGCACCTCTGTCTTCCTATCCCCTGGAGTTAGGCATTCCCAAACCCCCGTGACCTGCTAGTCCCTGCAAGCACTGCCGTCTGATAAGTTCAAAGCGAATGCCGGTCAGTCCCCAGGTCTCTCACACATAGGAGACCCCCCTAACGGGAGTCTTTATGAGGCTCTCTCAGAGAATTGAGTCAACACTCTCTAAAAGGACTTGCTTAGAAAAGGAAGTCGATTAAAAGGTTTTAATTTTAACTCAAAAGCAATTACAATACAAAATCCAAAAGCTTACAATGAACTACAAGAGCAGCAACAACCTGCCACTAGTTCAAAGCTCCAAAAACTGCAAACAACCCCTTACAATCCAATGCACACGAAACTCTCAAAATTCTCAAAACTCTCAAACTCCGTAAACTCTAACATTTTGTCTCTGTTTATTACTTTTATACTTGGGTAAACCCCTTGAGGGGGTCGTGGCTTATGTAGATTCAGAGTCTTGGGATGCTGTCTTTCAGGAACAGGGCGAAGGTCTCCTCCTGGTGGTTTGCTGCTTTCACACACATGATATACTCAGTCTAATGCTGATTATATATTTTAAAACACACACCTTATAAGCATATACAGGAGTATACATGAGTATATGTGTACATAGGTAAGCATAAACTTCAATAAATGCATTTTATAGAAAGAAAATGACATGAGACATATTAAGGAATCTTTATTATCCTCCTCCCCTGCGTGCCAAAAGTCCAGCTCATCCTATTGGCGAAATGGTGATTATGTAATTCCCATTTATAACTCTAGGGAGTTCAACATTTAGATAGCCAATTTAGCTTGCTAGCCTAATATTTAGCTAGCCAGTTCAGCTTGCTAACTTGATATTTAGCTGGCTAGTTTAGCTTGCTAGCCTAATATTTAGCTAGCCAGTTTAGCTTGCTAGCTTAATATTTAGCTAGCCAGTTTAGCTTGCTAGCTTAATATTTAGCTAGCTAGTTTAGCTTGCTGGCCTAATATTTAGCTAGCCAGTCCAGCTTGCTAACTTGATATTTAGCTGGCTAGTTTAGCTTGCTAGCCTAATATTAGGCTAGCCAGTTTAGCTTGCTAGCTTAATATTTCGCTAGCCAATTTAGCTTGCTAGCCTAATATTTAGCTAGCCAGTTCAGCTTGCTAACTTGATATTTAGCTGGCTAGTTTAGCTTGCTAGCCTAATATTTAGCTAGCCAGTTTAGCTTGCTAGCTTAATATTTAGCTAGCCAGTTTAGCTTGCTAGCTTAATATTTAGCTAGCCAGTTTAGCTTCCTAGCTTAATATTTAGCTAGCTAGTTTAGCTTGCTAGCCTAATATTTAGCTAGCTAGTTTAGCTTGCTAGCCTAATATTTAGCTAGCTAGTTTAGCTTGCTAGCTTAATATTTAGCTAGCCAGTTTAGCTTCCTAGCTTAATATTTAGCTAGCTAGTTTAGCTTGCTAGCCTAATATTTAGTTAGCTTGTTTAGCTTGCTAGCCTAATATTTAGCTAGCAAATTTAGCTTGCTAGCTTAATATTTAGCTTACCAGTTTAGCTTTCTGGCTAAGTTAAAGTTACATATTTTTGCCTAACTAGCTTAACTAAATTAGCTTAGCTAAATAGTTTGTAAAATAAATATTTAGGTCTAAATGAAATCATTAGGGGACCTACAGCGGGCACTTCCTGCTGTTGATGTGAAATTTCATGTCTGTCCAATCGGAAATAGATTGAAAAGTTGTGAAAAAAATTGAAGATATATGTTGTTTAAGAAAAAAAATGAAATTTCTGAGGATATGTAAAATAAAACCAAGTCAGTAACCAACGGAGTATGTGTAGTTATAATAAATAAGTGTCAACTATTTAAAGTCAGGAGATCTCCAAGCATCTCCACTGCTACATCTGAATGATGCATGTTGCACTGGGGGATGGGAGAGACTAAATGTGTCATTTGAAGGGCTGGCATGCCTCAGGAACATGGTCCGCTGGCTGAGTTTATTGTAAAAAATAATTTCTATCTGACTCTCTGCCATTCTGCCACAGGAAATCTGGCAGCATGAGCATCACAAGGAGCCGGCATCGGCCTAATTACTGGGAATGCTGCCTGTCAGGGACTTAAAGTCTGCATAAACAACGCAGGGAAGGCTGGAACTGATTTAATTAGATTATCACCTTTTTCAGGCGATAGAAATCACAGCAAATCATTTTATTTTTACGCCTTACATCACCTGACGTTATAGTTCTGTTTTATAGGTGAGCTTAAACCCTGAGACATGCAGTGACTGAACATTAGCTTGAAACCCATACAAATTTAATTTGATGTCATATTAGGATTTTATCCATTCAAGCCTCCACATTTTGTAACTAGATGAGTATTTGCAGCTTAAATCCCTTTAACACTTTCGAATGGGAAATAAGGATTTTTCTTAGTGTGGCTGTTTAGCAAGTTCTTCCTTATGTAACCAATTAGTGTACTTGGCGCTCCCGTGCTTGCATGTTTTGGTAAATTCTGATCCAGCTGATGTCCATCATGAATCCATGTTGAGGACCAGATGTGTTCCACAGTGATTCACAGCGTCCAGCTCAGCAGGACTGGCTCTGATCTGGGTCATCTGGACGTCCATTGGCCAAAAAACGAAATTAAGACAGACCGACTGAGTAAAATGACTGGAAAACAGCTGTTACTCTCGTGTGTAGAGCTCCTTATCACCCTCTGTTTCACAGTTCTAAGAGTCCAGGTTCAGAAAACTCGTTTTCCAGTTCTGGAGTGTCTCGGGTCATTAATAAAGCTTCATAATAGGAGGATCAGAATTCTCCTCATATAAAATCCATTAAAAAATGAAAACCAAAACCTAGAAATTCAAATGTACTACCCAAAAAAAATGTAACTCTGATTAAAGGTCCTCCCGTTGAGGGTTACTGTGGAAGGGACTGGTGTACTAAACAAAATGGATATTGTCATGTGGGAGGAAGATGATGTGCATATACTGAGGTAACATCTCAAGGGATCAGCCAGAAAGTTAAAGCCTGGACTCAGAGCTAAATACATTGCTAATATGCAAATTTCCTCACCGAGAAGCGGAAGTGGTCTGTCAAAATAAAAGCTGGGTCCATGGACTTCTATATATACTCCTGCTGCTGTAAATCCACCGGTAAATGTCTGTATTGCCGTTATAACGGCTCATCCTACGTGTTAAAAGTATAGCGGAGGATTTTCTTTTTCCGGGTTGGTAGCCTATACTATTGGTCCACCTAAGTGTCAATCATTCTGGTGATATGTTTACGTAAGGCCGTCGTACGTGCTCGTCCCTAGGTAGTTTTCGCTTTTTGCGCATGCGTACTTTCAGGTGTATTATGTGTGAGGAGTTTGATGCTAGACAATAGCTTGTTTATTGGCCTGTAGCATGCTAAAGTTAGCTATAGAGAGGCTTGTCGTAAGTACAGTGGCTTGTAAAAGTATTCGGCCCCCTTGATCTTTTCCACATTTTGTCACATTACAGCCACAAACGTGTATCAATTTTATTGGAATTCCAGGAGAAAGACCAATACAAAGTGGTGTACACGTGAGAAGTGGAACAAAAATCATACATGATTCCAAAATTTTTTACAAATAAATAAGTGAAAAGTGGGGTGTGTGTAATTATTCAGCCCCCTTTGGTCTGAGTGCAGTCAGTTGCCCATAGACATTGCCTGATGAGTGCTAATGACTAAATAGAGGCGCCTGTGTGTAATCTAATGTCAGTACAAATACAGCTGCCCTGTGACGGCCTCAGAGGTTGTCTAAGAGAATGTTGGGAGCAACAACACCATGAAGTCCAAAGAACACACCAGACAGGTCAGGGATAAAGTTATTGAGAAATTTAAAGCAGGCTTAGGCTACAAAAAGATTTCCCAAGCCTTGAACATCCCACGGAGCGCTGTTCAAGCGATCATTCAGAAATGGAAGGAGTATGGCACAACTGTAAACCTACCAAGACAAGGCCGTCCACCTAAACTCACAGGCCGAACAAGGAGAGCGCTGATTAGAAATGCAGCCAAGAGGCCCATGGCGACTCTGGACGAGCTGCAGAGATCTACAGCTCAGGTGGGGGAATCTGTCCATAAGACAACTATTAGTGGTGCACTGCACAAAGTTGGGCTTTATGGAAGAGTGGCAAGAAGAAAGCCATTGTTAAAGGAAAACCATAAGAAGTCCCGTTTGCAGTTTGCCACAAGCCATGTGGGGGACACAGCAAACATGTGGAAGAAGGTGCTCTGGTCAGATGAGACCAAAATGCAAAACTAACACTGCACATCACTCTGAACACACCATCCCCACTGTCAAATATGGTGGTGGCAGCATCATGCTCTGGGGGTGCTTCTCTTCAGCAGGGACAGGGAAGCTGGTCAGAGTTGATGGGAAGATGGATGGAGCCAAATACAGGACAATCTTGGAAGAAAACCTCTTGGAGTCTGCCAAAGACTTGAGACTGGGGCGGAGGTTCACCTTCCAGCAGGACAACGACCCTAAACATAAAGCCAGGGCAACAATGGAATGGTTTAAAACAAAACATATCCATGTGTTAGAATGGCCCAGTCAAAGTCCAGATCTAAATCCAATCCAGAATCTGTGGCAAGATCTGAAAGCTGCTGTTCACAAACGCTGTCCATCTAATCTGACTGAGCTGGAGCTGTTTTCCAAAGAAGAATGGGGAAGAATTTCAGTCTGTAGATGTGCAAAGCTGGTAGAGACAAACCCTAAAAGACTGGCAGCTGGAAGTGCAGCAAAAGGTGGTTCTACAAAGTATTGACTCAGGGGCTGAATAATTACGCACACCCCACTTTTCACTTATTTATTTGTAAAAATGTTTGGAATCATGTATGATTATCGTTCCACTTCTCACGTGTACACCACTTTGTTTTGGTCTTTCACCTGGAATTCCAATAAAATTGATTCATGTTTGTGGCTGTAATGTGACAAAATGTGGAAAAGTTCAAGGGGGCCGAATACTTTTGCAAGCCACTGTAGATTTTCACTTACCGGTGAAATATTTGGTTTGTAGACTAAATATATAGTGGACAAGCTAAATGTTTAGTTTAGTGGTAAACATTTATTTGGAAATTAAACATTTACCTTGTAAACTAAATATTTTATTTTTAAACAAAATATTTAAATACTTAATTTGTAAACTAGATATTTAATTTGTAAACTAAATGTTTAGCTTGCAAACTAAATATTTAGTTCAAAGTTAAATATTTGGTTTGTAGACTGAATATTTAGTTGACAAGCTAAATGTTTAGTTTGGTGGTAAACATTAAATTTTGAAACTAAATATTTAGTTTGAAGTTAAATATTTGGTTTGTAGACTAAATATTTAGTTGACAAGCTAAATGTTTAGTTTGGTGGTAAACATTAAATTTTGAAACTAAATATTTAGTTTGAAGTTAAATATTTGGTTTGTAGACTGAATATTTAGTTGACAAGCTAAATGTTTAGTTTGGTGGTAAACATTAAATTTTGAAACTAAATATTTAGTTTGAAGTTAAATATTTGGTTTGTAAAGTAAATATTTAGTTGACAAGCTAAATGTTTAGTTTGGTGGTAAACATTTAATTTGTAAACTAAATATTTAGCTTGTAAACTAAATATTTAGTTTGAAGTTAAATATTTGGTTTGTAGACTAAATATTTAGTTGACAAGCTAAATGTTTAGTTTGGTGGTAAACATTAAATTTTGAAACTAAATATTTAGCTTGTAAACTAAATATTTTGCTTGTAAACTAAATATTTAGCTTGTAAACTAAATATTTAGTTTGAAGTTAAATATTTAGCTTGTAAACTAAATATTTAGTTTAAAGTTAAATATTTGGTTTGTAAACTAAATATTTAACTTGCTAACTAAATGTTTAGTTTGAAACTATGATATTTATAAATGAATGAATAACAAATATGACTTATAAAAATGAGTCATTTTTATTTTTTCTCTGATAGGCTAAATAACCCAAATGTTTGCTGTTACATTTTGACTGTGTAACGTTACAAAGTGCTCCCCATAGGCCTGCGTCCCTCAGCATCCCACCAACAAAGTCAATGGGCTCATCATAAAGTCCTGGTATCAGCCCCAGAGAACATTAGTGAGCAAAGGTGAAAAGGTGTGGGAGCAACGCGGCCTACAGACCTCAAACCAATCAGTTTTCAGGCCAATCAAGAAAAAAAATGATCTGAATTATTTCTAGAAGTATCACCAGCATACTAAATCAGAGAAATGAAATGGGTTAATGAAGTCATCATTTCTTGTGGGGAAAAATGTTATTTACTTCATATTTCATGAGATAAGTTGATGTTCTTTGTTTCCAAGCCAACAGCCCTCAAATATAGGGGCTTCGGGTTTAGAGAACAATCTTTTATGTACAGTAAATGACACATGCATTGGTCATTTAACAAGGCAAACTTCATCTAGTACAAGGTGCACTGCATGCACGAAATAATTACCACAAAAACATTCAGTTGAACCACAGAAAAAGGAACAAACTTGAAGTATAAACAGCCTCTGGGGCAGCACCAAAATTAATTTATTTTACATTAAAAACAGGTTTTCCTGCTGTATTACCAATGAATAAAGATTTCAACATCAAAGAAGTTTCTACAATGCATCTAAGTGGATTTTCCTCTAGGGACGGGCAGCAGATGCTTAATTGCATTTATTTTGAGTGTGGTTTTAATTAGACTCGGTGAATAATGAGCTGAATGTAGAAAATATTTTCTTGTTGTCGTTATGAAACTGACCCCAGGAAGCTGTAATAAAGGGACTGAGACTAAAACTCTGACACATCGAGAGGTTTGTATTTGAACTATAGGGGTCAAATCTTCCCACAACCTTTGCAGATTTCCCATTTGGTTCAATACAATTAATGCTCCAATGAAGTCAGGTTCTTTGATCTTCTACTTCAAGCACCATCTATCAGGGACCAAAGGAAAAAAAATACCTTTATGGAAAACTGCCAAAAGAGTGACGAAGCTGCATGATGGAGGTATACAGTATACGGTGCTCTGAAAAAAAAAAAGAGTTCTTCTGAATTTGCTTTGTTGTCACACCTAAGTGTTTCAGATCATCACAGAATTTTAATGATTAACTGAGTAAATAAATTAAAAAAAGTTTTCAAATGATGATTTCCTTTAATTAAAAAAACCTCCAACCTTGGACAAGAAATCCAAACTTGCCTGACCTAATGTGAAAAGCCAAAAAACTGGTCGTGCCACCCTTAGCGGCAGCAGCTAACTTTAATTATAGCTGATAATGATTTTTTTTTTTACACTGAGGAGGACTTTTGGGCCAGTCCGCTTTGCAGAATTGTTTCATTTCAGCCATAGTGGAGGGTTTTCCAGTATGAACTGTGGAGGACTGTACCTGCCAAAAATTTATATAAATAAATAATAATAATGTGGAAATAATCAGTGGAAGTATTTCTTTATTTACACATTTATTTACTTACACAAATATTTATTCATAAATTCATTTATTTATTTATTTACACATTTATTTATTTGCACATATTTATTCACACATTTATTTATTTATTTACACATGTATTTATTAACATATTTATTTATTTACACATTTATTTACTGACACGTTTATTTATTTATACATGTATTTATTCACACATTTATTTATTTACAGATTTATTTATTCACAGATTTATTTATTCACACATGTATTTATTTACACATTTATTTATTCACACAATTATTTATTTACTTACACATTTCTTTTATTTACACATGTATTTATTAACACATTTATTTATTTATTTATTTATTCACACATTTATTTATTTACACATGTATTGATTCAAATATTTATTTATTTGCAGATTTATATTTATTCACACATGTATTTATTTATTTACACATTTATTTATTCACACATTTATTTATTTATTTACACATGTATTTATGAATTCACACATGTATTTATTTATTTACACATTTATTTCTTCACACATTTATTTATTTATTTATTTACATATTTATTTATTCGCACATTTATGTATTTATTTACACATGTATTTATGAATTCACACGTTTTCATTCACACATTTATTTATTTCCAAATTTATTTAGTCACACATTTATTTATTTACACATTTATTTATTCACATATTTTTTTACACATGTATTTATTCACACATTTATTTACTTACACATATATTTATTCATACATTTATTTATTTACACATGTATTTATTCTTATTTCTTTATTTATTTAAACATTTTTTTATTTACACATTTGTTTTCAGTTTTGGCACGATCAGTCCTGTTTAAAGAAATGTAATATCATCTCAATCAGACTCAATTTAAGCATGAACTTTGTCTAGGCCACTCAATACCTCCACACTCTTTATTCACAAAGTTGTTTTTTTTCTACCAAGGCTTATGAGTGAATTTAGAATATAACACCCTGAGCTGACTTTCTGCTGTAAGATTCAACAGTAATAGTTCTTAGTTTAACCATAAATCAAAGCATATTTTTTATAATATATCGCTGTCTAATGCTTTTACTTTGATCTTTGGATTTTAAACAGAAGAGTTTAAGTTGGATTTTTGTTGTTGTAGTTGTTATTACTTCTTTAATTGTTTGCTCTGTTAAAGTCAATTTGTATCTAACAGATGCAATTTTATGTCACTTTGGTTGTGTAAAGCAGCTTGATCCACATGCTTGTTGGAAAATGGATATAAGTAAAGACCGATTGAAACCTAAGTTTCGACAAAACATGAACTGCTGTCCCGTTAATTGGGACTTTTGGAGGCAGTAAAGAAGAGACTTTGATACGGTTGTATGCCAAAATGGACATTGGAGCTTGTCTTAGTGAAAACAAGAGCAAAGTTAGCACAAGCAGGGACGATGCTAATACATCACCAGTCTTAAGGTGCGTTGACACCGAATGCAGTTGAAGTGTCATGGGCGTCAGCTTTACATGTAAAGTCAATGCAGAAGCGCGCTGACGCACGTCAGGGCTTCTGCATCGCGTCACACGCGTTTTTGCGTTGCGAAAACACATTTCTGCCTCATTCGCACGTCAAACTGTCACGAATGAAGCGTTTGACACGCGTCAGAAAATACGCGCGTCATTTTATGTGGTGCATTTTGCGCGTTTTTGTGTCTGTCGCTGAAGTTGAAAAATCTGAACTTCGGTGTCAATTCGCGCTGCGTCAACCAATCAGGAGCCTGGTGACGTGGTGTCACGTGATGCTGTGACCCAGTTCATTGGGTCAGGTCCGGCAAAATTCATTCATTCAACATGGAGGAAATCCTGATAACGGGCGTGGCTAATCACCCCGAGCTACACGACACCAGCTGCTTTCTCTACAGAGAGGAATAAAAAGGAGCTGCTTCAAGGAATATAAGGGAGGAGATACGGCAACCTGGGAAGTTCATTTCACTTTTGAGAGTTTTCACGTTACTGACCCTGCAAACCTGCACAGAATACTCTCCACAGTAAATAGAGAATGGAGACTCTCTCTTCCAACGCTAGATCGACAGCTGCCCTGTTGCAAAAACACTGTCTGGCACTAGCTCCTCCCACAAGTTGCATATTTCTGGCTTGACGTGCGCCAAAATGGTATATTCAATTCGCTCTGGATGCGCGTCGAGCTGCGAATGTTCAAGCGTCAAACTTTGGCGTGCGGCGCGTTTTTGACACTTTGGTGTGAACGCACCGTTAGAGAGGCAAGTGCAACGCTGAGTGACGTCTGGTCCACACTCCATACCAGCTGGTGGCGGTATTGCACCAATTTGTTGTTTGCAAACCACCAATAAACATCACAAAGAAGAAGAAGCCCACTGTGTTAATTTTTAGGCTAATATGAGCATGCTGATGGTAGACCTTGTGAGAAATACACAAAAAGGAAGGGAATTATCAAGGTTTTAAGCTGGATTTTGGACGTAAGACTTGTTGTGGACTAGCTATTTTACTGGAGAACTTTACACGTGTGGACAATGATATTAAGTCTTCGAGTGGTTCGATAAAAGCGTTTACTGTGGCTACTAGAGATGTGGTTTGGCAAAAATCTGGCGATACGATATCGTATCGCGAAACATGGGAGATGATACGATATATCGCGATGCTATGAGTTAGACTATACTTTGTAATTTTTAAAACTCAATTTAACAGTAGGAAAACTGTCCCATCATTCTAAACACTCCAACCTGTTTCATACTTTAAACACATCCAGTTTTATTCCTAGATCTAGTTGATCCACTGGAACAAAGAAGGTGAAAACAGCCACAAAACTACCAGTTCTACTTTTATATTTTAGTACAAAAATCACTGTCATCATTAATGGTTTCATTCAAATCCTTAAAAAAAAATTAGATATTTTTGTTTTGAATATCGATACAATATCTGGAAATAAAATATTGCGATATATCGGTGTATCGATATTTTCTTACATCCCTAGTGGCTACATATATGATGTTATCCTCTAATGGAATACATGCATCCCTGGAAAAACTCAGAAATCTCAGCTTTCCATTGATGTATAATATGCATATTGTGCATAGAAGTATGTAACGTACCGCCAGCGGGACGTAGAAACGCTAAGGCATGCGTGCCCAACCCTGGTCCCTCGAGATCTACCATCCTACAGATTTTAGATGGGATCCAGCTCCAACACGCCTGAATCAAATTGTTCAGCTCCCTCATCAGCAGAGGCCTGGTAACGAGGCCTTCGTTTGATTCAGCTGTGATGAGAAGGGATACACCTAAAAGTTGCTGGATGGTAGATCTCGAGGATCAGGGTTGGGGACCCCTGCACTAAGGGGTTAAATAAAGACCCCCCACCCAGAGTAATTGGGCTCTTTTCAGTCGTTTCACTGTCTATATGTAGAGTAGAGAACGTGTTAGACATAGAAACAAATTTTAGCCATATTACACTCGTGGTTCTCTACCAGCTATTTTGCTGTAGTTTGGTCTGTAAAGAGGGGAAAAAGCTTCGCCCTTTCAGATCCTTCAGAAGCTTTTACCTAAATGTATTTGTATTTTTTTTTTTATGTCTGAGTGCCGACTCCTATTAGTGTCATATCACTAAGGTGCCCTTGACACAGGTCAACCTGCACTGGACGTGTTTCTAATGTCTGCAGCCTGAAATACCGCTCTGCACAATGCTGAGTGGATGAAATGTACAACTTTCATCACAACCTACCTGTGTTTAGCCACTCAAATTGGGCTGACCTTTCAGAGAGCGTAAAGGACTCTTCTGGCTGTAAAAGGACAGATGCATGAGATGAAATAGCTGAAATAGGAATTTCAAAAGCATGCTTAATCATATCCGATACTATAAATGCAACAAGAACAAATCCAACATACAAGCAACATTGTTCAGGCAGGATAAAGTACGGTTAATATGTGTTCTGTAACGACAGCTCCACTCGCAGCAGCAACAATAACTCTTTTTAATGCTACATTAGCTGAAGAGTTCAATCTTGTGTGGGCGGCTGAACTGCACAGGGATTATACAAGGCAAGCTCATTAAACTATCCAGCCATTGTTTTATGCCGTTCAATTTCACAGTTTTACTTGAGAGAAAGTTTCATCTCTCAGATATGATCCCCAGCAGCAGGGAGGCCGACTGCCGTCCTTCCCAGGGGGTTTATCGCTAATTTCATGGGTTATATTACAGCATAATTTCAACAAATATTCATGTTTCAGCCTTTCTTAATTATGTTGCTCAGCTTTTTCCGTTCATATGAAGTCACGTATTTTTATATAAATAATAGATGTGGAAGAGCAACATATTGTTCACTTTCTTAACTTTGTAAAAAAAATCCCAGCATCAGACAAAACCGTCAAGAATATTTCAGGCCGAATAAAAAGTGCTAAAACAATGTAATCCACCCATGCTTGTTATTGCGGCATTTGTCGGTTTTATTGGTGGATTTTCTTGGTGTTTGTTCTTGTGTTGACTGGTTAGGTTTAAAAGCTTTAGAATACATAACTTTAAAGGGAAAGTTTCATTCTTATATATTTCTATATAAGCTAAAACTTTTCTATTTCTTTAAGTTGACCTCATTGTCCCACAACCTCAGGATCTTTAAGGAAATTGTTTGTCTAAAAGTAGAAATTCTGGCAGCATTCAGGTCAGTTTAAGTTGCTGCAGTTCTGACCAGCATTGTTACCCTGATGAGTATCAGCACTTAAAATAACTGTATTATCAGGATACTTGATATTAATGAGGCATGTTTCCACTATCAGAACTTCAGGGTTTGCGCGTGTCGTCACCACACCGGTTTTCGGGAACCAACGGCGTCCCAGTCTTGAGGTATGTACTCAAAAATGGCCCGGTAGAGTCGCTGGGGTGAAGCTGTTGTTAAGTCACGCTGATTGGTTGTAATTCAGAGGGAAATGATATCTGCAAACATCACTAAACAACCGGCTTTGTGAAACTGGAAGAGTTGCTGGCGAAGTGGTGTATAACAACATAGCAAACGGAAACATCCATCTCTTGTTATTTCTGCTACTGTGGGAGCCTTTTGATGCAGATCAGTCGAAAACTGTTGCCACATGCTAAAGTCTTAGCAAATTCCTTAAAGGGACGATTTTGTTTGGAGACACGACGGCTGATTTATCCGGTTAAATTTGTGGAAACGCAGCTATGCGGTTCTGCTGTTTTATAGTAAATGTAGTAAACAGGTAAACATGCAGACAAAACTGGTATTTTTCAGTCCATCAAATGGAGTCTGGGCTGCAGCTTCACTTTCCTGCAGAACCAAAACTTCTGAGCAATGCTAAAACTTAGCTTGTTGCTTTTGATAGCAATGTTTTTCAGTAATGTAATGCAAAGATTTATTTTATTTATTTATACTGTTATGTATCTTAAGCACAAGCTTATGAACGTCTCTGTCCTTAATTAAGAGCAACAACCTGAATTCATTTGACAAATGTGTGCATTACTTTTTGTATAACTTTTTTCTTTGTAATTTTCAAAACAGCTTCCAGACCATTGCATGAAACATGGTGTCCACCTTCGACCTGATTGTATCAAGCTGGATAAAACAGACAAGAAGTGCTGCGCTGGCGTCCAAACGCAGGAACCCTCGCGCTTTGGACCCAGAAAGACGTCCTTTTCTTGGATCAGCAATCCCTCTAGCTCTAAAGAAAAGTGCAACCAGAGCCTCTTTAGAAAGATTAATGACCATTGATCCCCAGCACAAGTCACCAGGGCAGCAGACCGCTGTTTTCCTTCAGTCGGCACGAGCAGTAAAATTGTCATTACACACTTTCTGAGTCTTTAGGTCCCAGTCATGCCCAAGGACAGCTGCTGGTGCTTGTTTAGTTTTCTGTTGTTCAGCAAACTCAGATGTTGTGGCGGACATTTGCGTAGCGGCGTCATTTCTCGACTTTGTGAATTATGAAATCTGTTTTTTTGGGGGGGGGTTTCTGTTTATAACACACTTTTATAGCAAAAGTGCAAAGTGTGAATGAGTTGGCGTCTAATGTAAATCAGAAGATTCTGCACAGTCGGACCCAGAACATTTCAAAGAGACGTGTGCAGCTTAGGAAGCTTGATGCCTTCGTATTTGTGTTTCTGTTCTCAGAACTTGTGACCCGTGTTTGCATCCTACTCCAGAACCCGTCTGAACTCGGTATTCGGTATTTCAAAAAGCATGGAGACGCAGAAGGCCGCCGCTGCTGTAGAAACGGATCAGGAGTGATAATTAAGCTTCATATGAATTCAGATCTAAAGGCAGCGGTTTGACTTTTGCCCCCAGTCGATGTGTTTGATGTTGAAATGTTGAGATTTAGATGGTTTATTCTGCTCACTATCAGACTAACAAACAGTCTAATAAGGTTTGATGGAAATGAGCTGTAATATAATATTTAGTGTGATAATGGCAGGTTTCTCATGGTGTGAGGATAATCAGAGTTTTGGGACTGAACTCATCAGGAAGGCTGCAAAAAATGATTGAAAGTTAATTTGTCTAATTGCAAAAATCCCTTTCTGCTTCCCCCACGTCATGCATCATCAGCCCAAACATACAAGTAAGGGGAATTATGATCAATTTAAAATCAATTTTTTTTTCCACCTCCCAATAGTGTTATCACTCTGTTGGTCATAAAACTGCTCAGAAAGTAGATAAATTAGTATTCAGTATCGAGTATTTGAGTGTTTTTCTCATGCAGCTAGAGTAGAAAAAGAACGATTGGATTGAACCAGAACTTTGTCAGTGAACGCATCTTTCAGCAGCAACAAGGTCCATAACGCGCTCTGCTCTGAACCGAATGACTCACCTGAAACAATGTCAAGCTGAATGGAAACATCACTGATACTAGAGAAAAACCAGCTGACGTCCACATGGCTACCAGTAGCATCTAATCACACCAAACTACTTATTTTGGATAAAACGCAAGTCAATTCAATTCAGTTTATTTATATTGTGCCAATTCACAACAGATGTCATCTCAAGGCGGTTAACAAAAAAAGTCATTTCAATACATTTATACAAACATTCCAATCAGTTAAAAAGTTTCCTATTTAAGGAATCCCAGCAGATTGCGTCAGTCATTGGCGTGAGGTTGGGCCCCGTTGATGCAGACTTTCCAACCACAGCAATCCTTCAGCAATCCCTCATACTGAGCAAGCATGTAGCGACGGTGGAGAGGAAAAACTCCCCTTTAACAGGAAGAAACCTCCAACAGAACCAGGCTCAGTAGGAGCGGCCATCTGCCACGACCGTCTGGGGGTTTGAGAAGACAGAGCAGAAACACAGAAGGAACAGAAGATCTGATATAAGAGAACTTTCTATGTTACAGAAAGTAAAAAGTTGATAACAGGACACAGTGGATGTTCAGTTACTGGGAGGATCATCCCAGTCGATGCCCCCCGTCCAACAGGGCATCGCAGCCAAGCAGGATACCAGACCAGGTATATCTTCTATGGAGAGAAAAACACTGAGAGAAAACAAAGTTAACAGTCGAAATAGCAGAATGTACTGTAATACAACTGGAGAGTAGTAGGAGAAAAGTAGCAGAGTGAAGAAAATAGGTAAGTCTGTCCTCCAGCAGTCTAAGCCTATAGCAGCATAACTACAGAGATAGCTCAGGATGACCTAAGCCACTCTAACTATAAGCTTTATCAAAAAGGAAAGTTTTAAGCCTGGCCTTAAAAGTAAACAGAGTGTCTGCCTCACGGACTAAAGCTGGGAGCTGGTTCCACAGGAGAGGAGCCTGATAACTAAAAGATCTGCCTCCCATTCTACTTTTAGAAATCCTAGGAACTACAAGTAAACCTGCAGTCTGAGAGCGAAGGGCTCTGTTAGGAACATATGGAACAATCAGATCTCTGATGTATGATGGAGCTTGATTATTAAGGGCTTTATATGTAAGAAGAAGGATCTTAAATTATATTCTGGATTTAACAGGGAGCCAATGAAGGGAAGCTAAAACAGGAGAAATGTGATCTCTCTTTTTAATATTCATCAGAACTCTCGCTGCAGCATTTTGGATCAACTGAAGGCTTTTAATGGCATTTTGTGGACTACCTGATAGTAAAGAATTACAGTAGTCCAGCCTTGAGGTAACAAATGCATGGACTAGTTTCTCAGCATCACTCCTGGACAGGATGTTTCTAATTTTAGCAATATTCCAGAGGTGAAAGAAGGAAATCCTAGAAACCTGTTTAATATGGGATTTAAATGTCAAGTCTTGGTCAAAAATAATGCCGAGGTTCTTTACGTTATTACTGGGGGGCAATTTAATGCCATCCAGATGAAGTGATTGACTAATCAGTTTCTGTTTAAGAACTTCTGGTCCAAAGACAGCAACTTCTGTCTTGTCAGAATTTAAAAGCAAAAGGTTTAGAGTCATCCATGTTTTTATGTCTTCCAGACATGCCTGTAATCTACCTAACTGACTGGGTTCATCAGGATTTATGGATAAATATAGTTGTGTATCATCTGCATAGCTGTGGAAATTTATCCCACATGCTGTCTAATGATTCTACCAATTGGGAGCATATATATGGTGAACAGAATTGGTCCAAGCATAGAACCCTGTGGAACTCCACAAGTAACCCTTGAGAGTGAAGAAGATTTATCATTTAGATGAACAAACTGGAATCTATCAGACAAATATGATTTAAACCAGCCTAGTGCTGTTCCTTTGATCCCTGCAACATGTTCAAGCCTTTCTAAGAGAATATTATGATCGACTGTGTCAAAAGCAGCACTGAGATCTAACAAAACCAGAACCGACACCAGTCCATTATCTGAGGCCATGAGAATATCATTAGTAACCTTCACCAGTGCTGTTTCAGTGCTATGATGAGCTCTAAAACCTGACTGAAACTCTTCAAACAGCTCGTTACTGTTTAGATGCTCACAGACTTGATTAGCAACAATTTTCTCAAGGACTTTGGATAAGAAAGGGAGGTTAGATATAGGTCTGTAATTCACTAAGTCATCTTGATATGATCAAGTCGGCGGAATCTCCGTTGATGAGAAGGGATTTTACCAACAACTGCCCATGCTCCATTCAAGTACTGCTGGAAGACTAGGCTGTTGAAATATCAAAACAGCTCCAAAATAATCTAAACACGTTTTATTCTCAAATGCAGGCAAAGTATTATTTAAACATTTCTAAACATTAACACTGACTGTTTTCAAGCGATTATATTGTTTTCTACTCTGGCTATGTCTGCTTGTACTATTTTTTTTTTTTATCCATTAAAATCTCCAGTCAGTTCTATACTTTCAACTTTTTTAAGTTATAGAACATAATAAAATTTAATAAATTTTGGGAATTGAAAGGAAGGAATTCAAGAAAAAAAGTTCTTTGTTTAATGTTGATCAGAGTATAAGAAAAAGTCAAATGCTCATTTGTATTTATTTTTTTTGATTAAAGTGTACCGAAAATGTACCAAACCGTGACTTTTGTGTACCGTTACACCCCAGGTGTTTATCATTAATTTGCGATAAATTGCTTTAAATGGTTCCGGATTTGTAAGGAAAACTAATTTGTGGATTGAGCAGCAGAGTTGAGTTTGTGGGTAGAGGCCTTAGAAATCCTCTCTGCCAAAGTCAAACCACGAGGGGTCTTCAGCGCTAATGTAGGACGCAGAAAAAGATGCCGGACTAAAACAAGGGCCTCCTGACTGTACTTCTTTCCCAATATGCAACTAATAACCGCTGCAACGGATCCATAACTGACCTCTGAAGATGGAAGCTTAAATTCATGATGCATCCAGAGAAGTGGCTGAAACTCAGAAATTGACCTGCAGTTCTGACATCGGTGATCTGGAACCGCTAACGGTGTGTGGATTAGCTTCCAATAAAACCAGGAGGAGGAACCGAGCTGTCACAGCAGCTCCGATGATCATTACCTGCAGCAAACAAGGAGATGCTCGGTTGGTAGCGTATCATTCAAGATCAATTTACCCGTAACATCTGTTCACTTCTCTGCTAATGTCCCATATGTTTTACAGCCTCAGGGTGATGATGATGATGATGAAGACGCTTCTGTCTGCTGCCAACCTTGGAGAAAATAAGCGAAAAGATCAGAATCGATGTATTTGGTTGATGCCGTGTCAGGCTTAAATATCATTTGTTCCAGTACAATAATTTGTGAAAGTGACTTTTAAGCAAACATAAACTAAATAGAAATCTTCATTCATGGATGTCATTTTTGAACAGCTGCATGGAGATTTACTGGCAGCGACTGACAAGGCCAGAAATATCCTGTCAATCAGTTTTTATCTGTTTTATTCTAAATGTTTATTTTAATTAGTATTCAATCCGAATAAACTGAACAGAGAATCCACATCGTGCCGTCACACATCGAGCAGATTTATGGTGAGGAAAGTCGGCCGGAAAGTGCAAAACAAAATTACATTAACCTGGAACACTTGTACAAGTTTCCCAAAACACTTGTACAAGTTGAACAAAAAACCTTTACCAAAAAAAAACACTTTTACAAGTTTAACAAAATACTTTTACAAAAAAAACACTTTTACAAGTTTAACAAAATACTTTTACAAAAAAAAACACTTTTACAAGTTTAACAAAACACTTTTACAAAAAAAAAAACGTTTAAAAGTTTGTGTCCGGAAGCAACCGTCGGACGGTTCACGCCTCCGCGTCGTCCATTAATTTCAATTAATGGACGACACGGAGGGCATTATCCCTTACTATAACGTGTGTGTGGGGGTGTGTGTGTGTTACTGTGTGTGTGTACATGTATAGCTATACTTGTGAGGACCAACCTTTGACAGCCCACCACCCTTGTGTGGACATTTGTAGTTGTGAGGACATTTTGCCTGGTCCCCACAATGTTTAACTAGCTATTAAACTCTACTAGTTAGGTTTAGAGCTATGGTGTGAATTAGGTTTAGGTTAAGGTTAGGCATGTATCAGTAATGGTTAGGTTTAGGGAAAGTGTCTGGGTTAGGCATAGTAAAATCAATGGAAGTCAATACAATGTCAACACAAGGATACGTGTGTGTGTGTGTGTGTGTGTGTGTGTGTGTGTGTGTGTGTGTGTGTGTGTAAACATGCTGTGCCTTTGGAAAGCCATTTATGTACCCCTTTTCAGTGTTCCTTTTTTTACTCTAAATTAGGGGAACAATTTTGGCCCCTAAGGTACAGGTTGGACCTGTAGAAGGTATAGACAATAGGGGTACAAAATGGTACTTTTGAGGGTAGCACCCCAGTGACAAGACATTGTACCCCTAAAGGTACAATTCTGTTTTCTTTAATTTCTGAGTGTGTAGGCCATTTAAGCATATGAGCTAAACCATCTGATCGTATCTCTGGTGGTTGTCCTGCCAGAAGGTGAACCTCCAACGTTTTAGATTCATCTCTCCAAAGAACATTCTTCCACTTGTCCTCATCATTGTCTAAGTTCTCAGTCTGACTGTGAGTTTTCTAAGGTTTCCTCTTTGCTCTCTTTCAGGTTGTACAGACAATAACCTGCTGCAGGCCCTGTGAGGACATTTTTGGGTTTTCGGGGACTCTCCTTCTAAGGAAACCCTATATCAGACGAATAAGCTTCTACAATCTCCTTACTGAAGCCAAAATTTTACTTTGAGATCATATTTTACCAAAAAGAAAAACCTCTATTGTCAGTAGAAACAAATACAATATTATTCATTGATGCAGAATGTCTTAATTTGTTTGGATATTTCTACAAATCACCGTCAATCAAGTAAGAAGGGATCGTTTGCATCTCTCATATAATAAATCAGATTAAATTATTTAAATGATAGCAATCTTTTTTTCTTTTTTGTCCAAAATTGTTAAACAAATCCTAAAAGTAGAGACCTGCTGGTTTTCACCTGGACTAATGGTGTTTGTCAGCACATCTCTACCAGGTGCACAAATAAGCTGGGCTGCTTGTAGGAGCTGAAGCTCTGCTGGTGTTTTCATCCATAGCTGAACAATTCTCTGCTCCTCTGGGATCCTTTGCATCAATTTAATTTATTTCAGTAAATGGACCAATTCATCAGGGAAATTTGATATGTCATTTGTGTTTTTCATCACGCAATTTTTCACCAGCACAAATGGATTCCACCCTCATGCAGACGCCTCGGACCTGCAGGACATTTGCATGACATTTTTTTTTGGGGGGGGGGAGATGAAACCATAGAGGGGAACAGTTTATATGCATATTTAGCATAACTGTGATAATTACTGTGACCGGCTGTTTGCTGTGAGGCTAATGTTTGAGTTGGAAGTTAAAGTTCATTTACTGGAATTCATTTTAGAGGCAAACAAACACCAGAACTTAAAACTCAACAAGCACAAGTTGCCTGAATGCTTTGATGAAACTTACAGAAAAAGGGGGGAAAAAAAGTGATGCGTTGCCATGGTGAAACCTCTGCAGCATCCAGGACCATCGTCCCACCATGACATCGGTTGGCATCTCAGGCTGCAGGACCCGGACATATTTAGATTACTCTCGAACCAAGAAGTTATCATTTTAATAAGTGCACTCCAGCTTGAAAAGTTTCCTTTTTTGCATGAGACAAACTACAACCGGAAAAGCAAAAATGAGACTATAAGACTGTCACACAGTCATGCATACAGGTTTCTACCTATTATAATGATTTCCCAATAGAGAATTAATGCTAATAATCAGAACCAGCTTTTTGTGGCCACACAAACAAAGAATTTGACTTTGGTTCCATTCAATTTGGTGGAAAAAAATATATTTCTTTCAATATAAATATGTATTTGTACAGTGTTTTTACAAAATAGGAACACAAGGTTGAATTAGTATTAAGAATTAGGAATGTAAGTATTTAAACACGCATGCGATTTTGCAAGTTCTCCCACTTAGAAATTATGGAGGGGTCTGAAATTCACATTGTAGGAGCATTTCCACTGTGAGAGACAGCATTTTTTTTTTTATTCAGGAAATCACATTTAATGATTTTTAAAGAATTTGTTTTTATTTGAGAAAAATCAGTGTTAATATTGGGTACTGAAGCCTTTGTTTGCAATTACGGAGGTCAAACGTTTCCTGTAGGTTTCCTGACCAGGTTTGCACACACAACAGGGATTTTGGCCCACTCCTCCACACAGATCATATCTAGATCACGTGTTCCATATCTGTGCTACACGTGATCTCCTGAAGACACAGGTGGAGCCTCAACAATCACCTGGATCAATGACTACCTGACCAACAGACCACAGTTTGTGAGACTGAAGGATTGTGGGTCAAACCAGATGGTCAGCAGCACAGGAGCACCACAGGGGACCGTACTCTCACCATTCCTTTTCCCTCTGTACACCTCAGACTTCCAGTACAAATCAGAGACCTGTCATCTGCAGAAATACTCAGATGACTCTGCAATTGTCGGGTGTATCAGAGATGGACAAGAAGCTGAATCCAGAGAGCTGGTGGACCGCTTTGTGACATGGTGTGGAAACAATCGTCTTACTTTGAATGTGAACAAAACAAAGGAGATGATTGTAGATTTCAGAAGAAACAGGGATAAGTCAAACACTGTTTCCATCATGGGAGAAGAAGTGGAGGTGGTTGAGGAGTATAAATACCTCAGAGTTCACCTGGAAAACAGACTGGACTGGAGACTGAACAGTGAAGCCGTCTACAAGAAGGGACAGAGCAGACTGGACTTCTGGAGGAAGCTTAGGTCCTTCAAGGTTTGCAGCAAGATGCTGCAGATCTTCTACAAGTCTGTTGTGGAGAGTGTAATCTCTTCAGCCGTCATCTGTTGGGGTAGCAGCATCAGAGCCAGGGATTTAAAATGGCTCAACAACCTGATAAAGAAGGTTCTGGTTCTGTTCTTGAGACGACTGTGGAACATCTGGAGATGATGACGCAAAGAAGGATTCTTCATAAAATCAAAAACAATATCAACAACCCTGAGCATCCTCTTTATGAGACAGTCATACAACAACAGAGCGTCTTCTGTCGGAGGCTTCTTCAGTTTCGCTGCAACACAGACAGCTACAGGAAATCCTTCCTGCCCACAGCCATCATCATCTATTACAACTCCTTAAAGAATTAATTATATGAGCTACAACACTTTATGTCCCTCTGGGATCAATTAAGTATTTTTGAATTGAATGACGTACAGTTCTTAGTATTTCTTTTGTCCGGTTCACTGAGTTTTGATTAAGATAATCCTATTAGTGTTCGTCCTCAGCAGTTTTGTTTGGTAAGATGCCACTTTGTTCAAGTTTAGTTCCCTCTGTGTTTATTTTTTGTGTAAATTAGTCACCTTCCCTAATTTCCTCAGCAAGTCCCTAAACCCAGATGCTCTGCATTCGCCTGATTCGTCGCTCCTGATTCTCACGTCTTCCAATCACATCCCCAGCAGGTAAAAGTCTGCTTCATTACTTCCTCGACAGATTCTGTTGTCCGTTTCACCCATGCCAGTTTTCCTGTCGCTCTAGTATCCATGACAGTCTGCAGATGAATTGACCAAAGCCAACTAAGACCAAAGATGCTACGTAAGAAAGTTTGTTGCAGACGTATTGGAATATAAAGTATGCATTAATTTTTTGATACAATCATCCCTGAACTACTGTTTTGCAATGAGAAACACTCATCATTTTGCAGGTAGCTCGGCCCAAATGTCCGGCTGTGTTCTCCGTTTCTTACCAGCGTTGTCGTGGTTGTTGGGATTGTAAAAAGGGGAAAAAGAGACAACTTCAGGGCTTCTGGATGCTGCGTGTGACTTTAACTGCGTTTTAATTAGTGGGAACGTTTTGGGCTAATAATGCTGCTCTAATCACACTTGATCTCCTCCCTGGAGTCTGATCTGTAAGCACACAAAGCACAGTGGAGGGAAAGACGAGAGTCAGTGTTAAATAAGAAAGGGGGATCAGCTTAATGCATCCGCATGCTGCTAACTGATAGTAAAGCTTTATGTGTGGCATTAACAATGTGTTACTCACACACCTGAGACCAGGCAGACAGGGAGTGTTTCCTGCAATATAGCTTCTATTTATAATTCGAAGCCTGGATCATATTAAAGAGTTTCTGTTTATCAAATGTGGTTCTTTATTATGTTAATATATAAGACTTTGCAAAAACAATGAAATCCCTTAAACGTTTTTAGACAAGGCAAGGCAACTTTGTATAACACACTTTCAACAACAAGGCAATTCAACGTGCTTTAAATGATTAGGGAAGATCAACAGTAAAAGCATAAAATACAACATTGGAGACACAAAACATATGACACATTTAACCATATGACATTCCAGCTATTATTAATTGCTGAATCAAAGGAGTTTTTAGTTGTGATTTAAAAGAACTCAGTGTTTCAGCAGCTTTGCAGTTTTCTGTAAGTTTGTTCCAGATTAGAGGAGCATAGAAACTGAAAGCTGCTTCTCCATGTTTGGTTCTGATTCTAGGGATGTTGAGTAGACTGGAATTAGAGGACCTGATTGGTCTGGTGAGTTGCTATAGTAACAGTAGATCTTCAACATACTTTGGTGCTAAGCCATTCAGTGATTTATAAACTAGTAGACGTATTTAGAAGTCTATTCTCTGAGCTACAGGGAGCCAGTGTAAGGACTTTAGAACTGGGGTGATGTGCTCTACTTTCCTGGTTCTAGTGAGGAACACGAGCAGCAGCGTTCTGGATCAGCTGCAGCTGTCTGATTGACTTTTTAGGCAGACCTGTGAAGATGCTGTTGCAGTAATCAATCCGACTAAAGATAAACGCATGGATGAGTTTTTCTAGGTCCTGTTGTGACATCAGTCCTTTAATCCTAGAGATGTTCTTCAGGTGATAGAAGGCTGACCTTGTTATTGCCTTTATGTGACCCTGGAGGTTCAGGTCTGAGTCCATTACTACACCTAGATTTCAGGCCTGATCAGTAGTTTCTAGCTGTATTAACTGAAGCTGTGTGCTGACTGTTGATCGTTCCTCTTTAGGTCCAAAAATAATCACTTCAGTTTTGTTTCTATTCAGCTGGAGAAAGTTATGGCCCATCCATCCATTTATTTGGTCAATGCATTGATTTAGGGTTTAAATGGGTTCAGAGTCACCTGGTGACATTGTAATGTAGAGCTGAGTGTCATCCGCGTAGTTATGGTAGCTAATGTTATTGGTTGCTATAATCTTGCCTAGTGGGAGCATGTAGATATTAAATAAGAGGGGCACCAGGATGGAGCCCTGGGGCACCCCACATGTGATTTTTGTTCATTTCCTATTGAAACATAGAAGTCCCTTTTTCTTTAGGTAAGACTCGAACCAGCCAAGTCCTGTACCAGAGAGTCCGACCCAGCTCTTCAGTCGTTCCAATAATATATCATGATCAACACTGAGGTCCAACAGAACCAGCACTGTGGTTCTTCCACAGTCTGTATTTATGCGGATGTCATTGAATACTTTGACTAGGACAGTCTCGGTGCTGTGGTGAGCGCGGAAACCAGACTGAAAAACATCAAAACGGTTTGTCATTGTTATGAAGCTATTTAACTGCTGAAACAGCTTTTTCAATAATCTTACTGATGAATGGGAGATTAGAGATCGGCCTGTAGTTCTGCATTAACGTGTTGTCCAGATTTTTCTTCTTTAGTAGTGGTTTAATAACTGCTGTTTTTAAAGCTTGAGGGAAGAAACCTGATAGCAGTGATGAGTTCACTATTTGAACAAGATCAGAACCAATAACAGGAAGAACTTTCTTTAGAAAAGCTGTGGGTAGGATATCAAGACAGCAGGAGGAGGAGCTTAATTGGATAATGATTTTTTCAAGGCTGTTCTGGTTTAATTCGTGGAATTCAGACATTTTCTCTACATTGTTGTTGATTGGGGATGGCACTGGTTGTGGGTTCGATATTGAGATACAGATTGACAGTCTAATTGTTAGAATCTTTTCTGTGAAAAAGCTGCAAATTCATTGCAGGCCCTGGTAGAGTTTAGTTCTGGGGCTACTGTCACTAAAGGATTAGTCTTTCCACTGTTGCAAATAGGGTCTGTGCATTATTAATGTTTCTTTTGATGATTTCAGAAAAGAACGATTCCCTAGCATCTTTTATAGTTAGCTGATATCTATTCAGTCTCTCTTTGTAGATCTCACAGTGAACCTGGAGTCGAGTTTTCCGCCATTTTCTCTCGGCTCGTCGACACTCTCTTTTTTCACTACGTACCAGTGGATTACTTGTCCACTGAGACTTCTTTCTACCTGAGACTACTTTCACTTTAGTTGGAGCAATGGAATCCATGATGTCTGAGACTTTCGCAAGGAAATTATCTACCAACTTATTTACTGAGTTTGAGTTGGGAGATGAGGGGGATGTGGTGGAAGGATAAATACGTTTAAAGGTTTCTACTGAACTGTCCCCTAGACGCTTTTTTATAGTGGTCTTACAGTGGCTGGATAATTTAGCAGAGATGGTACTTTCAAAGAAAATACAGAAATGGTCAGATAACGCAATATTAATTACAGAGATGTTGGAAATATTTAAACCTTTGCTGATAATTAAGTCCAGAGTGTGTCCTTTATTGTGTGTTGGTTGTTTGACATGCTGGATCAGTCCGAAGTTGTGGAGAGTATTATCTAATGTTTTTGCTTGTCTATCTTGGGGGTTGTCGGTATGGATGTTAAAGTCCCCCACGATGATTAGTTGGTCATAGTTGATACATTTTACAGAAAGAAGGTCATTGAAATCATTAAAGAAGTTAGAGTTAAGTTTTGGTGGTTTATATAAACTTAGAAACAAAGCTTTGTTAGCCTCATTTATCTGGGTGGCTAGGTATTCAAAAGAATCAAACGTGCCCAGAGTTACCTTTTTAAAGTTCATTGAGTTGTGAAAGATGGTGGCTACACCTCCGCCTCGTTTGTGTTTTCTGTTCTCGCTTAAGAAATTATAATTTGGAGGACTGGATTCTATTAATGAAGTTGTTTCGTTATTTTCATCTAGCCAAGTTTCTGATAAAAAAGGGCATGTAAATTATGCTCAGTGATGAAGTCATTGATAAGAAAAGACTTCCTGGATAAAAATCTAATGTTTAATAAAGCTAACTTAAGTATTGTGATGATGGGCAGCTGAACCTTCTGACAGGTTATCAATTTGAGATTTTGTTTAATATGAGAGCGTGTGGTTAACGATTTATGTTTCCTGCTGCTGATAATCACTGATATAGCCTCAGGGGTGCCGGGTGAATTCTGGGAGACGGTAGGGGTGGATTTATTACCCGGTTCCCTCAAAAATATCAAATATCTGTAATAATCAATGGGGGGAAGCTCCCAGGCTTATTGACACTAGTCCCAGGCGTTTGGTGTAGTCTAAGTTTAGGTGTTAATTGTGTCCCAAATATGATTTGCTCGTTCAGTCTGTCTGTAAAGTTTCTAAATGGAGACTCATTTGATGTGGCTGAGTCACAGGAAGATGAAGACTTAATCTCTGAAGGGCGTGAAACTTGTTTTAATTAAAATTCACATAGTTTTAGTGAAAGTTATGGACCAACAAGACTTCATGATT
Organism: Valencia hispanica; assembly: GCA_963556495.2. Taxonomy (NCBI): domain Eukaryota; kingdom Metazoa; phylum Chordata; class Actinopteri; order Cyprinodontiformes; family Valenciidae; genus Valencia; species Valencia hispanica. The sequence goes on from OY747720.1 coordinate 3,259,519, forward strand.
TTATTTGATAAATTTATTGAATCAGCCTAGAAGGCAGACGGGGTAGCAGAGTTGCTCAACCGCGGTTTTCTGGCTAAAAGTGCCCGCTAACCTCCGTTAGCTTCGGTTAGCTCTGGGTTTGCTCAGTTAGCACGTAGCTACATCGGCACAGAGTTTGATGGTTGTCAATCATCTGCCCCCACCATCACAGCCCCACCCTCACAGCACCACCTCTTTGCCCATCTTTTGCATTTTCTTGGCGTTACGAGACGCGTGGCGCGGCCAAGATGGCGGTGGTGGGAACCGCCCACTGGGCTTCAATTCAGCTCTTCAGAAACCTACGGGTGACGTCACGGAAGCTCCGCCCTTCTTATATATACAGTCTATGATTAAACGCAAGTCGGAGGAATCCCCTTTGATGAGAAGGGATTTTCCCAACAGCTGCCCATGCTGCATTCAAGTACAGCTGGAAGACTAGGCTGTCGAAATATCAAAACAACTCCAAAATAATTTAAACACGTTTTATTCTCAAATGCGAGCAAAGTATTATTTAAACCTTTTTTAAACATTAACACTGACTGTTTTCAAGCGATTATATTGTTTTCTACTCTGGCTATGTCTGCTTGTACTATTTATTTTTTTGTTATCCAATTAAATCTCCAGTCAGTTCTTTACTTTAAACTTTTTTTAAGTTCTAGAACGTCAAATTAATTTCAGGAATTGAAAGGAAGGAAGGGGGATCCTAAGTCACGCCCTTCTACTTCCGGTCCATGGGTTATCTACTGCCAAAAAAAAAAAATGACTGAGAGTCAATTCCCGTTTGAAATGCGCCATGGATTAAACATATGATGTCTGTGAATTTTAAAGACACCTTTTGATGCAGAGAAAACATTAATTTTCAACCGGCGGCAAAAGGTACTTTAGGTTTTGTGTAAAAACACGTAGTGGACTACAATCGAAGAAGAAGAAGGAGAAAAATAGCGGTGAGATTAGCCGGCTTCGCCTCCTTCCTCCAGGAAGAAGGAAGGAGCGTTAAACGTGGAGAAAACCACAATTAATGTGGAAACTAGCAGCTATGCTGGGGGAGAAATAGTCGGTAGAGTAAGAGCCAGCATGCAGCTCCACAAGCTAGTGCTAGCTAGCTTTAGCTCCGTGACGTCATATATGCAACTTCTGATTTGTAGCCATTTTAATTGCGAATTTTTACAATCAAATAAATCCCAAATCACTTGACAAACACAGTCGAAACGCATCATCATTAGTTGTCATTTAAACTGAGGTACATCATATTTGTGATTCAGGATGTAAGACTTTTTTTTATTTTTTTATTTTATTAAACCCACTGTATAACATACAAAACAAAAAAACAGAGGGCGCTTTGTACAATTTTCGACAATCACCTCAACATAACTTGTGCACATTGAGCAAGGAAAATGCTTTCAGCTAAACAGACAAAAACACAGGCAAAAAGAGAAAATAATAATAAAAAATAAAACAAAATAGATAAAGTATATTAATAGGGCACAAAGTATCACAAACTCGATTCACAATAGAATACAAAGCATGTATTGTTAAAGAAATGACGGTAAAAGGTTACTTAAGGAACAGGGCATTCTTCCAGCAAGTTGAAATGTTCAAGCAGTGAAAGTAGTTTAATTGCATCTTTATTTTTAACCAGTCTCAGAGATTTAGAATATAATATGAAATCCTTCCTCCAATGAATAAATGAAGGTTTAATTTTGAAAAACCTGCATCTATGGATAAAGAACTTTCCACTTAATATCAACACATTAACTAAATATTCAACCGTTTTGATGTCATTTTCTAATCCAAATATTACATTTGCTTCGGACAGTGGAGAAAGTATAATGTTCTTTGTCTGTAGCCAACACTGAAGCTCACTCCAGAAAAGACGAACTGGTTCACAAATGAAAAATAAATGTGTCAAACTCTCAACATTTGTCAAACAAAAACCACAATTACCTTTATTAAAAATGAATTTAGCCATTAAAAACTCATTAGTTGGATATATTCTATTTATTATTTTTAAACTGCAACTCTTTTGCTTTAGGGAGAAGTGGGTAAGTGATGAAACTGGTTCGTATTTTAATGATTTGATCTTTAGTAAAGTCTTTTAAAATGTAGCTTCTTCTAACTGAGATTGGAAAGTTTTCTTTTAGAAGGAGCATCCTCAGCGTTTTGTTGTTACATTAACCATCATAAAACTCAATTCCTTCAATCTACAGTGATTGCAGTGGTGGAACTGGGCTTGAATACGGGACATTTTCTTTTATTAGAGAATGGAACGACCTTGGAATAGATTTCAAAATATTTACATATAGTTTTTTTTGGACATTTTAACTGATACTTCGTGCAGAATCTTTCATGATCTAAAAAATTCCCTTCCGAATCCATCAAGTGAAAAGCTGACCAGATGCCCTTAGCATACCACTCCTCAATAAATGCTGACTTAAGACGTCAGTTCTTTGACGTAAGACAAAGCAGGCCTGAAAATAACTTTTATCGCTCCATTGACTTCCATTCTTTTTTTTCGGCCAGGGGACCCATAGGCCGACAGGAAGGGGAAGGAGCCTTAGGCTCCCCATTCAGGATAAAAATGTTCATATGCACATTTTATATTTATTTGTTTTGATCAAAGTGTAGCGAAAATGTACCGAACTGTGAATTTTTTTGTACCGTTACACCCGCAGTATCCAGTAACATAAGGTGCGAAAAGTGAAAAAAAGATGCTAGCAGGAATAAAAACCGCTAAATACAACAACCTCTAAAGAAAAAACGTGGAGTTCGGTTCTCCATGACCTGCAATGAAGTGCTCCACTCGCTGTCTATAGGCAGCACACGATTCAATGTAACAACTAAATCTCATTCAGAGTGGATCCGTGGGTTTTAGGATGAGAAGCGAAAACAGAGTGAGAAGCTGGAGAAACATGATCCTCCTGAACAGATGAAAAAACACAAAAAAATTTGGTTTTCTAATAACTCTGAGCAATAATGAGGTTCTGATGATCCAAAATGGTTTAGAGTCATGATAAAATTAGAAGAGATTATTTTTCTCTTGTTTTAGCTTCTCTCTGTTAGCTTCTTAAACACATGAGAGCAGATTTTTACATACAGTGTATTTTAAATTATTGTAATCATTTACACTGTTTAAATCCCGGAATGAACCATTCAGCACCTCCTAAAAGCCTTGGACTTGGACAGATTTTGTTTTTTGTCTAAGAAATCTTAATTTAAGCTCAAAACATGAAAGAAAATAAGAAACGGATTAAAAAAACAAAGTCACTGATAAAAGTTAAAAGACCCTCTCTAAGCCCGAGAACCATGAATCTTCTCACGAGAGGCCGGCCTACCGAAATTACTCCAAGAGCTCATCAACGACTCATCCAGGAGGTCCAGAAGAACCCAGAGCATCTAAAAGCTCTACGGGCCTCACTGCCTCGGTTAAGGTCAGAGGTCATGATTCTTCATAAAATAAAATAAAATGATGGACAACCCTGAGCATCCTCTTCATGAGACTGTCATACAACAGAGCGTCTTCAGTCGGAGGCTTCTTCAGTTTTGCTGCAACACAGACCGCTACAGGAAATCCTCCCTGGCCACAGCCATCATCATCTACAACAACTCCTTAAAGAATTAATTATATGAGCTACAACAACACTTAATTTCCCTCTGGGATCAATAAAGTATTTTTGAATTGAATGATTTAACAATAAGAAAGAGATCCAAGACCAGAACCACTGCTGACCCATAAGAACACAAAGACCTGCCTCAGATTGACCAGAAAACATCCTGATGATCCTCATAGACTTCTGGACAAATATTCTGACGGGTCAAAAGTGGACCTTTCTGGAAGGTGCAGGTCAATTTAAAATTACTGACTCTTTGTTGTGACTTGGTGCCGTTTAAGTAAACAGAAACTGACTGACTTTTCTTTTTAAATCTCTGCTGTCTGCGTTAGAAGCTACAGGTTAAATGAAGTCTCTCTGCACCCCTGGGAGTGAGGCTGGTTTACAGTGTGCTGTAGCAGGATGGTACCTTTTAAGGTTTATCTAATTAGGCAGTTGCATAGTGTTGAATTGGCTGGAGATGAAACTCAGCTGGAAAGAAATCCAACCAATGAAAGACTGTTTAACAGCACGCCCCCTGCTGGGAGAGAGCAGCATTGTCACCAACGTGTTAACTCTGTTGACTCAGGTCTGGCTTTTCCTTCCTGCTCTCCATCTCTCATACCGACTGGTTTTCCATATACGCTCACTGGACAATTTATTAGGTACACTGGTTCACTTTCTTGTTTTCATGCGCAGCGGCTGAGCCAATCACAAGGCAGCAACTTCATGCATTTATGCATCTAGATGTGATGGAGATGATTTGCTGAGGTTCAAACTGAGCATCTGAATGACCCCTATCCCTGCTGAGGATTACAGGGTGCAGTTTGTGAAGTTACACAGTCAAAAATTAACTGCAATATTATGGGTTATATAGCCTGTCATAAGAGAAAAAAAAAATGGGGGTTTATTTTCACAGCCATGTTATTTATTAATTTATGTCATTTTCAAACTAAATATTTAGTTTTCCAATTAAATATTTAGCTCCAAGTTAAAGTGGACATATCTTGCTTTTAAATTCATGTTTTTTTACATCTAAATAATTTATTTTTTATGATAGTAGTTCTATCGGCTCCTCTTCTACCCCTGTTCATAAATTTCTGAACAGGGTTTGCAGAATGACTCGTTTTGGTGCGGTCCCTTTAAATGTGTGGGAGGTGCTGCATACCAGGTCGCTGAACCTTCCACTCCACCCCATTCAGACATTTTTGTAGTTTGATAGTAGCACTGCAGAAACTTTTTATTCGTCTTTTTTTTTTTTTGCCGGAAGAGTTGTCCATCCAGCCGTACATGTTGGAGCCATAGTCTGACCCTGAGCGAGAAGAAAATGAAGGGATTGAGCCCTCGATAAGACGAAGTCTTTCAGAAAACCCTTGTTGATACTGGCGGAGGTTACTGAAGCACTCGTCTTTGAAGTGTTTGGCCCAAACAAAAACCACTTTAGCCACAGATTGGGGCAAATTACCATTAGAAAATAAGACTTAACCACGCACTTCGAAGTGGTTCTGATGCTGGGAGACGGTGTAAAGAGTTGTGCGGGTTAATACACCCAACAACAGAACATTTTGACACCGATTCTTTCGGCATACCTAAACTTGGACTACAAACTCACAGCGAGAAATAAAGATGGCAGATTCCCTCTGCGTTCAGGCGGAAATCCATGACCAAGTTTGGCAGTTCCAGTGCGAGTACTGTGACGTAATAGTTCAAAAAACGTAATAGATAATAGAGAAAACTGAACGGCTTAAAAAATCTGACTCAAAACATTTTACAAAAATATCTCCACAACATATGGAGTGACAAATTTATGCTTTTTGCTCTCCTAGACACTCTAAATTCACTACACAAAGCAGTTAAGGGCTAAAAAAGTGTAATTTTCATGATATGTCCCCTTTAAAGTTAAGTTGCGGGTGATGTGTCGTGTCCTTCCGCCTTGCAGCGGCGGCTTACAGCGGTGTTTTGTCGTAATGTAGTCCCAAGTCTAAATCGGCTCCTGTATTTCCTTTGTGTTACTTATTTTCATTTACAATCAATATGATTGTTGAGGTCACCAAGAATAATCAGAATCATTATTGAGTAATTATACACACTAAATGCTAGCTGTTACCATTCACTTCCATTGTTTATGCTAAGCTAAAGCAAACGGACTGCTGCCAGATCAGGAGAATGACTGGGCTGGTTACAAAATGCTTTTTTCTTACTTATCTAACTCTGGGGAAGCTGGCAACAGATTAAATTTCACTTAGGGGTGGAATATCCCTTTAAGATGATAGTCCATCCACGATAAAGCTTTACGATTGATCCTGCTTAGCTACGATCATCCCAGTCTGATAGATTATTCAATCAAAAAGGGTGCTTTAACAAAGTATTAGTTTACTCACCAATAGATGTGCTGTATGGGGTGCAGTTTGTAAAGTTAGAGTCAAAGGTTAATTTGGGTAATTTAGTCATGAGAGGAAAAAAATCTGGGTTCATTTTTCAAAATCAATTTGCATTCATGTTATTCATTTAGAAAGTCACAGTTTTAAACTAAATATTTAGTTTACAAATGAAATATTTAGTTAACAAATTAAGTATTTAGCTAACAAACTAAATATTTAACTTGTCAACTAGATATTTAGTTAAAAAACTAAATATTTGACTTCTGACCAAATACTTAGTAGTAAAGGTAAATATTAAATTTGAAGGTAAATATTTAGCTAGCAAGCTAAACTGGCTAGCTGAACATTTAGCTCCAAGACAAATGTTTAGTTTGCAAACAAGATATTTAACTTGCTAACTAAGTATTAAGTTCAAAATTGTTTGTTTGTAGACTAAATATTTAGTTGAAAACCTACATTTTTAGTTTGGAACTAAATATTTAATTTTTTTTAAATAAATATTTAGCTTGCTAACTGAATATTTTGCTAGCAAGCTAAATTGTCAAGCTAAATTCTATAACATTCTTCCTGACCTGTTTGCTATGAGCCTCCTGAATAAGTTTGAGCTTTTATGGTTTTATTTTTTTAGGTTTATGTCATATGTGGAAATGTCTATGTGTTAAATGTTTATGACTCATCTACAGCAAAGCAAATTTACCTTTGGGTATGAATAAAGTCTGAATTAAATTGCAGAGTTCGCTGCCCTTAATGGTGCTGCTTTCCTTTACTATACTGCACTCATCATATCCTGAAGAGTATTTTTAATCTGCCACGGACACGTCCAGCAGTGCTGTAAGCGATCAACAACCTTTATACGTAACAGAGAAAGAAGACAGCAACTCCAGCCTTTTTATTTGTCTTATTTGGAGACTTTTTTTGTTGTTTTTTGTACATGCAGAGGCAGTTCAAGGTCCCTCTGTGTCACTGAGTGTCTTACAGTCTGTTGTTTTGCAGATGTGAACCACCACGACTGTATGTGTGGATGTCACTTTAACTGTTTGGATCTGTGAACACTGATCGGTTAGACCCTGAAGAAGTTGTACATTTTTCAAACACAAAGCTGCTGTACTCACGACCTTGAGATCTGAGATAATCTGCGCGTTTCTCCTAAGGCACTAAACCTACAACATTGCTGTTTGGCCTCGGGCCGTCATCAATTATACAGCGAGGTTTCTCGTGCAGGGATCTGTTTTGTGGTCTGTCGTGGCCGTGGACGGCGTGAAATTGGTGTTGCTTCATCTCGAGGAGCACCTGTGGTTTTTCCTTCACCTTCAGAATGTTTTCGGTGCAGAGATGCCGAGGGAAGGAATCAGATCTGCTCTAAAATTCTCTTTGTTGCGCTTGACAAGGGTTACAAGAGAGGAGGCAGGAAATATCTGACAGACACGGTTTGGGCTTTAGAAGAGGAGCTGCAAACGAAATGTCAGGGGCTGCACATCAGCCACACTTTAACATTATGACCACAGCCCTTATATGGATCATTTCCAGTATTTAGTGGAGGCACAGAACATTTGGCGATGTCCTGTGAATTTAGAGGTGAATCTCTCTGGGCTTAGATCAGAATCTTAAAGGTGCAAGTTGGTGTTTCGGGGCTGTCGCTGGACGTTCATCTCCCTCCACAGATTCTCTATAGGATTGAGGTCTGGAGACCGACTAGGCCGCTCCAGGACCTAGAAATGCTTTTTATGTAGCCACTCCTTCGTTGCCTAGGCGATGTGTTTGGGATCATTGTCATGCTGGAAGATCCAGCCACGTTTCATCTTCAAGGCTCTCACTGATGGAAGGAGGTTTTTGTCCAAAATCTCTCGTTACATGGCCCCATTCATCCTTTCCTTAATACGGATCAGTCGTCCTGTCCCCTTTGCAGAAAAACAGCCCCACAGCATAATGCTTCCACCCCCGTGCTTCACAGTGGGTGTGGTGTTCTTGGGATGTAACTCAGCATTCTACCCCCTCCAAACATGGGTTTCTATTGTCTCATCTGAACTCATGACTTTCTCCCAATCCTCCTCTGGATCATCCAGATGGTCTCTGGCAGACTTTAGACGGGCCTGGACATGTGCTGGCTTAAGCAGGGGAACCTTTCGAGCGCAGCAGGATTTTAATCTATGACGATGTAGTGTGTTACTAATAGTAACTTTTATTACTGTGGTCCCAGCTCTCTTCAGGTCATTGACCAGTTCCCCCCGTTCAGTTCTGGGTTGTTTCCTCACCGTTCTCTAGATCATGTGTTCCCCACCAGGTGAGATCTTTCATGAACCCACAGGTAGAGGGAGATTATCAGTGATCTTGTGTTAATTCAATTTTCTATTAATTGCTCCAACAGTTGATCTCTTCTCACCAAGCTGCTTGCCTATTGTAGATTGGCTCATCCCAGTCTTGTCCAGGTGGACAATCTCGTCCCTGGTGTCTTTGGACAGCTCTCTGGTCTTGGCCATGGTGGAAGTTGGAGTCTGACTGAAGGTGTGGACAGGTGTCTTTTATACAGATAACGAGTTCAACCAGTAGCCTTTAATACAGGTATTGAGTGGAGGATAGAAGAGCTTCTTAAAGAAGAAGTAACAGGTCTGTGTGGGCCAGAATTATTGCTTGTTTGTAGGTGCTAAACACTTACTATGATGAAAATTACAGACCACTCCTCTTTTTAAGTGAGACAACTTGCACAATCGGTGGTTGCCGAAAACTTTTTTGCCCCACTGTACCACGTTTTTAGAAAGCTATGTTTTCTTTAAATTATTGATAGACCTAAGTTGGCCGTTTCAGTTTTCAGCCATCTTCCCAGAATTAAAATGCAAAAATTGTAATGAAAGTAAGCTTCTCAAATACAGTTCATTATGAATTATCCTGTTAACACATTCTCCTCCTTCTATCAGTTTACCCCGGGGCAGCTGTGACCACAATGTAGCTTACCACCATCAGTCCGAATGGGTGAAAGATTTTGGAGTCCTGAGACCTGATAAAGGATCATACCAGTGCGGCCATTTACCGTTTTGCCCAGTCAGATTGGACGCAGTTCCTTTTCGACATTCAGTCGAGATGAACATTTTTATTTGCCTCGTAAACTTTCACTATGTTTATTAATTTGGTGCAAAATTCCATAAACTAGTTTTGCTCTATTACGTCTTGTTTCGTTTCTGGCCTCAGAGGTTCTGCAGAGAACAACCAGCATCATGAAGACCAAGGAACCAAGCGGACGGTTAGGTTCTTCTTAGGTTTTTAACATCTCCCAGAGCATCGTTCAATTTATAATCAGACTGGGCATTAGTCTGAAAAGCAGCTAAAAAGCCCATTTATAGGAGAACATGTTGACAGAACCATTATTATTCATACACTCAACAGATCAGGCCTTTTTTGGAAGAGAAGTGAGAAGAAAGCAATGTAGATGTGTGAAGGAAGGTGCTCTGGCAGAAAAGTAGCCCTGCATATCACCCTGAACACGAAAGACTGTGGTGGCCGCATTGGTCAGAGATGATGGATGATCCTGGAGGAAAACCTGTTAGAGGCTGCAGAAGACCTGAGACTAGGGTGGAGGTTTACCTTCCAGCTGGAGACCCACTCTGTACATCCAGCCAGATATATTATGGGATGGTATCCGTTGGAATGGCCTAGTGAAAGTCCAGATCTAAGTCCAACTAAGAATCTATATAGAAAACCTTTAAATTGATTGGAATAATGAACTGAATGATTAATTGGAATTTTTGTATAATTGAATTTAAATGACTTTTCTTGTCAAGCGCTTTGAGATGACATGTTTTGTGAATTGGCACAATACAAATAAACTGAATCGAACATTGACTTTAATCTGTGGAAAGGCTTAAAACGCAGTTTTGGAAGTTTAGTCATGTTTTGAAGAAGAAAGACATTAATTTGATAGAGCAAAGATGTGATGAAGTCGTTTTAAAGTGTGTATATTCTCCAGTTTTATTGAGAGCACGTTCGGTATCAGCTAAATCAATGACATCAGTAATTTGCTTTCACACGTTTTGTAGAATTTACATTTATTCGAGGAGTTTCACCATCTCAGCCTGGCCTGTGTGTTGCTTTAGGTTATTTATTGTTTTGCAGACATCCTCCATATTTTTGTGCAGCTCAGTTTGGCCTTGTCGTTGTGAGGCAGTTATTTACTATTAGGGTTATTTGGGCTTTTTATCCACTTGAAAAACCAGTTCAGGTTTCATGTTTATATTTACAATCCCAACATTCAGAAGACACTAGATTAATCAACAGAGGTTTATTGCAGGAAATTAAAGTGAACAGTCTGAGACACTGGGATGCTAACAAACAAACCCAATCTAACTCAAAGATTGATTACCTTCCCTCCAAATGAAGCCTCTTTACCTGCTGGATAATTAGGAAGTGATGCTGGTATTGAACGCTCTCAGCAGCTTATAGAGGCATTAATCGTTTCCCGCCGACTCTGTGGCCACATCTGGTCAGCAGGAGGAACATCCCCGTTGTTGTTCCAGTTGCTAACCCAGCCCTGGTTTCTGGTGCTTGATGTAAGTTTTACTTACCTTGTAAGATGTAATGCGTTCGGGTCTGGTGTAATTTGGCAGCATCCTTGGGCTGATCTGACTTGCTGGAGAAGAGTGCCTCACAGCACCGGCAACTCCTGAGTGGAAGTGTCCAACCCCACTCAGAGACCACGCCTCCAGAGCATTAATTGAAAATATTTTAATTATAGTTGAACCAAATTGGTATTAACTCGATTTGAGCATCTCCGTATTGTAATTAGAACAATTCTCGTAATTACAGTATAAGCCGCACGCTTTCATGTAACAGATATTTACACAGAAAGACGGCACATGGACGTTTTTTGTTTGTTTTTATTACCTCCGCCAGGGGGAAAAGTTTTCGTGCCCCTCTGTTAGCAACATAACTCAAAAGGTTATGGAAGGATTTCGATTAGATTTTCAGGGAAATGTCCGCAATGGGACCAGGAAAAACGGAATAAATTGTGGGGTTGGTCCGACATGAAGCAGGTATCCACCCACCGACCAGCGGTGCTAACCTCCACCCGCTCACAAGCGGCTCCCCTCGCGCAGCAGCCCTGAATCTCTGCTCTCCGCTGAAGGAGCGCAGCCACGCATCTCATTAAGAGACATTTAATTGGAAACGTACCGAAAGTTAGAATTACATAACAATATGGAGGTGGGGATGGGGGGGGGGGGTGAGTGGTCCTGGCGGAGGTTTGAGTGTTTTTCTAGATTTAATTAAAGATGTGCTTTTTTTTTTTTCAAACTCTGCCTGAAAGTCAACAGTAACATGCCTGGTTAGAAAATAACATACTTTAGCCTACCAGAAGTCATTGGTCGCCATCTTCATCTTCCTCACTAAAGCCACTGAAGTCGTCTTCTTCAGTGTCTTTATGTCTTCTGAAAGCTTTTGTCGTCTTTTTACACTGACTCAGTTCTTCCTGCTGTCTCTTCCAACGTCTCACCATTGATTCATTGATGCTAAGCTAACATGCAGTAGCTCTATTTCCTTCTTTGATGGCCAACGCCTTTGCCTTTAACTTAAAACCTGTATTTCTTCGTGTGTTTTCCATGATGAGGGTGTATGCATGATAACTACCGGTAGTGTCTTCTTCGGCGCATAATCTTTGCCCCACATGTCTGTCTCTCTTTTGCGCCTCCTGCTATAGCGCCCCCCCCCCTGGAGGCCGGGCTCCAGCATCGGCATCTGTAATGTCGGAAAACGATGAGTGACTGATTTTTGAAAACGACGATACCTCACACGACGGGGTAAGCTTTATCACCGCCAGCGTAAACGGCACATCCATACACAGACATGAGATATAATTACGCATTTTCATGACACCAGTAATGTACCCTTTCAGCAATGCGTGAAAACACACTTAAAATAAAATGTAACATAGAGGAACCCGTGGAGCTTTGTTTGAAAAGAAACAGTGATGATTCTGATGATGTTTTTCTTTACTGTAAAAAGCTGCCAGACAAAGCAGAAAATGTAAGTACCTGTCTCCATCACTTCATGTAGAATTTTAACAGTATCATACTTTCAACCGATAGGCCACACCTGTGCAACTGCCATTCATTATGCTAGTTTTTTTCTCCATAGCCATTTGGATCATTGGAGACAGTTATGTCCTACATAGTTCTGAGAGAGCTGAAGAAACCTCGGCCTCCCAGACGTCCGTATCTCCTGGTTTGGCTGGTGGGGCTGAGGTGGAAAGGAGGAAGAGCAGCTCTAGATGTCCTCATCATCAGCTGTGGTGGAGATGACATGGGGGTGGTCAGCAGTGTCCAGTTGGTGAACATGATGATGGAGGACCTGCACCAGCTTTACCTTCTCCACCCTCAGATGTCCATCATCTTCTCCTCCATCACCCAAAGGCGTTGATAGAGGGCAGGTGTAAACCCAGCAAAAATACAAAAGGCCAGCAGGTTTGTCAACAGTGTTATGGCTTCTTTTATTCCTAGTTTAAATGATGCCATCCTTATGCATCCTCACATTAGACATGACAGTCCTTTTGGACAATTGATGTTAAAGCAAAAAGTATAGATATAATCCTGATTGTTATGTCTAATGTGTTGTTGGTGTAGTTTTTTTATTTCAACAATTACATCTGTTGCCAAAACACTGTTGACAACTCTGCCCCCCCATTTTATTGTACTTAAGTCTCTTTTGCTTTCTGGTCCCTTTCTTTTATAGAATCTTGTGTTTAAAAAAATAAATGTTTTATTCTCTATAATGACTGAAAATTATTTCAACAGTATATAACAAGGGAAAAAATAAAACAAAGTAATTAATCAGCCAACTGCATTTTTGAATTTGATAAATTCCTTCAACATCTCAATATTAAAATAAACCTTGGTGTCTGCAATATTACAAAGCCAAATCATACTTCTTATGCGGCTACAAAACTATGATTTTTTTTCCTGAAATGGAAACAATATCTGTGTGAAAGAAAAACAAACTTCATTCATTTGTTGTTAATTTAATCAAAAACAAAAAATGGACAGCACCTAACAATATGAAAGAAGTGGCATTAAAGATGATGCACATATGTTGTTAAGTACTTCTCCTTATGATCTTCCTGTAGTTTTAGGCGATTGATATAATCTGTAAGAAAAAAAAAACAATGTATATTAAAAACTTAAAATTTCAACATTGCCCATCTTAGTTGGAAACCAACTCACCACAACAAGACAAACGTGCTGTAAACAAACGAGCACACAGACATAACACTTATGGGTGTATGTATAAAAGTACAACAATGAAGGTGAATCCCATATAACAGCATATCAGAAATGGTTAATGCCTTAACTGACAACTCTTATTAATTTTTAAAAAGTAAAAAATCTCTGACAACAAAATATGAAATATATCTGGAGTTAGTTGGGAAAAAAATGATTTTTTTTGTAAACAAATGGGCCTCTACCGCCATCTAAGATGAGCTGCTGCTGAGATCTCACGAGAGCTGTGCGTAAGTAATATAAACTGGTAAAACAAACAAACTCGGGTAAAAACAAACAATAACATTTGAGCCAAATATAGCAAACGTTTAATAATAATAACCATTATTTTGTATTTCTCCATAAAACAAACTGGACGAGGAAACCTTGCACAGCCTGGAAAGCTACTTGGACGAGTGCTTTGACAACATTGTTATGGGCAAGCCACAAAAATCCACCTCTGCTGTGCCGACAAGCACACCATCACAAAAACGCACTCGTTCTGAGGCCAGGACCTCCACCATCTCTCCAGAGAAAAGCTACAGCGATGTCCTGGACTCAATAGATAAGAAGCTAACCAGCCTAGACGCCCTTCTGGCCCTGGTTGAGGTTCTACACAAAGAATTTCAAGCTCTAAGGGAATCTCTAGAGTTCAGCCAACAACAGGTAGCATCGCTCGCTGCAGAAAACCAAACGCTTAGGGAGAGTGTAAAGAAACTCACCGAGGGGATGACGCAGCTGTCCGGAGAAAGTAAGAGGATGAAAGAAACTATCTGGGATATACAGGCCAGGGGAATGCGGGACAATCTTGTTTTTTCCGGGATCCCAGAACAGGCTGAGAACGACGCTAAATCCACCGTCCGAGATTTTCTCCAACATCAGTTAAAGCTCCCAAGCGACACGGTAAAAAACATCACTTTTCACCGCGTCCACCGGCTCGGAGGTAAGAAGCCCAACAACAGCCGGCCGCGACCTATTGTTGCTAAACTCGAGCATTACAAGCAAAAAGAGCAGGGGAACGAATTATAGCGTTAACGATCAATATCCGAAGGAACTATAATCTAATGTTAGCACAGCTCTGTAAAGTTGTTTACATTACTCAATGTTCTCATCTTCACATGTCTATCACCAAATGTCTTTGTCACTCATTTTTCCTTCTTTTATCACTCACACACACACACAGAATTTTTTCATAACATAACTATTTCTTTCTCTCTCACCCTTCACACCTTCACAACTTTCTTCTATTTTTCTCTTTCTTATATCTCGGCTTTTGGATTTTCAATCAGGCAACCCCAGGCACAAACTAATAATACACCTGTGTTTATCTGTTTCTATGGTGATATGGACTTTACCACTTTTATCTCAAAACTATGACTACTCTAAGGTTTGTGACGTGGAACATTCATGGAGCTGGCACCAGGGAGAAAAGAGTTAAGATTTTTAACCAGCTTAAAAGATTGAAGGCAGATGTCGTCTTATTACAAGAAACCCATAAATCTACCTCGGCTGCAGATGATCTTAAATCCCCTGAGTTTCCTAATGTGTTTTCTGCATGCTATAACTCTAGACAAAGGGGAGTAGCAATATTAATAAATAAAAATGTTAATTTTACAGTAATAGATACAGTTACAGATCCAGAGGGTAGATTTATTATAGTAAAACTATCTATACATAACCAAAAGTTATGTATTGTCAGTATATATGGTCCAAATGTTGATGACCCCTCATTCTTTCATTCCTTCTTCTCGGTGCTCCTTGAACACATGGATTGCTCACTTCTTCTTGGGGGCGACCTCAACTTTGGTTTAAATGAAGAAATAGACAGGCTCAGCACAGCAGGGACTCAGCGCAGCTGGAAATCTATAGATATAGTCAAACAGTACATGAGCGATTGTGGACTTTGTGATGCATGGCGATCTCTTCACCCCAATGACAAAAAATATACTTTCTTCTCAAATGTCCACCATTCATATTCTCGACTGGATTATTTGTTAGTCAGCAGCTCACTGTTGACTGACATTTCAGACACTGAGATACACCCTATAGCTGTTAGCGATCATGCTCCTGTTTCTCTAACTTTAGTAAATAAAATCGAAACGCCTCAAAGCAAAAATTGGAGATTTAATATGTCACTACTTAAGGATAAAGAATTTATTAAATATTTTGAAAAAGAGTGGGCTTCTTATTTGGAAAATAATGATATACATGGTACGTCCCCATCCATTCTTTGGGAGGCAGGGAAAGCTGTGATTAGAGGTAAAATAATCTCATTCTCATCAACTAAAAAGAAAATAGAAAAAAAACGTAATCAGGAATTAGAAGAAACTATTAATTCAATAGAAGCTTCTCTAGATGAGGAGAGACTAGGCAAAATCCGTAAAGCAAAGCTAGAATTAAATGAAATTATTAATAAACAGACCCAGTTCTTAATTCAAAGACTTAGGATAGAAAACTTTAAACAAGGTAATAAAGCAGGTAGATTTTTGGCTAACCAGCTTAAAATTAATAAAGAAAAAACAACTATATCTGCTATTAAAGATCAGACCGGGAACACAGTATATGATCCTGGAAGAATAAACAACACCTTTAAAGAATTTTACAAGGCTTTATACTCACCAGAGATAAACCCATCAGATCATGAAATTGAACATTTTTTTGATAACATATCACTACCTAAATTCTCTGAAAGTCAAGCGATGGCCCTGGATTCACCACTAACAGCGGCTGAACTCCAGGAGGCGCTCCAAGGCATGCCAATAAAAAGGCTCCAAGCCCAGATGGATTTCCAGCAGAGTTCTATAAAGAATTCTGGAACATTCTGGCACCAAGATTCCACAGAATGCTGCAGGAAAGGAAAATGGCCGACTTCCACCAAATATGAATTCTGCCTACATTAGTCTTCTACTAAAATCAGGTAAAGACCCTTTGTTTCCCACCAGCTATCGTCCCATATCCCTCATTAATGTTGATCTTAAAATAATCTGCAACGCCCTCGCAAAAAGGATAGAGAAAGTAACCCCTCTTATAATACATCCTGATCAAACTGGTTTTATTAAAGGGAGACATTCATCCACAAATTCAAGTAGATTAATAGATTTAATAGATTTTTCTTACTGTAAAAACATTAAAACTAATATATTATCTTTAGATGCAGAAAAAACATTTGATAGAGTTAACTGGAAATTCTTATTTGCAACCTTGCATAAATTTGGCTTTGGAAATTCTTTTATAAACTGGTTGAAAATATTATACAGTTCACCAACAGCATGTATCAGGACTAATAACCAAACATCATCTAGGTTTTATCTTCAGAGAGGTACCAGGCAGGGATGTCCTCTCTCTCCCTCCCTGTTTGCAATTTTTATTGAACCACTAGCTGCAGCAATCAGGCAAACTCACAATTTTAAAGGCATAAAATGCAATAACATAGAACATAAAATCAGTCTTTATGCAGATGATGTATTACTTTTTCTCCAGCATTCACAAACCTCTTTCTCTCAGGTAATCGGGTTGATAAACTCTTACTCAAACGTTTCAGATTATTCTATGAAGTGGTTAAAATCTACAGTTCTTCCAATCAATTGTTCTGTCCAGAATCCAACTAATACACAACTGCAGTCAGGGAATATTTCTTATTTAGGTATCAATGTCTCACCAAGACTGGCAGATTTAATAAAGCTAAACTACATCCCACTTTTAAAAAAAGTGGAAGATGATCTTGCTAGATGGAAATCCCTACCCATATCACTTATGGGAAGGGTTGCCTCAATAAAAATGATGGTTTTGCCCAGAATCAACTACTTATTCTAGAGAAGAAGAAGAAGATGGCGCCGTTGTGCTTGGCTTGCCACTTGCTACTCTGTTTTCTGTCGTTTGTTTGGACTGTCGTCTCATCGGCGATAGTTTATGATCGGACTACGCTACTGGAATTGCGTTTTACATCAAGTTTGCTTCAAAACGCCCAATCCTTCAAGTTACCACCACCATTATTGACATCAATTCCTCCTCTGATGAGACGCCCTGTCTATCTGTTATCAGGCAGAAAGCGCCGCAGAAGACGCGGTCGGAGAGGCGGGTTACATGTCAGGCTGAGGACTTACCTGGATTTTTCGCCGCTGAAGCGTGTAAATCGACTGGAGCGTGGCAATACAAGAGGATCGCGGGAATGCTACCGGTGGCTTCGGATCATCTGCCCTGACACCGGCGTTTCATCTCCGTATCCCGGACGTGGTAAAACAGCCACCCGGAGTTGCTCTCAAGGAAATCTCCGGCCAATTCCTCGCGTGACATTGCCGCCTGTCAATTCAACCACATTCCGTATGGCACTTTATAACACCAGATCGCTCAATAACAAAACATTTGTCCTCAATGATGCAATTTCCTCTCATAACTTGGATTTCTTTTTCCTTACCGAAACCTGGCTCCGCCCAGGTGACGTCAGCGCCTTTTCGGATATCCTTCCTTCTGGCTATCTTTACCTGAACTCCCCGCGCCATACGGGTAGGGGCGGGGGGATAGCCACCGCATACAAGCAGTCTATGAAATGCCGCCAGCTGTCCACCAGAGGGTTTTTTAGCTTTGAGTTACAAATGTTTGTGCTCATATTGCCCTATCCTATTTTATGTGCAATAATCTACCGGCCGCCCAAATTAAACAAGGATTTCTTAAATGATTTTTCTGAGTTTCTGTCAGAGTTCATGCCAAAATTTGACAACATCCTAATCTGCGGTGACTTCAACGTCCATGTTTGCTGTCCCTCTGATAAATTTGCCAATGACTTTAAGGCACTTCTCCATTCACTGGATCTAACCCAGTCCATATCCTGCCCAACTCATAAATTAGGTCACTCTCTTGATCTCATCATCTCGAGTGGGGTGACAGTGTCAATCTGTGAGGTCCTGGATTTTCCCGTATCTGATCACTCTCTCAACGGTTTGACATCCGTGCTGCTCCACCTGCACCCACATCCTCTGCCCCCCAACGTCGGCGAATCATTACCTCTTCTACAGTTAATGACTTTGTTGCTGCCTTTACTGCCTCTGATCTCTGCTCTACTGCTGATTTTGCGTTGCCTCTGTGTCCTGACCTATTCCTTTCCTCCTTTTGTGCCATTTGCTCCCAGATTATGGACTCTGTTGCCCCTTACAAGGTAATGGGTTCCAAAGGCCCATCGGACCCCTGGCTCAATGACACAACTTGGGCCCTCAGGCGCCGGTGTAGACAGGCTGAGTGTAAATGGAAGAAGGATAGGCTGCAGGTGTCACTGGAGTTGTTTAGAGACAGTCTTTCCACTTATCAGAGAGCAGTGAAGGAAAGTAAAGGACGGTACCTTTCCAATCTCATCAACAGCAATAGCCATCGCCCTGGAATCCTCTTCAGCACTATTAACTCTGTGATAAATCCGGTGTCTATTGGTTTAAATGATATCTCTGAACACACCTGTAGCACATTTAAACAGTACTTTTTGGACAAGGTTTTGTCTGTCCGGCAAGCCATCACACAAATCCCTGCTGCTATCATTCCATCACAAGCGGCGCAATGTGTGCTGGAGAATTTTGAGCCAGTTACCTTTGTGGGCCTCAAAAAAGCCGTCCATGAGTTGAAAGCTACCACCTGCCCTCTAGATGCTGTTCCTACTAGGATTATGAAGGAGGCCATTGACACTGTGTGCCCCTGCCTTGTCTCCTTTATAAACAGTTGTCTTAGTTTGGGCACTGTTCCTTCTGCTCTCAAGCATGCCATTGTCCGACCGCTGCTCAAAAAACCCAACCTCGATCCTTCCATACTGTCCAACTTCCGCCCAATTTCTCATCTGCCATTCCTGTCTAAGCTGATGGAGAAGCTTGTTGTCTCCCAGCTTCAATCTTACCTTCAGCTGCATGCCATAGCTGATAAATTTCAGTCTGGTTTCAGGTCCAGACACAGCACTGAATCTGCACTACTTAGGGTCCACAATGACATTCTTACAGCCCTGGATAGTAAAAGCTCTATGGTTCTGGTTTTGCTAGACCTGACCGCTGCTTTTGATACCGTGGATCCTCATCTCCCGACTCAAACACTCTGTCGGTCTGCAGGGCATGGTTCTCAGATGGTTTTCATCATACCTTACAAATAGACCTTTTTCCGTTATGCTAAAAGACTCTTCCTCTTCAGCCGCCCCTCTATCATCCAGTGTCCCGCAAGGATCCATTCTTGGTCCTATTCTGTTCTCGCTCTATATGCTGCCACTTGGTCAACTCATCTCAAACCACGATGTCTGTTTTCACTTTTATGCAGACGACCTTCAGATCTACCTCCCTGTGGTTCTGAGTAACCGTTCTGCACTGGATCCTCTCTATAACTGCATTCACAATATCAAACATTGGCTTTCCCAGAATTTCCTCCACCTGAATGAAGGAAAGACTGAGTACATTCTGTTCACCCCGGACTCACCCAACAGCTCCCCCAGTTTTGGTCCTCTAACACCTCAGTTTGCTCCGACAGTGCGCAACCTGGGTGTTATCTTTGACAGTGGCATGTTGTTTGGAAAACAAATAAGTGCAGCAGTGAAGGCAAGCTTTTACCAGCTAAGGCTACTCAGCAAGGTCAAATCCTTCCTGTCCCGGGCTGACCTCGAAAAAGGCTGTCCATGCCTTCATCAGCTCGCGGATCAACTATTGCAATGCCCTCTACACTGGACTTAATCAATCACTCCTTAACCGGCTTCAACTGGTACAGAACGCTGCAGCACGTCTCCTCTCCAACACCTCAAAATGCTCTCACATCAGCCCAGTCCTCCGCTCTCTCCACTGGCTTCCAGTCTGGTTCAGAGTGGAGTATAAGATCCTGATGGTTGTATTCAAGGCCATCAATGGTCTGGCCCCCGCCTACCTCGCTGAGCTGGTAATCATCTACCAACCAACCAGAACTCTGCGTTCCTCTAATCACATCGCACTGGTCATGCCCAAGTACAATTACAAAAAGTTTGGAGGCCGGTCCTTTTCTGTCCAAGGCCCAAAGTTGTGGAACGCACTTCCAGTACAGCTTCGAAGCAACTCTGAGTTGTGTGTTTTTAAATCACAGTTGAAAACAGATCTTTTTCGACAAGCTTTCGATACGTAGCCACTTTCTCGATTGCTGTTTGTATTATTTTTTTTTTTATGTTTTTATTTAGTGCCATTTACTGGGGCTCTTGTTTTATTTTGTGTTTTAACTCTGGAAAGCGCCCTGGGCACCTTTTGGCTGTTGTAAGGCGCTATACAAATAAAATTTGATTGATTGATTGATTGATATTCTCAATGATCCCAAGTAAACCATCACTAGACTGGTTTAGATCTCTGGACTCCTCTGTCTCTAAATTTCTTTGGAAAGATAAACCCCCACGTATCAGCTTAAAAATACTGCAGAAGACCAAAGAAAAAGGAGGTCTAGATCTACCAAACTTCCATCATTATTTCTTAGCCAACAGGCTCCAATACATCTCAAGATGGTTAAAACATAGCTACCTAGATGAGTCCTGGATAGACGTAGAACAGACACTATGCAATAAGATAAAACTTTCAGACCTACCATTTATTAGCTTAAATATAAAACGACATCAATGCTTTAAAAGCATAAATATCAGCTCCTCTCTGACAGCATGGTGGGAGTTTCTAGTCCACAATAATCCCATGCAGACGTACACCCATCTGGAATAACCCCTACATCTTGCAAAAAAAATGCATGATAAGTTTTCCAGACTGGAGGTGCAATGGAATTGAATACCTGGAACATATATTTGAAGGAACAGACTTTATCCCATTTAATACATTAATTACACAATATGGAATTGATCAAAACAAATTCTTAGAATATCAACAAATTAAATCTATTATTAAAGGTAAATTTAGGCTCAATACAGTTGAATTACAAATTCCAGCAAGAGTTTTAGATTTTCTTAATCTCAACCCCCCCAAATTGCTGTCTAAAATATACAAAACTTTATCTACATTAGATGAATCAATAGCCATCCCTATTTCAAAATGGGAGGTGGATTTATCAGCCAGCTTCGACCAAAACGTCTGGTCTCAGATATGTTTAAGAAGTAACAAAAAATCCTAATTTGCAATTAATACAATACAAAATCCTTCATAGAGTACACTATACAGGTCAACGAATGTTTAGGATGGGTTTTACGTCGTATAATACCTGCTTACAATGCACAAGCAATATACCAGATACTTATATTCATGTGCTTTGGTTCTGTCCACCCGTTAAGAAATTTTGGTGCCAGATATGTGATGACTTATCAAAGTGTCTGAAATGTAACATCCCACCATCTCCCTCAGTTTGCCTGTTGGGAGATTTAAATGATGTCACCATGGACACAAAGTCAGTTCTAATGGTTCACATTGCCTTATGCATCGCTAAGAAAACTATCCTCCTGAACTGGAAAAATAAAAAGGCTCTTAATATTAATCAGTATAGAAATCTCTTGTTGGACCATATTGGTCTTGAGACAGCCTCTGGCTCCATATCTGATCAATCTCTCTGGGCTCCTTTGATCGGCTCCATCACCTAGTGGGGGTGGGGGGCACTTGGTTTTGTCGTTTGGGATACTGTTGCTGATGTGGGAGTTTTTGGGGTTGGAGGCGTCTGGGGGGGATCCGTGGGGGTGGGATCACTGGGCGGACGGGGCGCTGTATGTCGTGGCCCCAACATGGGGTCGGGCTTTGGTGGCTTTGGGTGGTAACTCCTGATGGCTGCATGCGGTGCCTTAGGGGGGTTGCACTGACGGACATGGGTTACTGGCCTGGTGGCCGTGCTGCGCCTGGGTGGGGTCTGGGTTGGGCCTGGGGATTCGGGGCTCTGGGGCGCCGCACCCCCTAGCTGTGGTCCTGGCCGGGGGTCTGCCGGTGTGGGGTCTCTGTTGCCTGTGGGGGTCGGGGCTGGCTGGCATGTGGAGCCGCCTCTCTCCTTTTCTCTGGGCCGATTGTCATCGCTGGTCCCTGTATGGCGTCTCGCCTTGTTTGCTGGTTGGGGTGTCTGGCTGCTGATCGCGGCGGCTGTGTGGCATTTCTGGGCCTGATCAGTCCTTTTTCGCACTGGACTCAGCTCCTGGGTCTTGGTCTTTGTGCGCTGCGGGGCGCTGGGGTCGGGTAGTGGGCGTGCAGGGCAGGTGGGTGGAGCGCTGGGTTTGGTTGCCTGGCGGGCCATTGAGCAGCAGTGGTCGCTCCACAAGCAAATGGGGTGGATGTCGGCCTGGTGGGTCGCCCGCCCGGTTCATCGGTTTGCTCCTGGTCTGGGCAGGTACGTTGCCGGGGTTTGGGCTGCGGGGGCCTCCGATGCGCAGGTGGTGCTGGGGGCCTCCTTTGCTGTCGGGGAGGCTATTGCTAACTAGCTTTCCCCCTACGAGGGCACTTGGACGGGGGGGAGGGGTATCCTGGAGGGGGGGGCGAACTCAACCTGGGTGTCTAGTGTCTTTTGTGTTCTGATAGTAGAGGGAATGTCAGGGTGGGTTTAGTTCTCCTTCTGGGATGGGGCTGGAGGGACTGCCTTGGGGTCCGTGGGGCTTGGTGGTGCTGTGGCCGTGGGCCCCGGGTTGAACGTGCCATGGCCTCCCTCCCCTGGTGGATCCCGGTGAACAGCGGTGCCCATTTTGTCTCCCAGTCCTTCCCTCCCCATCTCCGAACATCTCTGTCCACCCGCTCCATCACTTTACCACTCATATAGGGTCTTGGGGCATGGGCACATCACTGGGGTGTGAGGAGGGGTTTCCCTCCTCGCTATCCCGTGGCGTCCTGGCTCCCAATTTTAATATACAACTTAGACACTCCCACTTATAACATTCTCACGTGACACATATGTAGGGACTTTGGGGTGGGCACACTTTTCGGCATCCGGAGGGGGAGCGGTTCAATCAGCTTCACCTCTGGTGCTGGTGCCCACTGTTAAACCACATACAGACACTGAGGGCTCGGGGTGGGGGTTGGGGGATGTGTGGCTGACTTCCCCACATCCCACCCCTCTGTTTTAAATGCACATTATAACAACACGCATCAACACCATACTCGAGCGGGAGGATGGAGGCTAGGGGTCTTCTCACACCCCTGTTCGCTACGGGCCATCAGGGGTTGGGGTCCGGAGGAGGAACAGGTGGTCTGGTCGGGGTCCTAGGCTGTCGGGCTGCTTTGTCACTGTGGGGCCCTTGGTGGTCTGCTTGTCTCTGTCCTAGAATGTGGGGGGTCCATCTCCCGGGTTCGGGGGCTGGTGGCTCTATTGGGGCATCGGTACCTGGACCTGGTAGCATGAAGTGTGTATGGGGTGTATGAGTGAGGGTACAGCTTCATTTCTTGGGTGTCTTGGTGAGTTAGTGAGAATGTATGTGTTTAAGGGGGAGGGAACGTATGACTGTGTCTGTATGTCTTTGTCTGCCTGTCAGGTTGGGTCTTGGGCTGCCCTCTCGCCTGGCGCACATCAGGCCTTACATTTAATGGGGGGCCTTTTTCCTTCCGTCACTCCCCGCCAGTGACGGATGCCCCTGCCTACTGGTGCGTCGGTGGTCACTGCTGGGGGGTGGGGTGCCCCTGGGCCCCGGCTCTCCCGGTCCATGGACCGGCCCGCGGGCTCGTCACTGCTGCCCCCGGGCCCCTGCATAGTAGCCGCTGGATGTTCCCCTGGGGTTCTCCTTTGCTCCTCTCTTGGGGGATGCGGTCGGCCCCGCCCGGGTCCGCCTGGGGCTTTGGGGGTCCTTTGGACGTCTTGGGTCCGATCTCCTTCATGTCTGCATCGATTCCAGATAGACGGATTGATGCCTGCTCACACTAGCTATCGTACCCTCTTATGGAGAAACGTTATATGCACCAGCATGCTAACACACACACATAGATGTGGGTTACATTGGATGTGGTGTTTACAGATATATTCTTGGGCTAAGGTTATCATTACTAGATCTTGATTAATCGGTACCATGAGTTTTTCTGTGACATTGTTGTTGTTGTTTTTATATCTATTTTTGTGTGATGTGGTTGTTTAGTTCTTAGTTCACGATGTTTGTTTTGTTTTGTCAATGTTCCTTTTTCGTGTTTTGTTTTGTTTTTTCCCCTCTCTCTGCCGTCCTGTGGGTATGGAGGCAGACTTCGATGTTTTTCTGTGTTTTCTTTGTTCCCTTTCCTCTCTTGTATTTTCAGCTCACCCTCTCTCATGACATTTTGTTTCCTACCTCTCTTCTTCATCTTCTTTCTTTCTTTCCCTTAATTTTCCGTCTCCGTGTCCATAACATCAGGAAATAAAACCCCCAGCTATTCATAATAAAGATTTTTCACACATATATCAAGTGGAGGACTATAGCAAAAGCTGTACTGCTCCGCTTGTGAAGGTAAATCTGTTGGGCTTCTACTTGGTACTCAGAAACCAATTCTGAGCTCCACACTGCCAAACAGAACATGTAAAAAAAAAAAAGAAGATCATTGTTCATCCTCCTTGTGTACCTGGTACAAAGTCATTGACTGTCTAAATAGTACAAAGTACGCAGGCACAGCTTGATGACATCATCAATATGCACAATCACGGTCAAAATCTCTACCATTGGCTAAATTGGTATAATTTCTACCTTATACAGTTTATATCGCCCACTACTACTACTACTAGTAGTCATGTCTGCATGGGAGTAAAAGGAGAGATCTTGACAATAAAAGACCTGAAAGTTCTTAACGCCAGGCTTGAGCTGAGAAAAGCAGAGTTTGTCATTGCACGGCGGACTGCACGAAAAAAAAACATTTTATAAACTGGCAGGTGGAGCACACCTAGTTTCTGCCTCACCTATTCTGAAGATCAAACCCATGCCACTTCCCATCTTCTGTTGTAACAAAAAGGAATATCACAGGTGGAGAACAGATTGGGAAAGCCGCCCGGATCTGTTGAGGTCAAGGAAGGTCAGTATATAAACAGTATTGATGATACATTTTTAAAGGACCTCAGATTGTCAACATACAGCACTGCTAATTGGATTTTCAGATGTTTAGACTGGAGGACGTGTTGTATGTGGAGATTTAGAGCAAAACGTGAATTTTCCCCCATATTAAGTTTAAAGGTCTGACTGTCGAGACATATACCGATGCAGAAATAGACTGCAGAAGCGAAGGCACCGCCACTTCAGCCATCAACTCCTCAAACTGTAATGTTGAAGACTTCGATGGCTTGAGGAACGGCTACAGTGATTAGCGACACAATTTTTCTGGTGCTGGTTTCTAGTCCAGCTTTAGGGCAGCTTGAATTGCGGATAAAAAAACAAAAAAACAACCAGTTTGTCCACATTCCCCACCCGTTTCAGTCCGTCCGGTGGCTTCGAAGTCTCCATCTTCAAAAAAACTGATCATAACTACCGCCATTTGTCTATTTAGTACCAACACCAGGGCGTCTCCAGCCGTTAAGAGGTACCTGGGCCCAGACTAGCCCAGCCCAGATTTCTGGTTACAATAGATAATAGACAATAGCATACATAGTAATGTGCCTAAATCAAACTTTATTTTCCAATATATGCATGTCAAAACGGTGTGATGTGTCATCTAATGTTCAATGGTGAATAACTGTATATCTAATGTTCAATTTAATATATAGCATTCGATTCCAAACATTTTTACTTAAACCTAACTCATATCAGGAACGCGAGAAACTGGTTGAAACAAGAGGCATAGAAACAGGCAATGGGAACAGAGAACCCAGTGATGCACAGTGAAATATTAAGAACACATTTAGGAGACAGATCAGGTGGAACACATGGGGATGATTTGACAGCGCAGGTGAAAGTCATTACTAAAGATTACCGGTTCCTACAATGAAGCAGGATGCAGCCTAACATGGACAAACCAAAGCACACCTAATGAACTAGGAAAGGTAAACATAAAACGTATGGAAAAAAATAGAAACACAAAGAAAAAAGGAAAATAACAGCGGACTATGAAAGCAAATTACAAGAATAAACACTATGGCAAGACCTTTTGAGCAATAATACAGTGGACTAATCATAACATGTCAAGACCTAAATTGAAATAAAAAACTAGATCTTGATCAAAAAATCGAATAGAAATATTCAGGAACAGGAAAACAAGAATACGCAATTAAACTAGACTACAAGGAAACTAAAATGGTAGAAACTAGAAAGCCTATGAACCATAAAAATTCAACCAAAAACCACAAACATCCCAGAACTGCCCAATCATTTACAAGAAGGTGGGGTCATTAATGTGTATTTTCTTGGTTTGAGCAATGCAAACGTAGTCAAGTCGCACATATAGTAATGCAATAATGTAATAAAAACAAAAAAATCAACATGTTCAACAACAGCAGTAGAAGCATTCAGCCCTTCTGTCTAAAGCAACGCTTCTCAAAAGTGGATTACTGTGGAGTTCTGCAGGAGGAAATGATCAGAGCTATAAAATGATTTTTTTTTTAATCATCAGAAAAAAACTGTATTTTAAAGGTCATTTAGTTGCTTTTAAATCAGTATTTTTTTTTCAGAAATTTCCTTAGTCCAGACTTACTATATATGAATAGCTAGTTAGCTAGCAGCAGGGAAGCTAAAGAAAATTACCCATAAGCCAATGTTCGCTTTTGTGAGTCATTACCTTTTATAAAGATAATTTCTTACCTTTTGCCTCTCTTGTAAAAAATATGAAGAGTTGCAATAGTTTCTTCTGATTTTTTAAATGATTCATCGATTTCTGTTAGTGTTTCTAACGTTTTGTCTGGTTTGGCGCTCTGTAGTTTCTTGCGCGTGGTTTGTATTCAGCGTTGCCGACTGTCTCCGACAGAAAGTAGCTGAAGTTGCCCCAGAAAGTCGCTAGATGACGTCATACGCTAATTTGCATAATGTTGATGTCATCACGTGATGACGAATGAAACAGAAAGGAGGAAATAATTATATTTAGATCAGGATTTGGTCATACAGGGTTAAACAAGACATTATTTAAATAGGGGAAACATGCGACAGGGAAATGGGACTTCTGTCTTCAAGAACAGACGGTGGAACATGTTCTATTATTTTGCCTGAAGTAAAATGTTGAGAAAACTGGTACAAAATTTACAAGATATCAAATTGCAACTGGACATCAAAGACCTTTTAAACAAAATTTAAAGTTCTGGGGGAAAAAATACATTTGGTGAGATATCTCAAGAAGACGAAATTAATAGAGAGAATATAGTTGTTGTTTGTTTTTTTAGTACTTTGTAAAATTAAGCAGGGCATATTTAGCATGCATCAAATGTTTCTTGCCAACCGCCATTAAACAGAAGTTTATTGCTTATGATATTATTTTCAGTGGGGGTTTTTTGTCATAAGTTTGAAATGTCCTACGTTTTTGAACTCACCATACATTTCGAACGTTCCTTGAATGCATCACAAGTGTGAGATGCAGCGTAGTACAGACAAGCTTCTGGCTTAATTCCTGTTGAAAGATCGCTCTTATATACATGCAGATTTATTTTTTACTTTTGAATTAACGTTAACTACAAAACAACTTGGTTTGTGAGTGGATGGAATTAATCGAAAAAGGTTTATGATTGGTCAGAGAATAACAAGTATTGACACCCCCTTTGCAAATATTTTTCATTCAGTTTCAAACTGAATATTAAGAAATAAAAGTGACTTTCTAAAATTAAAGACCCTAATTTGACATTTCAGTAACTCAAGTGATCACCCAAGTTATATTTAGAGATTGTATCAGGCTCATTAACTTAATGACTTTTGCAGAGCCTCTGAATTACTTTCTACTGCGTTCGTTCTTCCTCTAGCTTTTTAACTTTATCCACCAAAGCCTTTGCAGTCCGTTTTCTCTTTCCCACCTTTCCATTTCAGCATCAAAACTAATTTACAAACTTGAACTTCCGATATCAGCCAGTTTGCCGCATCAGAGCATCCCATAATCACAGCAGAACCCTCTCATCTCGTCAAAAACAGCACATCGACCCCTCAGCGGGTCATCTGAGCTTCTCAGCCAGTAACCAGTCGTCTCCTTTTACTCTGAAACTGGTTTTAGAAAAGAAGAGTTCAGCAGCTGCAGAGAACTGCTGCTGTATGTGTTCATCACCACCAGGTGGCAGTAGTTGTCTTCTTGAAAACAACCTTTTTTTTCTGAATCAGACTCCATGGATCCAGACTGAGGGCTGAACATTATTTAACTATTGTTAAAACTTTTCACAACTTCCCTTTGGTAACAGGACAGCTCTTATTCCTCTCCTGTAATATTTCCCAATCGCTCTAGATGCTCCCGAGTCCTGGTTCCTCCCTGGAAGAGAAAGAGGCCCGCAGCACCACCGATCCTCCACCGTACTCAACAGAGGGGGCTTTTCCGAGGAGTTTCCCCACGTTTGCTGTCTTCACTACCTGGCTTATGGCTTTTCTTCTTGCCACATTTCGGTACACTGCAAACGATTTTCAAGAAATTAAAAATCCCTTGTTTGTGGACATTTTTTCGTATTTTTAAAATATATTGTCTTATTTCAAGAAATATTTTCAAGAAAATATTAACTGGTTCCATTGGCAGATTTTTTTTAGCTTATTACAAGCAAAACTATCTTGTATAATTTATTTTTAACTTGTTTCTGGGTCGTATGATGTGGCTTTTGTGACTGAAGGCTTAAAAAAAGAAGATGGCCGACGTGCGAAGATTATTAGTTTAGATAAACACGAGGAAGATGCTTTATTACACTGGAAAAAAGGCTACTCCAGAAACAAGTTAAAAATAATTTATACAAGGTAGTTCTGCTACCTTGTATAAATTAAGCTAAAAAAAAATCTGCCAGTGGAACCAGTTAATATTTTCTTGAAAATATTTCTTGAAATAAGATTATATATTTAAAAAATACGAAAAAATGTCCACAAAAAAGGGATTTTTACTTTCTTGAAAATAGTTTTTTTGCAGTGTAAGATTTGTCCTGTTCACAACTAACAGTTTTCCTGTTGACAGAGCGGTGGATCTCTGCAGCTCCTCCAGAGTTAGCGTGCTCCCAGTGCCTGGCTTGTCAGCTTAGATGGACGACCACATCCCCCAGAGGTTTGCAACTCAGATTTCTGATTTAATCTGGGGGTTAATCAGAGTTAAGAGGGTAAATATAAAGACATACTGCACTTTTCAGATTTTATTATTTTTAAAGAATACATTAAAATAAAGGTTTTGTCCTTTTCCCTCCACAGTTATTCACTTTGTTCTGTTGATCTAGCACATAAAATTCCAGGAAAACCCTCTGAAGTTTGCCTGTAACCTCACAAATGTACACATCCAAATGTGCTTTTTGTTTTTCACAACAGAAACTTTTTTATAACTCATCCACCCAAACTAAACTGCTGAGTCAGGACATTTAAAATGAATCTCATGTGTTGTCCTGTATATCAGCGAGAAAAAGTGCTTAACACAGAGCGAGACAACTCACAATGCTCCCAGTGTTAGAAGAACGTGATCTTTTAAGGTCAAAGCTGAAGTCTAAGAGGAGTCTAAGTCTCAGTTCCCGCTGGAGGAGGGTTCTCGAGTTGGAGAAACCACAGCTATGCACTGAGCCGGGTCTGTGGCTTCCAGCTTGCAGCGAGATCCTCCCCCTCGTCTGGAAGCCGCTGAAGTTTTCCACCAGATGTGGGAGCCTGATTAGTTTAATGATACCCTGGTGCAGGCATGGGATGGAGGAAAAAGGGAGCGTCAGAAAGAGCACGAGCAACCATCTTTACGACAGGACTGGAAGAAAAGCTGTTTTATAAACACAGATGTTTCCAGAAGCAAAAAAAAAAAAAAACTGAAGGATTGTTTAAGTGTTACAGGTTTGTGATCTCTAGCCGTTT
This sequence comes from Valencia hispanica, assembly GCA_963556495.2. NCBI lineage: Eukaryota > Metazoa > Chordata > Actinopteri > Cyprinodontiformes > Valenciidae > Valencia > Valencia hispanica. The sequence continues at coordinate 3,289,532 of OY747720.1, forward strand.
TATACATGCTGCCTTTAAAGCCTGAAGTAATGTTGGAAAAAATCCACAATGAGACATCTGGAACGTGCGGATCCACATTCACAGCGTTAGCTTAAACAACAGGTGCCCCCTGACTTGGTCATCCTCCAGAGAAAACAGGCCGTCCAGCTGTCTGGCACAAACATGGACACAGATTGTATAAGCGTTCTCACGCACTTAGCGAAAGGTCGCCGACAGCTTCTTCTTTTCTTTTTTTTAACTCTCGCTACTTTTTGGGCAGCTTTGTCTTTAAATTTTTTCATGCGTGCAAGTCTCGAAAACAATGTCTGGGAAAGCTCGAGCTGTTGGACGGGAATGTCTCCTCTCTGTCGCCGGGGGCGTCTGCAGAAATTCACTCACACTTACCGAACAATCCTGGAAAAAAACAAAAAAAAAACATCTGCTATCTGAACTAAGGCCCAAAAGAACGGTTGCCGCTTTATGACCCTAAATAAAATCAGACAGTTGTCTTCAGACTCTCCTAATTAATGCTGCAGACCTGCTAAGATATGGATGTCCACCTAAACTGACAGCAAGGAGAGCAGTAATCAGAGAAGCAGGCCCCTGGTAACTCTGGAGGAGCTGCTTAGATCCACGGCTCAAGTGTGAGGGCGTGTATGGGGTGCAGTTTGATTCTATTGAATAATTATTCAATGTCTCAGTTTCAAATAAATATTTAGAGGGAAGCTAAACATTGAGCTAGCTCAATATTTAGCTTCAAACTAAACACATTGCTCAGAACTAAATATTTAGCTAATTATGTACATTTACTTGCAGATAAGCGGACGTGGACCACCAAAATAAAAGCTGGGTCTTGTGAACCTCTACATAAACTGCTGAATGTCTCATTTCGACATGTCCAACGTTTTAGCCTAAAACGCAGGAGGAGCATTTTAATTATGAAGGTAAATTTGTGTCTTTATTGTTCAAACAAATAAAAGGCTTCTTCAATCAAAAAATATATTTTGCGAACTGTAAAACCTTGACCTGCTTGTCAGAAAGACGTCGTTGGTGTAGAGGCTTGTCAATCAAACATGTCTGACCAATGGGGAAGCACCCGCCCACTGCGGGATGTTTGTGTCAAAATAATTCAATTAAACTTCAAAACTTTTTTCATTTTATTAAAAAAAATAATAATATTAATCACTTTAAATCGAAAAAAATCAAAATTGTCTCAAATATTTTTTTGCATTCAAAAACGTTTTTTCTATGATTGAAAAAGTTTTTCTTTTTGATTGTGAAGTGATTTTTTTTTAATTGAAAATATTTTTTGTTTTGTTTGAAGCAACGTCTTTTTTTAATTAAATAATAAAGACACAAATGTTCTACCCATAATATGGCTCAAACACAAAACAACATTAATTCAATCCATTAAGTTGCTTCAAAGAAAGAAAACATTTTCAAATCTGTTCAAATGAATTTTTTTAGTCTTAACTATATTTTTTGCCTTCAAACACATTTTCTTCGATTGAGAAAGTTTTTTTGGATTTAAGTGAAAGGTTTTTATGTTTGAAAATATATTTTTGGATTGAAGAAACCTTTTTTTTTTTGATTGAATAATAAAGACACAAATTTGCCTCTATATTTTAATGCCAATAATGTTTACAGATGGATTTACAGCAACAGTGATGCACCAGCAGCAGGAGGTTATATAGAGGTTTGCAAGATCCAGCGTTTGTTTTGGTAGTCCACAGAAGATTTGCACATTAGCTAAATGTTGAGCTCTGAGCTAAATGTTTAGCTTGAAGCTAAAGCCAGTTTAGCGTACAAGCTAACTTTTTAGCTTAAAACTAATATTTAATTTGCTAACAAAATGTCTATTTTCAAACTAAATATTAAATTTTTAAACTAAATATTTAGCTTAAAACTAAATATATGATGAATAAATATCTAGTTTCAATCTAAATATTTAGTTTTGGGACTAAATATTTAATTTGTAAACTAAATATTCAGCTAATAAAATGAAAATTTGGTTTGTGAACTAAATATTTCTAACAGTGACATTCATAGATGAATAAATAAAATGGATGCAAATATGACTTTGAAAAATGAACCCCTGTGTATTTATCTTATGATAGGCTAAATAACCCAAATTATTGTTGTTTAATGTTGACCGTGTATCTTTACAAACGACACACCAAAGGGGAGTCTGTCAACTAATAGAGAAAACTGAACGACTTATGACAAAAAACATTTGACAGAAATATCTCCACAACACATGGAGTGACAATTTATGCTTTTTGCTCTCCTAGTGTCACGATCCCCAGGTGTTTGTGTTTTGTTGATGGTTTTGCTCGTTTAGTTCTATTATCATGTTTAGTTATTCTTTTTTTCTACTAGTTTTCTGCACCTTCTAGTTTCCCAGTCTTCTGTCTCCCAGCCATTTCACCTCCTGTCCCAGCTAATCACTTCCACCTGCTCACTCCCCCTCAGCTGCAACCGCTTCCCTTAATTGGTCCTGCTCCTTCTCTGCTTCACTCTTCACTCTCCTCCTCAGTATAAATTCAGTCCTCTCCCAGTCACAACTTGCTGGTTCCTGCCCTCATTGTTGCCCGTTCTGGTTCCTGGTTTTCCCTGTTTGCTGCCTGTGCCCTCCTGAGTTCTGTAAGTTCCCGTTTCATGTGTTTTTCATTAAATCATTTTGTTTGTACATTGCTGCCTTTGGGTCCTCCCTAACCTCAAAACATGACAGAGCGGACCAGCCCGTTACTGGACCCAGCAGCTGACCTAACAGACAAAGATTGGAACAGGCTGCATGTGGCTGTGAAACTCTTCTGTGACACCATGGCTGGGTCACCCGACCCATGGACCAGGCTAAGGGTTGCAGAAACCAGCATTAACCACCTGCTGAGTGCAGCCCTACCTGGAAAAGCTTGGGTTAGGGGAGATGCTGGAGGAAACTGAATACCATCGCTGTCGGGCCACTTCAGAACTTCCTAAACCACGGACCTCTACTTCTGTCCCCTCGTCCATCCGCGTCTCACGAGACTTATTTGACCCCCAGTACAGGTCTGGAGATCGTTCGTCTCGTCCACCGCAGGTTAAGGAAGAAGACCTTTTTGAGTTTGTTTTGTTTTTTTTTTTGTCCAGAGTGTCCGTCGGTTTCCCAGCCTCCTCAGTCGTCACAGACTGCAGTGGGTTCCAGCACACTCCTGTCTCTGCCAGGGGTGTCCAGAGGGACGTGGTCGTGGGTCTTCAGCGCCACGTGGTCGTGGGTCTTCAGCGCCGGCCTCTCAAGTTCCTGCGCCTTCGTCGCCGGCCTCAGGACTTTGGTTTTGTTTTGGACTCTTGCCCTCCTTCCGAGGACCCCTCCGAGGACTTTTTACATTGCTGCATTTGGGTTCTCCCTAACCTCAAAACATAACACCTAGACGCTCTAAATTCACTACACAAAGCATTTAAGGGCTAAAAAAGTGGGATTTTCATATGTCCCCTTTAAGTTTGCTGGAAAAGTTTAAGGAGTATAAATGCTAGGGATGTAAGAAAATATTGATACACTGATTTATCACGATATTGTATCCATATTCAAAAGCAATGTATCGTGGTTGTTTTTTTTTAGAATGGAACCATTAATGATAGTCATTTTTGTAGTAAAATTAACAGTATAACTGGTAGTTTGTGGGGTTTTTTTTTTTTTTTTTTCCCCCCCCCCAGTGGATCAACTAGATCTAGTAATAAAACTGGATGTGTTAAAGTATGAAACAAGTTGGAGTGTTTAGAATGATGGGACAGTTTAAAAATTATAAAGTATAGTCTTACCGTGCATTCACACTAAAGTGTCAAAAACACGTTGGACGCCGCATGTCCAAAGCGAATTGGACGCCGTCAAAATGGTATATTTTGACGCACGTCCACCCGGAAATGCGCAACATGTGGGAGGAGCTAGTGCCAGACGGTGTTTTTGCAAGATGGCAGCTGTCGATCTAACTTTGAAGTCATCTGAATAAACACATCTGGTCAGAAAAGTATTTCTACATCAGTGGGAAAATAACTGTAAAATAGCGGGACTGTAGGCTAGCATTTGGGCAGGTTCGCAGAGTCAGTAACGTGAAAACTTTCAAAAGTGAAATGAACTTCCCAGGTTGCCGTATCTCCTCACTTATTCCTCCAAGCAGCTCATTTTTATTCCTGTCTCTGTAGAGAAAGCAGCTGGTGTCGTGTAGCTCGGGGTTATTAGCCACGGCCGTTATCAGGAGTTCCTCCATGTTGAATGAAACATTTTGCTGGACCTGACCCCGTAAACTGGGTCACAGCATCACGTGACACCACGTCACCAGGCTCCTGATTGGTCGCCGCGGCGCAAATTGACGCCGAAATTCAGATTATTCAACTTCAGCGGCAGACGCAAAAACGCTCGCGACGCGTGAATGCACAACATGCACCACATAAGATGACGCGCATCAAACGCCAGAATGTGTTTTCGCGATGCAAATCTGCTTGCAACGCGGAGAGCCTGACGCGCGTCAGCGCGCTTATAAATTGACTTTGCATGTAAACCTGACGCCCATGACTCTTCAAACGCGTTCGGTGTGAACGCACAGTTACTCATGGCAATTCAATATATATCTTATCGTCTCACCTGTATCGTGATAGATATTGTGTCGCCAGATTCTTACCAAAACACATCCCTAATACTTTTAGAGAGCGACTGAAATTAGAGGATTTGCCCCTGTAGGCTGTAAAATGTGTTTAATACTTAAAGAAATACTGATCCTGCAGCAAAAACGTTTTGCTTTCCTCAGAGGGTGCGCGTCCTCCAGCAGAAGGCGGGGTTTTTCTCCCTGGGGTTCTGGCCAGAGCTGCGGTTATGTAACAGATCCACAGCTTCCCATCCTGGTGGTTGTTAGAAAGTTTAGACTGCAGCTCTGACTCACTCCCGTCCTGTGGACATGCAGGGACGCTTCCAGCTGTGCATCTGCACGTCCACACAGGAGATTTACACATCTGCTCAGGCGGATTTCTGCACAGCACATCTTCTTTGAAGCAGCCTGTGTTTGGGTAATGTTCTGATCTTCAGAAGCACTGCGATGGGAAGCGGGACCAGCAGAGGGAAGAGAGTTGCGCCTGCGTGCGCCGCCGAGGCGAGGGTGACCAAAGCAGGAGGAGCTGGTGCCAGAGGCCCATTCAACCAACACAAGGTCCACTGTGCACAACCGGAGAGCCGCAGCGAGGGGCCCCACTCTGACGATGACGCAGACGGACCGGGGGCTGCTGTTCGGAAAACCTCTCCAAGGAGAGCTTTCATCAGGTCCAAGACGTATGGACTGTGTCCCTTCAGCGGGGGGGACACCAAGGACGAAATGAGCTGTTCGCCACAGCTGGAAAAGCCACGTGTCCCACGGAGCGCGTCAAGGGACGTAAACAACAGGAGCAACTGTGTGTTTACGCCCAGGAAGCAACAGCGCCATGTAAGACTTTGTCTTTATCTGTCAGTTACACAGATTATAAAGGTGCATGGGTTGATTATAGTTTTCACATCCCTAGAACCTTTTCCACATTTGGGAATTACACATTCCCCAACCTATATGTCCTCTGGTGACTTTTTCCAACTCCCTCATGTCTCATTTCATCTGCAAAACTTCTGATTTTCACCGACAACTTAACTCTGTAGGAGCTTCTCACTCTGAAGTTCTCTCCACTGTTTTCAGGTTTCACTCTTCCTTCCATAATTGGTGGATCTCATATCAGTCATAAATATAAATCATCCACCTGCCAGCTTGATCCTCTCCCCACGGTGTTAGTTAAAGCTCGTCTTCCCTCCCTGGTTCCTCTCATAACTACTATCATCCACTCCTCCCTTAGCACCTCTGTTACTCCAATTCTTAAAAAACACCTGGTGCAGATCCCAACAACTTCGATAATCTTTGTCCAATTTCAAGCCTTCCTTTTTATTTCAAAAATCGTTGAGAAAGTTGTTTCCTCCCACAGTTTTTATGAACAATGTCAGTCTGGTTTCCACCACCACTATATATAGTAGAGAAACAGCTCTGGTAAAGATCACCAACGACCTCCTGATGGCGGCTGATTCTGCTCTCCTCTCCGTTCTCATCCTTCATCTCATTCGACTAACAGATTAGCATCCATTAGCCGGACTCCCCTCGCCTGGTTTACCTCTCAGACCGCACCCAGTTCATCCAGTTTAAATTCCACTCCTCAACTTTGTTTCCCGTTTCTCCAGGTGTGCCCCAGGGTTCCGTATTAGGGCCCCTTCTATTCATTATTTACATCCTCCCTCTTGGCCAAATATTCCGTCAATTTACTACCAATTTCCGCTTCAGACTGACTCATGGAGATTAGATCTTGGTTCTCCTCTAATTTTTTTTCAAACTCAACAGTAATAAAACTGTGTTACTGGTTGGCACATTTTAACCAAACTCCGCCGTTTCTCCATTAACATTAATAACTCCCCCGTTCATCCTTCCCCTCAGGTAAAGAGTCTGGGTGTCATACTTCCCATTACTCTCTCATATTAATTATATCACTTCCACTTACGTAACTTTAACCGACTTGGTCCTTTCCTTACTCCGTGCTGCCGCCATCGTTGCCCATCATCTCATCACGTCCCAGATCGACTATTGCAGCTCTCTTCTTCTTGGTCTCCCCAATAAATCCCTTCATAAACTCCAACTCCTCCAGAACCCTGCAGCTCGGATCAGAACCAGGACTCCCTCCAGAGAACACATTAACTCAGTTCTTCAGCAGCTTCACTGGTTGCCCAGAGAATCCCTGGTCAACTTTAAAACTCTAATTGTGGCGTTTAATTGCCTCCATAGCCCCGCCCCTCCTGCTTCACATCGCCACTCCTTCCCGTTCTCTCAGATCTTCGTCAGCTGCTCGGCTTGTCACCATGAGGAGCAGAGCTTTCAGGCGCTTCATCCTGACAGCAGAAATTTTTGAAATATTGATTCTCTTCTTTTATTTAAATCTCAAAACTCCTCTGTTCAAACGGCCTTATTCACTTTAGACTCTACTGATCTGCTGTTTGATTGTTTTGCTGATTGCCTAGTATTATTTTTCTCTTTGTTTCTTCTCTGTAAGGTAACATTCGGTTTTAGAAAGGCCTCCATATTATTATTTGCGAACATTACTTTGTTTTTTGTGGATTTTATAAGAGGGCAACACAAAGGAGTGCATTTAGATTAGAAACCACATATTTAGTTTAAAGGCTAAATAAGTAGTCTAAAAACTAAATATTTAAGTTCGAACAAAATATTTAGTTTAAAATCTAAATGTTTAGTCTGAAGCTAGATATTGCAACTGCTTCCAACCTTTTATTGTTCAACACCACAGACCAGTCTTCTTTTTGTGCTAACCTGTTGCCATCAATGAGCTTCTCCAAAATATACTGCCCCCTGCTGCTTTTTTTAATCATTACATTAACATTTCACTGCATAACAGTACTTTATTTTGTGTACATTGTTGCCGGTTTTTAAAACTTTTTAAAAGTTACCGTTTATGATTTCTTTTTTCTTTAATCCCACCAGTAATTGGTTGAAATGTGTAAGTATAATTTATTAATGCAGACTATGCTTTATTTTGAGTGCATTCTCTGTTCTATTTCTATTGTTAATCAAATTTAGAGTTTTATTTTAAAAATCTTACTATCACTATTGAACTCTGGAAAGGAGGAGGGCGCTATTAGGTAACCTTTTAAAAATACATCTTTATTGACTGAACATTGCATTATAACATTTGTACTTTTGAGTTAATCTTTAGTATAGAAAAAAGTTGTTTAAAAAACAAGTATATTTAAAAAAGCAATTTTATTTGTAAAAATGCATATTTTCTTTTTTTAAACAAAGCACTAAAGAGTGGAGAAAAAGATAGTTATTCTGGTTTTCACTTCATCTCAAGCACCAAGAGTTTGAATAGTTTTAGGATTCTTAGTGTTTAACTGAATCAATGTGCTGCATAAATTCATGATTGTATCCAAGAAAAGATGGATGTTTTCTGTAAAGTTGCAGTTGTGGAAATTTTGCCCATAAGATAGAAAGGTTAAATACTTATATGGTATTTTTTTAAAATCATTTTGAAGACTAAATGGCACATTTTTTCCAAAATAGAACAAACAAATCCTTTAACAATGTTTTCTGTAATAAACACACATAGATTTTGCTATAAGTTTTACCACGAGGGCAAAGCCAAAATAGATGAACAGCAGATTGTGTGAATATTTTAGAAACTACAGTTTACATCAATGTCTAATTTTACTCTGTACATTTACAGTCTCCCCCTTTTGATTTGGCTCCGTTGTCCTGCTTCCCAACATATAGGCCTGTGCAGCAGCATTATTTGTGGTTCCACACTTCTCAGCAATTGATGAAGAAAAAGTTCCCTCCAGCTTTAACAAAAGAAAACCAATTAAAACACTAAAATCAATGAATATATTTGTAAATATATTGTTTCTTAATTATGTCTCGTTTAACAATGTTCAAAAAAATATGGTGTCCAAAAACAATGAAGAATAAATATAACATAATTATTCTTTACTGTCCCACAGAGGTCAAGTTCTGCTGTAACGGCAGCCAAGTGAAAGTGGTAATTGAAGCATCTAGATTCACATAAGAAAAAATCTTTACAGAATTAAGAATAATATACGCATAGTAAGGACAAAAATAAAGTACTGTGCAGTTAATAAAAGTAAAAATGGTGATACTCAGATTTGAGTAATGTGCAGCTGAGCTGGACAATTTATAAATAGTTACAGAATGCGTATGTGTAAAGGTAAAATAAACTTAAATAGTTTAGTTGTAAATATATTGTGTTTCATAAGTTTAATGTTTTAACATTGACCCAAATCCATAAAGATTTCAAAGGGGAAAAAACCTGGGACAGTGCAACTAATATAGAAAATATCGCCCCCTACGGTTTCCGGCGTGCAGTGTCATTTCCAAATATGGTACGAGTCTGACAACTGACCCAAACCCCGCCCCTTTCTGCATTCTGCAGCCAGGTCCTTCTCAAACATTTAGCTCAGAGCTAATATGCAATTTTACCTGCCAATAACCGGAAGAGGACTTCCAAAATAAAAGCTGGGTCTTGTGAACCTGTATATACAAACTAGTAGTGAGACTGAATGTCTTTATCGATGTTTATTTTCCTCTCGACACGTCCAACATTTCAGCTTGAAACGTAGGAAGAGCCGTTTTAACGGCAATACAGAGGTTTACCAATGGATTTACAGCCACAGTGACGCACCAGCAGCTGTTTATATAGAGGTTAACAAGACCCAGCTTTTATTTTGATAGTCTACTTCTGCTCATTGACAAGAAAATGTTAATATTAGCTAAATATTTAGCTAGCCAGTTTAGCTAGCTAGCTAGCTAAACTGGCTAGCTAGCTAGATATTTAGCTTTTTTAAACTAATTTTTTTTAACTTGTAAACTAAATGTTTAGCTTAATAATTTTAATATTTAGTTATAAACTGTGACATTTATAAATGAAAACTCCTATTTTCTTTCTCTAACGACAGGCTAAATAACTCAAATTATTGCTGTTAGCTGTGTAACTTTGCAAACGGCAACCCATACATGCAGTCCCACCTGCAGCTCTTCTGTTGAGTCTCCACCATCTTTGGACTTTGAGAAACTCAGTCAGACCCGGATGGAGATTGTCTGAAGAAGTTTCATGTTTCCTGCTCATGTGAAGCATCCCCACGGCATGATGCCGCCACTGCCATGTTTTATCCTGCGTGGTGTTCATGGTGTTGCACAGTTAGTTTTCCACCAGTCAGTATTGAAGCTTGCCTTCTTTTAGCGACTGCTGTGAAGTGAAGAGCTTCACAGGTTACCTGTTGATTGTTGATCTCTGCAGCTCCTCCAGTGCAACCATGTTTCTCCAAGCTGCTTCTCTGATTAATCCTCACTATTTAGGCTTGCATCATTCTCCACAAAGGCTATAAGCTACTGTTTGTTGTTTATCATCCAATCCCAGTTAAATTACTTGAATATGTTATTTGTGGAACATTGCTCTGCTTATATGGCTGTTTTGTCCTGTTTTTCCTCTAAGGCCACCACAAAGAGGTTCCCAGCAGGAGGAACGTTCCTGGAAAGCGTTCCAACGTGCGATAAACAACGGTAAGTAGTCGGCCCTCGTTTATGATTCACGTCTGAGCTCAGCGGAGTACGAAATAAGTGGCGACCAGAATCACATTCACCCTTAAAGGCATCCATCAGCACACCTAGTCAGCACTGTTGGTGCAGAAGACTGAATAAAACGTGTGCGGAGGACATGAGGCCATTAACCTGACAGCTGATTTTAATCCACTGTCTGCAGGACGTCTGGCAGCTGCCACAGCCCCTCCCTCCCCATGCCGGTCATCCTCTATGATGGATCGGAGGAAGAGCTCATGGACACTATTGAGAGAGAGTTTAGCTGACTGGTCAGAAAGCTATTCACAATTTTAAATAAAGATAATAAGGGTTACCTTCATCTAGTTTTACTCCATTTATATGCAGTCTTATTTAACAGCTTGAAGCTGTGTAATTGCAGCCTTGCAGCCCAACAGAAACTTGAACTGATGCCAGGAGGGGCTCTGTTTGCAGACCAGGCCTCCTTGGTTTGTTATCTGGAGCAACAGGGAATCATATCATCACATTATTTTCACCAGGCTCCCCCAGAGCATGCACCATGTTGTTTCTTACAGTGCATAAACATGCTTATTAATAAGGGAATGAGCTTTGGTGGCTGCTTGCAGGACAAGCCTCCCTCTTGAGACTGTTTGCCAGGACTTTTTCTTAGTTTTAAGGCGCAACGCTTGACTACTACTGGCTACTCTAGCGAAGGAAATGTTTTCCCCACCACAGTTCCTAAACTTTTCCGCCTGATGAAGACGGAATGCGGCACCAGAACCATTTCCAGTCTGCACAGCTGCGTTTCTGCTGGACACAGTTAAGACAAAAGTTAAAGAAGCTGCTGCTGCCACTTAGTGGTAGAACATGGTGTTGCATGTGTCAAATAAAAATTGATTTTGTTACTTTTTTAATGCAAAATTATTCTTTTCTTTTTTTAAACGAAGAGAAAAAGTGGTAATGTTCTATATTCAGGGGTATCAGATGAATAGTAACACTACTCTGATGGTCATCTTCTAATAGCTTATTTAATAAACAGCCATCGAATAAACAGAACACAACTGACTAGACTGAAACACTGTACAAAATAAAAGGTATATCTGTAAAAACAGTCAAATAAAGCTCAATAAAATATTCTGCACAGTGTGTTTTTTAAATTAAAATAGTCAATACCAAGATGATATGGTGATCTTTTGGCATTTTCCACAATGTTTAACTGTTATTTTGCTTCTTTGGAGGCCTGTAGAAAGCTATCCTCCTCTGCACAGCCTTGAGCAGTTTGGGAGGTAGAAGAGGAAGCTGATTTCTGAGTCTCTCCGAGTTTCTCACATTCTTTGCGATGTAATCCTCGCAAATCCTGTCAGGGAGGGAAAAAAAGTCAAATTAAATTTTTATATTCGGACAGAATGTCCTAAAGTTAAAGTAACACAGCGTAGAAACTGGTTTCCTGCAAAGTTTTCAGATTTCCCATAAAATGGTTTCTGCTGAGGTCAAGTTTAAATATGAAACCCTGATGGGTGGATGGACGGACGGTAAGACAGATAGTTGGACGGACGGATGAATGGAGGGAAGAATAGATGGATGGTTGGATGAACGGATGGATGGACAGTTGGAAAGACATACGGACAGTTGGATGGACAGAAGGGTGTATCAAGAGATGGATAGACTGACGGATGGACAGAAGGTTGGATCAATGGATGGATGGACAAACGGTTAGACGGATTGATGGATGGACGGAGGGTGGGATGAATGGATGGACGGACGGACGGTGGATGAATGGATGGATGGATGAAAGGATGGATAGACAGACGAATGGATGGAAGAATAGACAGGACTGATAGATGGACGGATGGATGGATGGACGGTTGGACAGACGGCTGGATGGACGGACGGTGGGATGAATGGATGGATGGATCAATGGATGGATGAAAGGATGGATAGACAGACGAATGGATGGAAGAATAGACAGGACGGATAGATGCACGGACGGACGGATGGATGGATTGACGGTTGGACAGACGGATGGATGGACGGACGGACGGTGGGATGAATGGACGGATGGTTGGATAGATGGATGGATGGTAGGACAGCTCAATGGATTGATGAAAGGATGGATAGACAGTCAAATGGATGGAAGAATAGACGGACGGTTGGATCGATGGATGAACAGATGGATCGATAAATGGATGGATGGATGGATGGACGGTTGGACAGACTGATGGATGGACGGTTGGACGGTGGGATGAATGGATGAATGGATGGATGGATGGACAGTTGGATGAATGGTAGGACAGATCAATGGATGGATGAAAGGATGGATAGACAGACGAATGGATGGAAGAATAGAAAGGACGGATAGATGGACGGACGCATGGATGGATCGACGGATGGATGGATGGATGGATGGATGGATAGATGGACGGACGGTGGATGGATCGATAAATGGATGGATGGATGGATGGACGGATGGTTGGACAGACAGATCAATGGACGGACGGACAGTGGGATGAATGGACGGATGGTTGGATAGATGAATGGACGGATGGTTGGATAGATGGATGAACAGATGGATCGATAAATGGATGGATGGATGGATGGACGGTTGGACAGACTGATGGATGGACGGATGGACGGATGGATGGACGGATGGACGGTGGGATGAATGGATGGATGGTTGGATGGATGGACGGACGGTGGGATGAATGGACGGATGGTTGGATAGATGGATGGATGGATGGACGGTTGGATGAATGGATGGATGGATGGACGGATCAATGGATGGATGAAAGGATGGATAGACAGACGAATGGATGGAAGAATAGACAGGACGGATAGATGGACGGACGGATGGATGGATCAATAAATTGATGGATGGATGGATGGACGGACAGTTGGACAGACGGATGGATGGATGGATAGATGGACGGACGGTGGATGGATCGATAAATGGATGGATGGATGGATGGACGGATGGTTGGACAGACAGATCAATGGACGGACGGACAGTGGGATGAATGGACGGATGGTTGGATAGATGAATGGACGGATGGTTGGATAGATGGATGAACAGATGGATCGATAAATGGATGGATGGATGGATGGACGGTTGGACAGACTGATGGATGGACGGATGGACGGATGGACGGTGGGATGAATGGATGGATGGTTGGATGGATGGACGGACGGTGGGATGAATGGACGGATGGTTGGATAGATGGATGGATGGATGGACGGTTGGATGAATGGATGGATGGATGGACGGATCAATGGATGAAAGGATGAAAGGATGGATAGACAGACGAATGGATGGAAGAATAGACAGGACGGATAGATGGACGGACGGATGGATGGATCGATAAATTGATGGATGGATGGATGGACGGACAGTTGGACAGACGGATGGATGGACGGACGGACGGTGGGATGAATGGACGGATGGTTGGATGGATGGATGGATGGACAGTCAGATGAATGGTAGGACAGATCAATGGATGAATGAGAGGATGGATAGACAGACGAATGGATGGAAGAATAGACGGACGGTTGGATCGATGGATGAACGGATGGATGGATTGATAGACGGACGGATAGATGGACGGACGGTGGATGGATCGATAAATGGATGGATGGACGGATGGTTGGACAGACAGATCAATGGACGGACAGACAATGGGATGAATGGACGGATAGTTGGATGGATGGATGGATGGACAGATGGATGGATGGACGGACGGTGGGATGAATGGATGGATGGACGGACGGTGGGATGAATGGATGGACAGATCAATGGATGGATGAAAGGATGGATAGACAGATGAATGGATGGAAGAATAGACAGGATGGATAGATGGACGGACAGATCGATCGATCGATAAATGGATGGATGGATGGATGGATGGACGGACAGTTGGACAGATGGATGGATGGATGGACGGACGGACGGTGGGATGAATGGATGGATGGACGGATGGTTGGATGGATGGACAGACAGACAGTGGGATGCATGGACGGATGGTTGGATGGATGGATGGATGGACGGACGGTTGGATGAATGGTAGGACAGATCAATGGATGGATGAAAGGATGGATAGACAGACGAATGGATGGAAGAATAGACGGACGGTTGGATCGATGGATGGACGGATGGATCGATAAATGGATGGATGGATGGACGGTTGGACATACGGATGGATGGACGGATGGACGGTGGGATGAATGGATGGATGGATGGACGGATGGTGGGATGGATGGACGGACGGTGGGATGGATGGATGGATGGATGGATGGATGGATGGACGGTTGGATGAATGGTAGGACAGATCAATGGATGGATGAAAGGATGGATAGACAGACGAATGGATGGAAGAATAGACGGACGGTTGGATCGATGGATGAACGGATGGATGGATTGATAGACGGACAGATGGACGGACGCACAGTCAGATGGATAGATGGATGAATGGACCGACGGATGGTTGGATGGACAGATGGTTTCTGTTCCTTAATGTTTAAATCAGCTCCAGGTTTGGCGCCTCCATGAGTCAAAGTCGTTACCTGAACAACGGATGCGGCTCCATCTGGAAAACAAGAGCGTCGTTGCAATGTCCCTGAAATACATTCATAGGAGATTATTATAAAACCAACATACAAAGGGATGAAAGATAAAATCTGTGAATCGACTAAGCCCTATAAAATAAGAGCAGGAGATGTTTAACATGATGCTTACAGTGTCGACAAGCAGGATGTAGTCACAGCTTCCACCAAACACGACCACATCTGAGTCTCTGCCGGCGCAGGCGGTGTGCCACAACCTTAGAGAGGAGGAGGAATCAGAAACAGCGTCCAGTAAGACTTCCCTGCTCTCCTCGAGCTCAATGTGTGGGAAATATTCTGTTCTGGACAGACACCTACTGCCACTGGCGTGATGGAATAGTACTACAACTGTAGCTGCTATTTTGGCCCATTCCTCCATGCAGATCTTCTCTAGAGCTGGGATGTTTTAGGACTTTCATCTCCCTCCACAGATTCTCTATAGGATGGAGGTCTGGAGACTGGCTAGGCCGCTCCAGGACCTAGAAATGCTTTTTACGTAGCCACTCCTTCGTTGCCTAGGCGATGTGTTTGGGATCATTGTCATGCTGGAAGATCCAGCCACGTTTCATCTTCAAGGCTCTCACTGATGGAAGGAGGTTTTAGTCCAGAATCTCACCATAAATGGCCCCATTCATCCTTTCCTTAATACGGATCAGTCGTCCTGTCACCTTTGTAGAAAAGCAGTCCCACAGCATAATGCTTCCACCCCCATGCTTCACAGTAGGTATGGTGTTCTTGGGATGCAACTCAGCATTCTTCCCCCTCCAAACACGTGGAGTGGCGTTTTAACTCAGAGTTTTATTTTGGTCTCATCTGACCACATGTTTTTCTCCCAATCCTCCTCTGGATCATCCAGATGGTCTCTGGCAAACTTTAGACGGGCCTGGACATGTGCTGGCTTAAGCAGGGGGACCTTTAGAGCGCAGCAGGATTTTAATCTATGACGATGTAGCGTGTTACTAATAGTAACTTTTATTACTGTGGTCCCAGCTTTCTTCAGGTCACTGATCAGTTCCCCCCGTGTAGTTCTGGGATGTTTCCTCACCGTTCTCTAGATCATGTGTTCCCCACCAGGTGAGATTCCTTCTCACCAAGCTGCTTGCCTATTGTAGATTGGCTCATCCTAGTCTTGTCCAGGTGGACAATCTTGTCCCTGGTGTCCTTGGACAGCTCTCTGGTCTTGGTCATGGTGGAGGTTGGAGTCTGACTGTTTGAAGGTGTGGACAGGTGTCTTTTATACAGATAACGAGTTCAACCATTAATACAGGTAACGAGTGGAGGACAGAAGAGCTTCTTATAGAAGCAGTAACAGGTCTGTTAGGACCAGAATTCTTGCTTGTTTGTAGGAGCTAAACACTTATTTTCTGCACCATTATACAAATAAATCTTTATCTAACTCATACAATGTAATTTTCTAGATTTCTTTTTACATTCTGTCTCTTACAGTTGAAGTGTAACTATGATGAAAATTACAGACCTCTCAATTTTTTTAGTAGAATAACTTGCACAATCGGTGACTGCCAAATACTTTTTCCCTCCCGCTGTATATACATACCTTGGCTTATTCTTATAGGGGTGTTCCAACTCTCTCCACTTCTTCGCTTTAACATCAAACAACCAGCCATCACCTAATGTGGGAGATATGTGAATGTGTAGCGACCAAAGCTAAAAGAAATGACCTGGATGTAATTCAGAGTAATAAACAGGAATATGTCCTCACTCATTGGTTTGCAGTCTACACTGAGACCTCCGAACAGGAACATGGCCGTCTCTGACACGGCTGTGACTGTATGCCACGATCTGCCCACTGGAGCGGCGGATGAAGGTACTCTGGATATGGATTACAAACATATCAATAACCCGGTAACTGTCTCGCATTAGTGGTGTAACACTACACAAAAATCACGGTTCGGTATGTTTTCGGTTCACTTTAATCAGAAAAATAAATACAAATGTGCAAATGACTTTTTTTCTTTTACTTTGATCAGCATTAAATTAATCTTTTTTCCTGAATTCCTTCCTTTCAGTTCCTGAAATTGTTTAAATGTTTGATCTTTCTCTTGCTTTATTGTGTATCATGTGTAATGTGTGTTTCTTTTACTTTTAATTCCCATTGTTTTTTTTGTTTTTTAAATTGCCAAATCATGTAAAGCACCTTGAGTTGCCCTGCTGTTGAAAGTGTGCTATACAAATAAAATTGCCTTGCCTTGCCTTGAAATTAGTTTGATTTTATTATGTTCTATAAGTTAATAAAGTTGAAAGTATAGAACTGACTGGAGACTAATTAGAATGTTTAAAAAAAATAATAAAATAGTACAAGCAGACCTAGCCAGAGCAGAAAACAGTATAACCACTTGAAAAAAAATCGGTGTTAATTTTTAAAAATGTTTAAATAATTCTTTTCCCATATTTGAGAGTAAAATTAAATCACTTTGGAGTTGTTTTGATATTTCAACAGCCTAGTCTCCCAGCTGTACTTGAATGCAGCATGGGCAGCTGTTGGGAAAATCCCTTCTCATCAACAGGGATTCCTCCAAGTTCTGTTTTATCCAGAATAATGAGTTTTGGCTGATTGGATGCTACTGTTAGCCATGTTGGATGTCAGCTGGTTTCTCTCTAGTATCAGTGATGTTTACATTCAGCTTGACATTGTTTCAGGTGAGTCATTCAGTTCAGTGCAGAGCGCGTTATGGACCTTATTGCTGTTGAAAGATGCTTTCACTGATAAAGTTCTGGTTCGGTCCATCTTTCTTTTTCTACTGTAGCTGCATGAGAAACCTTTCATGTTCCCACATAGCAAAGTTTACTGATAGCTGGGAGTCTGTTTTTGTTTTGTTGTCACTTTTTAAAGTTTCCCTGTGGAACGTTGCTCTGCGCTCTGAGTTCAGCTGGATTTGTTTGGTACACTTGCGTACCAAACCAACAGCGCTGTACCGAAAAATCAGAATACGAATACATGTACAGTTACACCCCTAGTCTGCATGTCGCTGAACATTTTAAGCTAATATTTGGTCATTCTGTGTTTGTCAACAATGTTTGTTTACTTACATTTCAGTCCATGTCCACGATTCAAGATCTAGACAGTGAAGGTCATTTGTCCTGGTTTCCTGTGAGGAGAAATAGGCAAAGGTAGCATACATACAATACACACTTCCTGCTGAAATCAGATGTTTACATACGCTGTATGAAAAGATACACAAACTGTTTTTTTTTCTCCCTGTCTGACATTAAATCAGACTAAACTTTTCCTGCTTTAGGTCAGCTGGGATGACCAAACGTTTTGCTATTTGCTAAATGCCTGAATAATGAAAGGAGGTCTTATTACTTGGAAGCTTCTAAACAGTATATTCACAATGTCTGAATTAAATGGAGGCATACCCGGGGAAGTGTTTGGAGTCAACACCTCAGACACTCTGGTTCTCCGAGTGACATCATGAAAACAAATTTAACGAAATCAGCACAGATATCAGCAAGAGAGTTATGGACCTCCGCAAGTCGGGTTCATCCTTGGGTCCAGTCTCCAGATGAATGAAGGGGCCACTTTCATATGTTTAAAGATTTATAGAGAAGCCATCCCTCTGGTTCAGGAGAGAGATGGGTTCTGTGTAAAATAAAAGCTAAAGAACCTCGTGAAGATGCTGCTGAATCTGGTTAGAAAGTATCATTATTCACAGAGAAATTGGTTCTGAAAGGCCAGTGAGGAAGAAGCCAATGTGCAAATGCACTAAAGGACAAAAGGACAAAGACCTTAATGTTTTGAGCAGGGGTGTGGCTATGGGCGGACCTGCGGGGTCTTACCCACTTTGGGCAAGGGTCCACCCAAATAAATAGCTTTTTAAAAAGACATTAAATTTATAACTATGTTTTATTTTTTAGGGATGTCCCTTAAAGTCATCATAAAATAAAAGAATAAAATTGGAGGTGACATTTACATGTTTGGAAGACTTGCTGTAATTGGCTGTTTTAAATAACATGCCTTGCAAACTCTCCAGACAAGCTAGGGCTAGCTGTGAGCTTCCTTTGTGTAACCAAAACTAAGATTGTAGTTTTGAAACAAACACTTTTATTGGAAATATTGGGATACCTGGCTAAACATTTCAGATTAATCCAATAAAGTACAGTTCCATGCATAAAAACATTAAATATGACAATAAATTAATGCACAGTGATTTAAAAAAACTGTTAGTTTAGGGAGTTTTCTTTGAAACAAGTTGCTGCTACATTTGCCATAGTCACTTGGGAAAAGCTGACAAATCGCTGAGCTCACAGATCCCGCCCCGTTTCACTTCCAGTGCTACCTCTGGTTAGCAAAAATGGCGCAATGAGGGCAACATGATTAACATCTTCTGAAATGTTTACTGTCTACTGGGTAAGCTGCCTTAATATGAACCCTTCAGGTAATCAAGTAATTGGGTACCTGATAGCGGCCATATTGCTATGCTCTTTGTTTTGAGCCTTTTGTTTAAAACTTGCTGTCGGTTTCTGATGTATGCAGACAAATATCTGTTGAAGCGACAGCGGAACTTACAAATAAACTTAATTTTAATATTTATATGGCCCACGTATTTTTTGTTAGGCATACCTCAAAAGCAATTTCTGGCTACGCCACTGGTTTGGAGACATCTCCTGGGGCCCGAACCCGTTTGGCCTTAATGACCACCGTTACATTTGCAGAAAAAAAAAGAGGGACGCTTGCAAGCCTGGGAACACCATCCCGACTGAAGTACAAGGGGTTGGCAGCATCATGCCGTAGGGCTATTTTGCTGCAGGAGGGACAGGTGGACTTCATTATACGGGTGGAATCATGAGGATATGTAGAAATATTGAGGAAAGACATCAGCATTAGGCAAAAATAGCAAATTTCGATAATCCTACCTGACATAAAGCAGGGAAAGTTTAATATGATGTAGTTGGACAGTAAGAGCAAAAGGTCATGTGGCTTTTTTTTTTTACAGTGTTAATATCTGGTACTCTCACCATGACTCTGCCTCCACAAACGTATCCTCTGCATCCAAGCGTGGCGCCGGCGTGGGCGGCTCTCGGAGCAGGAGGTCGGCCCTGCAAGACGAAACCAGAAAGTTCTGGTCTCAGACCGTCTCCCCCCTGGAGGACAGCTTGTGTTGCTCACAATGTACTCACATGAGTTTGGGGTTCAGTCCAGCTGGATTGAACTGGGTCAAATATATGAACTTCGTTGTTCCATCCCCAAAACAAATCCTCCACCTGCAAACAGAAATATGATTTTATGTTTAAAAAATAATATTGTATATACTAGGGATGTAACGGTACACAAAAATCATGGTTCGGTACGTATTTGGGGTTTTAAAGTCACGGTTTGGTGTCTTTTCGGTACACTTTGATCAGGAAAAACACATCAAAATGTACAAGTGACAAAGAATCTTTTTTTCCTGAATTCATTCCTTTCAATTCATGAAATAAAGGATTTTTGATGTTCTATAACTCAACAAAGTTGGAAGTATAGAAATGACTGGAGATTTGAGTGGATTTAAAAATTTAAAAAATAGTACAAGCAGACATAGCCAGAGTAGAAAACAATATAACTGCTTGAAAACAGTCTGTTTTAATGTTTAAATAATACTTTGCCCATATTTGAAGCTATAACATCCTTTAATCAGTTTAGAGTTGTACAAGTGCATACCGAACCGATTTGGCCGTACTGAAAAATCCGAATATGTATAGTTGTACCGTTACACCCTTAGTATTCACTGATATTAATGCCTGATTCTGGTTGGGAAAGCAGATAAACTACCCAAGATGTTTCATCGAGGATGAAGTTTCTGTTCCTGCTGGTGATGTCGGCGAGAACTTTATGGCCATATCCTCCAAAGTAGATGAGCCTGAAAGAACAATAAAGCACAGACTCAATGATCCGCGCGAATGCAGATATGTGGTGTTAGATATTTGGAAACAGCGACAGGTTACGATCTCAAAGCCGTTTGGACCATGCTGCTCCTACGTTTATTAAAGGTTGCCACAGAATATAGCGGATCGACCAGAGTTTTATCTCACTGCAAGTAACATAGAGTAAAGCAACGTTTCCCCTCCCCCACCTATTGCTTATACAGTTTTCTCTCTCTTTTACAAACAATGACGCGGAAATCCCAGACAGTCATGATGTGGAAACTACAGGACCAAAAACAATCTCTCTGATAAGGTATGGTAGTTTTAATACTACAGTTAGCTACAGCTAACTACAAGTGGCTAACTGAGCAACCAGCCAGACCAAATAATTACTTTTTTTTTAGAATACAATTTTTGAGGGTAAAAAGGGAGAAAAAAAAGTATTATTGTACCAAATTTAGCAGGTTTTCGTTGTATATTTCTGGTAAAGTGTATGTAATTAAATTATTTATAACAATAACAATAAATAATAGTCATTATATTTTAACTTTATTAACATAGCCTGATTCTAAAAAAATTTGTAAATTCGATGATTTCATGGAACTGAATTTCCCACTTTTGTTTTCCTGAGCTTTGTAGCTGTGCAGCCATGTTGTTTTTAGAGACTGATACCTTTCTGTTTTAACAAGACATTCATTGTTGGCATTTTTGAACGGACATTTCCTAAACGTTAACATTTTTACAAACTCAGGGCTGTTGATTCTAGGAAGGCGACACTTCGAGGTGACAGTAATCCTGATTGTGTCCACATATGAGCATCCACGGCTCCACTGGTGTTAAATTCAAGACTTTAAACTGTCTTGTTATTCTTTCAGTTGTAACTAAGCCAGTTCATCTCTGCTTATCCCTTAAATCCTCATGGAAGCAGTGAAGATGGACAGCCTCCCTGACAGCACTGTTGATCTAAATCTAAACTTCTGACCAAGAGACACAATAAAAGTGAGAAAGTTGTTATTTCGTGTTCCTCACTTTCCGTTATGAACCCAGCAGGACAGCTTGTCTCGAGGTGAGGGAGCAGAACCAGACTCCGGCCTGACCTTCCTCCACACGTATTTACCGTCTGTCAGGTCAACACAGAACATCTGTCCAAAGACAAACAGTTATCGTTCTTATTAACTGTGTTAAATCACCATTAATCTACCACTTATCAGGTTGATGAGGGTTGATCATGTGATCACAAAAAAAGCAAATGTGCAAGTTACCAAACCTGGAAACAAACAAGGACATTCAAATATTTTTACAAAAATCGCCGTTGTGTTACTACATTTAAATTAGCTGAAAGGAGTGTTATACAGTCCCTTGATAAAGTATTCATAACCCTTGAGAGGAGGACATGGAGAGGACGGACCATCTGCAGAGCTACCAGGACATGGACGTCCACCTGGACAGACAGGAGAGCTTTAATCTGAGAAGCAGCCAAGAGGCCCATGGTAACTTGGAGGAGCTGCAGAGATCCATAGCTCAGGTGGGAGAACCTGTTGATGCAACAACTATTAGTAGAGCTCTCTACAAATCTGGCCTTTACAGATTTATAGACAGGAAAGGTCTAAGTCATGTTTGCTGCCTGCCACGATTCAAGGTTGTGAACAGAGCAAACCTGGTCAGATGAGACTAAAATTGAACTTTTTGACATTCATGCAAAATGCTGTGTGCAAGCCAACACTGCACATCAGCCTGAACGCACCCTCCTGGTGGTCAAGCATGGTGGTGGCAGCATCATGCTGTGGCGATGCTCGTATATATATATAGTAGATTTATTACATTTACCGGCAGCTAAAGCGGACTTTATAACCTAAATTTTGAGGCTGTTGAAGTAGGTCAGCTGCTTGTGTAGCTGCTGTTAGCTAACGCTGCTCTGGTGTAAAAAGCCTTCAATTAAACGCATCTTTATATATATATATATATATATATATATATATATATATATATATATATATATATATATAAAATAATGAAGTAAATGTATAATAATAGAGAAAAATGTAAACAAAAAAGGAAAAATATGAGAACAAAAAATGTACAAATAATAATAAAAATAACAAAAACAAAAAAGGTACATTTAATGATAATAAAAACAAAAATGTAAATAAACTAATATTACTACTACTAATAATAATAATGATAATAGATTCCTGGCAATCCAACAACCCAAGAAATCCAGATCATCCTCCTTGGAAGTGCACACGTCATCAGAAGGTCGCTCTCCATAACTTAACCCTGAAATTGCCTCAGAACCATAGATTGATTGGGGCATCTCAGCAAAGTCACACCCATATACCAAAACATACAAATAAATAATAATAATTATAGTAATAATAATAATAAAGCAAATAAATATAATAATAATATAGAAAAATAATACAAACAAAAAAGGTAAAAATATGAAGAAAAAAAGGACATGAGACTGTATAGAAAGGGCAAATTCACAACATAAGAAACAACACAAGCTTTTTTCAAAGAAAAATTGACAAAAAAACTGAAACCATGTAAAATCTTCCTTTCACATTAATATTATGCTTCCTGTTTGTCAGTCAAGGGACTGTATAAACACTTCACCACTATGCATCTAATTCTACCTGTTGTGGGGAAAAAAAATATTTAAATATAACTTTAAAAAATCTGGAACCTGATTGGTCTGTCCGCTGTCATCACATCCTCCAAATATGTACATGTTTCCGTTCAGGGAGGAGCCACAGGTCCCAGACATGGGGGGAGGGACGTCCCCTGTCATGTGAAACACCTGCCTTCAAACCAGAAACAGAACCAGTGACAAAAACTACATTCACTGCTGTCAGAAAACAGACATGACAGCAAATAGCTGGAAGGACAGCAGATTCTTACCATATCCCTGCGTCTAAGTCGTAGACCCAGATTTCATCGCTGGGAATAAAAACCTCTTCATCTGCAATCGACTGCAAAATAAAACAGGCTTATTACTTACTGGCGTCAATCCGTGAAACGTTGATTACGATTTCGTTGTACGGTTTGTTTACAGATACGTAACGGAAGAAGGAATTGAAGATGTACCATCATTTAATTCCCATGAATGGCAATTTGGTACCAGGCTTAAACGAACACTGGTCACTTCGTCTGTTTCTGTTTGGCTCGTTTTGACCTGATTTATTCGGCAAGAAAAGGAGTCAGTTTGTACCAAGGGGCCAAACTCCGCCCGCCAAATGAGAAGCCAGTGCGGAAGTGACAAAAACTGCTGTTCCCCCCCTCATCCACTAGGGGCTGGCTGCAGAGAGGAGCAAATTCCCATTGACTCCCATGTTAAAAAGGCCAACTTCACAGCAGAAATAAACAGCCTGGTTTAAAAAAAACATTTTAGGTTTAATAGGTCAAGTTTATCGTCATGACGACTCTGAGGGGTGTGAATTTTTTTTTATAACTCCTCCGTTTAGATGTAATTTAAGTTTGAAATGATGAATAATAAGGGGCGTGTCCTGTTGATTGACAGGTCTCAGATGAGCCGTTAGCGCTAGCGCTGGTGGCTAGCGGCTTGCGCCAGGGAAGGCTTTCAGCCTCGGCCATTTCTTTTCCCTGAACTTGACCATCAGTTGCGTCCGCAATGTTTATTTGTGTCTGGATGTTAATCGTGTTCTTATTGGACAAAGATGGCTGCTGTGGTATTGATTACACTAACAGACCGTCCAAGAAGTCTCTGCTCCGTTTTTTTGTTTTGTTTTTTGGTAAATAAAATTATATTTCTGCTGTGCCTTTAAGATAACGCAGCTTGGTCAAAAATGGGTTGAAATGATCACATTTCTTCTTTACTTTGCATATTGATTAATAAAACTTGTTGTAATTGAAATTCAAATAGTTTTAGTGAAAGTTATGGACCAACGAGGCTTCATGATTTTATTTGACAAAATTATTGAATCAACCTAGAAGGCAGACGGTGTAGCAGAGGCGCTCAACTGTGGTTTTCTGGCTAAAAGCGCCCGCTAACCTCCGTTAGCTTCGGTTAGCTCCAGGTTAGCTCAGTTAGCTTGTAGCTACATCAGCTCAGAGTCTCAATCATCTGCCCCCACCCTCACAGCCCCACTCTCAGCTCCACCTCTTTGCTCATCTTTTGTATTTTCCGTGCGTGACAAGACGCCTGACGCAGCCAAGATGGCGGTGGTGGAAACCGCCCACTGGGCTTCAATTCAGCTCTTCAGAAACCCACGGGTGATGTTACGGAGGCTCCGCCCATCTTATATATACAGTCTATGGTTTGTACCCACCAGGGGACGTTTTATTCTGCTTTGACAGCCAACTGCTCTAGGTAACTATCTGTATCCTGATCAAAGGTCCACATGTGAAGAAATGTGGTTATTATGAGTAATATTTTTAGTTTCATCTGGGCTCATATTCTTATTTTTATTAAGTAGACTGTCCCAAACAGGGATCAGAACCAAACTAAAGGAAAATAGGGTGCAAAACAAAGTTTAATTTATTTATTTTTAATTTACATGGTTGTTTGTAACATGGTAAAGCATAGAAATAATAACTCAATCCCCTTATGGACGAGTGAAGCTAATAAGCCTCATAGTTGTTTCATTGAGAATACAGCCAAGGTCGTGTATGATTTCCATAAATGTTGGTTGGTGCCTATGAACTAAGGAAACTATTAAAAGTGCTTTGATGTCATATATATATATATATATATATATATATATATATATATATATATATATATATATATATATATATATATATATATATATATATATATATATATATATGTATATGTCAGAAAATAGAGATACGCCAATATATTGTGATATTTTATGTCACAATATTGTATAGATATTAAAGAGCAAAAGGCAATGTCTCGAATTTAGTTTTTGTTTCATTTAGAATTTTTAATTATCCATTAATGATGACAGTAATTTTAAAGTAATTTACATTTTTTGCTATAAATAAAGGACAAAACCGGAAGCTGTTGATTTTTTCCCCCAGGAAAAACAGTCAGTCTCTTCAGTCAGAGGCTTCAACAGTTTCGCTGCAACACAGACTGCTACAGGAGATCCTTCCTATCCAAAGCCATCAGGATCTACAGCAACTCCTTGAAGAATTAAATAGTATGAGCTACAACAACACTTAATTTCTCTCTGGGATCAATAAAGTATTTTTGAATTTAATTTTTCTGAATAATAGAGGGATTATTTGTTCATCAACACTTCCTGGTTACCACTGTTATTATTTGCAGTTATCTTGCAGCTGCAGTGTTGGTTAGCTATGTTAGCTTGTTTGTTAGCCAAGACTTACCTGATGTGAAGTGATCGCCGCATATCGTTGCATTTTTAATCATCTGCTCGTTCCAATCACTTGTTCTGATCATTTGCAACCAAAGATGTCTTTTGTTTGCCTTAAAAGGGGCGAGTTGATGGCATGCACATTTGTTGTTTTTATCAAAGGGACCAACAGCACAAGACATCATTGCGTCTCTTTCTGCAGACTACACGTGCCACAGAGCAGGGAGTGACGTAGACCGATAATCCGTCTATCTGGCCTGCGACTGAGAAAAGACGTTCACATGGAACCACAGAGGCAGTTTGGGTCTGCAATGCTGTTTACGTGAGAAGCGAGCCCTGAAAGCAGAGCAGGTTGAATTGTGGAATAAACAGGGCGGATCATTCTGTGCAGAATTGCGTTTAAAAAGATTTATCGTGTTAATTCTACAAATTAATCGACCTGCGTTAACGTGTTAATTCTGACTGATTATTATACATTTACTTCATTATTTTATATTATATATATATATATATATATATATATATATATATATATATATATATATATATATATATATATATATATATATATATATATATATATATATATATATATATATATATGTGCGCGTGTGTGACTTAAGAAAGTAATTTCAATACAAACAACATTCCAATCAGTTTAAAGTTTTAGCTAGTAAGGAATCCCAGCAGATTGCATCGAGTCATTTAGTCTTCTGCAACAAATGTATCAGAATAGACATCATCTGGCCGCATTTCTAACAGTTATTTCTAATTTTGGGTTTGAAGCCTTTTAGCGACACTAGACAACTAAGGAATGAATATTAGCAATACTAGTGTTAATAGGCGATATCTAAAATCTAGATATAATTGTAGAAATTGTAAATCATGTGCAATCAAAGGAATAGGCTACTTTACAAAATATTTAAAAAATAATGGTAAGAAAATGATTAATTACATAAGTACATACCCTAATAAAATATGTCTTATCGTGAAACGGGATAAAAAAATTTGGGATAGTACAACAAAGGGATCTTTCCATATTTAGCTGTATTTAAAACACTATTGATGAAAAAGCAATGGTTATATATCTTTTGACACAATTTCAAAGTCTTGCCTGAGCTATACCAGCATCAATAACTAAGATTGAAGAGTCGGTTTCATTCCTTAAGTGCCTAGTGGGTCTAATTAGCATTGAACCTAAATTTACAGCAATGGTAGCAGGGATGACCAAATTGATCATGTCTAATTAATTTAACTTCTGGTTGACAGCAAAAACACTATGAAGAAAAACATTTTATACAATTGGACATAAATTCAGTTTTCAGTTTCAACTTTGCAGTTAATCCTTGTTTGCTGATTAGCAATAATGGTTTACATAAAATAAAAACTGTCCACTTTAACAGCTTACCCTTTTTATCACATGAAAGTTGTGTTAAGACAGCTAAGCTAAGAAGGTTAATTTATTGACTTCATGTGCAAGAATGTTTAGTACAACTAATACATATAGATATATATAGACCCATGTTGTACAGTACTTGTGAAGTTACAATGGGTGTTATGGTTTTACAGTACTAAGTACATATTTTTTATTAGGCAATGTGCAAAAGTAATCAGAGTATTCTACTGTTTTGGAACTATCTTAAAATAATGTTGCATTTGTTATAAGAAATGTTAAAATAGCATAATTTATATATTGCTCTTTATATACGTTCGTAATGTATTTGTTCAGAAAGTTTTTTACACCTACAATAAAAGATGCTAATGCACCCTTACCAAATCCTGATAATGATAACGCATTTTAATGATTCACAGTTACATGATACGCCATCTTTCATTCTTGCTGTTTGCCTTTAGCTCAGTCAGAATCCACGTCCAGCACAACTACCTCCATCCCTGCTACATCAGGCAGCGATACTTTCTTCTATCCAGGGATCCTTAATAATGTCTTAGGATACAGAAACGTTGTATCCTCTAATTTTATTTGTAATAATGTGATGTGCTGTATCGCTATTTTAAATTCTAATTAATGTTTACATTTAAAACATGCTGATATGAACTATATTTTGTTGATTTCTAGTTAAAGTTGTATATATTTCTTATTAAACCTGCTGTTGATTGCTGTGCTTTGTCAGCCTTTAGATTTTGAATGTTCAGTGTTTACATTTTGGGGGAAATGCTGCTATGAATATACGAATAAAAAGAAATGTTTGACATTTTTTTGTCAGTGTTGGATTCTATATGCATGAGGAAACCTGGTTAAAGGGGCCCCTTGGGATTTTTAGCTTGGGGCCCCAACAGATCCTTGCAGCGCCACTGACTGGGTCCCTTGGGTTTGGTGCATAGACTGGATATAAATGGTTATGTGACATATTTGTGTATTTCCCTCACCATGTAGCCCCCCCACACATACAGCAGGCTGTCCGCCACCACGGCCGTGTGTCCGCTCCTTTCCCGGGCCACCAGCTCCGAGCAGTGCCGCTCAAAGGCGGGGTCCATCCTCCGTCAGCTGTGTTACCAAAAGGCAAGAGACGTTTTTAGTTTGTTTTTATCAAAAACATATTTACACACAGGCGAAAGAGAAGAAATGCTTTTTAAACATGCTCACAGATTATTGTGCGTTTCCAGCTGCCGGGTTTCTTTTTCTCATGCTGGTAAATTCAGCATTTTCATTTTCCTCCCGAACCGCAACAACAACAAGTTCATCGTCTCCACAGTCAGCTGTGTAAACACTCCTACAAAATAAGATACAACATCCGGTCCTCTCCTTTCAGCGTAAAATCCTCCCAAATACCTTTCATTCAATTTGCTTACACACATATATGTATACATTTTATAATCCACAGTTTAAAAAAAAAATTTTTAATGAACTTAATCACTGTATAATTCTTATCTATGTGTAATAATGCATTCGTATATGTATGAAAATGTAACTTTTACAGTGAAATAGTTCTGCAAATGGTTAAATTTGTTGAAGGAAGAGAGCAGAAGGGTAAATAATGAGGGTCAAAGGGGAAACCTGTCTGGGTTCGTTCAGTTTATCTTTAGGTCAGCAAGCAAAAAAAAACAACCTTGTCCTCGTTCGCTGCATGCATTTATTTAAAGTCCAACGTGTCAATATAATGGATCTTTTTTTAAACAAGACATAATGCTCCCTTATGATAACTTTCTCAGTATAAACCTTGACCCTTCTGAGTGCACATCTTGTGTCTGCTTGCCTTTTAATGGATTCTTTGTGCAGAACTATACAAAAGGTGTTTGAACTATGTTTGCAACATTTATCTTTTGGGTTTATTTTGTTTTTAGGTATGCGACTTTATGATCTAAAGTAACTTTAACTAGGCCTTTACCGAAATCTTCCCTTTGTTGTGTTTTTACAATAGAATACAAACTTTAAACATCTTTATGGTATTTTAAGTCATCGCTGCCCAGCTTAGGGTGTTCAAGTTTAGTTTGTTAACTTTGCCCCATCTATTTGCGCTTCAGTATTTGTGGATTTTTCTGTGAAACATAACTCCAAATTATTCACTGAAGATATGCTTTCATAGAGCATATCGAAAACATTGGAGAGAAAATGCAGTTTGGTAACCTAAAGAACATAAAGACAATGCTATTTGACACACATTGGCTGGTGGTAGCAAAGCATCCAATCTAGTTAGCTGTACCCCCCAAAAAGTGGAAATAAGGAAGACTGTAAAAATTAGCTTTTACTGTAGTGCTAAGATGGTTTCCACTGTACATATTAAGGTACATTTGGTGTGTGTGTATAAATTAATTACATTTACTCTGTTAAATTTATTGAGCAACGTTTAGGAAAAAAGGTACTTTTAAGAATAGTTTTACTACACCGTACTTTTTACTTTTACTTGAGTAATATTATTGTGAGGTATCGCTACTCTTACTTGAGTAAAATTTCTAGATGCTCTACTGTGAGTAAATTCACTGAATTAAGAACAAACATGTTTAAAGAAAATAAACCAGACACAGATCTACAGTTTATTACAGGAAAGCACCTGTCGCTACACAAAACTTTATTTTTCTAATGCACTTTTCTATCTGTTGAGCTTGTTGTTCCATTTTGAGGTCAAGTGAATACATGGTAAACACCATACATTTTCTCTGGATGTACTTTTTTAGCTTGTTATAAGATATATCTACTTTAGCCACTGTAAGTATATGTATTATATTGAAAACAACTGACTTATAAAAGTGTTTCTTCTCCTTAAAATGTGTTATTTTGTAAATATGTTATTTATTTCTAATAATATTAATTTCATTTTGGTCTTTAAAATACCAGAACTTGCCCATAACATTTTATTTTTGTCTGTCTGATTAAATTAAAACCTGGGATCTTGGCTTGAATTGAACTCACTTTTATTTATTTTTATAATTCACTGTGAGAAAAGGTTATTACCTGTTAAAGACACTCAAGGTTTTAGTTTAACAATTAAGACTTTATGAAATTGGGTAACTTCTTTTTAAGTTAAAACGACAACAAAAAAACAACAAATCTTTAGGAATAAACTATAATCAATGCTCCTTGTGTAAAAGGTTTTCCTAGTTGATTTTCTGAACTATTATTTCAGCTATTTAGTCAGAGTACAAAAAGCCAAGAGTCACATAAGACAACCAGCCACAAATAACCTCCTAGCAAAACAATTTGCTAGCTATGGCTTTAGGTAGCTTAATAAATGTTAGTTCAAAAAAACCAAAGCTTTTATCTTTGACTTTTTGATTAATTGTTGTGTTTTTAAAATCTAATAACTTTCAAACTTTCATTAGGAAAATAACTCCAACATGACAAATTACCAGAGGCAGGTAGCAACTACGGTAGTTACATTTATGTGAGTAATTAAAAAAAATAAATATATATATATTTTTCTATGCTGTACTTTTTACTTTTACTTGAGTAATATTATTATAAACTATCTCTACTCTTACATGAGCGAACATTTTTTTTAAACCAAAAATACAGCAGACACACACACACTCACACAAGTCCCTATTTCTACCCATATTAGGACTTTATATTGACTTCCATTCATTTTAATAGCTACATTTATGCCTAACCCAAACCATTACCAGTTTATTCCCGACCCTAACCTTAACCAAAACATAACTCCCACCATACCTCTAAACCACCCCTAACCCTAAAAAAGGGGGTCACGCATATGAGGACCAGGCTTTGGTCCCTACAAGGTCCATCGGTCCTCAGAAGGTTAGAGAATATTCCAGAAAAGGTCCTAAGTAGGATAGCAATACAAGAACACACACACACAATTTATTAAAGGAGACCTGGTGTTGCTACTCAAGCTTTGATTTACTAATTTCATGAATTGCATTTTGAGATCAAGTAAATATATAGTAAACTCCATAAATTGTCACTGGAAGTACTTTTTACCTTGTTCTAAGATATATTTATTCATTTCTTACTGTAAGGATTGGTATTATATTTTGACAGAAAAAATAAAATGACAGAAAGCATGTTTTCTCAGCTTAATTTTTTTGTTTTATAATTATGTGAATGTTTTTGTATCTTTTTTTTTTCATTTTAGTTTTTAAAATACCAGAATTTGCCCATAACTTTACAATTTTTGTCTGTGGGATGATAGAATTAAAAAAAATATTAGATCAGATACTCAAGTAGCCGTTTTTAACAAATACTTTTCTACTCTTAGTCGAGTATTTTTTTAGGACGGCTACTTTTAGCTGTTACTTGAGTAAAAATGTGTTAAAGTATTGCTACTCTTACTTGAGTAAAACATTTTGGGAATTAATAATTTAGCACAGGCACTCACCACGGTGCCAAACATTCGCACATTATTTTCGCGCTTTTATTTTGGTGGGGCTTGCTGTCGAGGAAGTGACGCAATGTGGGTGGGAGTTGGCATTTAGCGCCAAAGTCGAGCTGCGAGAGGAGGAATCATGGATGCTTCTCGCAAAATAAAGACTAAGTTTTCCGCCGGCTTCAAGATGAGAGGTCTCATCCTTCGACCGTATGTATTATTTGCTCATTGAATTGTATTTCATGTATTTTTATCTATTTTATTTTTACCCGACGTTGTTTTGTGTCCTTGTAGTCATGTTTGAAACCTCTTAGGGTCACTTTGCAGGCAGGAGCAGCCTGGCGCTGTGGTGAACCCACAATAAATAGAAAATATCAACGAAAAGTTCATTAAGTTCAAAGGTCCAACTCAACATGTTGAAGCTCCTAAATTATATACATTCATTACATACAGAGTGATATATGTCAAATGTTCAATTCTGTATTTTTTTATGCGAATAAAAAAAAAAAAAAAAAAAATTTCCTCCGAAAATGTAAATCTTACATCAGACCTTTTAGTAAGGATCAATGGGAGGGCAGCAGTCACTAACAACACCCTCAAGAAGCTACATAGATAGCTGTTCAAGGGGTTCCATGCAAACATATCAGTGGAAAGGTTAGTGGAAGGAAAAACTGGCTAAGACTTTAATAAAAGCACTTTTAGGAGATAACCTTGACGTTCTTTTCTTTAATCTCACTTTACTTCATTTATTATTCCCTTTTCTGTTGTGTGTGCGGCAGGGAAGCCAGCCGGTACCTGGCCGAGGTTCTGGAGTCGGTGGATACCTCCGAACTCGACGATGTTGTCGAGAGGGTCCTCGATGCGGTGGAGAAGCAGCCATGTAAGTTCAGTCTGATGATGGTGAAGGTGAAGATGAGTGCCTGCCCTGCTCCTGACCATGCTGTGCCTCCGTTCAGTGTCTTCTAGCATGATCGAGCTGTCTGTGGTGGAAACCGCCGTGCAGGACTGCACTCAGGCCTGCGATGAAACCATGTAAGTGTGTGTGTGTATATGTAATGTTGTTTTAGTTTTTAGTCCAGATTGGGCGACGAAAACCCATGTGGTGCGTCTCTCCTCTGATCCTAAATTAACAAACTTGCTCATATTTGGTTTATTGTCCCTCAAACAACCACTTTCCACGTCGCTCTCATAGTGAAGCGTGCAGCGGACGATCACAACGTCGTGTAGATATCCATCCGTTAAAGCACTCTGATACATCGCTATCAAAACATCACACACAGAAGGCTTTGTTTTTTCCCCAACCTGACCCACTGTCCTAGAAGCACTTACACTTTAATTAAATACAAATATCCCCATAACATTACCTGCTTTTTTTTTTTACTTATCTACAGTAATAAAATAAACATAGAGGGAATATTTTTAAGATGCTATCACAATTCAGCTTAAGGTTCGGTTGGGCAGGCAGTGTTAAATCTTCAAACAATAATTTCATATTCAGCCACGAATCGCGTTCACAATAGAATTAGCTCAAAATAGCAAGAGATCGTCCTTCCAGGCTCTTTTTAAGCATTGATCGTGGCCAAAGCAACACCTTGGGTCACCCACATTTGGGACAGAAAGCTCAAGCTAACATCCAAGCTGGTAACCGTAAACTTCAGGAACATCCATTGTATTTAAAAATGTTTTAATTTAGCTCAAAACGAACATTTCTGATCACTAGAATTAGGCCAGGAGCTTGTAGGCAGCTATAGGGGCGTTTATCCAAGCATTAGTGGGAGAGTATATCAATATTTAACCTTCTCTCATATTGCAGCATCAGACTCTTGTTTATTAAACCAGTGCAGTAGTTTGTTGTGTAATCATTCCTATAGAATAGAATAGAATAATCCTTTATTGTCACACAAAGGGGGAAATTCAGCTGTAACAGCAGCACAGTTACAAGCAATAGAAGCATTTAGATTTACACAAGAAAAGTACAAAAAACAGAATTAAGAATAACATGTGTACATTGAGGGCAAAGTTACAAAACCAAAGTACTGTGCAGTTATTAAAAATAAAATTATATACTCTGATTTAAATGTGCAACTGAGTAGGATCATTTATCAAATATATGTACAGAACGTGCACGTGTAGTTGTGCTGTAAAAAAGTAAACGTATCATTTACAAGAAGTTAAACAATGTAAAACAGATGTGCAAATAACAGCAGCAGAAATGTTACTTATAGTGAGATAAACAGTGAAAATTGTAAACATGTAAACATCATCGGGTTTGTTGGGAGCAGCGATGGTTATAGAGTAGGGATGTGAGCAAATATCAATATATTATGATTTTTCATGTCACGAAATTCAAAAGCAATGTATTGATTTTTGTGTGTGATTTTTTTAGAATTTGAATGGAACCAGTAATGATGACAGTCATGTTTGGAGTAAAATAAAATATATAACTGGTAGTTTTGTGGCTGTTTTCACCTTCTTTGCTCCAGTGGATCAACTAGATCTAGTGATAACAGTTTTTCTACAGTTAAATTCAGTTTTAAAAATCACAATATATCGTATCGTATCGCCAGATTTTTACCAACACACATCCCTCCCTCTCACACTCACCACACTGGTAGCCGCCTCCCCACACACACACCACAGCATAACAGCTTCAAAAGGACTTACCTTTCAAAATCTCATGCATTGGTCACATCTATAAAATAAATATGTTAATTTAATGAATTTTTCTTCCATAAACACATACGCAGAAATATGGAAATTCATCCGTCTTGTCAGGCTGCCTTTCCAGTGGTATTACAAAACCATTACATTTATTTTATCTCCTGTTTGGCTGAAAACATATCGAGCAACGACTTCTATCAGAGAAAATATATTTTACATTTCATTAGTAAGTCGTGGTTATTGACCTAGAAGACCGTTTCCCACACTGTTCTGTGCATGTTGTGGAGTACAAAAGTTGTTGTGTTTTTTGTTTTTTTGGGGGGGGATTTGAATGGAACCATTGATGATAACAGTAATTTTTGTAGTAAAATTAAAAGTATGACTGGTAGTTTGTGGCTGTTTTCACCTTCTTCATTCCAGTGGATCAACTAGATCTAGAAATAAAACTAAATGTGTTAAAGTATGAAACAGGTTGGAGTGTTTAGAATGCTGGGACAGTTTCTATACAGTCAAATTGAGTTTTAAAAATCCCAATATATAGTCTTACTCATAGTATCGCGATATATCTTATCGCCGCATCCTTACCAATAAAGATCCCTATGCCATAACTTTCTCCAGCTGAATAGAAACAAAACTGAAGTGATTATTTTTGGACCCAAGGAGGAACAATCAAGAGTCAGCACACAGCTTCAGTTAATCCAGCTAGAAACTACTGATCAGGCCTGAAATCTAGGTGTAATAATGGACTCAGACCTGAACCTCCAGGGTCACATAAAGGTCAATAACAAGGTCAGCCTTCTATCACCTGAAGAACATTTCTAGGATTAAACGACTGATGTTGCAACAGGACCTAGAAAAACTCATCCATGCGTTTATCTTTAGTCGGATTGATTACTGCAACAGCGTCTTCACAGGTCTGCCTAAAAAGTCAATTAGACAGCTGCAGCTGATCCAGAACGCTGCTGCTCGTGTTCCTCACTAGAACCAGGAAAGTAGAGCACATCACCCCAGTTCTAAAGTCCTTACACTGGCTCCCTGTAGCTCAGAGAATAGACTTCTAAATACTCCTACTAGTTTGTAAATCATTGAATGGTTTGGCACCAAAATATGTTGGAGACCTGTTGTTACTATAGCAAACCCCCCCCCCCCCCCCCCACCAGACCAATCAGGTCCTCTAATTCCAGTCTCCTCAACATGCCTAGACTCAGAACCAAACATGGAGAAGCAGCTTTCAGTTTCTATGCTCCTCTTATCTGGAACAAACTTACAGACAAGCTACTGAAACTCTGACTTCTTTTAAATCACAACTAGAATGTATCTGTTTAGATCTGCCTTTGAGTGATGCTTTCATGTATCATATGTTTTGTTTATGCTTCTTGCTGTTTTTACTTTATATGCTTTGTCTGTGTTTTACTGCTATTTTTACTTTATCACTTAATCATGTAAAGCACCTTGAATCACCTTGTTTTTGAAAGTGTTGCTATACAAATAAAACTGCCTTTGCCTAATATAGAGTCTTAACAGCTGCTGGGAGGAAGGACCTGCGATAACGCTCCTTCATGCACCGAGGATGCAGCAGTCTCACTCAAGTTCAGCGACTTTAAATCATCACATTAGTTTCTGTGAAGTAGCAGCGGCGATTGTTATCTAAGGAAGTGAAAGTTAGAATGCGGTGTGTGTAACTTCTTCTACGTTCTCCTCCTAGAGACAACGTCTTCAACATCATCGGAGCGTTTGACGTGCCCAGATACATTTACAGCGTGGAGAGGAAGAAGTTTGTGCCGTGAGTCTTTAGCTGGGCCGCTCGGCATTTCTGTGTTGCTAAGAGGGGAAAAAAAGAAAGCCCTCCTTCTTCTTCTTCTTCCTCCGGTTTCTCCGTGCAGCATCAGCATGACGAGCCATCCGGCCCCGAGTCTGTGTGGTTTGGCCAGGGATAAAGCTGAGCTCTTCAGGGAGCGCTACACCGTCTTACAGCAGGTCAGTGACATCCGGGTCGTCGTTGACATAGACATGTATAAAGAATAGACCCCAAATCGGCTGCTCTGAGACAAGCAATGCGGCCGCCATCTTGGACAGGCATTCCCATCCGCAGACTTCCAACATAACAGCAGCAGTTATTACAAGATGGCTCAATAATGTGTGGCGTACTCGTGTTCAAATCAGGAGACTGTTGAGAGTAGGGCTCGGGGGGGATAACTTTTCACAAGAAAGACTGAATATTTTTTGTATTTCGTAAATATAATACTCTAAGCGAAACCTTAGCTAGTTAACGTTAAGTACAGTAAGAAGGCTGAGACTTTAATAGTTTATTTTTAAACCACTGACTTAGATTACATCTGACACAAGAATGCTACTGTAGAAATAAATATTTGTTTACTGGTATAAAATCTTGTATTCACCCATC
The DNA here is from genome assembly GCA_963556495.2 of Valencia hispanica. NCBI lineage: Eukaryota > Metazoa > Chordata > Actinopteri > Cyprinodontiformes > Valenciidae > Valencia > Valencia hispanica. The sequence goes on from OY747720.1 coordinate 3,326,226, forward strand.
CGACCGTTGAATAGATTGCAAACAAGCTTACTGATCATTTTAGCAGCTTTGCATCATCAACAGAAATATTTTTAAAAAATAAAGGTTCTAAGAAATCTGATAGAAGTAAATAGGAAAATTTGAATAAAATGGGAAGATATATATTTATAGTAATAGAATTGACGAATGTCATGATATAGATACATATAATGTAATATTATATGAATATAGATATATATATAATCTGTATATTAGCCTATATATCATCTATATCTATTATACTTGTATATATCATTAAAATGGCTGAGTAGTACTTTCTGCTTCTCTATCTTATAGCACTGTGTGTTTTGCATACATTTCATGAGTAAATTAGAACATTCTATTACTGTTAAGCCAATGAATATAGAAACAGGCCGAACCATCTGTCCTGTATCATAGCAAAATGTTTGCAGTTAGCAGACAAAAAAACGCATGAAAATCAGTTTAGTATTTAGCGAGTTATGATTTAATAAATGCACTGACGCTTCATTGCGTCTGCCAAACAGATTACAAAGTGGAGCGGGGGGAAACCGGCCCAAGATGGCCGCCCCACAGCTCATCAGCGCCAATAGGCAGTAGCGGTCAATGCGGTGTCTATTCTTTATATATGACTATGGTTTTAACGTCGCAGCCTGCCGTTGCCTGACGTGACGTGGACGTGTTGTTTTCTTTAAAGCGGACGCATCGCCACGAGCTGTTCACGCCGCCGGCCATCGGAGCCGCCGCGGAAGAGGGACAAAACAAGTTTCAGGTGCGGGATCTAGAATGGAGCTGGGTTGCTGGAAGGGTGAAAACGGTTTAGTCTGACCTTCTTCCTCCTCCCCGTTTCCCGTAGCTGAGGACGATTGAGGCGTTGCTCGGCAGCACGGCGAAACTGGGAGAGGTGATCGTACTGGGAATGATCACGCAGCTAAAAGAGGTGAGGTGTAAACGAGCCGAAAGAGTCGTTTCCCCTCCTCCTAGAAGGGATAAAACGACGGGGAACATCTGAAACTATCTGCTGACATTTTGCTTTGTTTTTGTTTTGTTTGTAAAGGGTAAATTTTACCTGGAGGACCCGAGCGGAGCCGTACAACTGGACCTCTCCAAAGCAATATCCTTTGATCAGTTTCAGTTTGTCCACAGGTTTAACATCTCCTTTTTTTTTCCTGAGCTCCTGCTTCACCAGTTTCATAACGGCCTGTACACGGAGTCCTGCTTTGTTCTGGCAGAAGGTAAGATTCATTTATCGCCCCTTTTACACCTGTAGTAGTGGGAAATGTGCATTCCTTCATTCTTAGCCAGACATGACGTCTTTTAGGGACTGGGACCGATGGCGGTCTCACCCAGCCCAACCTTACTTTTTATCTTGGACCCAAGTTATTTTGTTCCGACAGGACAAAACGGGCCTAAGCATGGATCTGGGTCGGACGTCAGGCTAACGTCAATTTCTGGAATAATCTATGGATTGTGTTTTGAAAAGCATGGTTAAAGACGTCAGATATGATATCCAGCCAGAACGGTGCCTGAAGTGTTTAATTGTATACAAAGCGTGAGGTCAAAGGTCTGGACATCCTGTTAGGATGCCAGGTTCTGTTGTCCCCCATTTTCTCCTTCATTGACGCTTTTATTGTGTTGTGGTGTTTGCATAATGCTGGGGAACGTTTTCTACCCTTCTTCTGACTGATACCTTTACGGGAATTTCAGCACCATCCAACCAGGACAGACAGGAGGCAGGAACAAAGTATTTACTGGAGAGCATTTATGAAATTATACAGAATAGGACTGAATATATCGATTTATCGAATTTTTTCAATTTATGAGGGATGAATTTTTGGAATATCGTATCGGGGGGGGACATTTCACAGATGCACCTCTTGGGTTTCCGTAGTTCAAAGTGAGTCAAAGTCAGCCCGCCCGAGGCCTTCCATCAAATATTTTCTTCCATTTGTAATTTCTTTTTAACAATATAAAGGGATTCATATCAAAGGCCTAACCTCCTTTAGTTTTTCCAAAATGGTTGCATAATGTCCAATGACATGTTCACCTTTTGAAATTAAATCTTTAAATCAAAAACAACGTAATGATTTAAATAGTACCAGGGACTGTTTAAATATTTACAAAAATAGTATATCGTGAAATTAGGCCTAGGCGATATGCCCTCAAATCTTTATTGCGATATAATCTAAAGGATGTCCGGTAACGATATCTATTGCGATATATTCTTTTCTTTATATATGTCAAAATGATTGTTTATGAACATTTCCACTCACTTTCCAGATACACTGCAGCCGAACAACTTCAAAAAAGTTTAGAACGCCATTTAAAGAACATATATTTTTGCTAAATGCATTTAAAAAATATTTAAGTCTTTTTCCCAAAAAATGCAACACAAAAATTGTCAACATAAATAAAGTTGTAGATATTTTAAATAAATTAAAAAGCCAAATGTTATGAAAACACAAAAGTTCAAAATTGCCCACTTTCCTGGTTACTTATTTATAAATTTAATATCGCACAAAAATAAACCTGCACATATTTGAATTAAAAAGGCTTCAAGTTCAACGGGTTTCTTTGCCGTTAAATGGAAAACACTCAACATTAGTACTTGTCCTCCTTGATGACATCATCAAAATGCGCAATCGTGGTATCGTCTAAATCTCTACCTTTAGCTAACTTTATATCATTTCTACCTCATACCTTCTATATTGCCCACTGCTACGTGATATATCGACTGATAAAATATAACATATTATATATATAATAAAAAATATCGTGATAAAACATTTTTCCCATATTGCCCAGCCCTAACACAGAGTAAACTCAAGGTACCTGCGCGTTTAGCAGGGGTCTGCAGACTTCTGACAGACGCTGTGTTTGATCCCGTCGGGATGAATCCCAGCTTGTTTTAAATCCTTAGAAAGTTTGTTTAGAACAAAGGAAACCTCATAGTTCTTCTGGAGATTTCTTTGTGATTTTATTTATTTTTTTGATCGACTCTGATACAGTTGGACCCTTCTGGGGTCCAGCTTCCTACTGATGCCCTGGAGAGGATTGCTCGATGGTTGCACAGAGTTTCCTGCTGCACTACGAATATTTTTCATGTTTATTCTCTGGAATGGGAAGAAAAAGGAGCAGACGGATGGTCAGATTGATGCATTTCTGTCTCGTCTCTGTCTTGCAGGTTGGTACGAGGACGCTGTGTTCCACGTCAACGGCTTTGGATTCCCACCAACGGAGCCTTCGTCGGCTACAAGGTCTGTGTAGCTCTGCATTTAAAGTATTCCTACATCAGATATGTGAGCTAAAACGTCCTCTTAGTTTCTTCCCCCCCAGTTTTTATCAGCATTAAGCACCCATGGTGTTTACTCCGAACGCAGGGCGTACTACGGCAACATTAACTTCTTCGGGGGTCCGTCCACCACCTCGGTGAAGGCGTCCTCCAAGCTAAAGCAGCTGGAGGAGGAGAACGAAGACGCCATGTTCGTGATCGTCTCTGACGTCTGGCTGGACAGCGTCGAGGTGACGGAGAAGCTCAACGTTATGTTCTCAGGTCCGGTCCGCAGGTCAGAAATGCGTCCGCTAACGGGATGGCGGCCACGTTCTCACGCGGTTCTTCCTCCCAACAGGATATGCTGCTCTGCCTCCCACCTGCTTCATCTTCTGTGGAAACTTTTCTTCTGCTCCTTACGGGAAGACTCAAGTGAAATCCCTCAGAGGTAAAAAGACCTTGTGGTGCCTCGAAATCTTTCTTTTACTGATCTTTCATGTCGTTAAGTTCCTGCAGAATCCCAAAAAAAACGTTGAAAGGTCTCATTCACTCGTCTTTTCAATAAATTTGCTGTGGTTTCTAGTTTTTAATGTGGAAAGAAATCCTCTCTCGCTCCTGTTTCAGGAAGTGCAAGTGAGTGGGTGGGGGGAAACGTCAGGATAATGAGTGTTACTCATTAATATTCATGACATGCAAACGTCTCACCTCTGATTGGCAAGATTACATGTTAAGTCTGTGGTTGAGGCCGTCAGAGTCTCTGTGGCGCTTTGTGTGCTTTGGCTGCGGCAATTTTTGAAGCTTTTGCTGCTTTCCAAGTTTCAAAGCGGCAAAAGCCAGCAACTCAGAAGTTCAGCTTGCTGAACTTTCGGCATCGTCCCCTGAGCATCAACCAATCAGAGCGTCTCACTGTAGTGACGTCACTACACATTTAAGGTAGCGCTGAAAGCGTACCTCATCCGCACGCGGCTCCTGGAGCAAATGGTTAAACTCTCCAAACTCAGAACGCCTCTCAAGAATGGGAGTGTATCCACAAACGATCCGACATTGTCTAGCTTTATTTAGCAAATTAAGCCAAGCCACTCTCTAAATATTATACGCCATTGTTTAAAACATCTGGCAACAGAGGAAGCCCCGCCCACGGGCTCTCTTTTTTTTGCTCAGCAAGTAGCGGGCTTTGCAAGCTTCAGGCTTAAAAATGTATACGCTTCAAACTAATCACTTTGTGAGCATTTTTTGATACCCACAAAACGTGCGGTGTGAACGCGGCAGCCGAGTTGCTAACGGTGCAAGTTACGAGCCGAGTTGCTAACACTACCAGCCAACTTGCTAACGGTTAGCTTCTATGAGTCTAGTTGCTAACACTTTGCTTCTACCAGCCCAGTTGCTAATGGCTAGCTTCTACAAGGCCAGTTGCTAACGGCTAGCTTCTACAAGGCCAGTTGCTAACGGCTAGCTTCTACCAGCCGAGATGCTAACACTTAGCTTCTACCAGCCGAGTTGCTAACACTTAGCTTCTACCAGCCGAGTTGCTAACACTTAGCTTCTACCAGCCGAGTTGCTAACACTTAGCTTCTACCAGCCGAGTTGCTAACACTTAGCTTCTACCAGCCGAGTTGCTAACACTTAGCTTCTACCAGCCGAGTTGCTAACACTTAACTTCTACCAGCCGAGCTGCTAACACTTAACTTCTACCAGCCGAGCTGCTAACACTTAACTTCTACCAGCCGAGCTGCTAACTTTTAGCTTCTACCAGCCGAGCTGCTAACTGTTAGCTTCTACCAGCCGAGCTGCTAACTGTTAGCTTCTACCAGCCGAGCTGCTAACACTTAGCTTCTACCAGCCGAGCTGCTAACACTTAGCTTCTACCAGGCGAGCTGCTAACACTTAGCTTCTACCAGCCGAGTTGCTAACACTTAGCTTCTACCAGCCGAGTTGCTAACACTTAGCTTCTACCAGCCGAGTTGCTAACACTTAGCTTCTACCAGCCGAGTTGCTAACACTTAGCTTCTACCAGCCGAGTTGCTAACACTTAGCTTCTACCAGCCGAGTTGCTAACACTTAGCTTCTACCAGCCGAGTTGCTAACACTTAGCTTCTACCAGCCGAGTTGCTAACACTTAGCTTCTACCAGCCGAGTTGCTAACACTTAGCTTCTAGCAGCCGAGTTGCTAACACTTAGCTTCTACCAGCCGAGTTGCTAACACTTAGCTTCTACCAGCCGAGTTGCTAACACTTAGCTTCTACCAGCCGAGTTGCTAACACTTAGCTTCTACCAGCCGAGTTGCTAACACTTAGCGTCTACCAGCCAAGCTGCTAACGGTCGGCTTCTACCAGCCGAGTTGCTAACTGTTAGCTTCTACCAGCCGAGTTGCTAACTGTTAGCTTCTACCAGCCAAGATGTGCTCTCCTCTCTCTGGCCCCCACCTTCCCGTATTCGGTCCCAAGCCAAGGTGGCCGTGGCCAGGATGCACTTCTTCTTAGATAACACGTTTGTCTCCTATTGCGCTCAGATTCCTTTTTGGTACTGAAGCGGGCAACGGGGGTGGGATGACAGTATGGCGTGCAGCACACAGGATCGTATTTCAAAAAGAGCGAGTTTTAAACGGTTTCTCGGTGAACGAGACCTTCAATAATATGTGAATCCTTGGTGTAAGTGGAAGGAAATGTGTGCGAAAGCTCAGATCTGAAGAGTTTGTGCGCAAACTTTGGGATTTGTAGAAAAAAAGTGACGGAAAAATGCGTGCAACTTTAAGCACAGTAAAATACTTGCTAACTACATTTTTTGTCTTGTTATTATTAATCACTTTGGTTGCTTTAACTGTAAAGCTCTGTAAAGATAAACATTGACCGTTTTTCCGTGCCTCCGCCTCACCCACAAGCAGCTCGATTACAGCCCGAGTGCGATTGGGCATCCTCGGCCTCTCGGTTGCCATGGTTACCCGTGAAACGCCACATTATCTGCCGGCTTTAGTCTACGCAGAACGCTGGAAATTGCGTGCAGCTGTGCGTACTCCAGGTTTTATAGATCGGAAGATTTCTTTGCGAAAGTAAAAACTTTTTTGAAAATTTTGCTTAGGTACGGTTTTAGTCAGGATTCTATGTAAACTTTTATAAGAGAGCCCCCAGACCTGAGGAGCTTGTGTGTTATCCAGTTCTCTAAAATGACCAGAAATCCAGTTTAGGGGAGGAAAAAAAATCAACCTTTAAGTAAAAATCTTATGTGCTTTTTTTTTGTTTTTTTTAAATATATATACTTATTTGAAGCTCCTTTTTTTTGTTTACTTTTTCCAGAATCATTGAAGACCCTTGCCGATATCATTTGTGCATACCCCAGCATTCACAGCAGGTATGGTCTCAGATTTCACAGATCGGCCTGCTGGATTTGGGATTATAAGGTCTGCTGATGTGTTTTCTCTGAACCCGCAGTAGTCGCTTCGTGTTTGTTCCCGGTCCCGAGGACCCGGGTCCCGGCACCATATTGCCCAGGTAGGTTGGCCTTCAAAGCCCGTCTGATCGCCTCTGTTGGCTTAAAGTATCTGAAGAGTTTTGTGTTTTTCTCAGGCCTCCGCTGGCAGATCACATCACGGAGGACTTCAGGCAGAGGGTGCCTTGCTCCGTGTTCACCACTAACCCGTGCAGGTGAACAAATATGAGGCTGTTGGCACGTGGAGGGTTTTGTTGATTTTGCTCTCGTTTTCGCATGAAATGACTGTAGAAGTGTGATCTGTGTCAGGATCCAGTACTGCAGCCAAGAGATCGTCATCATGAGGGAAGATCTGGTCAACAAGATGTGCAGGAACTGCGTCCGGCTGCCCAACAACAACCTGGACATCCCAAATCATGTGAGGTCTAACCAGAGGCCCACACAGAACAAACATTCACACCCCTTAAACTTCTTCATAATTCGTCGCATCAAAACTTGAATGCAGTTTAATCTGACAGACCAACACAAAGTGGTGCATGAATGTGAAGGGAAGGGTGCATGGGTTTGTATTCTGCCGAGTTTCACACCGCACGCTTTGTCGCAAAAACGCTCACAAAGCGACTAGTTTGACGCTAAGTGTTAGCAAATCGGCTGGTAGACGCCAGCCGTCAGCAACTAGACTCATGAAGCTAACCTTTAGCAACTAGACTCATAGAAGCTAACCGTTAGCAACTAGACTCATAGAAGCTAACCGTTAGCAACTAGACTCATAGAAGCTAACCGTCAGCAACTAGACTCATAGAAGCTAACCGTCAGCAACTAGACTCATAGAAGCTAACCGTCAGCAACTAGACTCATAGAAGCTAACCGTCAGCAACTAGACTCATAGAAGCTAACCGTCAGCAACTAGACTCATAGAAGCTAACCGTCAGCAACTAGACTCATAGAAGCTAACCGTCAGCAACTAGACTCATAGAAGCTAACCGTCAGCAACTAGACTCATAGAAGCTAACCGTCAGCAACTAGACTCATAGAAGCTAACCGTCAGCAACTAGACTCATAGAAGCTAACCGTCAGCAACTAGACTCATAGAAGCTAACCGTCAGCAACTAGACTCATAGAAGCTAACCGTCAGCAACTAGACTCATAGAAGCTAACCGTCAGCAACTAGACTCATAGAAGCTAACCGTCAGCAACTAGACTCATAGAAGCTAACCGTCAGCAACTAGACTCATAGAAGCTAACCGTCAGCAACTAGACTCATAGAAGCTAACCGTCAGCAACTAGACTCATAGAAGCTAACCGTCAGCAACTAGACTCATAGAAGCTAACCGTCAGCAACTAGACTCATAGAAGCTAACCGTCAGCAACTAGACTCATAGAAGCTAACCGTCAGCAACTAGACTCATAGAAGCTAACCGTCAGCAACTAGACTCATAGAAGCTAACCGTCAGCAACTAGACTCATAGAAGCTAGCCGTCAGCAACTAGACTCATAGAAGCTAGCCGTCAGCAACTAGACTCATAGAAGCTAGCCGTCAGCAACTAGACTCATAGAAGCTAGCCGTCAGCAACTAGACTCATAGAAGCTAGCCGTCAGCAACTAGACTCATAGAAGCTAGCCGTCAGCAACTAGACTCATAGAAGCTAGCCGTCAGCAACTAGACTCATAGAAGCTAGCCGTCAGCAACTAGACTCATAGAAGCTAGCCGTCAGCAACTAGACTCATAGAAGCTAGCCGTCAGCAACTACTCATAGAAGCTAGCCGTCAGCAACTAGACTCATAGAAGCTAGCCGTCAGCAACTAGACTCATAGAAGCTAGCCGTCAGCAACTAGACTCATAGAAGCTAACCGTCAGCAACTAGACTCATAGAAGCTAACCGTCAGCAACTAGACTCATAGAAGCTAACCGTTAGCAACTAGACTCATAGAAGCTAACCGTTAGCAACTAGACTCATAGAAGCTAACCGTTAGCAACTAGACTCATAGAAGCTAACCGTTAGCAACTAGACTCATAGAAGCTAACCGTTAGCAACTAGACTCATAGAAGCTAACCGTTAGCAACTAGACTCATAGAAGCTAACCGTTAGCAACTAGACTCATAGAAGCTAACCGTTAGCAACTAGACTCATAGAAGCTAACGGTCAGCAACTAGACTCATAGAAGCTAACCGTTAGCAACTAGACTCATAGAAGCTAACCGTTAGCAACTAGACTCATAGAAGCTAACCGTTAGCAACTAGACTCATAGAAGCTAACGGTCAGCAACTAGACTCATAGAAGCTAACGGTTAACAACTCGGCTGGTAACTCGGATCGTCGGTAACTCGCACTGTAAGCAACTCGGCTGGTGGAGGCCCACCGTTAGCAACTCGGCCGTTAGCAACTCGGCTGGTGGAGGCCCACAGTTAGCAACTCGGCCGTTAGCAACTCGGCCGTTAGCAACTCTGCTGGTAGAGGCTGGCTGTTAGCAACTCGGCTGGTAGTAATGCCGCGTTCCCACCGCACGCTTTGTGGGTATCAAATGTTCACAAAGCGACTAGTTTGAAGCGTATACATTTTTAAGCTTGCAAAGGCCACCACTTGCTGAGCAAAAAAAAGAGTGTGTGGGCGGGGCTTCCTCTGTTGCCAGATGTTTTAAACAATGGCGGATCATATCGAGAGAGTGGCTTGGCTTTATTTGCTAAATAAAGGTAGACAACGCCGTCGTCGTGCGCATTAGCGCCGTTTGTGGATACGCCCCATTCTTGAGAGGCGTTCTGATTTTGGAGAGTTTTAACCATTTGCTTTCAGCGCTACTTTAAATGTGTAGTGACGTCACTGCAGTGAGGTGCTCTTGATTAGTTCACGCTCAGGTTCAGCTAGCTCAACTTCTGCGTTGCTGGCTTTTGCCGCTTTGAAGCTTGGGAAGCAGCTAAAGCTTCAACAGTTGCTGCGGCCAAAGCACACAAAGCGCCGCGGAGACTCTGACGGACTCAACCAGAGACTTTACATGTAATCTGGCCGTTTTCTGCGTTGACGTTTTGGGCGGTGTGAACGCGTTTTAACTCCGTCGTAGTTTAGCCAGCAACACGTGCGACTCTGTAAACGAACTCTGTTTTGAAAACGCTTCGGCTTCCCGTTGTTTTCATGTTAACCGGTTACCAACTTCCAATAGTGTCCGTTGCTGTCGGCAACCACAGATGTTACAGAGCCAAAGGACCCCGCTTAGCTGCCCTCGTTGGTGCCGTTCTCTCAACGTAGCAATAAAGTATAAGCAGACTGGACATCTGGCTGTAAAAATGTGTGTTAAAAATGTTTCTTCCAGGAGTTAGTCAATGAGGTTTGCGTTGTTTTGCAGCATTAGCTGGAATCTGAACAGAAGGAGCTCCGCCCCCGCCACAGTATCCCACATAAATACGAAAATAAAGTTATGTAATAAAGTCAGATGCTTTGCTTTCACCGAGTCTAGGGTGGGAGGAAGAGACGTGGTGGGGGGTAGCAGGGGTAAAAACACTTAAGCGGTCACAGAGGTAGCGGGAATGTAAAAACCCTCTGAAATATTAGCAGACGTGATAGAAACCGCGGGAGAAAATACACCGCTAACATTGGAGGGAGGCAGGAGTGGCGTTAATGATGACGATGATGATGGCTGGGTTTGCTTGAGAGATTAGTAAGAGAATAGGTGGATAAGACATTTTGTTGATCCTGTTGGGTGTTTGAGACGGGGGTCTGTGCTATTCGAATTCTGTAGTCTCATCCAAAATGGGGGGAAAAAGTATATTTTTATATATAAACGTACATCCAAATACTTAAAAACAAAAATGTAAACGATGTAAAAAATAAAAACATTTGTAAAAAGTGGGCATTCCAGTATGGCCGCCATTTGCCCCCATCACAAACTTTGGGTCACAACGTAGATTTCTCTCACTTACAGTATGCCTTTATCTCTAACCATATTCAAGCCACAACCTTTTTAAAATATCAAAATTTAATATTTTATTTAATATCATTTGTTATTCACGCACACAAAAGGGTATAAACTGCCAAATAAAAACACATGAAACCAAGAGAAACTCCTCCGCAGCGGTAATTAAACCAATAGACAAGCAGTGCGCTGTAGCCCCGCCCATCTCACCTGTATAACTCATGCAACATCCTGTCAGATGGCTCAGGTAACAGCTTAACCCCCGATTAACTTGTTACCACTGCTGACACAGACAGTTGGGCGGTCTGAAATATTCATTTTATATCTCAGATTGTCTTGACTAACAGAAAGCCAAAGTATGGCTGTTGCAGTTTGCTACAAAGAAAATATTTAAACTGTTGTATGTTATTTATTTTCTATTTTATTATTACTACGAGAACAATTTGTTGGAAAATTAACTGCATGTACAGTTTGATTTTAAATGTCAACACAAAAACGTTTTTCTTCTTTTTTTTCACTTTGTTCCCTGATTGTACTGAGAATGAACCCAACCGGGATTTTTGGCGTAAACGTACACCCCTAGTTTTAATATTTTTTATTTATATTCACGACCTTTACCCGATACCCCTAAATAAAATCCAGAGTCCACCTCGTGGTGCTTCTGGAGGAGCTGGAGGGATCCACTGCTCAGGTGGGAGAAGTCTATCGACATTACCGTAAGGCTGCACTGTCAGGCACCGTGAAACCTGACGATGGCAGCATCATGCTGTGATGTGTGGAACGATTTAGGTCGTAGAATATTCGTGTGGCAGAACGTCCCAGTCAAAATCCATACCTAAACTCAACCGAGAACCTCCGGCGAGACTCGAAGCTCTCTGACTGCAGAGCTGGTAGAGAACAAATGCACGCCACACTTTTCAGATTTTAATCGTGAAAAACTGTTGACAACCACAAACGGTTTTATCTTCCGGTCTACAAACGTGTGCTACTTTGTCTTGGCCTGTCACCTAAAATAGATTTACTTTATATTTGTCACGCGACAACACGCGAAAGGCTCTCCAGGGTTTAAATACTTGAGTACTTTGTTGAACTGGAAGCTTCGTTTCTCATTCCCATCTCCAGTTTGTGAAGACCATCCTGTCGCAGGGCCACCTGACTCCCCTCCCGCTCTACGTCAGTCCGGTCTTCTGGGCCTACGACTACGCCCTGCGGCTCTACCCCGTGCCGGACGTCATCGTCTTCGCGGACAAGTACGACCCGTTCACCATCAGCAGCGCCGACTGCCTGTGCGTCAACCCGGTATGGAACGAAACGCGAAAAACAAACCATAAAAAAAGATTTTTGCATATTTTCTTTGAATGATGTTTTAATTTTTACCTTCGTCTTCCTCTAGGGCTCATTTCCCAGAAGTGGCTTCGCTTTCAAGGTTTACTACCCGTCCAACAGAACCGTTGAGGACAGGTGAGGACACATTTACTTTTCACTTCAGGTTCCAGGCTCATGATCATAAGTAATGGGTGCATTTTTGTCTTCACAGCAAACTTCAAGGGCTTTAAAGAAAATCCTTTGTATATTCCTTTGTATAATAATGTAACTCGTAATCAAATTTGTCCAAATAAAGGTTTTATTCATTACACTTAACATTTCCCAGAACCTTTTTATTGATGTAACTCGTTATGTGTGGCAATCTGCTCTTGGCGAGAGGAAATGTGCACAGCAGAGTTTTCTAGGGAATCATTTCCAGAAATTTAGCATTAAAATTTTGAATTTTACTGCATGTTATTTTCCAAACCGATGGCCAATATGTACTGCCGATTTTCTTGGTCGATATCTAAAGCTTTTCCCACCTTATATGCTGCTAAAATGTCCCACTAATAACAGTGGATGCACAACATTTCTGAACCTTATCGCTTTTTGAACACTGAATTTAACCGCTTTGTGCGCTGCAGAGTATTAAAATCAAACATTCAACCAAAGTTAATCGAAACAAATCAATGTACTGACCAATTATTAGAAATACAAAACGGGTAAACAAAAACAGATGCTGGATTTGACTTGTTGTGCCATCAGACAGCAATTATCAAACAGTATTTTTGTATTGCATCCATCTTCACTTCAGTCTATAATATTCTAGAAACATTTGAACAATTACATGTATTTAGAATAAAATCGCACCAAAACTATTAACTAGTGTGTTTTTTAAGCTGTATTTTTTTATTTGCTCACAAATTACAAACCAAATTGCTATAAACATATGACAAAAAAAAATACTTTTCATGTTGCACATGCAAGTCTTTACTCTGAATACGTCTTTTATTTGGCAGTATTTATTCGCATTACTTGGTGAACAAATGCCTGACTTTAAATCGGCTCTACAAAAGAGGGTATATCGGTCTACCAAGATGTCCAAGCAACACTTAAATGTGTAAAAGTTAGATTTTCAGGTTAAAAATGTGTTTATAGTCTGTAATTCTGAGCTTGTTGTTGCTGGAGGGAAGTACTGAGGAATTCAACACTCCATCACTTAGCTGGCTTAAATAAGGCTTCTGTCTTTCCCTCACCAACAAGTAACAAAAACTTAGCTGCCGTATTTCCTGTTGTGAAAAACTCTCACATTCATGGTGTTTAAGGAGCGCCACCTATCGCTCCTATAAAGGTGATGCTGTTCAAACATTCGAAAAGCTGTTTCATAACTTTTGTAGCAACAACCTTCACGTTCTATAAAATCTGTTCAGAAGCATCAATTCTTACCTCACTAGTGAGCGATTTCTATTAAAGGGGGGACACATTGTGCCTCTTTTTAAACAAAATATAATAGGTCTAAGGTCTGTACAAAACATGTTAATCGAATCAAATTGTAAAAAAAAATTTTTTTTAACTACTTTTTCTGTCAATCAGACGTTAAATGAATCATAGGTTGTTAATTTGAACATTGTAGCTCCTATTAGGGTAAATGTAGGAATGATGCTAATTGGCGACACTAGGCACTTAATGATTGAAACAAACTTTTTAAAGAGGACGTATTATGCCTCTTTTTAAACAAGTTATAATGGGTCTATGGTCGGTACAAAACCTGTTCATCGTATCAAATTGTACAACATTTTTTTAACTACTTTTTGCTGTGAATCACATGGTAAATGAATCAGATTGTTAATTTGAAGATTGCACCTACTATTAGGGTAAATTTAGCAATGCTAATTGACGACACACTGAAACAAACTTTTTAAAGAGGACGTATTATGCCTCTTATTAAACAAGTTATATTGGGTCTAAGGCCTGTGTAAAACATGTTAATCGAAACAAATTGTACAAATTAATTTTAAACTACTTCTTACTTTTATGCAAATTAGCAGTTGCAGACAATGCCTACCCATCTTTTTACTAGTTATTAGGCTACGGGTTCGTTACAGATGAGAATGACATGGAATTGGAATGGGTAGGCGGGGTTATATGTGTGAGGGGCGGACTTTGGCATGTGAGGGGCAGGATTTAACATGCGAGGGGAGGTTATTCGCTCATTGTGATGTCACAACAAGGCAGTTTTTCACATTTCCGACAATAATTTGCAACCAAAAAAGAAGGATGGATGGTTTTTATTTATGTTTGGAGTGTTTATAGGGGCAGCAGAGACCCAGATGGCAACACAAAAGGAGGAAATAAGAGAAAATTGCAAAATATGATCCCTTTAAAGTAAGATTTCATCAGTCAAATTAATGACGAATAATTAAGGATTATAGATCAAACTAAGATATTTGTTATTTAATGAAGGAAAAGATAAAACAAGATGAGGGGAAGTTTTAGAGTTAACATTCAAAATATCTGGGCTTATTAAAAACGTTTATTTTTCAATCGTTCGTCTCTCTGACTATAGGGAAAGTTTTCACGGCCTAATTTTCAATCTCTTAATATCCAGCTGTAATTCTGAGGAAAAAAGTTTGGTGGAAGGAAAAAAAACAAAGAGGTGCTCAGAGCTTGAACACAATTTTCCCAGCACAAAAACAAGCACCTTTTAGAAGAATCAGAATTCCTTACTGTGGTCCGGGTCTCTTAACCTGCGGTTCTAATCGTCCCGTTTCTCAGTTTTCTGGTCTGAAGGTTGTTCTGAAGTATGAAGGTAACGGCTGGCTAACCAAGCCTAGATTGTTGGAAGGGGAAAAAACAACCTGGCAGGAACTTCACACAAACACCTAATTTTTGTTATTTATTAATTAAAATGATCAAATACCATACCATACCACTTTATTTATATAGCACGTTTATACACAGTGAGGCCGACCAAAGTGCTGTACAGAAGAACATCAATAGAAAACACAACCAAGCAAAAATAGAGAAAGACATTAAAATAAGGCAAAACTAAGCCACATTAAAAGCCAGAGAATAAAAATGAGCCTTCAGGCGGAGTTTAAAAACAGAAAGGGAGGGGGCCAACCTCACTGCCATGGGGAGTTGGTTCCAAAGGAGAGGTGCACAGATCGCGAATGAACGTTCCCCTCGCAGCCTCGTTCGAAACCCTGGGACCTGAAGGAGGCGATGCTCTGCTGAGCGAAGAGACCGGCCTGGTAGATATGGCTGAACCAGCTGAAACAAATACGGGGGGGCGTACAAGTAAAGTGACTTAAAAACGAAAAGTAAAATTTTAAAAGAAATACGGTAACGCACCGGGAGCCAGTGGAGCCGGGCCAAAACGGGGGTAATATGCTCCCTACGTCTAGTGCCAGTCAAAAGGCGAGCAGCCGCGTTTTGCACTAGCTGTAAGCGCGCAATCGCAGCAGAAGTGGACCCATAAAAAAGAGAATTAGCGTAATCCAGGCGAGAAGTCACAAATGCATGAATCACAGTATGCAAATCACGTTTAGTCAGGATGGGCTTCAATTTTGACAGCCGGCGGAGCTGAAAGAAACAGGATCTCACCACCTGGCTAATGTGAGAGTCCATCCTTAATTCAGGGTCCAGAATCACACCAAGGTTTGTAATAGTGGGCTTCACTAAGCTCGAGAAGCAGGGCGGCAGGACAGGGCTCACTGCAGCGGGCGAGGGAGGAACAAATAAAAGAGCCTCTAACTTAGATTCAAATGTAAAAAATTGTTAGAGAGCCAGCCCTTGACTTCATTCAAGCAATCCACGGCTGATTGCAGCGACTCTTGGGGTTTAAAAGAAACATAAAATTGACAGTCTCAGCGTACAAATGATAAAAAAGGCCATGTCGCCTAAAAATAGCTGCCAAAGGAAGGATGTAAAGATTAAAAAGCAAATGTCCTAAAATAGAGCCCTGGGGGACTCCACAGGGCAGAGGGGAGGCCTCAGATGCACAGTCCCCCAGCCTTACACAAAAACTTCTATCACTAAGATAGGATCTGAACCAGTTGAGGGCAGTTCCCTGAATACCCACAACCTGGTTCAGTCGGGACAGAAGTACGGGGTGGTCCACGGTGTCAAAGGCAACTGTAAGGTCCAGCAGAACCATCAGGACATACAACCCGGAATCCGTAGACCGCAGAACTCTGAGGAGGGCGGACTCAGTGCTGTGACCAGCCCGGAACCCAGATTGCAAAGGATCTAAAATATTAAAAGTCTGTAGGTAGTCAGACAGCTGGGTAAAAACGGGAGTTTAGAAATAGGTCGGAAGTTTGCCAGGGAGGTAGAGTCCAAGCCGGCTTTCTTTAAGATCGGCTGGACCACTGCTTGTTTAAAAGCCTGAGGAACAGCTCCAGAACTCAAGCTTGCATTGATAATATTTTGGACGGGACAACCGACCACCGGGAACACGTCTTTTAAAAAACGTGGGGGCATCACATCATTCGGGGACCCAGAGGGGTTTAGCCCTGCCACTAAGTCAGTGAGCGCTGGGAGAGAGATGGGCTCAAAATGATCAGGAGAAACACAAATCATTCAATGTGGCAAGTTAATCAGACCTGGTTTTGGTCCAGGTGGGTAAAAGGTTCTTTGGTCTTAGTCACAGTTTACATTGAGGTGGAGCGTCCAGTGAACATGTCACAAGAGCTGATTAACCAACCAGATGCAGACTTAGGACATGTGGACACATCATTGTGTCCGTCAGTGTAGATAAAAATCCAATTTTTTTCTCTTTAGTTTGTTCATATTCAGAGATTTACGTACATCTTCTTAATATTTGGTCATAATTGGAGGAAAACACATTGGGTACCGAAAACGTTTCACAGTAGTCTGCTGGGATTTTGGCCCATTCCTTCTGATGGACCTGGTTGAACCTGGTCACCGATTTGGTGGGATGCTGAGGGTCATTGTCCATGTGGAAGAATCGTTTGGCTTCAACTTCCAGGCTGATGTCTTGAAGAGTTGCCTATGATCTAATAATTTAAAGTGATCTTTCCTTATGACGCCATGAAGTTAATGAAGTGCGTCGGTCCCTCCTGCAGCAAAGCAATCCCACATGATAAAACTGTCATGTTGCCACCCCTTTTTTTCTCTTCCATTTCTAAAGATTTAAACGTCACATACAGAAAATACAAGTTTACAGTCACTGAGAGGCAAGGTGAGGAAATTTTGTTAGTATTGCACACTTTCAACAAGGTGATTCAAGGTGCTTTACATGATTAAGGGGTGAAATAAAAATAGCAGTAAAACACAGACAAAGCATATAAAGTAAAAACAGCAATAAAGCAAGAAGCACACACAAAACATGATGCATGTGGTTCTAGTGAGGAACACGAGCAGCAGCGTTCTGGATCAGCTGCAGCTGTCTGATTGACTTTTTAGGCAGACCTGTGAAGACGCTGTTGCAGTAATCAATCCGACTAAAGATAAACGCATGGATGAGCTTTTCTAGGTCCTGTTGCAACATCAGTCCTTTAATCCTAGAAATGTTCTTCAGGTGATAGAAGGCTGACCTTGTTATTGCCTTTATGTGATGCCTTACTTTCTCTGTTCCACCCTTTTCCCTTAATCCCTCTGTGCACCTTCAGTTTTTCCAAAGGGATAAGGAAAGACATCTGTGTTAGCCACATGTCCACTGAAGGCACCTGGGGAGTTAACCATTTTTAAAAGAATACATTTTCTTGCTAAATAAATAATTACTGAGTAGCAGTATCAAAACCATTATTAGGCCATTGCTGGAGACATATCAAAAGGTTAATTATACCTATGATCTGTAGAATTACATAATGTACATCTTTCCAAACCTGATTGATATTTTCACATCCCCAAAACAAATGTACAAAAGTACATTTATGTTTTTTTTTTTGCACTTGTAGCAAAGATCAGAGCTGTCCGGGAACATTTTCTGGAGACGGACAGGAGTATAATATATTCTATGTATTCATTTTTTGTAATTTTGTTCCTGGATGGATGATGATGTACACTTAGGAATACTCTCTTACAAATAGACCAATCTTTCAAACTAAAAGTTGTTCCAAGATCATGTTCGCACAGTTGCTTTAAAGATTCAAAGGCAATAAAATGGTGTAGATCTCAGAGATCTTCCCCTTTGCTGAAATCAGTGTGTTCCAACTTACACAAACTGAATCTAAATAATTCTCCTTTCAACAGAGCATTAGTAAAATTTCTACCAGGAATGTTAAATTATTTCCTAAGCTGGTCAAAAGATTTCAGAAAATTAGCTTTCAACAAGTCTGCAAAGGTAATATTCATAAGGTTTCTTTATTCGCAGATGACTTCTTATATACCTCTGAAATCAATAGAGGCTATTTTAAACTCCATTACTGAATTCGGTGCTATTTCAGGATATAAAATCAACCTCATCCGTTGTCATGCTTTTTAATATTTCTTCCGTAGATCTGAAAAACTTACCACTACAAATGCCTAAGAGGCTGTTAAATACTTAGGAATTAACTTAACAGAAAACTTAAATGATATTTTTAAAGCCAACTACATGCCTCTATTGGATAAAATGAAAGATTTAACTAGATGGTCATCAGTGGCGTTGCCAGGCCTGGGCATTCCCGGCTCTAGCTCCGAAACTTTCTCCTCAAGCCCCGAATGTTTGTTTTCACCCCAGAAGGAATAAGTTTACATTAACTGAGCCGCCATATGGCATTAATGAAGAAGGTAGTTTTGTAATTTCCTGACTTCGGTGAATGCAACAGAGTCATAACGGTATGAGCGATCAGAGAGGTGATTATAAATAATAATGCTTGAATAATATGTTTGTATAAGCCTAAAAATAATTCATTAAGACTGGTGAGCAGGGGTGTATTTAGGAAGTTTTTAAAGAGGGCTAAATGGGGGCCAGTGATGATCTTGGGGTGTCACACTAAAGCCCCTTTCAAACAGGCCATGAAAAACTGTAATTTTCTGGACTTGGTCTGTCTTGCTTTTGAGTCTGAAAGCAATCTTCCGGACTTTGTCCGGATAATTTTACGGATGAAGACCTAGTAACAAGAGCTGACTGTTTGTGTTCACATATATCAGGTAATGTTCCGGAAAAGCTGGAGATCGGTGGGGAAAAGGCTAGGGGGGGGCAGGGAACGCTGTGAGCGCACACATTGACGACTTATAAATGTCATGTGAACGGCAGTGCATAAGAACACGCTTTTTCAGCTTCTTCGTCAATGTCTCTTAAGCGTTTCCATGTGCGAAAGATTGCACACATCACAAAGACAAGCACTGTGAGTAGATCTACTGTTTCGTCGGCCATCTTTGCAAAAATCCCTTTGTTCGGGGAAATGACGTGTACGCCAGCCGCACTAAGTTTACGTAATATCCACATACAGCTCATCACAACAAGTGATAATGTAGCATCTTCATAAATACAGAAGGAGCTGCTGCAGAAAGCAAAGCAGGATTAATGACTAATCAATTCAATTCAAAAATACTTCATTGATCCCAGAGGGAAATGAAGTGGTGTATCTCATATAATTAATTCTTTAAGGAGTTGTTGTAGATGATGATGGCTGTGGGCAGGAAGGATTTCCTGTAGCGGTCTGTGTTGCAGCGAAACTGAAGAAGCCTCCGACTGAAGACGCTCTGTTGTTGTATGACTGTCTCATGAAGAGGATGCTCAGGGTTGTCCATAATTTTGTTTGATTTTATGAAGAATCCTTTGCATTATCATCTCCAGATGTTCCACAGTTGTCCCAAGAACAGAACCAGAACCTTCTTTATCAGGTTGTTTAGCCTTTTTAAGTCCCTGGCTCTGATGCTGCTACGCCAACAGATGACGGCTGAAGAGATTACACTCTCCACAACAGACTTGTAGAAGATCTGCAGCATCTTGCTGCAAACCTTGAAGGACCTAAGCTTCCTCCAGAAGTCCAGTCTGCTCTGTCCCTTCTTGTAGACGCTTTCACTGTTCAGTCTGTTGTCCAGTCTGTTGTCAAGGTGAACTCCGAGGTATTTATACTCCTCAACCACCTCCACTTCTTCTCCCATGATGGAAACAGTTTTTGACTTATTCCTGTTTCTTCTGAAATCTACAATCATCTCCTTTGTTTTGTTCACATTCAAGGTGAGACGATTGTTTCCACACCATGTCACAAAGCGGTCCACCAGCTCTCTGGATTCAGCTTCTTGTCCATCTCTGATACATCTGAGTATTTCTGCAGATGACAGGTCTCTGATTTGTACTGGAAGTCTGAGGTGTACAGAGTAAAAAGGAATGGTGAGAGTACGGTCCCCTGTGGTGCTCCTGTGCTGCTGACCACCTGGTTTGACACACAATCCTTCAGGCTCACAAATTGTGGTCTGTTGGTCAGGTAGTCATTGATCCTGGCGATTGTTGAGGGCTCCACCTGTGTCTTCAGGAGTTTCTGACAAAGCAAATCAGGCTGAATTGTGTTAAATGCGCTGGAGAAATCAAAGAACATGATCCTCACAGTGCTGCCTGCTTTGTCTAGATGACAGTGGGTTGTTGAAGTAGGTGGATGATGGCACCTTCAACTCCAACTCCACAGCGATAAGCAAACTGCAGCGGGTCCTGATACGTTCTTGTTTGCTTACTCAGGGGGGCAACAGGAGTCTCTGCCAATGACTGATTTAACATTTTGACCGATGATTATCTGGGAGGAAACAAATCAGATTATACCACTAGAATAAACTAGACTACAGCACTGATTAAATCAAGAGTTTTACTTTTGTTCCGCTGTCTTGACTGGGACTGAGCTGCCTTGGAGGAGGTCTGCACTCTCAGAGTGCTTTTCTAATGAAAACTATATAATTGAGCCAATTTTCCCCCAAAAATGACACTTTAATGCTGATCATGTTGCAAAGGTCAGTTCCTTTTGATAACACCTATTAGGATAAAAGAAATCTGATGTTCTACTTGGTTTACAGATGACGTAGACAGGACAGAGAATGATGAAAAGAGCAGCAGACACAGAGGTCCACCATGCAACCTGACAGGACTCACTTTTGTTCTTGTCAGGGATAGAAAAAAATGAAAATAATTGCTACCTTTTGAATAATTTTGTCATCCTGTTTTACCTAATATTAATACTGGTTTTAGAGATCTTCTTTACATTGTCATGTTTAAGTTTGAAAATAAATACATTTAGGTTACATATTGCTGTATTTGGCTTTAAACAAGTTGCCACAATGCTCAAGAACGCTTTAACAAAAAGCCTTTTTCACTGCGTGGGTTCCCCCAGATTCCTCGAAGAGGGTGTGGGCTCAGCCCCCAATGTTTCCAGGGCCAGGAAACGCCCCTGATGGTCATCATTACCAATATCTTTTTTGGGACGAATCAACGTTCTTGAAATGCACGTCCTTCCCAGTTTTATTTATTTATTTCAAAATCGACCTTATTTATCAGTGTACTTTTTTAAAAAGTTAAAAAGAAATATTTCTCAGTATCTTTGGAAAAATATAAATCAACGAATCAAATATGACACACTCACATAGCCCAAAAACTTAGGTGGGGTAAACCTTTCCAAATTTTCAATTCAATTATTGGTCAGCTCATTCGAGAATTGATGACCAACTGGTTTTTAAAAAGAAAACAAATCGAACTGGGAATCCTTTACGTGCAGCATTTTGAATTTGGAATATGTCTTATTTATCAATAACATAACAGAAGTTGCAAAGATGAGGGAAAATAAGCTTGGCTGGGGTGGAAAGATGTGGAAAAGTATTTAAATACTCCATTGGTTCTGTCTATACAACCTCCTTTTATTTCCAAATCCCGATATTCATGAGCAAATAAATATAGGCTTTTCAAACTGGGTTTCATGTGGTGTTACTACCTTTGCAGACCAGGGTGCGTTTTCATTGGTCAATGGCAGGACACTCACGATTCTTTTCACAACGAAAGAAAAAGTAGAGGACGGTCGAAATTGCACGGTGTGATCCCAGCTTAAGAGGAGCAAAGAAAGCGCTACTGACGGAACGTGCTGGGGAGGAGAGAAAATGAGTCCTAACCAAGGGGGAAAATGTGAAGCCAACGCGGAAGTTGGAAAAATTGCAGTTCCCCCCTCAGCCACAAGGGGCTGGCTGCAGAAAGGAGCAATTTCCCATTGACTCCCATGTTAAAAAATGCCAACTTCACAGCAGAAATAAACATGTTTACAGCTTGGTTCAAAAAACCATTTTAGGTTTAATAGGTCAGGTTTATCGTCATGACAACTCTGAGGGGGGTGAATTGTTTTCTAACTTATCCGTTTAGATCAGAATCAGAAAGGGTTTTATTGCCATTGTTGGGTAGGTTTACAACATTAGGAAATTGCTGCGGTGCTTTGTGCAAACATACAAGAACAAACAGACAAACACTTAAATAAAAATATAATTATGAATAATAAGGGGCGTGTCCTGTTGATTTACAAGTCTCAGATGAGCCATTAGCGCTAGCGCTGGTGGCTAGCGGCTAGCTCCAGGGAAGGCCTTCAGCCTCGGCCATTTTGATATCTGAACCTCACCATCAGTTGCATCCGCAATGTTTATTCTTGTTCGGTTGTTAATTGTGTTCTTATTGGAAAAAAAATGGGCTGCTGTGTTATTGATTGCACTAACAGACCGTCCAAGAAGTCCGGGTGGGGGGGGTTTCTGGTGAGTAAAATTATATTTCTAGTGTGCATTTTAAGATAACGCTGCTTGGTCAAAAATAGGTTGAAATGATCACATTTCTTCTTTACTTTTCATATTGATTGTTAAAACTTGTTTTAATTAAAATTCACATAGTTTTAGTGAAAGTTATGGACCAACAAGGCTTCATGATTTTATTTGACTAAATTATTGAATCAACCTAGAAGGCAAAGGGGTAGCAGAGTTGTTGAACCGCATCTTTATTTTTAAATTTTTTTTTTGGCTAAAAGCGCCAGCTAACCTCAGTTAGCTTCGGTTAGCTCTGGGTTAGCTCAGTTAGCTCATAGCTACATCGGCTCAGAGTTCAATCCGCCCATCTTACATATACAGTCTATGGTGACAGCAGGCAACGCTGCAACATTTGGATGCATTTAAACAAAATGTTTTTTGCTGATAAGCTGTATGTGTGTGTCTAATAGTGCTGTCTACATGTCTGGTCATTGTTTTTGGTATTTTAATAAATTTTTGTAAAAAAAACATTTATTTATTTTGTTGTATTTTGCAAACATTTAATATAATTGTGTTTGTAGATTAGTAATTAATTTTACACACAATATAACGTTCTTTTTGAAGATAAATTAATTTAAGAAAGAAGAACAACAACAAAATGTGAGGAGCCGGTTCTTTTTAGTGAACCGAGCCGTAAGAACCGGCTCTCCTAAAAGAGCCGGGAGTCCCATCACTGTAGCTGCCTCGTTTCCGCTTGAAAAAAGAGGGTTAGCTCGGGCTGATCTTCCGGGCTGATTATAACCTCATAAACTGAGGATTGTTTTTGAATATTTCGGATAACATCGCACCTTAAAGGTAAGTTTATAGCTGATGGGAAGGCGGTTAAAAAGGTCCACACGGACGCGGCTAATATGAGCGAAGCTTGGTGCTAATTTCTCCCGTGTTTGAAAAATAACAAACGGCTGATTTAATGCTCGGCTTGCTTTCTTCTTCTTCTTTTTTTTAAAGAGAAAAATCCAGCTAACTGAGGTCAGTTTTTACGCTTTTTATATTACATTTACCGGCAGCTAAAGCGGACTTTATAACCTAAATTTTGAGGCTGTTGAAGTAGGTCAGCTGCTTGTGTAGCTGCTGTTAGCTAACGCTGCTCTGGTGTAAAAAAGCCTTCAATTAAACGCATCTTTATTTTTTATATATATATATATATATATATATATATATATATATATATATATATATATGTGTGTGTATATATATATGTATATATATATATATGTGTGTGTATATATATGTGTGTGTGTATATATATATGTGTGTGTATATATGTATGTGTGTGTATATATGTATAGCAGCATAATCTCGCAAAGACAAATAATACAAGTTACACATTTTCGATTATATTTAGCATGGGGAAAAACAACACTTTTAGAAAAATAAACAAAACGACCAGTTGCAAAATTATTGGTTTTAATGTTATGCAAAAACCTCCATATGCTCCTTTTAAGCATTTCGATATGTTTGCTGCAGAGGTGGGTACAGTAGCCAAAAATAAAAATTACTCGAGTAAGAGTGAAAAAAGTTTTTGGTAAAAAGGCTACTAAAGTATAGAGTATTTGTTCTGAGATCATAGCACATGATTTAATGTAAAAAAATTATGTAATTGGACAAAAATGTAAATTCTAAAAACTAAAATAAATAGAAATACATTACATAATTGTAAAAAAAAAAGAAGAAAAAAAGCTTATTTGACTAGAAGAAACCTTTTTCCAATTCAATTTATTTCAAAGTAAAACTAATAATTAGGTTGTGTTTACATGTTAGACCTCCAAATGACACAACAGTCTCGACAGATAGAAAATAATGTTAAAATGATGAAGTTTGTGTAGAAACAAAGAGATCTCACTTAAATATAAACTCTTGTGTGAGTCTCATGGATTTTTAGGTTAAAACGAGCATTCAGTTTCATTCAGAAACTTTACGAAAGTAAGAGCAGTGATACCTCATAAAAATACTACTCAAGTAAAAGAAGTTCGGTCTAGTAAAACTACTCTAAAAGTACATTTTTGTTTCAAATAGTTACTCAAGTAAATGTAAGTAGTTTCTTCTGATCCAATCACAACTCATTTACAGTTTTTTTTTTTTTTTTTTTTTTAGACCATATTCTTAATTTATAATATTGAAGTATTTTAAAGACTTGCTCTAACAAGTTTCCCAGGATCTTCAGGAGAAAAAAAAAGAGCCCACAGCATCACGGATCCTCTCTTTCTGGTCCCCTCTGTCTCAACTGGAAAGCAGGGTGACATGGCGGATATGGAGGAAGACGCAGGAGATCTGCCTGCCAGAGAGGGCGGCGGCGGCGGCGACGGCGACGACTCTGACAGGGAGGAAGACGACAGATTGATTGTCTGGATGGGGAACGAGGACATGGATGAGGAAGATGAAGACGAGGAGGTGGAGGACGAACAGCCGGTGGACACGGAGGCATCTGAGTCTTTCGAGCTGGACGCTCCGGCTGAGCGCAGCGGTCACATAGCTGTCGTCTATAGAAACATCATGTATGTGTGGGGCGGATACAAGGTAGGAGCTGGAGGTGTATCTTCATCCCTTTCAGTCGTTATTTTAGTTTTCTAACTCATATTCTCTCCTTTTCTACACAAGAACGGCCAAAATCATGGATTCTTCGATTTATATCTGCCCAGAAATGAGGTCTGGACCTACAACATGGAGTCAGGAGCATGGTGAGGAAATAAACGTGTAACACGGATGCTGTACCGTTAGTTAGAATAATCCCTTATTGTCCCACAAAGGGGGAAATTTGGCTGTAACAGCAGCAAAGTGACAGATAATAGAAGCGTTCACCATCACACAAGAAAGGTAGAAAAAGTATAAGTAGCCAAAAATTGTACTTGATTAAGAGTATCACTACTTCAACATATTTTTACTCAAGTAAGAGTAAAAAAGTATTTAGAAAAAAAGGTACTTGAGTACTTACTAAGTAATTGATCTGATTATTTTTTTAATGGCAGACAAAAATACAAGTTTTGGTTAAAATTCCTGTATTTTGGAGACTGAAAAGCAAAACAATATATCTATATAAATAACATGATTACCAAATAAATGTAGCATTTTTTTTCCCTCAATCTAAAACTAAAACCAAAATTTATATATATATATATATATATAATTTTTTTTCTCCAGAACAGGTTAAAGTACTTCCAGCAACGATATATGGCGTTTAATGTATATTTACTTGATCTCTAAATGGCTCAGCAGATAAAAAAACAATTAAACAGCAAAGCTTGTATACGAACAAGAGGTCTCACTTTGGCATAAACTGTAGGTGTGTGCCTGGGTCTCAAGTAAGAGTATCCCTACTTAAGCATAATTTTACTCCAGTAAGAAGTAGCCATTCAAGAAATTAATACAGAGTAACGAAGAGATAAAAATGCACGTTTTGGTGCAAATTTTGGTATTTTGAAGACTGACAATTTAGAAAAAATACATAAATAAAAGTACAAAATGTACAAAAAAATTTGCTTCAATATAAAACTTATTAAACAAATACTTAGATTGGGTTTATATTTCTTTTTTTCATAACAGGGTAAAGTACTTTCATTGACAATATATGGCTTTTAATGTAAATTTACTTGATCTCTAAATGGCTCAGCAGATAGAAAAACATTAAAACAACAAAGCTTGTATACGAACAAGAGGTCTCACTGTGTTTTCACTAATAGTATCACTATTTCAACATACTTTTACTCCAGTAAGAAGTAGCCATCCAAGAAATTACTCGAGTAAGAGTAAAAAAGTATTTAGAGTAAAGGCTACTTGAGAACTGAGTAACTAATCTGTTAGTTACTCAGTTTTGAAGACTGAAAAGTAAAATATATATAGAAATAACATGATTATAAAATAAAATATTATTTTTCTTTAGTTTTAAACTATATATATATATATATATATATATATATTTATTTCATAACAGGGTAAAGATAATATGTGGCATTTTTTGTATACTTGAACTCCAAATGGCTCAGCAGATAGAAAAACATTTAAACAACAAAGCTTGTATACGTACAAGAGGTCTCACTTTGACATAAACCGTAAGCGTCTGCCTGGGTCTCATGCATTTTGGGCTAAAACGTGTTTATTCATTCAGGGAAGTTACTCACAGTGGGTAGAGGATCCAGACATTTTACTCAAGTCAGAGTAGCGATGCCTCATAATATATTTACTCAAGAAAAAGTGAAACGCTTCCCCTAAAAGTACTTCTTTTTTTTTTTTCTTTCAAAAAGTTGCTCCAGTAAATGTAACTAGTTGCTTCCCACCAGGATGAAGCACGTAGCTGGAGGTAACCTGCACACGTCGATGTCGGGCAGCTGCGGTACGTGTCTCGACGGCGTCCTCTACCTGTTCGGGGGTCACCATGCCAGAGGAAACACAAACAGGGTGCGTTTTATTAATAAATGTGCTTAGATCTGTAGGCGCCGGCCATCTTTGTGTCAACCCGTGCGCTTTGCTTTAAAGATCTACCGTCTGCCTCTGAGGGCGAACAGTCTGGTGTGGGAGGAAATGAGGGACCTTAAAGGACTCCCTCCGTCCTCCAAGGACAAGCTGGGATGCTGGGTCCACAGGAACAGGTGAGGCGGTCATTCGTCTGGAACATGTTGCAAACGTTTTACTAGCTTACACTGTTGTATAGCCGTGAAGTGGAAGAAAAATGAGTTCTCTTACAAATCTCTCATTAACATCCCAGCAAAGCACGTTATGTTTTTAGGAACGAAATGTGAAACACTTTCACAGATGATGGGAGGTTTAACGATGGGATCTTGTGTATTTGCAGACTGATTTTCTTTGGCGGTTATGGCTACACTCCGCAGGGATCTCATCGGGGGACCTTCCAGTACGACGAATCCTCCTCTCTTATGGTCCGTAAAACGAGCAACGCCATCCAACCCAGTCGTTTTCTTGGTTTGTGGACGTAATGGCAGTAATTATTTGTCTTGCTGGTGCAGTGGGACAGCCCTGTGCGAGGCTGGAACAACCACATCCACGTCCTGGACCTGGAGACGTCAACATGGAGTCAGCCCATCACTCAGGTTACAACAGTTGCCAGCAGCTTCACCTCCATGGAGGTTCATGCAAACCAGGGATGCACGATTTATCGACCCTCACGTCGGCTTAGGCTGAAAACCGGACCGATATTAACGACCGATGTTTATCTGTCTTGTTGGAGTTCTGGAGGGGGGGGGGGGGGGATTGTGGGTGGTTAACTGGAGCAGAGAAGTAATGTCACCAGTGATGTCATAGGAGAGAGAGAGAGAGAGATAGAAACATATCTAGAAAGATTGAGAGATTTAGAGGCCTAGAGATTGAGAGAGCTCAGGAGAGATCTAGATTCGGATATAGAGGGAGTTAGATCTAGAGATGTAGATATAGAGGGAGTTAGATCTAGAGATGTAGATATAGAGGGAGTTAGATCTAGAGATGTAGATATAGAGGGAGATAGATCTAGAGATGTAGATATAGAGGGAGATAGATCTAGAGATGTAGATATTGAGGGAGTTAGATCTAGAGATGTAGATATTGAGGGAGTTAGATCTAGAGATGTAGATATAGAGGGAGTTAGATCTAGAGATGTAGATATAGAGGGAGATAGATCTAGAGATGTAGATATAGAGGGAGATAGATCTAGAGATGTAGATGTAGAGGGAGTTAGATCTAGAGATGTAGATATAGAGGGAGATAGATCTAGAGATGTAGATATAGAGGGAGTTAGATCTAGAGATGTAGATGTAGAGGGAGATAGATCTAGAGATGTAGATGTAGAGGGAGATAGATCTAGAGATGTAGATATAGAGGGAGATAGATCTAGAGATGTAGATATAGAGGGAGATAGATCTAGAGATGGAGATATAGAGGGAGTTAGATCTAGAGATGTAGATATAGAGGGAGTTAGATCTAGAGATGTAGATATAGAGGGAGTTAGATCTAGAGATGTAGATATAGAGGGAGTTAGATCTAGAGATGTAGATATAGAGGGAGTTAGATCTAGAGATGTAGATATAGAGGGAGTTAGATCTAGAGATGTAGATATAGAGGGAGTTAGATCTAGAGATGTAGATATAGAGGGAGATAGATGTAGAGATGTAGATATAGAGGGAGATAGATCTAGAGATGTAGATTTAGATGGAGATAGATCTAGAGATGGAGATATAGAGGGAGATAGATCTAGAGATGTAGATATAGAGGGAGATAGATCTAGAGATGTAGATATAGAGGGAGTTAGATCTAGAGATGTAGATATAGAGGGAGTTAGATCTAGAGATGTAGAGGGAGTTAGATCTAGAGATGTAGAGGGAGATAGATCTAGAGATGTAGATATAGAGGGAGATAGATGGAGATGGAGATATAGAGGGAGATAGATCTAGAGATGTAGATATAGAGGGAGATAGATCTAGAGATGTAGATATAGAGGGAGATAGATCTAGAGATGTAGATGTAGAGGGAGATAGATCTAGAGATGTAGATGTAGAGGGAGATAGATCTAGAGATGTAGATATAGAGGGAGATAGATCTAGAGATGTAGATATAGAGGGAGATAGATCTAGAGATGTAGATATAGAGGGAGATAGATCTAGAGATGTAGATATAGAGGGAGATAGATCTAGAGATGTAGATATAGAGGGAGATAGATCTAGAGATGTAGATGTAGAGGGAGATAGATCTAGAGATGTAGAGGGAGATAGATCTAGAGATGTAGATGTAGAGGGAGATAGATCTAGAGATGTAGATATAGAGGGAGATAGATGGAGATGGAGATATAGAGGGAGTTAGATCTAGAGATGTAGAGGGAGATAGATCTAGAGATGTAGATGTAGAGGGAGATAGATCTAGAGATGTAGAGGGAGATAGATCTAGAGATGTAGATGTAGAGGGAGATAGATCTAGAGATGTAGATATAGAGGGAGATAGATGGAGATGGAGATATAGAGGGAGATAGATTTAGATGGAGATATAGAGGGAGATAGATCTAGAGAGATGTAGATATAGAGGGAGATAGATCTAGAGATGTAGATATAGAGGGAGATAGATGGAGATGGAGATATAGAGGGAGATAGATCTAGAGATGTAGATATTGAGGGAGATAGATCTAGAGATGGAGATATAGAGGGAGATAGATCTAGAGATGTAGAGGGAGATAGATCTAGAGATGTAGATATAGAGGGAGATAGATGGAGATGGAGATATAGAGGGAGATAGATCTAGAGATGTAGAGGGAGATAGATCTAGAGATGTAGATATAGAGGGAGATAGATGGAGATGGAGATATAGAGGGAGATAGATCTAGAGATGTAGATATAGAGGGAGATAGATCTAGAGATGTAGATATAGAGGGAGATAGATCTAGAGATGTAGATATAGAGGGAGATA
Source organism: Valencia hispanica (assembly GCA_963556495.2). NCBI lineage: Eukaryota > Metazoa > Chordata > Actinopteri > Cyprinodontiformes > Valenciidae > Valencia > Valencia hispanica. The sequence continues at coordinate 3,356,217 of OY747720.1, forward strand.
GATCTAGAGATGTAGATATTGAGGGAGATAGATCTAGAGATGGAGATATTGAGGGAGATAGATCTAGAGATGTAGATATTGAGGGAGATAGATCTAGAGATGTAGATATTGAGGGAGATAGATCTAGAGATGTAGATATTGAGGGAGATAGATCTAGAGATGGAGATATAGAGGGAGATAGATTTAGATGGAGATATAGAGGGAGATAGATCTAGAGATGTAGATATTGAGGGAGATAGATCTAGAGAGATGTAGATATAGAGGGAGATAGATCTAGAGATGTAGATATTGAGGGAGATAGATCTAGAGAGATGTAGATATAGAGGGAGATAGATCTAGAGATGTAGATATTGAGGGAGATAGATCTAGAGAGATGTAGATATAGAGGGAGTTAGATCTAGAGATGTAGATATAGAGGGAGTTAGATCTAGAGATGTAGATATAGAGGGAGATAGATGTAGAGATGTAGATATAGAGGGAGATAGATCTAGAGATGTAGATTTAGATGGAGATAGATCTAGAGATGGAGATATAGAGGGAGATAGATCTAGAGATGTAGATATAGAGGGAGATAGATCTAGAGATGTAGATATAGAGGGAGTTAGATCTAGAGATGTAGATATAGAGGGAGTTAGATCTAGAGATGTAGAGGGAGTTAGATCTAGAGATGTAGAGGGAGATAGATCTAGAGATGTAGATATAGAGGGAGATAGATGGAGATGGAGATATAGAGGGAGATAGATCTAGAGATGTAGATATAGAGGGAGATAGATCTAGAGATGTAGATATAGAGGGAGATAGATCTAGAGATGTAGATGTAGAGGGAGATAGATCTAGAGATGTAGATGTAGAGGGAGATAGATCTAGAGATGTAGATATAGAGGGAGATAGATCTAGAGATGTAGATATAGAGGGAGATAGATCTAGAGATGTAGATATAGAGGGAGATAGATCTAGAGATGTAGATATAGAGGGAGATAGATCTAGAGATGTAGATATAGAGGGAGATAGATCTAGAGATGTAGATGTAGAGGGAGATAGATCTAGAGATGTAGAGGGAGATAGATCTAGAGATGTAGATGTAGAGGGAGATAGATCTAGAGATGTAGATATAGAGGGAGATAGATGGAGATGGAGATATAGAGGGAGTTAGATCTAGAGATGTAGAGGGAGATAGATCTAGAGATGTAGATGTAGAGGGAGATAGATCTAGAGATGTAGAGGGAGATAGATCTAGAGATGTAGATGTAGAGGGAGATAGATCTAGAGATGTAGATATAGAGGGAGTTAGATCTAGAGATGGAGATATAGAGGGAGATAGATTTAGATGGAGATATAGAGGGAGATAGATCTAGAGATGTAGATATTGAGGGAGATAGATCTAGAGAGATGTAGATATTGAGGGAGATAGATCTAGAGAGATGTAGATATAGAGGGAGATAGATCTAGAGATGTAGATATAGAGGGAGATAGATGGAGATGGAGATATAGAGGGAGATAGATCTAGAGATGTAGATATTGAGGGAGATAGATCTAGAGATGGAGATATAGAGGGAGATAGATCTAGAGATGTAGATATTGAGGGAGATAGATCTAGAGATGTAGATATAGAGGGAGATAGATGGAGATGGAGATATAGAGGGAGATAGATTTAGATGGAGATATAGAGGGAGATAGATCTAGAGATGTAGAGGGAGATAGATCTAGAGATGTAGATATAGAGGGAGATAGATGGAGATGGAGATATAGAGGGAGATAGATCTAGAGATGTAGATATAGAGGGAGATAGATCTAGAGATGTAGATATAGAGGGAGATAGATCTAGAGATGTAGATATAGAGGGAGATAGATCTAGAGATGTAGATATTGAGGGAGATAGATCTAGAGATGGAGATATTGAGGGAGATAGATCTAGAGATGTAGATATTGAGGGAGATAGATCTAGAGATGTAGATATTGAGGGAGATAGATCTAGAGATGTAGATATTGAGGGAGATAGATCTAGAGATGGAGATATAGAGGGAGATAGATTTAGATGGAGATATAGAGGGAGATAGATCTAGAGATGTAGATATTGAGGGAGATAGATCTAGAGAGATGTAGATATAGAGGGAGATAGATCTAGAGATGTAGATATTGAGGGAGATAGATCTAGAGAGATGTAGATATAGAGGGAGATAGATCTAGAGATGTAGATATTGAGGGAGATAGATCTAGAGAGATGTAGATATAGAGGGAGATAGATCTAGAGATGTAGATATAGAGGGAGATAGATTTAGATGGAGATATAGAGGGAGTTAGATCTAGAGATGTAGATATAGAGGGAGATAGATTTAGATGGAGATATAGAGGGAGATAGATCTAGAGATGTAGATATAGAGGGAGATAGATCTAGAGATGTAGATATAGAGGGAGTTAGATCTAGAGATGTAGATATAGAGGGAGATAGATCTAGAGATGTAGATATAGAGGGAGATAGATTTAGATGGAGATATAGAGGGAGATAGATCTAGAGATGTAGATATTGAGGGAGATAGATCTAGAGATGTAGATGTAGAGGGAGATAGATCTAGAGATGTAGATATTGAGGGAGATAGATCTAGAGAGATGTAGATATAGAGGGAGATAGATCTAGAGATGTAGATATAGAGGGAGATAGATTTAGATGGAGATATAGAGGGAGATAGATTTAGATGGAGATATAGAGGGAGATAGATCTAGAGATGTAGATATAGAGGGAGATAGATTTAGATGGAGATATAGAGGGAGATAGATCTAGAGATGTAGATATAGAGGGAGATAGATTTAGATGGAGATATAGAGGGAGATAGATCTAGAGATGTAGATATTGAGGGAGATAGATCTAGAGATGTAGATATAGAGGGAGTTAGATCTAGAGATGTAGATATAGAGGGAGATAGATCTAGAGATGTAGATATAGAGGGAGATAGATTTAGATGGAGATATAGAGGGAGATAGATCTAGAGATGTAGATATAGAGGGAGATAGATCTAGAGAGATGTAGATATAGAGGGAGTTAGATCTAGAGATGTAGATATAGAGGGAGTTAGATCTAGAGATGTAGATATAGAGGGAGATAGATCTAGAGATGTAGATATAGAGGGAGATAGATTTAGATGGAGATATAGAGGGAGATAGATCTAGAGATGTAGATATTGAGGGAGATAGATCTAGAGAGATGTAGATGTAGAGGGAGATAGATCTAGAGAGATGTAGATGTTGAGGGAGATAGATCTAGAGAGATGTAGATGTAGAGTTTTAGAGAGAGAAATTATATTAATATCGACCCATGTTTTCAAATTGGTGCATCCCTAATAAAACACGCCGGCCTGATGCACTGATTTCAGATTTGCTTTACTTTGTTAGACAGCAAAATAGTCTTGCCAGTAAACCAGATGGTTCAGTCTTTTATTTAATAAATAATCATGCAATAGTTGATTGACTATGTTTTGTTTTGGCTCGGCCTGATCCAGGGGAACACGCCGTCCCCCAGAGCAGCTCATGCGTGCGCTACGGTGGGAAACAGAGGCTACGTGTTCGGTGGACGATTCAAGGTAGAACGGTCTGAGTCTGTTCCTGTTTTTATTACAGAGACGATGTGATTAAGACGAGCCATCCCTGCAGTCGGCATGCTTTTAAACCGTATACAAAGTTTACTTTTGTGTTGAAAATTTTGCAGATGAGGAAATAAAAAGCGTTTTGCACAAATGTCAAACATTCTATGTGTTTTTCCTCCAGAATTACAGACTGAATGACTTGTACTACGTGGACCTGGAGACCTGGGAGTGGCACGAAATGTGAGTCTGACGACCTTTGAACCCCTGCTGTGTTCATCATGAAAGCAGGGTCCACGTTTCCCTACAGAAGGGCTGCCCACCATGTTGGTGTGACGTTGCAGCGTTTGGCGCTTAGCTTCCTCCCCTCCAATCGTTTCATGACATCAATACCACAAACTTTGTGTTTTATTGAGATGGATGTTTTACAACACACCATCCACCTGATGGGGCATGGTGGTGGCAGCGTCATGCTGTGGAGATGAGTTTAAGCCGTTTGGCTCTGACTAAAATCTCAATAAAAACAGAACACCTGAACAGGTGTAAAGTCCGTCTAATAATCCATTCTATGTTGTTTAGAGACGAGAGTATTTCCCAGTTTCTCATTCCTAAAACTAAGTAAAAGTGAATAGCGCCTTTCACAGTAATTAAACATAGATTGTAACGTCGCAATGCATTCTGGGAAGTAGCCCTAGACAAACAAGCGCGCATTTTTTCATGGGTGTGAGTCGACCCGATCGTCACAGAGTTGTAGTTTCGTCTCCCCACTGCTGTTGGGGGATGTTCAAATCGGACTCTAGAAACCCAGATCGGATGTTGGAGAACGTTTTGAGAAACAAATCATAAAATAATGAGGAATGAAAGCGATAATTCTTGTCCAGAAGGTACAAAAAACACAAACTACATATATTCTATATGTCGAATGAACCTTTTGCCACTTAGATTTACTCACAGTGGAATTAGTAACTTTGTGGACCAGCTGCTGTAACAGGCGTTATCTGGCTAGCGAGTCCGTTATTTTTCAGTTCATAACCATTTATCACCACCCCGACATTCGATAATCAAAAAAGTAGCCGTCCCAAAAAAACTTAGTAAAAAAAAAGGGCTACTTAAGTACTAACATATGATCTAATATTTTTAAAAATATGCCATACAGATGAAAATCTAAAGTTATGGGCAGATTTAAAAAAATGTATACAAATAATTACTTTTTTCCCCCCAATACTTTCATTAGGTAATGAAGAAATACATCTTAGAACAAAGTAAAATGAGCTTCCAGTGACAATTTGTTTACTTTATATTCACTTGACCTCAAAGTGCAACAAGGTCAACAGACATTAGAAAACCGAAGCTTGTGTAGAAACAGGAGGTCTGCTTTAATAAACTGTAGGTTTGTCTGTGTCTGTTTTTAAAAAGTTTATTCTTCATTCAGTGAATGTTCTCACGGTGCGTAGAGTATCCAGAAATGTTACTAAAGAGTAAAAAGTACGGTATAGCAAAACTACTCTCAAAAGTAAACATTATTTCCAAAAAGTTACTCAAGTAAATGTCAAGTTTATTTATATAGCATGCTTCACAAAGTGACACAATATATAGAAAGTATACAAAAATAAGTCTGATTGAAAATATGTTTTTAGTAAAGTTTTTTTTTTATTTTTATAAATGTAATGTAACTAGTTACTACCCACCTCTGCTCAAAATCAACCAATAAATGCGGATAACACATTAAATGAATGCACTAATTTGTCATTGGTTATGGAAAAGCGAAACCTCAGGTTAACCTTGGTGTGTTGTTGTTGCGTCTGCAGGAGCGTTCCTCAGCCCGGTCCCGTGGGCCGGTCCTGGCACTCCTTCACCCCCGTTTCATCGGATCACATCTTCCTGTTTGGAGGCTTCACCACGGAGAGGGAAACACTCGGTGAGTTTCGCCGACTGGCTGATTCACTCCGACTTCCACGCCTTGCCAGACATGCTGTTCTCTGGTCTTGCAGGTGACGCCTGGCTCTACTGCGTGAGCAGGAACGAGTGGAGGCCGTTCAAACACGGCCACACGGAGAGCCCCAGGTAACTGTCCCCGTCCCGCCGTGAAGCCGCGGCGCGCAGCTCAGCTAATCGTCCCTCTGCTTTCAGGCTGTGGCACACGGCGTGCTCCGGGCCCGATGGAGAGGTGTTTGTGTTTGGAGGATGCGCCAACAACTTGCTGTCTCACCAGAGAGCCGTAAGCCGCACGTCAGATGTTCAGGCTTTTTTATGGGGTGCCCCCTGGGACATTATTCACAATTACCTTACATATACACATATGAAATTAAACTCTTCCACATACTATACTGAAAAGCTCTCATACAAACTAGTGAAAAGATTCACCTTTTATACGCACTGGTGAGAACCTTTCATACAGACTAGTGAAAAACACTCATATTTGTGATGAGTTCAGTTGAAAAGGAAGGCATTTCACTTAAACAGGAAGATGTTTTCACTAGTTTGCATGAAAGGTTTTAACTAAAGGTTGCATGAAAGGTTTTCACTAAAGGTTGTATGAAAGGTTTTCATTAGGTTGCATGGAAGGTTTTCACTAAAGGTTGCATGGAAGGTTTTCACTAGGATGCATGGAAGGTTTTAACTAAAGGTTGCATGAAAGGTTTTCACTAAAGGTTGTATGAAAGGTTTTCATTAGGTTGCATGGAAGGTTTTCACTAAAGGTTGCATGGAAGGTTTTCACTAAAGGTTGCATGGAAGGTTTTCACTAAAGGTTGCATGAAAGGTTTTCACTAAAGGTTGCATGAAAGGTTTTCACTAAAGGTTGCATGAAAGGTTTTCACTAAAGGTTGCATGAAAGGTTTTCACTAAAGGTTGCATGAAAGGTTTTCACTAAAGGTTGCATGAAAGGTTTTCACTAAAGGTTGCATGAAAGGTTTTCACTAAAGGTTGCATGAAAGGTTTTCACTAAAGGTTGCATGAAAGGTTTTCACTAAAGGTTGCATGGAAGGTTTTCACTAAAGGTTGCATGGAAGGTTTTCACTAAAGGTTGCATGAAAGGTTTTCACTAAAGGTTGCATGAAAGGTTTTCACTAAAGGTTGCATGAAAGGTTTTCACTAAAGGTTGCATGAAAGGTTTTCACTAAAGGTTGCATGAAAGGTTTTCACTAAAGGTTGCATGAAAGGTTTTCACTAAAGGTTGCATGGAAGGTTTTCACTAAAGGTTGCATGAAAGGTTTTCACTAAAGGTTGCATGGAAGGTTTTCACTAAAGGTTGCATGAAAGGTTTTCACTAAAGGTTGCATGGAAGGTTTTCACTAAAGGTTGCATGGAAGGTTTTCACTAAAGGTTGCATGGAAGGTTTTCACTAAAGGTTGCATGGAAGGTTTTCACTAAAGGTTGCATGGAAGGTTTTCACTAAAGGTTGCATGGAAGGTTTTCACTAAAGGTTGCATGAAAGGTTTTCACTAAAGGTTGCATGAAAGGTTTTCACTAAAGGTTGCATGAAAGGTTTTCACTAAAGGTTGCATGAAAGGTTTTCACTAAAGGTTGCATGAAAGGTTTTCACTAAAGGTTGCATGGAAGGTTTTCACTAAAGGTTGCATGGAAGGTTTTCACTAAAGGTTGCATGAAAGGTTTTCACTAGGATGCATGGAAGGTTTTCACTAAAGGTTGCATGGAAGGTTTTAACTAAAGGTTGCATGGAAGGTTTTCACTAAAGGTTGCATGGAAGGTTTTCACTAAAGGTTGCATGAAAGGTTTTCACTAAAGGTTGCATGGAAGATTTTCACTAAAGGTTGCATGGAAGGTTTTCACTAAAGGTTGCATGGAAGATTTTCACTAAAGGTTGCATGGAAGGTTTTCACTAAAGGTTGCATGGAAGGTTTTCACTAAAGGTTGCATGGAAGGTTTTCACTAAAGGTTGCATGGAAGGTTTTCACTAAAGGTTGCATGGAAGGTTTTCACTAAAGGTTGCATGGAAGGTTTTCACTAAAGGTTGCATGGAAGGTTTTCACTATAGTATGTGGAAGAGTTCAAATTCATATATGTATATGTAAGGTTATTCTGAACAGTCCCAGGGGGCACCCCATACTTTGTCATTTCTGCTCCTTCTCACGTCGTTCCTCCTTCTCCCAACAGGCTCACAGCAACGAGCTGCTGGTTTTCAACGTCCAGCCCAAATCACTAGTGCGGTGAGTGAGTAAATTCGCAGGAAGTCAGTTAAGTGCGTTTCTCCCTTTTAACTCAACTGTGCTCCTCAGGTTCTGCATGGAGATGGTTCTGCAGCACAGGGAGAGGTTGTCTTCTTCCTGGGACTGCCTGCCCAAACACCTCCTGCACAGCCTTAAACAGAGAATGTCCCGGGTCAACACGCTGGGGTCGTAGAACCGGAGCAGCGGGCTTCTGGAGCGCTTTTTTTAGTTAACGTGTAAAAGCTTGAATCAAAAACTGAGAAAATAGTCCCCAGGTTTATGGTTCTGCGTCATAAACGACAGCAACGGGTGGGGGAGGGTGCAGCCCTGTGCAAGACCAGAGAAAACCTTCTCGATAAGAGGACCTGAAAAGTCGCGCCTGATGTTGGTTCTGGCGCAACAGCTACCGATCACTCGTCTGCCCTCTTGGAGCATCTGGTGCCGTTTGTAAAATGACCGTAAATAACTTTGTTCATCTTTTCACCATGTTACTCATTTATAAATGTCAGTTTAAAACCAAGTATAAAGTGAATTTGCATTTTAGCTAAATATTTAGCTAGCAAGGTAAAGCAGCTAGCTAAGTATAAAGTAAATTCGCTAAATATTTAGCTAATATGCAAATTACCTTGCCGATAAGAGGAAGTGGACTATCTAAATAAAAGCAGAGTCCCACAAACCTGCTGCTGTAAATCCATCGTCTGTTACCGTTAAAACGGTTCGTCTTACGTTTTTAACTTCAATTGTTGGACACGTCGAGCCTAAACTAAATAATAGGTGACATTCGTCAGCTTTTATTTTGGTAGTCCACTTTCACTTATGGGCAAGAAACTTTGCATATTAGCTAGTTCAAAGCTAAATATTTAGTTTGAAACGGTGACATTGATGATTATATTACATGGACACAAATATGGCTTTGAAAAATGTATCCCAGTTTTCTCTCTCTCTCTTATGACCGGCTAAATAAACCCTAATTTTTGACTAACTTTACAGACGGCATCCCCATTCTGGAGATTGGAACCTGTAAAACCAGGGTATATTATCTATAAACACTGTATTATACAATGTCCTCCTTTATTTTGGTTCTGACCCCCATTTTGGAAACTTCATGTTATAAATGACATCACCGGATCGAGTCAATAAGCCATATCTCTTCCTTATGGATTGGTTGACTCTCAGCATGTATGGAGCCTTTATGAAGCATCCTGCAGCAGAGGGAGGAAAGAGCAGAACCCTTTAAATACCTTTGCTGCGTCTCCAACAGAAAGTCACAGAAATATCTGTAAATCTTTTAACTACATGCAGATATAAAGTCATGCTTTTTGAATGTAAAGAACACTAAAATCAGACAGTGGAAATGGGGTGGGGCTATTTAGCAGCAGGTACCAGATTTCTGCTTGTGAAGGCGATCCAGTCTGGATATATCACCGCTTTGTGTTTATAGCTAGCTGTAAAAAGTCTTCATGCTCATAAAAGTGGCTCCTGTAGCGTCCACTGAGACGCCTCGGTGTCAGTTTGGCTTCATTTGCACAAAGTAACCACCTTTATTTGTAGGTAATTCAAGTTTGTATCCGAATAAAACAAATACAACGAAAAAATGTTGGGAGCTTTTTCTTTTTTATGTTTCTGTAAATGAAATGATTACGATGTTTACAGTTGAGGAGCCGTCATGATCCCTGGAATGAAGAAAGTCTGATTATGAGCAGCAGAACTCATTTCTTCTTGGCAGCCAGCAAGTTTGGAGCCGACACCTTCACCTTCCCCGGCATGTTTCTGGACAGGTCCGCGTCCTGGAAAAAACAGAACCACTGAACACGACCTCCGACTCTGGATAATTAAAGCAGCCGCTACTCGTCGGTAACAAACGGGACCGGGTTGGACCTCCATTGGATTATTTTAGCAGTTGCTGCACATTGTTCTTCTCCGCGTCTAAACGAGCTGCTGCCGTGTTGGCTGCTCGTTTAGACGTGGTGAAGAGGGAGAATGTGCAGCGGGTGGACCCAATGAGGTCAGATTGGATGGAGAACGTCTATTTTTAAGTATTTTACACAGATTCTCGGTTGAGATTTAGATTTAAAACCATCCCATAACATCTCCGGCTGGTCGTCCTAACTCCATCCCAGTCTCATAACGGGATGGATTTAGCTCCATCCATCTTTACATCAACTCTGACTAGCTTCCCACAGCATGATGCTGCTACCGCCTTTCTTCTCGCCAGAGTTGTTCCCAGATTCTCTCCCTGCCGGGCCAGGTTCAGTCTCACTCTATTCTCAAATGATTTTATTTGTTAAATTAATTTAAGGCAGCTTACCTTGACGCTGCGGAACAGGTCTTTCTCTCTGGACGAGGCGTCTTTAGCCTTTATGAAGCTGAGCAGGGCGGTCCGAGCAGCTTGAAGAAACAATGGAGGGGGAAACTTCACGTCAGCACTAGAGCTGGGTATCGATTTGGTTTTCATATGATTGTAATTATACGACGCAACACTGGGTGGGGGAAACAGTATTAACTAGGGCTGTCAAAAGATGAAAATGTATTAATCTAATGACAGGGTAGCTGTGAATTAATTGTGATTAACGTTCCTAAATATGACTGAAAAACTAAGATCCATCCATCCATCCATTTTCTTCCGCTTATCCGGGGTCGGGTCGCGGGGGCAGCAGCCTAAGCAAAGAGACCCAGACTTCCCTCTCCCCAGCCACTTGTTCCAGCTCCTCGGGAGGAACCCCAAGGCGCTCCCAGGCAAGCCGAGAAACATAGTCCCATAGTCCCTCCAGTGTGTCCTGGGCCTTCCCCTGGGCCTCCTCCCGGTGGGACGTGCCCGAAACACCTCACCAGGGAGGCGTCCAGAAGGCATCCTGACCAGATGCCCGAGCCACCTCAACTGACTCCTCTCGATGTGGAGAAGCAGCGGCTCTACTCTGAGCCCCCTCCGGATGACTGAGCTTCTCACCCTATCTCTAAGGGAGAGCCCAGACACTCTGCGGAGGAAACTCATTTCAGCCGATTGTATCCGTGATCTCGATCTTTCGGTCACCACCCAGAGTTCGTGACCATAGATGAGGGTAGGAACGTAGATCGACCGGTAAATCGAGAGCTTCGCCTTTTGGCTCAGCTCTCTCTTCACCACGACAGACCGGTAGAGCGCCCGCATAACTGCAGATGCCCCACCAATCCGTCTATCGATCTCCCGCTCCATTTTTCCCTCATTCGTGAACAAGACCCCCAGAAACTTAAACTCCTCCACTTGGGGAAGGACCCCATCCCCGACCCGGAGGAGGCACCCCACCCTTTTCCGGCTCAAGACCATGGCCTCGGATTTGGAGGTGCTGATTCTCATCCCAGCCGCTTCACCCATCGGCTGCGAACCGCTCCAGCGAAAGCTGTAGATGACGCTCCGATGAAGCCAACAGGACCACATCATCTGCAAAAAGCAGAGACCCGATCCTGAGGCCACCAAAACGGATCCCCTCAACGCCTTGGCTGCGCCTAGAAATCCTGTCCATAAAAGTTAGGAACAGGATCGGTGACAAAGGACAACCTTGGCGGAGTCCAACTCTCACCGGAAACAAGCCCGACTTACTGCCGGCAATGCGAACCAAACTCTGGCACCGGTCGTACAGGGACCTAACAGCCCGTATCAAGGGGCCCGGTACCCCATACTCCCGGAGCACCCCCCACAGGGCCCCCCGAGGGACACGGTCGAACGCCTTCTCCAAGTCCACAAAACACATGTAGACCGGTTGGGCGAACTCCCACGCACCCTCCAGGACCCTGCTGAGGGTGTAGAGCTGGTCCAGTGTTCCACGGCCAGGACGAAAACCGCATTGTTCCTCCTGGATCCGAGGTTCGACTATCCGTCGGACCCTCCTCTCCAGAACCCCTGAATAGACCTTACCAGGGAGGCTCAGAAGTGTGATCCCCCTGTAGTTGGAACACACCCTGTGGTCCCCCTTTTTAAACAGGGGGACCACCACCCCGGTCTGCCAATCCAAGGGAACTGCCCCCGATGTCCACGCAATATTGCAGAGCCGCGTTAACCAACACAGCCCCACAACATCCAGAGCCTTGAGGAACTCCGGTCGAATCTCATCCACCCCCGGAGCCTTGCCACCGAGGAGCTTTTTAACGACCTCGGTGACCTCGGCACCAGAGAAAAACTAAGATTTTCGGTATAAATAAAAGACTGTTGCTCTTTTTCTTTAAGGAAATACATAAAACGTTTGTTTTGAACTCCACTATCACATTTATCTTTTACCAGTTGCTCGGGCTAACTAACTGGTTAACATCTTCTGGATGTAAAGCTGAGGTTTCTTATTAGTTTTGCACAACCCCCAGCAACATCTTCACGGGACTATCCTACAACAACAGAGCGTCTTCAGTCGGAGGCTTCAACAGTTTTGCTGCAACACAGACTGCTACAGGAGATCCTTCCTGCCCACAGCCATCATCATCTACAACAACTCAATGAAGAATTAAATAGCATGAGCTACAGCAAGACTTATTTTCTCTCTGGGATCAATAAAGTATTTTTGGATTTAATTTTTCTGAACAACAGAGAGATTTGTTTATCAACACTGAACCTTTACATTACTCCCTGGTTCCCACTGTTCTTATTTGCGGTTTTCTTGCAGCTGCAGTGTTGTTTAGCTATGTTAGCTTGTTTGTTAGCCAAGGCCTACCTGATGTGAACTGATCTATGTAGAGTTTTGCGTTTTTTCAATCATCTGTTCGTCCCCCGCATTTTTTTTTCAGCCTTTACAGCTGTCTTAACCGTTAATATGTGGTAACGGATTTTTCCGAGCCGTCTTTGAACGCACCGTAAGCTAACGCAGCCAGTGGGTCATCGTCAAGTGCTGGAGAGAGTAGAAGTGCAGCACAACATGTTTAACTTGGCAACAATAGCTCTTACATATTCTCACTGTTATGGAGGAAACTTCAGATCAACTTATTTTCATAGATTTCGCAGCCATGTTTGTACTCAAAATGGTTTAAGAACAGCTTTGATTTTAATGTGGGTATGCGTTTTTAAAACATTTGGGGCAGAAACTGCATAAATGTTAATTAACAATACTAATGTTGGTGTTTAGCTAAGCTATGTTACCTTGCTAGTTTATGCTGGTTATTAACCTAATTCTCTTCCATTTCCAAGTAGAGATAGAGCTCACTATTGCTTTCCACATAATTGAAAGAAATCCTTTGTACGCAATATTAGTGATATTATTAATCTTTAAAAAAAAAAGGGGTGAGAAAAAAATCAGGGAGGAGGGATAACGCCAGAGGCCAGCAGCAGGGGAGAGGATGCACGTTTTTCACAGGTAAAGAGAAATTAAAATTGGCTAAGATAATAAGACATTAATTGCTAGGCAAAACTAAGCAGGTATCAGGACAGGGTTATTAAAGATTTTTCAAAATTGCTGTCATTCCCACTTCAGAAACATCTTTTGTTTGTATTTTTATTGGTAGCTCAGGGAGAAAGCCTTGTGACAGGGCAAAAACCAGGCTGCAGAACTGACAGGCAGAAACAGAAGACTGTTATATAGCAGGAAAACTGACAAAACATTTCCTTTGCTTGCATTAACAATATTGTGATCTACAGGTAAAACACAGCTTACTTTGTTTTCTTGTGATGAAACCATAGATAAATAACTATTTACCATAACTCAAAAGTAGAGTTCTTAACATGGGACAAAAAGAATGTTACAAATAGTTTAGTTAAACAGATACATTTTTAACTAAAACAATTTTTTCTGACTGAATATAAACATTAAAAAAATCACAACTTTATATAAACTAGTTTAGATTCTGAGCTCCTTAACTCCACAATGAAGCTTTACTTCATCATGTCCAAGTATTCATTTGGACCATCCTGTCGTTATTATCTCTGTTGTGTAACTCGAAGACAGCAAATGTCTTTTCAAACAGCTGGCTGAATGTTTCTTTAATAAAACTTGTCTTTGGTTTAAATAACAAAATCACAGTGAGAACTTAAAATATGACTATTTGACTACAAACATGAAGTAGACATTTCGGAAGTGCATTTTTGCTGTTTATTCTACATTTTTTATCGGTTTTATTGTCCTGGACTAATCACTTTATTAGAGGACTATAATCAGACCCTTATGGGCGTAAAAAGACAGTTTTGTTTGAGATGGATTGGTTTTGTCACATTTAATGGACTACAAAGGGGTGAGTCACACATTTTATCTCCTTCTGCAGAGGTGTGTGTGTGTTGGCAAAAGCACTCGTGCCTACAGTTATGACTGTATCATTGATTGGCATCCATAGTTGAAATCAGAAGACTCTTAGCTTTCTAATGATATGTATAAGTTCATAGAAGTTAGAAGTCAGAATTTCAGTGGATTTCAACCAGCAGGGCTAGAAGCCCTGAATGCGGCCATTGGAACAGTAACGGGTAAGACATGGATCCATCCATTGTCTATGCCACTGGTGGGGATAACTAAACCAGCACACTCATGTAACAGTGATTAAACGGCTTTTTAACCACCGAGGAAAAGTATTACTGAATGTGAGAGGAGGATAAATCACACAATAGGCCACTGAAATTTTTTCTGTCCCCCTCACTTCTCAATAGATGATGGTTACGCCCTCGGGGGCAAGTCGATGGAACGCGGGTTTGTAGTTTTAATCAATGCGACCAGCAGCACAGGACAATAATCACGTCTCTTTCTGCAGACCACAGGTAGAGCTACGGTCTGTGACTGAGAAGAAACGTTCCCGTGGAACCACGGCTGCAGGTTGGGTCAGCCATTCATGCGTTAATGCATTAAGAAAAATGAAATAATCGCACTAATTAATCGACCCGCGTTCATTTTTGACAGCTCTAGTATGAACCCTCTCAGACCTAAAGCCTTAAAAAAGCCCGTCTGGACTTTTCCGTCCTATTTTAGCTGTAAAAAGGGCAAACAATGTTAAACGATTAAACCGATTTTGGGATGTATGAATCGATTTTTAATCATTACATTTTTTTCCTGAGAATTGAATCAGAATCAGTCATTCATCTCTACCTTTTCCTTTCTTCTGAGAGCCAGGGGTCAGCTTCACTTTGTGCCTGTGGACAGCAGAAGGATGGTCAGACTGCAGCAGTGGGCTTCGGGCTCCTAGGAGACGCTTTGGACACCTACTTGTAGTTGGACAGGGCCGTGTACGGAGCGCAGACCGGGACGGCGAACAGCAGCACGTCCTCGGGGTGAGGCTGGCCGCTGAGAGACGTCAGCAGGTTCTCTGCTTCCTGTTGTCAGAAAACAAGCAGCGATGAATCTCTTCCGGACATTTAATCGCCTTTACGTGACGGTGTCGGCAGCCCCACCTCTGCTCCGGGGTTGTCCTGATCCGCCTCGTCTTCCTGCAGCAAATGAAAGCACTGATGAGTCCCACCTGGCTCTGCTTACGCTCTGCTCCTCCTGGACTGTTTTCTACCTTTTCCTCCTGCTGCTCTCCAAGTGGCTTCTCCTCTTCCTCCTCCTGTCCTTGTTGTTGCTGCTGCTCCGGTTTCCTCGCTTCTGTCGCCACATCTCGAGGTTTCTGCTGCGGTTTCCTTACGGGCTCCTCTTTTCCCTTCCCCTTCTTTCCTTTCTTCCCTTTATCTTTCTCCTCCTTGGCGGAACCAGCGGACTGAAAGGCAGGAAAGCAGTTAAATGTGGACCGAGTCGGAGCCGGAGCAGACAGACGACGACTCCTCACCCCGAGCAGCTGCATCATCAGCTCCCTGTCCTCTTCATCCTGGTCCTTGTACTTCTCTTTCATCTTCTTCAGTTTGTTCTGTCCCAATAGCAGAAAAAACACAGCTGCTGTTATTTAGGAAACAAACCCAAACGTCAAGCTTTCCTCTCACCTTCTGGCCTCTCTTCAGAGGTTGCTGAGAAGGACCTCCTCCACTTTTGGAGCCCTGATCCACGGCTGACATCTCTGTCTTCTCCTCCTCATCGTCACAGCCTTCCTGCTTCTGCTTCTTCTTCTTCTCTTCTCTAAAAGCGGAGGCAGAAATCTCTGAACGTCAACGGTTTTATCTGAGATGTTCTAACCCAGTCCTAACCTCTAGCCTTTAAAGAACATCTGCATTTACGCTCGGATTAAATCACAGCTGGATTCCCAGGCAGCTGATTAGTTTTGACATTTTTTTTATGGGTGTCAGAATAAAGGGGGCTGGAAATTAATGTAAACTAATTTTCCTTCCAGTTTATAATTACGCGATACTTTGTGTTTGTCACATAAAGTCCCAATGAAACACATTAAGATTTGTGGTTGCAACTATTATTTATTCTTAATATAAGCAAATGGGGGTTCATTTTTCAAAGTCATATTTGCATCAATGTTATTTATTCATTTATGAATGTCAGTTTCAAACTACATATTTAATTTCAAACTAAATACTTTGTTAGCTAGTTAAATGTTTAGTTTGAAGCTAAATATTTAGCTTATATCCAAATGTACTTGCCGATAAGCGGAAGTGGACTATCAAAATAAAAGCTGGGTCCCGTGAACCTCTATATAAAGTGCTGGAAACGTTGTTTATTTTCGGCCCGACACGTCCAATATTTCAGATCAAAACGCAGAATGAGCTACAGAAGTTTACCGTTTACAGCAACAGTGATCCACCAGCTTTTATTTTGATGGATCACTTCCGCTTTGTGGCAAGTAAATTAACATATTAGTAAAATATTTAGCTCAGAGTTAAATATTTAGCTAGCCAGTTTAGCTTGCTAACAAATCTAGTTTTAAACTGAGATTTATAAATGAATAAATAACATGGACACAAATATGACTGGAAAAAAAAAAATCAACATTCATTTATTTATCTTATGACAAGGTAAATACAGTGGGGCAAAAAAGTATTTGGCAGCCACAGATTTGTGCAAGAATTTATTTTTATAATGGTGCAGAAAATAAGTATTTAGCACCTACAAAAAGGCAAGAATTCTGTCCCTCACAGACCTGATACTGCTTCATTAAGAAGCTCTTCTGTCCGCCACTCGTTACCTGTATTAATGGCTCCTGTTTGAACTCGTTATCTGTATAAAAGACACAGTCTTTTATACACAGTCTTTTACCCTAAGACACAGTCTTTTATACAGATAACAAACAAGCTAACATAGCTAAGCAACACTGCAGCTGCAAGATAACCACAAATAAGAACAGTGGGAACCAGGGAGTAATGTAAAGGTTCAGTGTTGATACACAAGTCAGACTCCAACCTCCACCATGGCCAAGACCAGAGAGCTGTCCAAGGACACCAGGACAAGATTGTCCACCTGCACAAGACTGGGATGAGCCAATCTACAATAGGCAAGCAGCTTGGAGAGAAGAGATCAACTGTTGGAGCAATTATCGACCTGGGGCTCCATGAAAGATCTCACCTGGTGGGGAACACATGATCTAGAGAACAATGAGGAAACAGCCCAGAACTGAACGGGGGGAACTGGTCAATGACCTGAAGAGAGCTGGGACCACAGTAACAAAGGTTACTATAGTGACACACTATGTCGTCATGGATTAAAATCCTGCAGCGCTCCAAAGGTCCCCCTGCTTAAGCCAGCATGTGTCCAGGCCCGTCTAAAGTGTGCCAGAGACCTTCTGGTAGGATTGGGAGAATGTCATGTCGAAATAAAACTCTTTGGTTTAAACGCCACTCGTCGTGTTTGGAGGGGGAAGAATGCTGAGTTGCATCCCAAGAACACCATACCCACTGTGAGACATGGGGGTGGAAGCATTATGCTGTGGGGCTGCTTTTCTGTAAAGGGACCAGGACGACTGATCCGTACTAAGGAAAGGATGAATGGGGCCATGTATGGTGAGATTCTGGACTAAAACCTCCTTCCATCAGTGAGAGCATTGAAGATGAAACGTGGCTGGATCTTCCAGCATGACAATGATCCCAAACACATCGCCTAGGCAACGAAGGAGTGGCTACGTAAAAAGCATTTCATGGTCCTGAAGTGGCCTAGCCAGTCTCCAGACCTCCATCCTATAGAGAATCTGTGGAGGGAGATGAAAGTCACAAAACATCCCAGCTCTAGAGAAGATCTGCATGGAGGAATGGGCCAAAATACCAGCTACAGTGTGAGAACCTGGTGAAGAGCTACAGGACTGTAACCCAAATTATTGCAGGTAATTTTTGACTGTGTAACTTTACAAACGCTAAATCTGGGGAACTCTCATGTTGAGTCACTGCAAGCCTTTTTGAAGCTTTGTACATAAAGACATACCATATATGTTGTCTCTGTAGGCCTAACGAGACCCAAGGAACCTGATTAAAGTGCACAGGGATCCATTCTGGAGAGCAATGTTACACAGGATGGAACCAGTGCATTTAAATAACAGCTGAAGACTTTTCTTTTCTGACTGATAAAATAAGACTATCTCTGAACGAACCCAACCCGAAAAACCTCCAGATATCTGGCTCGTACTTCGAGCCCCTCCTGGATGACCGACCTTCTCACCCGGTCTCTAAGATAAATCAGGCACCTTGTGGAGGAAACTCATGTCAGCCGCTCGCACCAATCCACCTATTGATCTCCTGCTCCATTTTACCTCATTATTCAACAAGACCCTCCTTAATAATAGTGGAAACTAGAACAGGGGCCTAAAATTCAGCCTTGAGGGACTCATTTTAGAATATTCAGTAGACCAAACATTAATCTATAACATCCTGTCCAGAGTGTGGAAACTCCCTGATTCAGACATTTCCGGTCTCCATTCCTTATCGCACAGTTCTTTCGTAAAAATGATGGTTTGGCAACACGTATTTCACAAACCGAAGATAATTTTTCCACAATTCGGCCCGTCATCCACACGAAAACGCAGATTTTACGGCACCGAATGAATGATTCTTTCTGAAACCTCCGGCCAAAGTGTATTTGCTGCATTTGCAAGTTAGTTCCAGGCAGAGTCTTGATAAGGAAAAAGTAAAAAAACTATATATATATATATATATATATACACTACCGTTCAAAAGTTTGGGGTCACCCAAACAATTTTGTGTTTTCCATGAAAAGTCACACTTATTCACCACCATACGTTGTGAAATGAATAGAAAATAGAGTCAAGACATTGACAAGGTTAGAAATAATGATTTGTATTTGAAATGAGATTTTTTTTACATCAAACTTTGCTTTCGTCAAAGAATCCTCCATTTGCAGCAATTACAGCATTGCAGACCTTTGGCATTCTAGCTGTTAATTTGTTGAGGTAATCTGGAGAAATTGCACCCCACGCTTCTAGAAGCAGCTCCCACAATTTGGATTGGTTGGATGGGCACTTCTTGCGTACCATACGGTCAAGCTGCTCCCACAACAGCTCAATGGGGTTCAAATCTGGTGACTGCGCTGGCCACTCCATTACCGATAGAATACCAGCTGCCTGCTTCTTCTCTAAATAGTTCTTGCACAATTTGGAGGTGTGTTTTGGGTCATTGTCCTGTTGTAGGATGAAATTGGCTCCAATCAAGCGCTGTCCACTGGGTATGGCATGGCGTTGCAAAATGGAGTGATAGCCTTCCTTATTCAGAATCCCTTTTACCCTGTACAAATCTCACACCTTACCAGCACCAAAGCAACCCCAGACCATCACATTACCTCCACCATGCTTAACAGATGGCGTCAGGCATTCATCCAGCATCTTTTCAGTTGTTCTGCGTCTCACAAACGTTCTTCTTTGTGATCCAAACACCTCAAACTTGGATTCATCCATCCACAACACTTTTTTCCAGTCTTCCTCTGTCCAATGTCTGTGTTCTTTTGCCCATCTTAATCTTTTTCTTTTATTGGCCAGTCTCAGATATGGCTTTTTCTTTGCCACTCTGCCCTGAAGCCCAGAATCCCGCAGCCGCCTCTTCACTGTAGATGTTGACACTGGTGTTTTGCGGGTACTATTTAATGAAGATGCCAGTTGGGGACCTGTGAGGCGTCTGTTTCTCAAACTAGAGACTCTAATGTACTTATCTTCTTGCTCAGTTGTGCAACGCGGCCTCCCACTTCTTTTTCTACTCTGGTTAGAGCCTGTTTGTGCTGTCCTCTGAAGGGAGTAGTACACACCGTTGTAGGAAATCTTCAATTTCTTAGCAATTTCTCGCATGGAATAGCCTTCATTTCTAAGAACAAGAATAGACTGTCGAGTTTCAGATGAAAGTTCTCTTTTTCTGGCCATTTTGAGCGTTTAATTGACCCCACAAATGTGATGCTCCAGAAACTCAATCTGCTCAAAGGAAGGTCAGTTTTGTAGCTTCTGTACCGAGCTAAACTGTTTTCAGATGTGTGAACATGATTGCACAAGGGTTTTCTAATCATCAATTAGCCTTCTGAGCCAATGAGCAAACACATTGTACCATTAGAACACTGGAGTGATAGTTGCTGGAAATGGGCCTCTATACACCTATGTAGATATTGCACCAAAAACCAGACATTTGCAGCTAGAATAGTCATTTACCACATTAGCAATGTATAGAGTGTATTTCTTTAAAGTTAAGACTAGTTTAAAGTTATCTTCATTGAAAAGTACAGTGCGTTTCCTTCAGAAATAAGGACATTTCAATGTGACCCCAAACTTTTGAACGGTAGTATATATATATATATATATATATATATATATATATATATATATATATATATATATATATATATATATATATATGAGTATAAATGCTTAAAAAGTGACAGAGTAACAGATTTCTGAATTCCTGAGAAAGAGGTCAGAGGTCAGCGTATGCAGTTTTGGAGACTGGTCATAGGTCACAGGGGTTCTGAATTGGGGGCTTGTGTCTTTTTTTGCTGTCAAGAAGGCGACGGACAGTGATGCACAGCATAGGAATTTTTTTGGGAAGCTTTAAAAGACGCATTTACTATTTTGCTGAATCTCAATCCTGGTAAAAAGAAAAAGTGGCCACAAGTAAAAAAAACAATAAAAAAAATTGCAGCATAAACAAATGATATGCACATGGATACATGGTGATTGATGACTAATTTAAATTTCAGATATTACTTTCAACCAGGTGTTGGTTCAGAGGTGTGTTTGTTTCAGATTCAAGCCGTTAATTATTTAAATGTGAGGAAGCCCCGCCCCTTTTATTATGTCTGCAGCTCATCGTTTTTATGTAGGTTAGAAATAAGAAGCAGGTCTTAGAAGATGTTGGTCGCTCACCTTCTCTGCTTGGCACTCATGTGTTTCCTCCCTTGTGAATCCACCTCAGCCTGTAGGAACAAAAATATTTTTAAAAAATCAAATCATGTAAAACATAGAGAGATGAAAAGACGCTAATAGTTGCCTGAGTTGTTGTTTCTCTCTTGAGGCCGGGGCTCGGACCGATCCTGGAAACAAGGAGGGAGGGATGCGTTGCTTCCTCACTGTTCATGCAAAGCAGAACGAAGAGCTTCCCTATTAGATGGAGACGCTACCTGTTTGGCTGCAGGTGAGAGAGGGAGATGGTCGTGTCCGGAAAGCTGAATTCGTCGCTCTTCGTCTCGTCTTCCACGCCGCTGTCTTCGTCGTTGGCCGACAGCAGGCCGCCGCCGCTGCCTTCGGGGTCTGCAGCAGCGTCCATCTCTGCAGCCTCCTGGTTTCCCGCTCCTCCTTCACCCTGATCATCATTACTGCTGTCATCCCCTGTGAGAGGAGACAGAAATGTAAAAAGTATTCACCCCCTTACAGCTTTCTTCTGTTTTTTGTTTTAAATAATTAAACGCGTTTTAAATGTCACACCAGTTTTTAGACGATGATTTCATTTATAGGAGTGTGCCGATTCATCATAAATCGATTTAATTGCGATGTGAAACATGTGAAATCGATAATTTTTTTAATAAGAATTAAATGAGAAAAACATCAAAGTCAGACGTGCCACACAGACATTTTTAGGGGACGGACCGGCGGAAACATCATGGCTGCCTCCAGTGTTTCAGCCATGCAGCCCAAAACTTTACAAAATACAGCAAATATTTTGCCCTTTAGTTGTGAAAGAAGCGTCTTTATTGTTGTGTATCATGTTAGCAGCAACATGTTCCACTCTCTGGGTGCTGTCCGGGGCGTCCTCCCCGAGCTGCAGCTCATGTTTACCAGACGTCAGCCCAAGTGGAGCTTTAAGTCTGAAACAGGAAGGAAATGCCCTTCATTCCATCCCATAATATGTGGCGGAGAGCAGCGTACTCATAGCTGGTAGATTAGTTTCTGTGTATGACAGGTGGCAAACATCCCATTGGTCAATCTGATGCAGAAACTTATTTTCTCAGAATATAATTTCAGATTTTTGTGTAATTTTTGTCCCGTATGACTTTAAAAAGGAGCCATTATTGTTAGAGGTTTAATTTCTAATATGGAAGATTAATTATTTCTATTTTGATTTTAAAGTCATTTCTGTAATGGTTGACTTGTAAAAGCTGATCTGAAGTTTATTAAACTTTTCTTTTTAAACAAATGTTGAAAAGTTTACATTGTTGAAAATTTGCGAAAGACTCGGAAACTCGGATTTAGAAAAATCGAAATTTTGCCAGAGAAAACCCAAATTCTTTGATTAATTTCATATATTTTCATGAAAAAATGTGAATAATTCTCTGATGTAGAAAAGTCAAAACTTTTAGATCAATTTTACATATTTTCTAGAAAAAGACTCAGAAACTGATTTAGAAAAAGAAAAAAATTTGCGAGAAACCTCATATTTTTAGATTTATTTAACATGTTTTCATGAAAATTTTTTTATAATAATAATAGTAAGAAATTTGCAAGAAAAAATAGAATTTTTGAAATCAATTTTACATTTTTTTAGAAAACTCAAATTTTCTGATTTAGAAAACTCTGAAATTTATTAAATTCTTTTTCACCAAATTGAGCAGGAATACATTGAATATGTTAAAATCAAAAGTCTTCTATAAGTAAACAGAAAATTATTTATGTCTAAGGATTGGACCAAGTTTCCTCTTTTATGGAAATAAAAATAGGGTCACTATATTTAAATAGCCAACACACATTTCCTTTAGCTTTCATTGAAAATAATTATCTTGATATGATTATGAAACATTGTTTTGGACGTGTGTTGGTTTTATTTGTGGTTTCAAATAAATAAAAGGACAGGACATCAATTGGTTTGAATGCTTCAATTAATGGAAACTGGATGGATTTAAGAGTAGAAAGTAGCAATGAAAGGAAGGAAGAAAAAAACCTTAAATGGGGGAAAAATATGCAACAAAAAAGATCGTTTTATAATCGAAATCATGAAGCAACCCAAGATGAAACAGCCGTTCAAAACATCCTGGCTCTTTGTGAGAAAAATAATCCCCACCCCCCCAACCTGGAAATGGATGGTTCCACCCCAATGGAGGAATAATTTTAATTAAGCTACATTGAAGGGATTTCCAGAGGCTAATTCATATGTTTGTTGGTTTGTTTACCATTCAGAGGTGGGACTGAAGGGTCAAACATCCTGCAGAACGAAATTCTCCCAGACCATCATACCTGCCACCACGGTTTTCTCATCACAACATTTTCCCAAAAGTCCCCCGGGGGAGGGGGGTAACAAGAGGGCTAACGGTTACTCGACGAAAGAAACAAAGACAGAAGAAATGCGCGAGAGTCTGGGTGGCGTTGTACCGATAAGCTCCTCCCCCTCCTCCAACAGCTCAGCCGCTCTGGATGTGACCTCCTCCAGGTCCTCCTCCACGGTTTTCACCTTTCGCTCCCCGCGGTGCCGAAACACGCTTTGCTCATCCACCTGCGGGAGGATCGGAAGAACAGATGGGAACCGGAGAGTCTCACCGAGCTGAGGAGGATTCAGAGCAACCTACCTTAAAGAGGAAACCAAAGCCCATGATCAGGTACGACGGAGGGAGGAAGTTCTTCTTCCCTGAAGAAAAGAAACCAATATTTTGAGATAAAAGTATTTTGCATGTGTTGCCAGGTAAAGAAGAAGAGATAGTTTTATTGAACGGAAATGATGGAGCGTCGTACCTCTGATCATGAAGCTTCCGGTGGTCAGATACTCTCCAGTGGGAGCCGTCTTAGACACCTGAAAAACAGATAAACAAACATTACATATTTATACAAAATTTAGATAAACATTTTTTGGTACAATTTCCAATTCAACAAGTTGAGCGTCACTATTTCTGTTTGTTTCCATTCGTTTTGATGCTTACAGCTCATTAAAACCAAGATTACTGCTCCACACAATCAACAGAAAAATGGCTGACTTGACAGATGTCCAACAGGCAACCTGCTAACAAAGTATGCACACCGCTTTGGTGGAAAGTTGAGCGGAAGGAAAAACTGAGGCAGAAAAAGAAAAACAAGCGACAGGGATAACTGAAACCTTTAAAGTATGGACGACTACGGGGGTCATTGGAAAAGCAATACAGCATTTTGACGATGAGTGCTTAATTGTGAATTTAAAATATAGATTGCTAAATATAATTTCAGATTCAACAATTAATCCATACAAAAAAGACTAATTTGAAAAGCATTTTGTAATTACACATTTTAAATTGAAATACTAAAGAGGAATTGCAAATTGTATTTATTATTTGATTATTAAATACTGTGATTTGAAAATGTTTTTCAAATTCTATTTCAAAATGGAGAATTAAATAACACTATTAATAAATGAGATAGTAAAGATCTTTCTTTTTCATACATTAAAAAAAGTCATTCTCTTTTCTACATTCGTTTTCTCTTTCTGGCTCTCATTTTCAAATCCTTTTTGCAATTGCATTTCCTAAATGGTTTCCCGTCTCCTTTTAGCATTCGAGTGACGCTCCTGGTCCCTGAGCACTGAAAACCAAGTTCAACCAATCACAGCTGCTCCTCGAATGTAACCAGCTCTCTCATTGGTTAGACAGCCGCATGTGGGTGGACAAGGTTTGGGGCCCTGGACCTGCGGTGCGTTCAGGGCCCTGGCTCTATGGTGCGTTCGGCGTCCTGGCTCTATGGTGCGTTCGGGGCCCTACGGTGAGTTCAGTGTCCTGGCCCAATGGTGCGTTCGGGGCCCTGGACCTGCGGTGCCTTCAGGGTCCTGGCTCTATTGGTGCTTTCGGCGTCCTGGCTCTATGGTGCGTTCGGGGCCCTACGGTGAGTTCAGTGTCCTGGCTCTATGGTGCGTTCGGAGCCCTATGGTGCGTTCGGGGCCCTGGACCTGCGGTGCTTTCAGGGTCCTGGCTCTATTGGTGCTTTCGGGGTCCTGGCTCTATGGTGCGTTCGGGGCCCTACGGTGAGTTCAGTGTCCTGGCTCTATGGTGCTTTCAGAGCCCTACGGTGTGGTCGGGGCCCTGGACCTATGGTGCGTTCGTGGCCCTAAATGAAGTTTCTTCTAAGTTTGCTGCAACGTTTTGATGAATTCTGCAGTTATCAGACCACCATGTCTGACCTTTGACCCCTCCCTCTGTTCGCCATCATCCAATCGTAAAAAGGGGCGTGTCTTTCTCATCTGCCAGGTGTGATTCCAGGCAGCAGCTGGACCGCGCCTCTGATCTGCGATGCTGCATAATTCATGTACCTGAATGATTCAGAAACTTCCCCGTTACCTCAAACGCACCACAGAGAGCAGATTTCTGCTGCATTCGAGTCACAGCAGACCGAAGAATGACTCGTTTATTCTGGGAAGGATATTTAAATTAAATGTCAATCAGTGGGTAGCACTGTTGCCTTGTTTGAATCCCAGAGTTTGCATGTTCTCCGTGTGCATGTGTTGGTTTTCTCCGGGTACTCCGGCTTCCAGAAACACGACTGTTGGGTTAACTCTCTCTAAATTGTCCCTGTGATGGACGGGAGACCTGTCCAGGCTGCAGCCGTCACTGAAATGATGACTGACCTGATGGTGGTGGACCCACCAGGCGCTGGTGATGATCTTGGCGTCCCAGGCGGCGCTGTAGCACACGGCCATGGTGCCGGCCTCTGTCAGCGTACGGGGCGGAACGGGATCGCCTTAGGAGAGGGCCGAGTCAGAGAAATACAACGGAGCATTCATTTCACATATTTTCATGAAAAAACTCGGAAATTCAGATTTAAAAAAAGGTCAAACATTTGTAAAACAAAACGCAAAAACTTTTAGATTAATTTCACATATTTTCTAGAAAGAAACTCGGAAATTTTCAGATTTAGAAAACTTGAAAATTCGCGAGAGAAAACTGGAAATTTTAGATTAATTTAGCATATTTCTATCAAAAATGTTGAATAATTCCCTTATTCAGAAAAGTTAACAATTTGCAAGAAAAAAGAATTTTGAGATCAATTTTACTTATTTTCTAGAAAAGCCTTGAAAACTGATTTAGAAAAATCAAAGATTTGCGAGAGAAAACTCAAATTTTTTGATTAATTTCAGATTTTTTCATCAAAACTTTGAATAATTCTCTTTTTTACAAAGTTAAAAATTTGCAAGAAATGTTTTGATCGATTTTACATATTTTCTACAAAAGACTCGGAAACTCTGATTTAGAAAAATTCAAAAATTTGCAAGAAAAAACAGAATTTTTGAAATTAATTTTACAATTGTCTTTTTTAGAAAAGTCGAGAATTTGCAAGAAAAAAATTCAGCAATTTTGAGATCAATTTCATATATTTTCTAGAAAATACTCGGAAACTCAGATTTAGAAAAATCGCAAATTTGCGAGAGAAAACTCAAACAAAAAGTAAAAAATTTGAAAGAAAAAACAGAATTTCTGAAATCCATTCTTTTTTTTGTTTTTTTTTGTTTGAAAAGTCGAAAATTTGCCAGAAAAAAAGTCCGAAATTTTTGGATCAATTTTACTTATTTTCTAGAAAAGCCTTGGAAACTGATTTAGAAAAATCGAAGATTTGCGAGAGAAAACTCAAATTTTTTGATTAATTTCAGATTTTTTCATCAAAACTTTGAATAATTCTCTTTTTTACAAAGTTAAAAATTTGCAATAAATGTTTTGATCAATTTTACATATTTTCTAGAAAAGACTCGGAAACTCCGATTTAGAAAAATTGAAAATCTGCGAGAGAAAACTCAAATTTTGATAAATTCTGCAGAGTTGGTTCGAAAATGTATGGTCCCTTTAATCAAGGAAATTTGAGTTTTCTAATCAATTTTCGAGTTTTCTAAATCAGATATTTTCCTTTTTTCTGGGAAATATGCAATCTACAATGGTCCTTACGCTCTGTCTCAGATGAAGATGCTTTAAGATCAAAATAAGGAAAGCGAGCGGTGATGGACACCTGAGGGGTTCTTGATGACACAGCTGGTTGCTCCATGTAGGTCAGCGTGGACGTAGATGTCACCTGGGGGAGGAGAGGAACAGGTTAGCCCCACATACTCTGAGGGAACAAAGGAGGAAGCTTCCCGCGGCCCACCTGCCCGAAGGTAGCGCTTCACGATCATCTCGTTCTGCTGCTGGTCCCGACCTGCGATCACCAGGTAGTTCTCGGAGCTGATGAACCACAGGAACTTCTCAAACCTGCAACAAACGAGGAGGAACGAGCTTTGCCGTTGCACAAAGTATTCACACCCCTCCCTTCGAATACATCCGGAAACCTTCAAGTGTTTTGTTGGATTTTAGTGCGTAGCTGTGAAGTGGAACGAGAGCGATGCATTTTTGAAAAATATTTTTACAAATAGAAATCTGAAAAGTTTGGTTTACAAGTTGCAAATTTAACACAAATCTTATCGACTGGCAATTTCTGTCGGAAATAACAAATTCTCAACCAACTTCAGAGTTTTTATCAGATTTTCTTTTTACGTCCAAATGTCTGACTTTACAATGTCAGACAATATCTTAGTTTAAATAATCGAAAATGTATGATGCCTCAAGGAAATTTGAGTTTTCTAATAAATTTTTGAGTTTTCTAAATCAGATCATTTTCCTCTTTCTGGAAAATATGCAAAATTAATCTTAAAATTTCTGATTTTTTTGGGCGAAAGTTTACTCAAATATTTTTCTTTCGTCTACAATGGACCTTATGCTCCGTCTCAGATGAAGATTTTTATTTAGGGGTATAAATTATTTATAAAACATTTTGCGAGAGAAAAGTGAAATTTTTAATTAATTTCACATATTTTCATCAACATTTTTGAATAATTCTCTTATTTACATCTTGTTTTTTATTTATTTAGAAAAGTTAAAAGTTTGCAAAAACCTCCGAATTTTTTTAGATCAATTTCACATATTTTCTGGAAAAGCCTCGGAAACTGATTTAGAAAAATCGAAAATTTGCGAGAGAAAGCTCAAACAAATTTTTTTCAAAATTTTGAAGTCAATTTTAAATATTTTTTTAATAGAAAATTCGAAAATTTGCAAGAAAACAGTCACATTTTTAGATCAATTTCTCATATTTTCTAGAAAAGACTCTGAAACTGATTTAGAAAAATCGAAAATTTGCGAGAGAAAGCTCAAACAAAACATTTTTTGAATAAAAATTTAAAATCAATTTTACATATTTTTTTATAGAAAAGTCGAAAATTTGCAAGAAAAAATGTCAGAAATTTTGAGATGAATTCCACATATTTTCTTGAAAAGACTCGGAAACTGACTTAGAAAAATCGAAAATTTGTGAGAAGAGTCTAATTTTTAGATCAATTTCACATATTTCCTAAAAAAAGTCTCAGAAACTGATTTAGAAAAATCGAAAATTTGTGATAGAAAACTAAAACAAAAAGTCAGAAATTAGCTAAAAAAAACAGAATTTTTAAAATCAATTTTACATATTTTTTTATAGAAAAGTCGAAAATTTGTAAGAAAAAATGTCAGAAATTTTGAGATGAATTCCACATATTTTCTAGAAAAGACTCGGAAACTGACTTAGAAAAATCGAAAATTTGTGAGAAGAGTCTAATTTTTAGATCAATTTCACATATTTTCATCAAAATTTTTGAATAATTCTCTTATTTACAAAGTAAAAAAATTGCAAGAAGAAACTCAGAAATTTTTTGATCAATTTTACATATTTTCTAGAAAAGACTCAGAAACTGATTTTTATTTAGGGGCATAAATTATTTATAAAACATTTTGAAAACCATTCCCGGGGATTTTTCTCCCGTTTCCCAGCTGCTGAGACGGTCTGTCACATTAAAACGTGACTGTAAGATTGTGGAGGCGTGAATACCCATTCGGTCTCACCAGTAGACTTTCCGGGCTTTCTGAATGGTGGTCACCGTCTGGACTTCTTTCAGGGTTTGCTGCGTCTTTTTCTCTGCAGACTTCATGGCCTGCAGACAGGAGGGTTACGGTTTAGAGGCTGCGGTCGGCTGCAGACGTCACAGAGAAGACGGCGGATGAAAAAAAAAACGGCCCTCACCTTGCCTGAAGCTTCGATGGTTTTCTGCTCCTTTTTTTCAGCGCTGCGTTTGTGGTCGTAGTACCTGGAAGGGAACACCTCCGTCAACCTGAACCCTTTTTGAACACGACGCACACGTCTACCTGAGCCCTACCTCTTGGCGTTGGCGTAAGCTGACAGGGCCAGATCCACATCCACCAACATCGGCTTGTTCCTCTGAAGCTTCTTGCTCTGACCTTTGTCTTTGGTCCTTTTTTTCTTCCCTTTCTCCTCTGCCGGCCTGATCTTCTCCTCCTCCTCCTCCTGTTCTTCATCAGAAACGTAGGGATTTCTGTAAAAGCAAAGCAATAAGGATAACGCGGCGATGAGTGCGTTCCTTTGCAATCGGATGGATTTACAGCCTCAGAGGCAGCCTCACTTTAAAAGCATGGTGATGTGGTTGGTCTGCAGCTTCAGCTCCTTGATGGCGCAGGCCACAGGGTCCCCAGAGGCCTGGGCTTCCTTCACGAGGACGCCGATCTCGGTCCAGTCCACCTGGTTGGCCAGCGCGCTGCGCACCACCTGCAGGGCCCGCTCCACCACAGGCAGGTTCATCTCCACAAGCTCGCCCTTTATTCTGTCCACCTCCTGTTGCGCGTGGATTGGATGTCAGCAAAAACCTGCGCTGCCCGACATTCGTTTGTGGTGTCGGCGACTAACCTGCGCTTGGTGCAGGGCCTCCAGCCGCTGCTCGTGGTCCTTCTTCACGTTTTCCAACTTCTTCAGAGCCTGTTTCTCCTGCTGCAGGGCCTTCATGTCGATCTTCTGGCTCTCCATCTTGGAAAAGAACTCATCCACTGCCTGTGGGAGACGATTTCTGTCAGTTTTCTCTCCTGAGGACGAGAGGTTAGCAGTCGAGCTGATTTTTTTTTTCACCTTGTCGAAGGTGTCGAACTCCAAATAGGGGCCGTTTGTGTGCTGGGCGAAGAGGAACGGGTGGAACTCGTCGTACCTGTGAGAAGATGTCACTTGGAGCAAACCCAACCAGCGGGAGAACCGTGCAGATTTCTCTGACGCTACAGAATAAAAACCTACGTGAGGAGTTCTTCGCTGGGCTTCCCCGGAGCTAGACTTGGTTTCTTCTCACTCTTCTGGATGATGTAACCCTTGTAACGCACAAAAGAGACGTTATGAATGGAAAAATATGAAACACAGATTCTAAAAAAGTAAAAAGAAACACCCTGAAACTTCTAACATTGCATCACGTCACGAGACATTTTATTGTATTTAACTGTATTTATGCGACAGCCCAACTCAAAGTAGCTCAGAGCTCAAAGGTAATGCTTTAGATAACTATTTAATCATGTCCTAGTCAAAGTCCAGACATAAATCCAGCGTAGATTCTGTTGCAAGACAATGACTGAGAACGGGTAAAAGTTTTAGTCTCCAGATGTTTTTAGAGTTGGTAGAAAGGCCTAAAAAAGACCTTCAGCAGCAATAATTAGGGTTGCACGATTTTGACAAAATTGCGTTTTTTCTGACAAATACTGTGATTTTCGATTTTTACTTTCGATACTTTTAAGTGCATGAAACTAAAATTATGAATGAAATATATCATTACTTTTACAACACAGTCTTGTACAACTTGACACACATGCAAACAATATACACTAACCTAAAAAATATTAATGTGGCCAGGGCCCTCTTCTGGCTTTTGTCTGCTACATAGTGATTGAGGTAATGAGATTGTTCGACGCTTCGTGATTATTAAATACCTGAACCTAAATACTAAAGAATTATAAGACCTAATGGGAATTAACTTAAACAGGTAGCCTAATTTATTTTATTTTTTTAAATTGATGAATCTTTGCCATTGAAAAATGGGAAATGAAGATTTACAATTAGAAAACAAAATCTTCTGCAGTCCACTGCCATTTACTAAACATGAAACTGTGTATATTGCACACATTTTGAAATAAATGACAATAACGATTAAAAACAAGACCTTATCCAGCCTTCTGCAAGATAAGACGTGGAAACCTGACAGTGAAGATTAGCCTGAGCGCAGCGGCGGAGAGAGAAAAAGGGAAAAGGAAAGGGAGGGAAAAAAACTTCAGCCTCCTGAGGTTAGGTTATCGCCTCAATATCGATGCGATAAAGGTTAATCGTGCAGCCCTAGACCGGAGGGTTGAAAACTATTCTTCCTTCACTCTGCGATGAAGGGACTGATTGATGTTTGAGGTCGCCATCGCGACAAGATGTCTAAAAACCGTCTACCCCGGCCCGCGGGAACGTTTCCTACTCACTTTGCCGCTAAACCTCTCCGTTTTCTCCAGGTACGTTTCGGCGAGCTGCAGGGCTTCCAGGACTTTGGGTGCGACTGAGAAAATAAACCACGTAAAAAGACAGCTTCCTAATGATGCAGGGAAAACTCCTGCAGGGGGGGGGCCTCCGTACCTTCAGCGACGTCGGTTTGACCGTCGACTTTCAAAGAGCCGGGCAGTCCCACTTCCATCAAGCTGTGTTCTATCAGAGTGGCTCCGTAGGCTGGAGACACGGTCGCCAAAAGCACACAAAAACAGAAAAATTGTCTTCTTATTTACATGAAGTGCAGCAAAACACCCACACAACATGATGCTTCTCAGGTTTACAAGCTCCCCCATTTTCCTCCAAGTGTAAGGAAGGTCATTACGGTCCGACCCTTTAGTTTGACTCATGAGAACACAGGGCATGTCTGCGCAATTAAACCCTTCGTCTTTGTTTGCATTTGCAAACTATAATCTGGCTTTTGCCGTTTTCAAAACTCCAACCATTTCCAGACTCAATCTAGATTTCCCTTCTGCAGGTTCATATAACATTCTGGACATTTGGGTACAAAATATTACAGCTGAAACTTCTTCGTCGTCAGATCGTATCTTTACTAAATTACACAATGCTGACATTAGCTTCGGTTTTTAGGACTTTGGTAGGAGGTCACGTCACTGCTTTTTGGTTCTGGACTAACTTGGAAGAGCTTTATTTTGAAATATCAAACTTTCTGACCTGTTAAATAGTTTTAAAAGATCTCATTCTCTTGTTTTGTCAGTAAATCTGCTGTGGTCTCCAGTATGAATGCAATGCCTTGTGAGCCGTTTAACCTGGAACAAACGCTCTGGCGCTCTTGTTTCAGGAGGTTGCAATTTGTCGGAGGAGTGGGTGGGGGTGAAACGTCAGGATCAAGAGTCTAACTCATTATTATTCAAGATATGCAAACGCCTTGCCTCTGATTGGCTAACAGTAATGCGACTCTTATGCTGCCTTCAAACAAATAACTAACTTAACGGGATATTCCACCCCTAAGTGAAATTTAGTCTGTCTCCATCTTCCCCAGAGTTGGATAAGTGAGTAAAAAGCATTTTGTAACCAGCCCAGTCATTCTCCTGATCTGGCAGCAGTCCTTTTGCTTTAGCTTAGCATAAACAATGTAAGTGAATGGTAACAGCTAGCATTTTATGTGCAAAAGTGATTAAAATAACTAAATAATGATCCTAATTAATTGATCCTAGTGAACTCAATAATAATATCGACTGCAAATGAAAAGTAAGAAGTAACACGAAGGAATTACAGGAGCCGATTTAGACCTGGGACTACATTACGGCGAAGCACCGCTGTAAGCCGCCGCTGCAAGGCGGGAAGGACACGCCCTGCTTCTGTAAACAGAAATACTTTGAGTTTTTATTGCCATAGTTACAAGTCTAATCCAAGAAAATGGTTGTTACTTTTGTGGCAAAGGGTTGTGAAAACAAGCCGAAGACGTACAGCGACAGGATGTTTCACAGAATCGTTTTTGTTTACGGAAGAAGGCGGCTTGTGCGACCGATGCGTCGTGTCCTTGTGCCTTGCGGCGACGGCTTGTAGTGGGGCTTCGTCGTAATGTAGTCCCAGGTCTAAATCAGCTCTTGTAATTCCTTCATGTTTATTACTTTTCATTTGTAGTCGATATGATTATTGAGTTCACCAGGAATAATTAGGATCATTATTAAGTAACTTTCATGACTTTTGCACACAAAATGCTAGCTGTTACCATTCACTTCCATTGTTTATGCTAAGCTAAAGCAGACGGATCGCTGCCAGATCATGATAATGACAATATGCTTTTTTTCTCACTAATCTAACTCTGGGGAAGATGGCAGCAGGCTAAATTTAACTTAGGGGTGGAATATCTCTTTAACGTATTCGCTGGAGGTGTTCCAAGACACATT
Organism: Valencia hispanica; assembly: GCA_963556495.2. Taxonomy (NCBI): domain Eukaryota; kingdom Metazoa; phylum Chordata; class Actinopteri; order Cyprinodontiformes; family Valenciidae; genus Valencia; species Valencia hispanica. The sequence goes on from OY747720.1 coordinate 3,389,400, forward strand.
CCAACATTTTCCTCCTCAGCTCCTCTTTCTTTGGTAAATAGTGCAACGCTGATGTCTATGCCCAGAAATAAACTAACCCCGACCGTGTTCATTCCTTCCGGAATTGCGCCGCTCAAGGTGGCAGCATGTTGGAGTAGCTCTGTTACTTTGGTTCATATTTTTTTCTTTTTTAAAACTTTAATTCTTCCATTTCTGGTAGAAACATTGTTTTGTGGACAACTGTTCTCTCTGGTTTTGAATGCTGTGCAGCTGGAAGGATTTCTGCTGATACTTTTTATTTTTGGACATTTGTTATGATGCATAACCATGGCAACAAGGTGGTTTACAACTGGCAGCAGCTGATTAACATCACAAAAGCTCAAATAATACCTCAACTACAGCCACAAAACCCTGATGAGTTGAAAAGAAGACGCCATAGATCCAGAGCGTCCTCTACATCAGACTGTCATACAACTACAGAGCGTCTTCAGTCAGAGGCTTCTTCAGATCTGCAGCGCGCTACAAGAGATCATCCCTACCCACAGCCATCAGCATCTACAACAAATCTTTGAAGGAACTTGCATAATGAGTTACAACAACATTTAATTTCCCTTTGGGATTAATAAAGTAATTTTGAATTTGAATTCAGCCATGCTGTGGAGTTGCTAACAGTTAGCTTCGTTGCAAACAGTCAGCTTCGTTGCAAACAGTCAGCTTCGTTGCAAACAGTCAGCTTCGTTGCAAACAGTCAGCTTCGTTGCAAACAGTCAGCTTCGTTGCAAACAGTCAGCTTCGTTGCAAACAGTCAGCTTCGTTGCTAACAGTCAGCTTCGTTGCTAACAGTTAGCTTCGTTGCTAACAGTTAGCTTCAGCTTCTAGCTTCTACTAGCAGAGACTTGCTCTGTTCTCTCCCGGCTGCAAAAATCAGGCCTTCCCGTGGGCGGGCACAAAGCCAAGGTGGGCGGGGCCATGAATATCAATTTTCTCTGTGACATGGAAGGGACCGGCTTCTTCTGACTCGCTCGTTTTGCTGTCTGTTTTCTTTCTGTGTGGTGTAGCATGCATATGGAGCTCAGAGAAGACCGATCGACCTTTAAAGTCAGTCAGTCAGTTGGTCAAACCTCTAAACACTGATCTGTGAAACGTTCAAATCTAGGTGGGATCTTTAGGTCCTGTGAGAGAGGAGAAAATCTGGAAGAAAAAATCTAACATTTTTCCTGATTTAATCATCTTTTTTTCCCTAACTTAACCAAACCTGGAGACAGATCAAATCAAATTCTTTTCTAGATTTTTTTGTGTAACAATCCTGTATTTTGAATTTAGAGCAATGGCTTCCTCCTTTCTGAGCGGCCTTTCAGTCCATGTTGGTGCCGGACCCGTTTCACTGGGGGATAATGACTCCACAAAGTCTTTCGCTTTGGTTCTGGGAACCAAAACCAGTTCACCTCTGACCCAGAACCCGTCTCCATACCTGGACAATTCCAATGCGCTTTTCCCCTTATGAACAACTGCTTGAACGGGATTCTGTGGCGCCTTCAGGCAACTAGAAGTTGGACCTCAGGAGGAACCATACTTCTGCACGTCCTTCTATTTAACTGAGACGTTGTGAATTAACCGACCGTCTTCCCTGAGGTTTCTGAGTCGGCGTGAAGCACAAAGCATTTCTTTTTGATTCAGGCTAAAAAAAAGGCGCTTACTCACGCAGATGTGGGTTCAGGACTCTCTTCACCTGCTCTCCATGTTGTGCCTTGCTCAGGATTTCTGAGAGTCTGTAAAACAACATTAAGGACACATTTCTGTTGCTCACCGCCACGGTTCGGTGAATTACGACATGCATAATTCGTGTTACCTGTCCAAAGTGATGAGGGGTTCTGGAGGCCTGGCGCTCTCCACGGGGTACCGCTCCCTCACCGCTATCTTGACATCTTCTGATTCAGCCGTACGGAACCTCAGCAGGTTCAGGATGGTGTACTCGTGGTCTGCCAGGATGATGTTACCCTGAGAGCGGACGGGGGACAAACACGTGTGTTTAAAGGTCGGGATGGGGGGGGCAGGCATCCGATCCAAACTTTAAATTCTTTTAAAAAGCGCCGCTCTCTGACCCTGTCGTAGAGCTCGACGATCAGGTGGTAGGCGGCCTCATCCGATCCGAACTGGATGTCGACGATCCTGTCGATTCCAAGCTGCTTAACCTGGGTCAGCCGCCGGCTTTTCAGGTGTTTTCGACACTGAAGGGGGGGGGAGCATTAAACTGACTTCAGAAAAGTAAAAGCTGATCAAATGTGGGGGGAAATGGAAAAACAACAACATCCTTCTGCGTATTTTATTGGGATTGTACACAAAGTAGTCCTTAACAGTAGCTTAGAAACCTAGACAAACCGTAGCAGCAGGTTGGTCTAGCCAAGGCCTACCATTGGCTCGGCTGAGTGTAGGCTCAGCCAATCACAGCACTCTGTGTTTGTAGAGAGACGTTAGGGGGGCTTAGCACCGTTACAGCCGAGCTATGTTTTTTTTTTTACAATGATGTGACGGAGCAAAACAACAAAGATGGCGGCAACTCAGGAGGGGAACACCGCTCGCTTCAAACGGCTTTGGCATCAACTTTGGAGGTTTTAGACTTGTCCTTTTCTTTGAGAGATGAGCAGATAGAAGCACTTAACTCCTTTGTTCAGACTCATATATATATATATATATATATATATATACATCTGGCAATACGATATACCCCGATACTATGAGTAAGACAATATTGTGATTTTTAAAACTAAATTCAACTGTAGAAAAAACTGTCCCAGCATTCTAAACACTCCAACCTGTTTCATACTTTAACACGTCCAGTTTTATTACTAGATCTAGTTGATCCACTGGAACAAAGAAGGTGAAAACAGCCACAAAACTACCAGTTATACTTTTAATTTTACTACAAAAATGATCATCATTAATGGTTCCATTCAAATCCTAAAAAAAAGAAGAAAAAAAGAAAATCGATATTTTGCTTTTGAATATCGATACAATTATGGGAAATAAAAGCTCGCAATATATCGGTGTATCAATATTTTCTTACATCCCTTCTACAGACGCTCGATTAGGCTGAGTCGTGGGAAAATTAGAGGGCAAGTCAAGACGTCAAACTGGCTGCTGTGCTTCTCAAACCATTTATGAACTAGGGGTCATAGTTTTAATTTTGACAAAAAATACCGTCATCATTAATGGTTCCATTCAAATCCTAAAAATAAAAAAACATAACATTGCTTTTGAATATCGATACAATATTGTGACATAAAGTATCATGATATATCGGTGTATCAATATTTTCTTATAATGTATCTCTTTATATATATATTTATATATATATATATATATATATATATATATATATATATATATATATATATATATATATATATATCCACTGATTCTCGATTCGATTCACGTCTAGACTTTGACTAGGCTGTTCTAACGCTTGAATGCGTTCGATCTAAACCCCTCCACCCCACCTCAGTCTTCAACGGGTGTCCTTCCAGGATTGTCCTGGATTATAGCTTCTCTGTCCCACAGCATGATGCTGCCACCGCCACAGGGTGATGTCAAGTGTTGGTAATATTCCCAACAGCATCAAAAATGTTAGTGCAGTCCCATCTGAAAGGAGCACCTTCTTCACATGTGACAAAGTCCAAACATGGCTTCTCACGGCTTTTTCTTTCCATAAAGGCCAGATGAAGGTGGATGAATACAAAAGCGCGCCACATTTATATACTATGAATAAGGATTGTCAAGCTGTTCTTACTTTCATAGCGAAGCCTGAAGGCATCATGTTCTTGGGCCATTCGAAGTCTGTGGAGTGAAGACGGGTCCCGGACTCTATCAGGAGAACCGCTTTGCTGTCCGGCCTGAAAGGGCAACACGACACGGGGTTAACCCTGCTGGGAGTAAGATGGTGTGACGCTCCACATTTAAAGCCCAGCTCCAACCTGTTACACCGTTACTGAGGATGATCATTAACGAGCGTCAACTCAGCTGGAATATGCTAACCTTTCTCTTATTTCTAACTGGTTATCCAGAAAATGGCTCATTTTTATGGAAAGGCACCAAACCAGAAATCTTTTCTCTGTGACTAAAACCATCTACAAACTCATCCACCCGCAGGATTCAACTCAACAATACTTTATTGACCCCAAAGGCGAAATCAAATGTTGCTGCAACTCATATTATTGAAGATTCATCATAAATTTGTTGTTCATGGAGGCAGAGAGAGAAGGAAGAGGTCCAATTAGCAGAGGTTGCCAACATCTGATGGTTTGTCCTCCAGGACGTGTTACTGCAGAATAACATCTATGCTGCCCGGATATTGAGCCGTTAGCTTGTGATTTCAGACAGTCTTCAGTCAGAGGCCTCTTCAGACTTCAGAGAAGATTGACTGCTACTGGAGCTCCTTCCTTCCCACAACGACTTTTTGAAGATTCTTAGATATATATATATATATATATATATATATATATATATATATATATATATACAAAATAAAATATTGGATATAATGTCGGTCAGAATCAGGCGTGCATTTGTAGTCCAACATCTAAACTTATAAACAGCATAATAAGCAAAATGCTGAATGAAACTGTCATGATGAACTACTGAACAGAAACCATTAAACATGAATAAATCCAGTACAGAAAGTGTGTCTGTTAGTTTCATAATCTTTATAGAAAAAGTTAACCGTGTTTACTTCTGCAGACGGATCAGATAGGTCTTATTGTCGATGTCATAAACGTTATTCACTCTCATGCCGATGTAGCTGAGAAGAAAGGAGGAGAAATATGTGAAAGAGCGACCAGCATGTGTAAACAAATCAACATTAGCCGTGTTAGCAGAGGGGCTAAGTTAGCGTTAGCTCCGGCTAACAGCCGCCACCTACTTGGCCTTGATCTCGGCTATAACTGCCCGGATGTCCACGGTGGTGAACCTGGTTTTCATGGCGAGTTAGATCCACGCTAAACTACTGCTGCTGCTGCTAATGTAATGACTGAGAAATCAATTACATATCTGAGGCAACAACCAGCAAACCATGCAGGGGGAGTTCTGCACATGCGCAGTCTAATAGACACGGACAGCGGGGCGGACGCCACACGAGCGCGTCAACGTCGACGCCATATTGTGAAGGGGTAGTTTTGCTGAAAAATATGACAACACACACACGGAGCAAGTGTGTATTTTATTATGAGTCTGCCTTTTTCTCCAAATAATTATACTACTAACAATAATACACATCTGGAAGAAGATATTAAAGGATTGCATATCAACCTAACACTGAATTACATTATGTTTAGTTTATTAACGCAAATTTACGTCAGTCTTGCTGCATTTAACACAAACTATTACACTGGTTGTTCTGCTTTTTTTGGATTCGCAGAAATGTTTCGTTTAGTCTCGGTTATCAATACTAACACCAACATTTATATTTTGTTTAATTTTAAAAAAATCAATTTAAAAAACAACACTTTATTGATCCAAAAAGCAAAATTGAATGTTGTTATAACTCAAATTATTCAAGGTCCTCAGTGTTACAGCATGTGTCAAGAAGAAGCTTGTCTGCATACTTTGCATACGTCACGTTATTCAAAACAGCCAATGTTGTTCGTTTAAATGTTATTTTTTTTATTTTATGATGAATTTATGAATGTATTAGTCTCCGCTTTTCTCCAAATAATACTATTAATAGACATCTGAAAGAAAATATTAAAGGATTGCATATTAACCTCTTAAATATTGACGTAAACTAAGGTTTAATTAACAGGACTAGCAATGAATTAAATGTTTAGTTTATTAACGTAAATTTACATCAGTCTTACTGCATTTAACACAAACTATTATACTGGTTGTTCTTTTTTTTGGGGATGTACATAAATGTTTTGTTTAGTCTCGGTCATCAATACTAAAATCAACATTTATATTTTATTTAATTTTTAAAAAATCAATTTGAAAAACACTTTATTGATCCAAAAAGCGAAATTGAATGTTGTAACTAATATTATTCAAGGTCCAGAAGCTTGTCTGGAGACTTTGCATACGTCACGTTATTCAAAACAGCCAATGTTGTTCGTTTAAATGTTATTGTTTTATTTTATGATGAATTTATGAATGTATTGGTCTCCCAATGTCTCCAAATACTAGGCTACTACTAACAATAATAAAAGACATCTGAAAGAAAATATTAAAGGATTGCATATTAACCCCTTAAATATTGACATAAAATAAACTCGGTTTAAGTAACAGTACTAACACTGAATTAAATTAAGTTGTTTAGTTTAATAACGTAAATTTACGTCAGTCTAACTGCATTTAACACAAGCTATGATAATGGTTGTTCTGCTTTTTTTTTTTTTTTTGGACTTGCAGAAATGTTTCGTCTCAGTTAATACCAACATCAACATTCATATTTTATTTAATAAAAAAAAAAATCAATTAATTGATCCCAAAAACAAAATTGAACTTTGTCTTAACTCAAATTATTCAAGGTCCTAAGTATAATAGCAAGTGTGAAGAAGAAGAAGAAGCTTGTCTGGAGACTTTGCATGTGTCACGTTATTCAAAACAGCCAATGTTGTTCATTCAAATATTGTTTTATTTCATGATGAATTTATGAGACACCTCTCAAAAATAAACGTAATTATATAATATATATTGTTTTCATTTTGTTTAAGAAAGCCACTTATTTGGGTGGGCCTATGCCCTCTCAGGCGCACCCACAGCCACGCCCCTGCTCTGTTGCATGACAGCCTCAGGAAGAGAACGCTCAGCCTTTTTAAATGACATGAATCAAATTTTGTGTGTGTTTCAATTCAATTCGAAAATACTTTATTGATCCCAGAGGGAAATCAAGTGTTGTTGTAGCTCATACTAATTAATTCTTTAAGGAGTTGTTGTAGATGATGATGGCTGTGGGCAGGAAGGATTTCCTGTAGCGGTCTGTGTTGCAGCGAAACTGAAGGCAAGGGAAGGCAAGGCAATTTTATTTGTATAGCACACTTTCAACAACAAGGTAATTCAAGGTGCTTTACATGATTAAGTGGTAAAATAAAAAATAGCAGTAAAACCCACAGACAAAGCATATAAAGTAAAAACAGCAATAAAGCATGAAGCACACACAAAACATGATACATTAAAACATGATTCAAAGGCAGCTCTAAATAGATACATTCTAGTTCTGACTTAAAGGAACTCAGAGTTTCAGCAGCTTGTCTGGAAGTTTGTTCCAGATTAGAGGAGCATAGAAACTGAAAGCTGCTTCTCCATGTTTGGTTCTGATTCTAGGGATGTTGAATAGACTGGAATTAGAGGACCTGATTGGTCTGGGGGGGGTTGCTATAGTAACAGTAGATCTTCATCATACTTTGGTGCTAAGCCATGTAATGATTTATAAACTAGTAAAAGTATTTAGAAGTCTATTCTCTGAGCTACAGGGAGCCAGTGTAAGGACTTTAGAACTGGGGTGATGTGCTCTACTTTCCTGGTTCTAGTGAGGAACACGAGCAGCAGCGTTCTGGATCAGCTGCAGCTGTCTGATTGACTTTTTAGGCAGACCTGTGAAGACACTGTTGCAGTAATCAGTCCGACTAAAGATAAACGCATGGATGAGTTTTTCTAGGTCCTGTTGCGACATCAGTCGTTTAATCCTAGAAATGTTCTTCAGGAGAGAGAAGGCTGACCTTGTTATTGATCTTTATGTGACCCTGGAGGTTCAGGTCTGAGTCCATTACTACACCTAGATTTCAGGCCTGATCAGTAGTTTCTAGCCGGATTGACTGAAGCTGTGTGCTGACTATTGATCTTTCCTCTTTAGGTCCAGAAGTAATAACTTCTGTTTTGTTTCTGTTCAATTGGAGGAAGTTATGACACATCCATCCATTGATTTGCTCGATGGATGTACTTGGATGGGTTCAAAGTCACCTGGTGACATCGTAAAGTAAAGCTGAGTATCGTCTGCATAGTTATGGTAGCTAATGTTATTGGTTGCTATAATCTTGCCTAGTGGGAGCATGTAGATATTAAATAAGAGCGGCCCTAAAATGGAACCCTGGGGCACCCCACATGTTATTTCTGTTCGTTCTGATGAAAAGTTTCCTATTGAAACAAAGAAGTCCCTGTTCTTTAGGTAAGACTCAAACCAGCCAAGTACTTTACCAGAGAAGAAGCCTCCGAGTGAAGACATCATTTTTTAGATTTTATGAAGAATCCTTCTTTGCATCATCATCTCCAGATGTTCCACAATCGTCCCAGAACAGAATCAGAACCTTCTTTATCAGGTTGTTGAGCCTTTTTAAGTCCCTGGCTCTGATGCTGCTACCCCAACAGATGACGGCTGAAGAGATTACACTCTCCACAACAGACTTGTAGAAGATCTGCAGCATCTTGCTGCAAACCTTGAAGAACCTAAGCTTCCTAAAGAAGTCCAGCCTGACCATTCACCAGTTTTCAGTCACTCTGGTGTGTCCAAGGAGAACTCGCCACTCACAATATGGCGAACGCAAGGACGTTTTTTTTTACGGAAGCCCATTGGGTGCAAAAATGAAATGCACCACGCCTTTTACTCGCAGCAGTCATCACCGCTGAATAGAGAAGCGTTGGGAGATATGAAGCGGCTTTATGCTCCCCACCCGCCTTCAGTGCACCGATGATGCGCTACTCCAACTGGCTCATCGACGTGAAGAACCGGGCGAGCCTGAGAAATGCGCGCAGGGCAACCCCCGACACGGGCCGGATCCACGCCGTCCGGAACAACGGCGCGGAGACGCAGAACCAAAACCTGCAGGTCACGACCCACCTCTGGAGGAAAGGTAAAAAGGTTCGGTTCCGTCTGTTATCTGGGCCTTGCGGTGGATCGTCCCGCAGTATGAGGGTGGTGGTGGTGGTGGTGGTGGGCGGGGGCTTGTTGTGCCCTTAAAGTGGCCGGGCGAGCTGCGTCCTGTCCGGGTTCCATCACCGTCTCCTCCCCGGGTCACAGCGGAGGGCGGATGGCGTGCTCCGTTACCAGGGCAACGGTCAGCCAACAGGGCGCAGCAGCGAGGCTAGGCTAGCTCCAATGAGACCGCTTCCGCGTCCTTTAGAGGAAAAAACATTTAAAACATCTCGTTTTTACAGCTGTTATTGACATGTTCCGTCCAGATAAACAGGCTGCAGATAACCGGCGGACATGAGGAGGCACAAAGGGAAGGGAATGCACTGTGAGTAGGAAGACAAAACGGGCTGACCGCTTTATTTCTCACGATTGATCTGCATGAAAGTCACTCGTTTTTACCTCAGATCGTTCTTCCTTACGAGCTGGAAGCAGATAAAAGAGACATAAATAGATTTTAATGTTGTTTTTATTCAAATATCAATAGGTATTTTGGTGAGCCTTCACCTGTCTTCCAGCGAAGAGAGTAAAACTGCAAGGGAAAGGTCACTTTTACAAAAACAATTAAAAAAAATAAGTTTAACTTTTAGATTTCTCTAAACTCTGAGGTTAAAAAAAAGATCAAATAAATGATTTATTTAGAACAAACTTGTCAAAAGTGCAGGGATTTAAAGGTTTATAGTCTCTTTCATGGGCGGTTCAAGACAGGGGTCAACGGGGGCCAGCGCCCCCGTAGACCTGATCCTGGCCCCTCTACTGCAGAAATAATACTTAATCAGTTTTTTAAGATGATTTAGGACAGAAACCATAAATAATCTCTTAGACCGATTTCATTTCTTACCTTAAAAATTGTATTTTAACAATGAGTAAAAAAATAATGTGTTGAACGTTTAGCTTTAGCCATATTAAGTTTCTTCTGCTGGATCAGGAGCCACAAGAGTCCCTTTGGCTCATTTAATATATCAAACTATGACATACTGAAACATTGTTTCATTCTTTTGTTTTGTGCCCCCATGAACAAACTCTGGCCCCCCTGGTAAATTTGGTCTAGAACCGTCACTGAGTATCTTTTTTTTTTATTGACTATAGGGACAGAATTTTTCACACAAAAATCTGTTAACTAGAAAAGCGGATCCCCCCCCCCCCAAAAAAAAATATAGTCAGTTGTTCCTGGTCCCACTGCAGATGTTTCCTGAAAATTTCTTAAAAATCCACCTACAGCTTTTTGAGTTATGTTGCTAACTAACGGACAGAGAGACAAAAACAAACAAACAAATCCTGATGAAAGCAAACTCTGCCAAGGAGGTTAGGAATTTATTGAACAGAACAAGTAAATTCAGATTTTTCAGGATTTGACTCACTGATCAGATTTAATCTGAGCTTCCAACCCTCTTTCTGTTGTTCCTTTCCACTGTCCCCCCATGCTTGCTCAGGAGAGGGATTGCTGCAAAGTCGATGGCTGGATGCAGTCGGCTGATCTTCCTTTGATAAAATCTTTTACCAAATGTATATAATATATATATTTTTCATCATAGTTTTACTACCATGATTGCAGGTTACAAAACAATCAAGAAAATCGGGGAGGGCACGTTCTCCGAGGTGCTGAAAACTCAGAGCCTTAAAGATGGGAAGTTTTATGCGTGTAAAACCATGAAGCAGACGATCAACAGGTATGTCTAAAAGTTTTCATACCCCTGTTAAGATGCCAGGTTTTTGTCATGGTGAAATTAGACGGAGAAACTAAAAACAATCGGATCATTAACAGTAAAGGTGAAGTTTGTAAAGCTACACAGTCGAAAATAATACAATATTGTCACATAGTCATATCTGAAAAAATTGGGGGTTCATACTTCAAAGTCATATTTGCGTCCATGTTATTCATTTAGAAATGTCGCAGTTTCAAAGTAAATATTCAGTTAGCAAGCTAAATATTTATTTTAAAAATTAAATATTTAGTTCCAAACTAAATATTTAGGGTTTCAACTAAATATTTAGTTTGGAACTAAATATTTTGAACTTAATACTTAGTTAGCAAGTTAAATATCTTGATTGCAAACTAAACATTTGTCTTGGAGCAAAATATTTAGCTAGCCAGTTAGCTTGCTAGCTAAATATTTACCTTCAAATGTAATATTTACCTTTCTGACTAAGTATTTGGTCAGAAGTCAAATATTTAGTTTTTTAACTAAATATCTAGTTGACAAGTTAAATATTTAGTTTGTAGCTAAATACTTAATTTGTTAACTAAATATTTGATTTGTAAACTAAATATTTAGTTTAAAACTGTGACTTTCTAAATGAATAACATGAATGCAAATTGATTTTGAAAAATGAACCCAGATTTTTTTCCTCTCACGACTAAATTACCCAAATTAACCTTTGACTCTAACTTTACAAACTGCACCCCATACAGCACATCTATTGGTGAGTAAACTAATACTTTGTTAAAGCACCCTTTTTGATTGAATAATCTATCAGACTGGGATGATCGTAGCTAAGCAGGATCAATCGTAAAGCTTTATCGTGGATGGACTATCATCTTAAAGGGATATTCCACCTCTAAGTGAAATTTAATCTGTTGCCATATTCCCCAGAGTTAGATAAGTGAGAAAAAAGCATTTTGTAACCAGCCCAGTCATTCTCCTGATCTGGCAGCAGTCCGTTTGCTTTAGCTTAGCATAAACAATGGAAGTGAATGGTAACAACGAGTATTTTATGTGCAAAAGTGATTAAAATTACTCAATTTAAAATTTAAAAATGACTCGTATTGACTGCAAATGGAATGTAAGAAGTAACAGGAAGGAATGGCAGGGGCCTATTTAGACCTGGGACTACATTAGGACAAAGCAACGCTGTGAGCCGCCGCTGCAGGGTGGACGGCGCAAGGACACGGCGCAGCGGTCGCAAAAGCCGCCTTCTCCCGTGAACAAACAATTCTGTGAAACATCCCGTCTTTGTTTGGTTTGTTTTCACCACCCTTTGCTACACAAGTAACAACCATTTTGTTGGATTAGACTTGTAACTACTCAAAAACTCTGTGCAGCTCGCGCATTTGTGTTTACGGAAGCGGGTGTCTTTAGCGACCGCTGCGTCGTGTCCCTGCGCCCTCCATCTTGCAGCGGTGCTTCGTCGTAATGTAGTCCCAAGTCTAAATCTGTTCCTGTATTCCTTCGTGTTGCTTCTTACTTTTCATTTGCAGTTGATACGATTACTGAGTAATTTTAATCACTTTTGAAAACAAAAGGCTAGCTGTTACCATTCACTTCCATTGTTTATGCTAAGCTAAAGCAAACGGACTGCTGCCAGATCAGGAGAATGACCGGGCTGGTTACAAAATGCTTTTTTCTCGCTTAACTAACTCTGGGGAAGATGGCGATAAACTACATTTTACTTAGGAGTGGAATATCCCTTTAACAATGACTTTGAATTTCTTCATCCATTAGGGAATGTTTTAATAAAGTATAATTTAATGCAAGCAGCATTTTATTTTTTTTCTCCAAGTTTGGAACAGGCCAACAACCTTCGGGAGGTCCAGGCGATGAAGAGGCTGAGCCCCCATGCCAACATCATCCAGCTGCATGAGCTGATCTAGTGAGTCCCGCAGCGACGCCTCATATTCTAAACATGCTGTGGCCTGTAGCATTAAATGTGACCCAATGTTTCAGTGACAAGGCCACAGGAATGGTCTCTCTGATATGTGAGCTGATGGAGATGAACATCTATGAGCTGATACAAGGTAAGAAGGCTCAGGAAATCCACTGGGGCTCGAGGTTCATAAGATGATGTCTCTCTCTCTCTCTCTCTCCTTGCAGGAAGACAAACACCCCTGCCTGATCATACAGTGAAGAGCTACATGTACCAGCTCTGCAGATCCCTGGAACACATGCACAGGTACCGCAGAACACGACAAACCTTCTAACCATCTAAAGAAAACATCGGAATCTCAGAGATCTCTCTCCTTCTTTTAAACAGCTGTGGGATCTTTCACAGAGACGTAAAACCTGAAAATATTCTCATCAAAGTAAGAGGCATCATCACGACGACGATTTTTAAAAATAAAGCTGCTCTAAGCTGGTTGCCTTAATGTCTTCTTGAGTTCACACCATCAGTTATTGTAAATCGGATTAACTGGAAATAAAGTTCAGCTAGGTGTACGATACAAAGGATCGGGAGGATCCTTCTCCAAAGGTATCAGTCAGGAGAAGAGTACAAAAAGCCTCCACAGGCTTTGAGTGAAGACTGTCAGCAAATGGAGAAAATTTGGAACAACAGAGACACTTTTCCAAAACCGATTTAAAGGAGCCTCTTCCTTTAAAGAAACCAGGTGTGAATAAAACCTGAAAACTATTATCCTTATTTTTTCTGTGCATAAAAAAAAAAGATTATAAAAGAGTGATAAACTAATTGAACATTTTTTGCAAATGATGACGGTTAGTGTTGGGAGGGTTACCTTTACAACAAGCTCAAGCATTCATCTGAATCAACAAGAGCAAAATCAGTTTGGGAAAGGCCTAGTCCAAATCTGAAGTTTAATCTGACGGACTCCTAGCAAAGAAAAGGTGCAACCAGGTTAATGCAGCACGATCACCGCTGTATATTGTCTTACTTCCTGCTTCTGCGTTGCAGCAAAATGTTCTGAAGCTCGGCGACTTCGGCTCGTGTCGGAGCGTGTTCTCCAAGCCGCCTCACACGGAGTACATCTCCACGCGTTGGTACAGAGCCCCGGAGTGCCTCCTCACCGACGGCTACTACGGCCTGAAGATGGACATCTGGAGCGCCGGCTGCGTCTTCTTCGAGGTCATGAGGTGAGAGGACGGCTGAGACGCGTCCCCCCCCCTGTCCTTGAACTGTCCTCAGGCGGGTCGGGGTATCAGTGTTCGCCTCTCTTGTGTTGCAGCTTGAATCCTCTCTTCCCTGGAACCAACGAGTTGGACCAGGTGGCCAAGATCCACAACGTGTTGGGGACACCGGATCAAAGTCTGCTGCAGAAGTTCAAACAGTGAGAGTCCAAACCCCCGTGCAAAACTATCCACACCCTTTAGACTTTTTCACCTTTTTCTTTTTTTTTTTCACACTAGAGCCACAAACGTCAAACACAATGGCCGCCGTCTGTAAAGTTACACAGTCAAAAATGAACACCATTAATCTGGGTTATTTAGCCTGTCATAAAATTAAAAGGGGGGGATTGTTTTTCAAAGTTATTTTTGTGTCCATGTTATTTACTCGTTTGTAAATGTCACGGTTTCAAACTTAAAATGTTGTTAAGTAGCTAAATATTTAGTTTGTAAACTATATACTAAACATTTAGCTAGTTTTCAAACTAAATATTTAGTTTCTTAACTTAATATTTAGTTAGGAATGTAAACATTTTACTCCAAACTCAATATTTATTTAAGAAGTTAAATATTTAGTTAAAATCTAGTAAAGAAACTAGTTTCTGAACAAGTATTTACTTTAAAACTAAATAATAAGTAAAGAAGTTAAATATTTATTTTACAAACAAAATTTTTAGCTAGTTTAAAAACTGAATATTTATTTTCCTAACTAAATATTTAGTTAGGAAAATAAATATTTAGCTCCAAACTAAATATTTATTTGACAAGTTAAATATTTAGTTAAAAGCTAGTTAAGAAGCTAGCTTCTAAATAAATATTTAGTTTGAAGCTAAATATTAAGTTTACAAACTAGTTTGCTTCCTAACTAGCTTCTTAATAAATATTTAGTAAATATTTAATAAATATTTAGTTTGAAGCTAAATATTAAGTTTACAAAGTAGTTTGCTTCCTAACTAGCTTCTTAATAAATATTTAGTAAATATTTAATAAATATTTAGTTTGAAGCTAAATATTGAATAAGGAAGCTAGCTTCTTAATAAATATTTTGTTTGAAGCTAAATATTAAGTAAAGAAGTTAAATATTTAGTTGGTAATGTAAATATTTAGCTCCACATTAAATATTTATTTAAAAAGTTAAATATTTAGTTAGAAGCTAGTTAAGAAGCTAGCTTCTAAATAAGTATTTAGTTTGAAGCTAAATATTAAGTTTACAAACTAGTTTGCTTCCTAACTAGCTTCTTAATAAATATTTAGTAAATATTTAATAAATATTTTGTTTGAAGCTAAATATTAAGTAAAGAAGTTAAATATTTAGTTGGTAATGTAAATATTTAGCTCCAAACTAAATATTTATTTAAGAAGTTAAATATTTATTTAAAAGCTAGTTAAGAAGCTAGCTTCTAAATAAATATTTAGTTTGACGCTAAATAAGTAAAGAAGTTAAATATTTAGTTTACAAACTAAATATTTAGCTAGTTTACAAAATAAATTTTGATTCTTAACTAAATATTTAGTTAAGAATGTAAATATTTAGCTCCAAACTAAATATTTATTAAAAAAGTTAAATATTTAGTTAAAAGCTAGTTATGGAGCTAGCTTCTTTAACTAAATATTTAACTTCTTAAATAAGTATTTAGTTTGAAGATAAATATTAAGTAAAGTTAAATATTTAGGAATGTAAATATTTAACTCCAAATTAAATATTTAACAGGTTAAATATTTAGTTAAAAGCTAGTTAGGAAGCTAGCTTCTTAATAAATATCTAGTTTGAAATTAAATATTAAGTAAAGAAGTAAAATATTTAGTTTCTTAACTAAATATTTAGTTAGGAATTTAAATATTTAGATCCAAATTAAATACTTATTTAACAAGTTAAATAATTTTTTAGCTAGCTTCTAAATGTTTAGTTTGAAGCTAAATATTAAGTAAAGAAGTTAAATATTTAGTTTACAACTAAATATTTTGCTTCTTAACTAAATATTTAGCTAGGAACCTAAACCCAAACTAAATATTTTATTTAGAAGTTAAGTATTTAGTTTACAAACTATCTATTGAGACCAATTCTTAACTAAATATTTATTTTGTGAACTAAATATTTAGTTTGCTAATTAAATATTTTTGTATAAACTGACATTTATAAATTAATGGATAACATGGTAAAAATATGACTTAGAAAGATGAACCCCTATTTTCTATCTCTTGTCTCAGGCTAAATAACTCAAATTATTGGTGTTATTTTTTGACTAACTTTACAAACGCCGCCCCATAAACACAGAGACCGACATTTTTTGTCCGTTCTTCTGTGCTAATATTCTCAGAGTGTTTGAACAGCAGCATCGGTTTTCAACCCTTACCACAGATTCCCAGTTGGATTTAGATCCTGACTTTGACTAGGCCATTCTAGCACACGAACCATCCCATATCTGTGGCTGCATGTTCAGCGTGGTCGTCCTGCTGGAAGCTGAACCTCCACCCCGGTCTCGGGTCTAACAAAACATCCCCACAGCATGGTGCTGCCACCACCATGTCTCGTTGCACGTCACCCTGAACGCACAATAAGGCAGACGTGATAAAGGCACCGTAAGCAACTAGATCTAATGGGATCTTCTCTCCGCTTACAGGTCTCGAGCGATGCATTTCAACTTCCCTGCAAAGAAAGGAAGCGGCATCTCCCGCCTGCTGCCCAGCTGCCTGGCCCCGGCTCTCTCGTTGCTGTACCAGATGCTCGCCTACGACCCAGATGAGCGCATCTCTGCAGAAACCGCCCTGAGGCACACCTACTTTAGGGAGATCAGGTGGAGGGCTCTACTATAGATCACAGAGAAAAGCACATTTGTTAGATTTTAAAAAAGAGAGAACCTAAAGAAAACTGTCGGTTCTTCTGTGTGCAGAATGGGAGAGAAGAAATCAGAGACGCTCCAGAGAGAGATGGGAAACGAGGCGACGTCGGAGCAAATATGGCGACCGACCAGACTGGGCAAGCAGCTGAGAGGAAGACACCCCAGACAGACGCCTTTCATAAACGTAAGCCCCAAACTCTGCAGGCCAGACGGAGAAACGGGTGAATCAAAGCTCGGCTCAAAAGCCTCGTCTCTCCTCAGCACAACGTGAAGCGCGCAGCGGCAGAACCCTTGACCCGGAGGAACGCCCCCCGTCCGGCGGAGCTGCCCTGGCTCCACATGGCTGCTCACGGACCACAGTTTGCATTCCCGTTCTCTACCATGCCTGCATTTACCCTCAACCACAGAGCAACACTGCCGCCCATCACGCCAAAAAAGTGCCAGTCTCAGGTGCTCAAGGCAAGTCTTTTCATGTTCAACGCTGCAGCTAATGGGGAGCCGTTCGTAAAGCTGCACAGTCAAAATGAACCACAATAATTTAGGTTATTTAGCCTGTCATCAGAGAAATAAATGGGGGTTCATTTTTCAAAGTCATACTTTCGTCCATGTTATTTATTCATTTATAAATGTCACAGTTTCAAATTAAATATTATGTTAGCAAGCAAAATATTTAGCCTCTTAACTAAATATTTAGTTTCCAAACTAAATACAGTATTTACCTTGTTAACTAAATGTTTGGAACAAAATAAAGGCTATTTTATTTGTATAGCACACTTTCAACAACAAGGCAATTTAAGGTGCTTTACATAAAAACAGCAATAAAGCAAGAAACTAGGGATGGGCATAATTAATCGACGATCGATTAATTGATCATTAAGAATTTTTTTTAACCGATCAATTAACGCATGTTCTGTTGCTTAGTGTGAGTTTTGAAGTAATGCAATTAATGTAGCTATGTGGCAGTAATTAAACACTTTACCACACGAGGGCGATGACTGAAAATAAAACCCACAGGCCGACTCAGTTTCTTGCCAGTTTCTGTGTATTTCAAAAGTAGCAAAGTTTGGGGTGGGACCAGTTTGACAAAAACAAAAAAAAACAGTCTCGGTTCACTGCCAACACGGCGAAGCTGTGTATAAGTACACACAGCCACGTCTGTCCCTCGCAGCCACCTCTGTCCCCTCACAGCGACGTCTGTCCCTCACAGCGACGTCTGTCCCCTCGCAGCCACGTCTGTCCCTCACAGCCACGTCTGTCCCCTCACAGCCACGTCTGTCCCTCACAGCCACGTCCGTCCCTCACAGCCACGTCTGTCCCCTCACAGCGACGTCTGTCCCCTCACAGCCACGTCTGTCCCCTCACAGCGACGTCTGTCCCCTCACAGCGACGTCTGTCCCCTCACAGCCACGTCTGTCCCTCACAGCCACGTCTGTCCCTCACAGCCACGTCTGTCCCTCACAGCCACGTCTGTCCCTCACAGCCACGTCCGTCCCTCACAGCCACGTCTGTCCCCTCACAGCGACGTCTGTCCCCTCACAGCCACGTCTGTCCCCTCACAGCCACGTCTGTCCCCTCACAGCCACGTCTGTCCCTCACAGCCACGTCTGTCCCTCACAGCCACGTCCGTCCCCTCACAGCCACGTCTGTCCCCTCACAGCGACGTCTGTCCCCTCACAGCCACGTCTGTCCCCTCACAGCGACGTCTGTCCCCTCACAGCGACGTCTGTCCCCTCACAGCGACGTCTGTCCCCTCACAGCCACGTCCGTCCCTCACAGCCACGTCCGTCCCTCACAGCCACGTCCGTCCCTCACAGCCACGTCCGTCCCTCACAGCGACGTCTGTCCCCTCACAGCGACGTCTGTCCCCTCACAGCGACGCCTGTCCCCTCACAGCGACGTCTGTCCCCTCACAGCGACGTCTGTCCCTCACAGCGACGTCTGTCCCCTCACAGCCACGTCTGTCCCTCACAGCCACGTCTGTCCCCTCACAGCCACGTCTGTCCCCTCACAGCGACGTCTGTCCCTCACAGCCACGTCTGTCCCTCACAGCCACGTCTGTCCCTCACAGCGACGTCTGTCCCCTCACAGCCACGTCTGTCCCTCACAGCCACGTCTGTCCCTCACAGCCACGTCTGTCCCTCACAGCGACGTCTGTCCCCTCACAGCCACGTCTGTCCCTCACAGCCACATCTGTCCCCTCACAGCCACGTCTGTCCCCTCACAGCGACGCCTGTCCCCTCACAGCGACGTCTGTCCCCTCACAGCGACGCCTGTCCCTCACAGCGACGTCTGTCCCCTCACAGCCACGTCTGTCCCCTCACAGCAGGTGATCTCGGCGCTGCAGGTCAGACGCGACAGCAGCCTGATGACCGTCAGTCTGCTCACCAGGCTGCTGTCGCTTCTGACCCCAGCGCTTGTTAACATGCTCATCTTTCTCAACAAAAATCAGTAGACAGGAGCTAAAGTTGTATATAAGTTACGGTTTCTTTTTTTGTCTTTTTTACTCTGTTAATGAGCCTAATTCACTGTTGCTGATCTCTCTCATCCTCTTTCTCGACTCTTTTTGCCAAATGTAACACAAAACTATCAGACCTATAAGTATTATATATTATTTTTATTAAGTTATTGTTTAACATGACTTTGTTTTATTTAACTTTTTTGGAGAAGAAAAAAATCTGAGCGTCAGTTGTGTTAATGAGTACCGTCTTTTAGCTGTCGGCTCCGCTGCTTATAGCGCATATTTTCTTTGTGCAACTACCGTGAATTAATTCTGTTTAACTGCCACAAGAGGTGTCCCACTGGTGATGAAGATCTACATGAGGAAACGCGCTATTTTTCTATTCTCACTGCATTTTAATATAAAAATATCAATGATTAATCGAAAATCGATCGTTAATTCTCCTGATGATCGATGAAGACAGTTTAATCGAATGCCCATCCCTACAAAAAGCACACATAAAACACATGATACATGAAAGAATTAATCAGAGGCAGCTCTAAACAGAAACGTTTTTAAGTTGTGATTTAAAGGAACTCAGTGTTTCAGCAGCTTTGCAGTTTTCTGTAAGTTTGTTCCAGATTAGAGGAGCATAGAAACCGAAAGCTGCTTCTCCATGTTTGGTTCTGATTCTAGGGATGTTGAGTAGACTGGAATTAGAGGACCTGAGTGGTCTTGGTGGTTGGTACTGTGACAACAGATCATCATATTTTGGTGCTAAGCCATGTAATGATTTATAAACTAGTAGAAGTATTTAGAAGTTTATTCTCTGAGCTACAGGGAGCCAGTGTAAGGACTTTAGAACTGGGGTGATGTGCTCTACTTTCCTGGTTCTAGTGAGGAACACGAGCAGCAGCGTTCTGGATCAGCTGCTTCTGTCTGATTGACTTTTTAGGCAGACCTGTGAAGACGCTGTTGCAGTAATCAATCCGACTAAAGATAAATGCATGGATGAGTTTTTCTAGGTCCTGTTGTGACATCTGTCCTTTAATCCTAGAGATGTTCTTCAGGTGATAGAAGGCTGACCTTGTTATTGACCTTTATGTGACCCTGGAGGTTCAGGTCTGAGTCCATTACTACACCTAGATTTCTGACCTGATCAGTAGTTTCTAGCTGGATTAACTTTATCTGTGTGCTGACTGATGATCGTTCCTCTTTAGGTCCAAAAGTAATTACTTTTGTTTTGTTTCTGTTCAGGTGGAGAAAGTTATGACATCCATCCATTGATTTGCTCGATGCATTTACTTAGGGTTTGGATGGGTTCAAAGTCACCTGGTGACATTGTAATGTAGAGCTGAGTATCATCTGCATAGTTATAATAGCTAATCTTATTGGTTGCTATAATCTTGCCTAGTGGGAGCATGTAGATATTAAACAAGAGGGGCCCCAGGATGGAGCCCTGGGGCACCCCATATGTTACTTCTGTCTGTTCTGATGAAAAGTTTCCTATTGAAACAAAGAACTCCCTGTTCTTCAGGTAAGACTCAAACCAGCCAAGTCCTGTACCAGAGAGTCCGACCCAGCTCTCCAGTCGTTCCAATAATATGTCGTGATCAACACTGAGGTCCAACAGAACCAGCACTGTGGTTCTACTACAGTCTGTATTTATGCGGATGTCATTGAAAACTTTGACTAGGAAAGTCTCGGTGCTGTGGTTACCACGGAAACCAGACCGAAAAACTTCTTTCATACGTACCAGCAGATCGTTTGTCCAAAGAAACTTCTTTCTACCTGAGACTTTACTTTTAAGGAACACTAAGTAAATTTTGCTCTCGGGGTCCCCCTACAGTTGGGAAAAAGGTATTGTTTTCTACTACTGTATTAAAGTCTGTTATGGTTACACCAGGGGATTTACGTGCGTTGACAAGCGATACTCTCTAACGTTACAGATTTTCACGTCTTGGGCAGCCTTCATCAAATGTCTTCATCCCAGGTCCATTTTCTATATTTCAGCATGTCTTATGTACAGCAGCGTAGAGCTGTCAGCCATATTATAAAGAAATTAAACCGTATCACGTTATAACGTGATAGTTTATTGTAAAAAAGTGAAACTATCACGTTATAGTTTCACGTTTTTACAATAAACTATCTTGTTATAACTTGATACGGTCTAATTTCTTTATTATATGGCTGACCGCTCTGTTCTGACGATCTGTGCTTCCTCCTCAGAATGTCCCACCGTAGCGCGCATCTGTCGGTGCTCCCCCTGGAAAAGTATGTTTACATGCCGAAAACAACAACTGTTAGCTTTGATGTTAAACACTGTAGCATTCAGTCAATATGGAGAAGGCCAGTACTGGTGGTTAAATGATGATTTATTGAAGCCGTCCGTGTCATCAACCAACGTAAGAGCTAGGCAAGAACAAAATAAGCATAGTTACAATCACTGTCATCGTTAACCGTGATGCATAGCTGATTACACTGGAATCTTTCTTTCTGCTGATACAATCACGTCTTTTTCCATGAACATTTCTAGTCACATAAGCTCAGTTATAAATACAAACCTTGTTTCCTTTATCAGCTGAAGCTAGAAATGGATTATTATTTAAACTTTCCCTATTTCCTTCTGTTTGCTGTTAATTAGTTTACTTTTTGTTGCGTTCTCTTTCATTCAACAGATTTACGTTTACACTTCCGACTTACGTTGCAATACTTCCGGTTACTAAGAACCTCCCAAAATAAAAGCTTATAAACTTATGCCATAGTTAACATATAGGAAATAGTTCACCTTTACACTCCCCCCAAATAATTTCCAACTGAACATAAAACACAAATAATTTTGTAGCCACATAAACAGTAGCCTAATGAACATGTAACATCAACTTGAAACATTTCAACACTCTTAAAGCATTGTGAATTCACACATCACAATCTTCTAATAACAAAACCAACTTATGAACGTTCCACTACAGATAGTTTGCTGGTACGTTGGCCCCTTTTGTTGAGATTTTTATCTGCAAAGGCTATTTTGACCTTTATAACAAGTCCATCTGTGTCCTGCACGGTGTCCAGGATTCGTCCAAGTTTCCATTGAGATCGTGGAAGCATTTCCTCTTTATCCATCACTATGTCTCCAGTTCGCATGTTCCTTTTAGGTGTGTGCCATTTTTGTCTGACTATAATGTTTTGAAGATACTCTTTTCTCCATCTGCTCCAGAACTGAATTTGGCGCCATCGCTTTCTTGCATACAAGTCCTCTTTTATGAACGTTCCAGGTGGAGGCAGAGCAGTTGAAGTTTTCATTGTGATGAGATGATTTGGAGTTAGTGGTTCCAAGCTGTTTGGATCATTAAGTCCATTTATAAAGGTGTCCGTTGATAGGTCCTCTAACATTTCAACATGCAATGCACGTGAATAGAAGCATGTGAAAAGGAGTCCATACCTTTTGGTTTCTTTACGTGCTTGTTTGGTCAGAAATGGTCCAAAAACGTCCATACCACAGTATGTGAAAGGTGGAGAATGTTCAATTATCTCCATGGGTAGGTCCCTCATCTTTTGTCCTTCCACATGTCTCCTTTGTCTACGACAAAACACACACTGGCGGATGTAGAAGGCAACCTTTTGGCTTAACTTTGGGATCCAATAGCCACTGGATCGTATCTCGTTCATGGTGAAGCCATTTTCTTGATGGTTAACTCTTTCATGACACTGTGCAATTATTAGTTTAGTAATGTGATGTTCTCCAGGGATGAGTGTTGGATGTTTGACTGAACTGGGAAGAGATGAAAACTGAAGTCTTCCTCCCACCATGAGCACATTGTCCTTGTTCAAGAAAACATCCCAGTTGTTCATTTTGTTGTTCTTTGGGAGTTGTTTGCCTTTGTTTAGTGTGTTTATTTCGTTTTGATATATTTGTCTTTGTAAATCTTTGATAATCACAGTTTCTGCCCTTTGTCTTTCAGCTACAGTCGTGAGTCTCTTTGATTTGTCTTTGAGCAGATATCGTCTGAGACGTGCTACTGCGCTGATTGCACGGGACCAGGAGGAGAACTTTGTGAGGCGGTCACTGAGACTCGCATGTTTAACAGCTTGAGTGTTTAGAGTCTGCACCTTTCTCACCTCTGGGTCTCCTACTGGGAGCTCAGTAGTCTTTCTTGTTGGAAGCTGTATTTCCTTTTCCCACAGGAATTGAGGGCCGGTGAGCCAGATGGATGAAAGCAGTTCTTTTACTGATGTGCCCCTGGAAGCCACATCTGCCGGGTTTTCATTCGTAGGCACATGAAACCATTGTTGTGGTGAAGTGTGGCTGCGTATTTTTTTGGCACTCTATTAGCAACAAATGTGTGAAAGTGCCTCGCCTCATTATTTATGTAACCTAAAGTGACCTTTGAATCTGTCCAAAAGAACTCTTCCACGTCCTCGTAGAGCAGCTCCTCCTTTAACATGTTGCTCACAGTGACTGATACGGCTGCTGCAGTGAGTTCTAACCGGGGAATTGTGGTGACCTTTGAGGGAGAGACACGTCCTTTGCCCAAAATGAAGATGCAATGGACCTCTTGGTTTTTGTTTGTGAGTCTGAGATAGGAACATTGTCCATATCCTGCCATGCTTGCATCCGAAAAGTGATGTAATTCTCTTTTCACCACTTCTCCAAAATCTGCAGGAGTGTAGCATCTGCTTATCTGCACATTTTTCAAATTGTGCAAGTCTCCTTTCCAGCACTCCTACTGTGGCCTTAGTTGTTCAGGTATTGGGTCATCCCAGTCTGTACCTTGACGGCACATTTCTTGGAGGATTCCTTTGCCATTGAGTACATAAGGAGCTATAAATCCAAGAGGGTCATATATTGCTGCAACTGTGGATAGGATGCCCCGCCTGGTTGGGAGTTGGTCCTTCAGCGTGATGTTGAATGT
The DNA here is from genome assembly GCA_963556495.2 of Valencia hispanica. NCBI lineage: Eukaryota > Metazoa > Chordata > Actinopteri > Cyprinodontiformes > Valenciidae > Valencia > Valencia hispanica. Next base: position 3,413,297 of record OY747720.1, read on the forward strand.
AAAGCAGTCTTTCTCTACATTCCAATAAATACCTAGTGCTCTTTCTGTTTGTGCCTCATTGAATGTTAAGTCTTTTGTTTTTGTATTTGTTGCGAGCTCTGACGCTGGAATGCTGTTTAAAACGTCAGCATTGTTGGATACGAACTTGTGCAATCTTAAACCACCCTTTGCACATAGTTCGCGTGCTTCCTTTGCTAGTTGTACAGAATCCTTAACTGTTTCTATGCTGGTGACTCCGTCATCTACGTAGAAGTCTCTGGTTATAAACTGTGAGCCTACAGGATATGCAAAGCTGTTTTCTTTAGCTAGATGCTTGAGTCCATAGTTCGCACACCCGGGTGATGACGCAGCGCCAAAGAGCTGCACTGTCATCCTGTATGCCTGTGGTTGACTGTTCATGTCTCCATCTTTCCACCATAAGAAGCGCAAGTAGTTGCGATCATCTTCTTTGACCTGAAACTGGTGGAACATTCTTTCAATATCGCACATCAGAGTTACTTTATGCTGTCTGAAGAGCACAAGAACACCAGTAAAACTGTTAATCATGTCAGGGCCATTTAGTAAATGTTCGTTAAGACAGGTACCTTTGGGTTTTGCAGAGCAGTCAAAAACTACACGCAACCTGTCAGGTTTTTTTGGATGACACCATGGTGAGGTATATACCATGTCTCACCAGGTGGTCCAATATCATCAGTCTCTTCTGGATCACCTCTTTTGATGATTTCCCTCATGAATTTTGCGTAATCCTCCTTGTATTTTTCATCTTTCATGAGTTTGCGTTTGAGCTGACTTAGTCTGTTTTCAACGAGTTGTCTGTTACCTGGCATTTGTGGCCTTCTCCTAAACGGCAATGGCATTTCCAAAAGTCCTTTATGATTTTTTACTATGCCTTGCTCGAGTTTTTGGAGGAATAATAAATCCTCTTGCGACACAGTCCTTTCATTTCTCTCAGTCTCTTTGAAATCTCTTTCTAAAGCGCGTATTGCATCTGCAGGAGTGGAGGGAGGGATCTCTTTAACAGTGACTCGTGACAGAGACTGGTTGACATTTCTGTTTCATTATAAGGTGCTGAGTTCCCAACTATGCTCTATCCTAAATCAGTGCGAAGAGCATAAGGCTCATTATCTTTGCCTAAGATTACTTGTTTAGGTGCTAGAGCTCTAGGACAAGTATAACCTATGAGGGACTAACTTCACAAATGAGAAGTGGAGGTACTTCATCTGCAATGGGCAACAGGTGACTCCACTGTTTGGCTGTTTCACAAGTAGGTATGTGTTCTCTATTAGCAGGGATGCAGTCCTTTGAATATGCTATAGGCAGTTTTATGACTGTGGCCGAGTTATAACCTCTAACTAAGAGATCAGACCCTCTCACTGCTTACAACTGCATTTTTACCCATCACAGTAGTCAGTTTTAGTTTTACTGGGCAAACATCTGCCTGCAGCTCATGCGTTACATCCTGATCAATGAAGACTGCGTCACTTCGAGTGTCTAATAACGCATAAACCAGTTTTTCTTTGAGTGGGTTGTTGGCAGTTGACAGCCACACTGGAACTATCATAGATGTGCTGATTGTCTGTTCAGATCTGGCAACATTAAGTGACATGGCTGTAGCTGCTGCAGGTGAGGTACCTTGAGTTGCATTACTCACAAGTGTTTCTCTTTGTAGGCTGTTCCTGTAGTTATCATGGAGACAGGTAGGATGTCTCTTAGTGCAGGTTTCACAAGTGATCCGGCGTTTGAAGTCTTTAGCACTGTGACCTTGTTTTAGACAACCGTAACAAAGTTTATTCTCCTTCACATATTTCTTTCTGTTGTCTAGAGACAATTTTAAGAAGTCCAGGCATTTGTGAAGCTGATGTGAGTTCTGACACAAAGAACAAGAAAAATCCTTTGATGTTTTTGTTATAGACTGTGTGTTACTTTGTTCGGTTGAGTTTGTGTAAAATACACTTGCTTTGTTCCTTTTGAGTTCCCTTGTGTTTCCTTTGTCACGGTCTGTTTCAGTGAAGCGAAGAGCATGAATGGAGGTGACTGGGTTGCATGCAACTTCAGCTTCAACAGAGAGAAAGGAAGCAAAGTAACTAAAACTTGGAAACTCACCGCCTTCCATTAAGGTTTTTGTTACCTGTCTGTTCCATCTTGCATTTATCCAATCCGGTAGTTTGTGCAACAGTTTTTGATTTTCTTCGCAGTCATTAAGTATTTGCAAACCCTTGCCATGAGGCATAGCGAGCATGCATGCATTTATGAAGTCTGCGAAAGTTCTTAACCCATCAGCATCTCTGGACTGCACCTTCGACCAGTTTGACAGCTTCTCTCTGAATGATTTCTGTATCATAAAAGGCTGACCATATCTTTGGTTTAACTTGTCCCAAGCATCTTTATATGCCTCCTCATCATTCCTGAAGAAAGTCCCTTGTAGGCATTTGCGAGCTGAACCAGTTACATATCTTTTTAAATAGTGCAGTTTATCTGCTGCTGAGATGCCCTTTTGTTCAATCAGTGACGTAAACGTGGATTTCCATTGAATAAAGTTTATTGGGTCGCCACTAAAAACGGTTGGTTCTGGCGTGGGAAGTTTGTTCGTTTTTATGCTGTCTTGCACTGCTTGTGCCAAGTGAGTAACACTAGGGGGAGCTGTCTGCACAGGAACAAAGACAATGCTGGTACAGGCTGTTTAGGTGTGACGTTTGGGCTCACCTGTTCATCTTTAATTGACTGAACTTCATCTGCCTGTCGTACACTTCAAACCAGCTTTCACGTTCTTCTGTGCTCTCAAGCGTTCCAACTCTGCATTTTGAGCTGCCACTGGTTTCTTGTGCTCCTTCCCCTAAAGCCTTTATCTTTTCTCGTTGTCTTTGTTCCTCCAGTACGACCTCATATTCAGCTTCCTTTGCTGCGTCGGCTCGTTTTGCTGCAAGCTGTGAAGCTGAAGATCGCTGGCTGCAATTTGATGCCGCAGTCGATCCATATATGGATAAGCGAGTTCTTTTCATGCTCTGCATCGAAATCTCCATCAACCCCACTTATTCTTTCCAGAATTATTTTAATGATGTCACGAGTTACTGCTTCACATGCATCAATCTTTCTCCGTACGTCAGATGATGGTGAAATTTGGGTTCTAATTTCTGAATAGAACTTTAATACATCATCTCTCCTTTGTTCTATTGTGTCTGCAAGCTCTGACATCTCCCTGTCTGTGATGTGTCTGTCTTTAACTTTTCTCGTTTCACGTGCCTGCGCTTTCCATTGCTCATAAAGAGTTAGTAGTCTTTTGTCCTTTTTACTCATTTCTTCTTTTTGATACATTATCTTTTCCGTTTGTACTTTAACTCTTTCAGAGCGTCTTGGCAGATCTGACTTGCTTTGAGCTTTAACTTGGAGCTCATTTAACATTTGTTCTTTGCATTTGATTGAATACTTAATGACTTGTCCATCTTCACTTTCATTTTCATTTTAAGTCTTTAATCTCGTTGTAGAATTGCAATCTGTTCGCTTATGGCTGCAGCCTGCAAATCTTCCATTTTACTTCGTTTTGATGCCTTTATTTCCTGACCAACTTCTGCCCTCTGCTGGACGTCGCGGGTATTACCGTAGGACCTTGAGACGGCGGTCAAGCTCTCACTGTAGCATTCAGTCAATATGGAGAAGGCCAGTACTGGTGGTTAAATGATGATTTATTGAAGCCGTCCGTGTCATCAACCAACGTAAGAGCTAGGCAAGAACAAAATAAGCATAGTTACAATCACTGTCATCGTTAACCGTGATGCATAGCTGATTACACTGGAATCTTTCTTTCTGCTGATACAATCACGTCTTTTTCCATGAACATTTCTAGTCACATAAGCTCAGTTATAAATACAAACCTTGTTTCCTTTATCAGCTGAAGCTAGAAATGGATTATTATTTAAACTTTCCCTATTTCCTTCTGTTTGCTGTTAATTAGTTTACTTTTCGTTGCGTTCTCTTTCATTCAACAGATTTACGTTTACACTTCCGACTTACGTTGCCATACTTCCGGTTACTAAGAACCTCCCAAAATAAAAGCTTATAAACTTATGCCATAGTTAACATATAGGAAATAGTTCACCTTTACAAAGATAATCATCGGAAAATATTTTTCAAGTGACGGGATTGAAGTGGCAGTTTAGCAGTAATGCCTAACATAGCAAAAAATTATAAATAACGAAAACTTTTCTTTCAATCCACAGAACATGCTACCCGTTTAATATAAAGCTAAAACTAGCACATAAAGGTGCACTAAAGAATATCCTACATGTTAAATAGGCCTATGGATGAATAGCACACTCTGGAAATCTGTTATTAGTTTGTAAAGCAGCTATGAATATATACCAAGCCAAAGACGTAGAGCAGATAGCAGTATTATTACTCCAAAATATTAAAATGTAGTAGCCTATGATTATAAGCACAAATAGCCCGCAAAATACACCGCATTTATTCTACGACTCTAATTAATGGGACTTGTTTACATGCAGTATAACGATATCACAGAAGTGAAACTAACATACAGGGGCTGTCATGTAAACTTGAAACAAAAAGCTTAAGGAAACCCTTAAATATTTTGAAATAAAAATTACCCAGTAATAAAATAATTTGAATAAAACTCACCGTAAACTTGAAAGAAATAAAACAGACGAAATGGATCTTCCAGGTAGGAATTCTTGATGACAGATTTGCTGAGTAAGCGAAATGTGCATGCGGGTAGCACAGATAGTCAGAACACCGGCGTACAGATGAGGACAATTTCGGCTCCGTCATGATGACAATTGTTCAAGCTACCTGCTGCTGGGTATCTTCCATTTCTATGTACCAGCCGAGTATGCTCCACCCAGAGAGCCTTGCAGGACGCTCCACCTACCAGCTTCTGTGAAGCCTGCCGTAAAGCAAGTCGCATTTGTAGTCTTATTCGAACTACAAAACCGCTACCCGACGACCCAAACGTACATAGTGCTGTTATGGCCGATAGAGGGCCGCAAAGCGAATGTGGAAGTGCCGTTTCACCCGGTTATGAGTTGATCAACCACTGACACGAGTTCGGAAACATTAATTTAAGGTAAAAAAAAACTTTAGTGTTGCTTTAACTTTAGTTGGAGCAATGCAATCAGTGATGTCTTAAATGTTGGTGAGGAAGTTATCCACCAGCTTGTTTACTGATTTGGAGTTGGGAGAAGTAGAGGATGTGGAGTAAATTTGTTTAAAGATTACAACTGAAGTGTCAACTAGAAAAAATATTTAGATTCCAAACTAAATATGTAGCTTGAAAACTAAACTCTCAACTAAATATATAGTTTGGAAATTAAATATTTAGCTTCCAAACTAAGTATTGGCATACAAAATATTTAGTTTAAAACCAAAGAAGCTAAATACTTAGCTTGTAAGCTTAATATTTAGTTAGGAAGTTTTATTTTCAGTTTCCAAACTAAATATTTAAGTTCGCGACTAAATATTTTGCTAGTTAATTAAGTATTGTTATAAACTGTGACATTTATAAATGAATGAATAATATGGTGAAAATAAGACCCATTTTCTTTGAGTGGGTAAATAACTCTACTTAATTTTTGAGTGCAACTTTGCAAACAGCACCCAGTAGCAGCCGAGCTGTGATTCTGATCCTAAAACTGATTTAACTAAAAAGTATTTTTGCTTTCTAGTTTCCGATATGTTCTTAGAGCGACTGTCATCTCTCCACAGCCACAAGACGGGCCGCCTCGCATCGCCTTCTGCTTCCCACCTGTAGACCGGAAACACGGAGGGACCCGAGAGCCAAAAACCCGCCGAACACGTGAAAATCTACCTGCTGGAACCGGACCGACCGTAGAACCCGTCCTCCCATCAGTCCAAGCTGGAACAGAGGGGCCACAACGTGCCACAATTAAAGAAATAAAAGACACTCCATGATTACGACACTGTTAAAAAGTAAAATTTGTTCTGGTTGTGCTTTTTTTGTTGTTGTAGTTTTTAAATGATTTCATTTATTTTAAAAAACAAAAATCTACCCGACGCTGTGAGAAAAACTAATCACGACCTCAAACTAATAACTTGGCTCTAATCATCTCCGTGGATGAACTTTGACCCACACTGCTCTGCTGAGCCGGATTCATTCACACACACTGGACGAGTCTTTGACTAGGCCACTCCACAACCTTACATTTTAAGCGTCAAGACTCGCTGGTGTGCTTCAGATCAATGGTTGAACCGCGACCTCTGACCTTAACCGATGTCGTTCTGGGACCGCCTGGACGAGAACTTGATCTCCTGGGAAGGTTCTCTATATAGAGTCCCAGAACCTTTTCCAGACTAGTCAGTTCTTGAATTTCTTTAAATCGTTTTTTTTTTTTTTTTCTGCTTCTCGAGATCCTCCACCCTGCTTCATGTTGCAGGACCGGTTCTGTCTGAGTGATTCCTTGATTCTACGGTGGCTAATAAAACTGCGCTCAGCTTCCTCCCCCGAAAAGAATGTGGTTGATCTCAGTTATTTTACAATTTAACGAGAAGGGAAGGAGCGGGGATTAATTGGCGGAGCAAGGTGAAGTAGCAACAAATAGAGGGAGAGGAAAGAAGTCACACTGGTATGTTTAAACCGATATTGGGTTGTCTTGTGACTTATAGGAAAAGATGAGGATATAAATATAAAATAAAAACACTAAATATTGTCCAGCCCTACCCTGAACACAGTGAAACGTGGTTGCAGCACCATCATGCTGTGGGGATTTTTCAGCAAACTGGTCAGCGTTAATGGGAGCTAAATGCAGGACAATCCTGGAAGGAAACCTGTTGCATGCCACACTTTTAAGATTTACTGACGACTAAGTGACAGGTGGACCTTTAAGTCAGAAAAAAAGAAGTAATTTTCTAGTTGCCGTGTGACAAAAAGGTGGAAAACATCCGGGTTCATGCTGTCGGGATTTTTCCACGTTTCATGGTTCCTTAATGAGGCGTGAACCGGTTAAAACCGCCTCTGTTAGGAGTCGATGTTAAAATGTACGATTTTAATAAATAAATCTAACATAAAGCTTCAAGTTTATTAAAGAAAAACACCCAATAATTCAATTAAAACATGAATTCAAGCTACTTTTGTGTCATAATTTCTTTAAAAAAAATAAATGTCTTCTCTGATGATCAAACTTAAAATAACAAAATGTTTTTACTGCAAAATGATGTCGGTCCAGACGAATAAGAAAACAACCAGAAAAGAATGTATTCAAGATTATTTTAATATTATTAATATGTATACTTTAGGCTTTAGAAATATAACTATCAATGACAAAACTTCCACTGGAGTAATGGTAGTTTGCTTAGCCCCCCCCCCCCCCCCTCCATCAAATCAATCAATTACAATATACACATTATGATACAGAGCAGATTTGAATCTGAAATAATATTAAAATAAATGCTCAAAAGATAAAAGGTTTTAATATTTTTTATAGCATTTTCTTCACCTACTTTATTAGCCATCTGTGTATTAGCACACCCAACAATGTAAAGCCATTTTCTTCTAATAAACTAACTTAAGTGCAAATCGTTTTTCCGATGATTGCAGCATCCTGCCTTCAGGCCTCCACCCTCTTTTTGCTTCATTCGAGTAGAAAAAAACAAAACACACACACACACACAAAAGAAATCAGTGCAAAGTCGTTAAGGGGGGGGAGATTTCTGGTCACACAAGACGGAAGTGGCGGGTGAAGACGGATGGACGTCAATTTAATGTTTGTTTTAGTCCGGAGTCGGGTTTAACGAGGAAACTTTGGTTCCCGAGAGGGTAACAGTCTGAAGAGATCCGACACAAAACTAATATATTAATAATAAAAAAAACAAAAAAAAACAAACATCTAAAATGTGTTAAAACTCCAGAGCATTACACCTTTTTTTTTTCTTTCCTGTATCGCTCCTCCTCTAACCGAGGCGACAAACAATCAACAGAAGCGGGAGAGGGGATAAAAGAAAAAAGGAAAACTTGCAATGCTTGCAGGGTGGAGAGCAGCGTCAGACTCTGGGTTGCAGGGATCTTTAGCAGCAGAAATACTGTGGCTATACTACTGTCCCACTGGGAGAGCTGGCTTGGTTTTGGGATGACAATAAACCCTGGAAAAAGGAAAACAAGGAGGTTTGCATTGGGAAAGTCAAAAAAATAAAAAAAATAATCAAGCAACAAAAACAAGTCCCGTCCTTCACATCAAACGTCTGGAAAGGACCAGGAGCTTTTCACGATCCAAGGCACTTCCTTACTAAAACAGGAACAACAAACTTGACACAAAGAAAAACAACGGAAAACCTCCCACCCCCCTTCATTAAGGTTAACAGCTGGCTACCACAGCAGATAGCCCGACTAATTAGGCACCGTCTAGATCTATAAAATAAAAAACAGAATGACAACCGTGAAAGTTTCATTTCAGTATCGAAATAATAAACTTTTTAAGGGACAGAATTACAGCTTCAGGTGATGTTGGAGACCCAAGTTTAAATATTTTATATCTGAATCAGAATATTACGACAGAGTTTTAGGGTCGTCGATTAAAAGAAAAATATGTTTCTGTCTGAAACTTTGATATTAATTTGACTTATTCTCAAGGGGAAAAAAATCGGAAATTCTCTGATGTCAAAAAGTCGTAAGTTTGCGAAAAAAAGTCAATTTTCAAGGATTAAAAGCATACTTTTTATATTTAAAGGAAGATAGTTTCTGACTTTGAAAAGAAGGCAGTGCATTTCGGCAAAAAATTTCTGAAATTTTGATACTAATTTAACTTCAAGAAAAAACTGAAATTCTCTGCTGTAAAAAAAAGTTGTAAATTTGGGAGAAAAGTCAATTTTCAAGGATTAAAAGCATTTTTTTAATATATTTAAACAGATAGTTTCTGACATTGAAAGGTAAAAAAAGGGAGTAAATTTCTGCAAAAAAAAAAACATCTGAAATTTTGATTCTTATTTAACTTATTCAAGAAGCTTGGAAATTCTCTGATGTTGAAAAGTCGTAAATTTGCGAGAGAAAAGTCAATTTTCAAGGATTAAAAGCATTATTTTTTCAATATTTAAACAAAGAGTTTCTGACAGTGAAAGGTAAAAAAAGGGAGTACATTTCTGCCAAAATTGTTTAACATTTTTAAATTAATGTAAGTTATTTTCAAGAAAAACCTCTGAAATTCTCTGATGTCTAAAAGTTGTAAACTCAGAAATGTCCATGATTAAAAGGCATTAATTTGATATTTTTTAAGATATTCTCTGACATTGTAAAGTCAAATATTCTTAAGGGGAAAAATACTCTTACATTTATCACAAAACTGATATTTGTCTAGATTTTAAATCAGTTATTTACAACAGAAAATGCCATTTTCTTCTGGTAAATGTGTGAAATGAATCTAAAAATGTGAATTTTGTTTAAGGCGGATAATCTCTTCCAACATATTTTTCTTTTGTCTACAATGGCCCTTTTACTCCATTGTACAACAAAAAATGCATTACATTTCTGCCAAAAATGTCATAAAAAGCACGTTTTCTTTCTGAAAAATGTGTGAAATTAATCTAAAAAAAATTATGAGGTTTAATTTAGGGGGGTGGAAATTCACTCCAAAAATATTTTTCTTTTTGTTTGTACTCCGGAGTTTTAGGCCGATTCTCCCCTTCGCCCGATTATCGGGATGGTCTCTTGGGATAATCCTAGCAGATACTGCTGCCGTGTCACACTATAGGACAAAAACAGGAATATTTTATAAATCACCGTCTCTGAAACTCTTGGGACAGAACAAATCAATTTGAAATCCTGCCAAAAACCTTGAGATTTCATAGTTAGTTAATGAGACCAGCAGGATGTGGCCATGTTGCAGCTTCTTCCTCACGGTCCGTCGCGTTCGAAGGCGTTCATCTGAGCCAGAGAGAAGATCCGCTTCGAATTTTGGAAATATCCAGATGTGCATCTTGTAAATTAAACACTTTTAATCAACTGGCATTTTCTGTCGGACATTACCGATTTAAAATCTCAGCGAACGTCAGGGGTTTTTTTGGGTAAAAAAAATACAATAAAAGTCAAAAAAATCTTTATTTTATTTTTTTAATTATCCTTTTAAATTGTGGAAAATTCTGAGTTTTTTTCTTGAAAATATTTGAAATGAATCTCAACATTTCTGCAGGGTTTTTTTATTTTTCTCTGTATGAATTCTGAATATGAATTTAGGTTGTGGCTGCTTGTCAGATAAATTAAAACGCCGATCTCCAACAATCGGATGTGAAACCGGTTTCTGGGATGGATTTTTTTGCCCCATAATGATAAAACATGTCGTCTTTTTACCGTCCAGTTCTTTTTATTTTGGCACAAATTTGGCTGTTTAGTCTCAAATCAAAATAGATGATGAGGTGATTTTTATTTAAAAAAATTTTTTTCCATCCTTTTAAATTCAAATTGGATTTTTTTTCTTCTGCGCTACCGTTGCAGGGTGATTTATATTTTCCTAAACATCCACCCATCTGCACACGTGAAAACACAAAAAAATACATAAAAAAATGTTTTAACTTAAAATAATGTGTAAAAGTGGCATTCAGAGGTTCAAATGGAGAAATGTATGAATATTTGTGATCCATGATGAAGTTGGAGGTTAACATTGCTGTAATTATGCTACCCAGAAGCAGCAACTCATTCAAAAACTATTTTTGACACTCAAGACCTGATTTAATAAATAATATTTGGGGGGGGGGAGATAAATGTCTTGGTGCATAATATTTCTATGTCCATGTGGGTTTTCCAGGCAACTTTAACGTTTTTTTTTAGGAACTACATTTTTCATTCGCTGCAGATACATTTGAAACGTATAAATACTTCCTATGAAAGCAGTTTCAACACATTTCCCTGCCTGCAAAAATAAAAAGTGTTGCTATAAAAAATGATTTAAAAAAACAAAAACCTCCGGATGCGGCGCAGGTCTGTTTGCGTTTACGGACGGCGGACATGATGGATGTTAATCACTTCAACCTTCAACACATTCTCCCGTCAGAAAGAACTTACCACTTTGCCTGGCCTCGCCCATGTGCAAATAAATCCCTCCTGACAAGCAGTCACTAAACAGTCCTCTAAAAATATGAGTACAGTCAGCCTCTCGTGTGCTATTTTCTTACAGATGAGCGGCTCGAGGAGGGGCACGTCCTCCATGCGCGGGCACAGCGGCGTGCCCAGCGTCTTGGCCGGGTCCGCTTTGGTCTTGGTCAGCAGGTTCAGCTTGTCGCTGCTCTTGCTGCCGATGTGGCCCATGCTGTGGTTGCGTTTGTGGTCCTTCTCGTGGTGCCGCTCCTTGCGGTCGTGCAGGGAGAGCGTGGCGAACTTGCTGGCGCCCGTGGCGACGGCGCCGTCCGTGATCCCGCCGCCGACGCTCTTGTTGGTGCTGTTGGCGGCCGGGTGGGGCAGGCTGTTGGAACGCGGTAACGTGGCGGAGACGGAGTTGACGACGGGAGTGTTGGCGCCGCCGTTGTTCCCGTTGCTCGGGGCGATTATCGTGGCGCCGGCGACGGGGGGGCCGGTGGCGTTCATCACGTTAGTGTGCGTCCGTGTCCGTGACAGAGGAAGGTGGGGGAAGAGGATGTCCTCGGTGAGGTCCCAGAGGCAGAGCTGCGTGTCCTGGCCCACCGAGCCGAACCGGTACGTCACGCTGACGGGCCGGCTGTCGGTGGAGTTGCGCTTGGAGAGCCGGGACTGCGTGCTGTTGGCCCGGTCCCGCCCGAAGTGGATCATCTGGTCCTGGAAGTCCTCGTCGCTGCCGCTGAACTCCATTGGGTCGCCCTCCTCCACGCTGGTGGTGTAATGGTCGAACGCCACCACGCTCACCCACGACTTGTGGCCGTGGCCCCGAGCGATGACCCTGCAGTCCAGGAAGGACCAGACGGTGACCAGGTCGTCCTCTCCTCCGGCCACGATGTACTTCCCGTCGGGGCTCCAGCACACGCACAGCAGGCCGCCGAAGTAGCTCCTCATGGTGCCGTGGAGCTCCACGGCGTCGAAGTTGAACACGCGCAGGAAGCCGTCCTGACTCACGCAGGCCAGGAACTTCCCGTCGGGGGAGAAGGCGAACTCGTTCAGCGCCCCCTCGCCGACCGTCCACCTCAGCAGGGGGTTCCGCGCCGATTTGCTCTTGCAGGTGTGGACCGAGTAGTTCTCCCCCTGCTTGAGCAGCTGGTAGTGCGGCGCCGCGGTGCCGCAGGTGTGCTCCACGTTGTACAGGTACATGCTGCCGCTGGCGTGGGAGACCAGGAACAGGCTCTCGGAGCCCGGGACCCACTTCACGCACGTCACTCTGGACTTGTCAATCAACCTCTGGGGGCGGGAAGAACCGAGGGCGAGGAGATGGATGGAGGAGAGCAGAGGGAGAGGAAAAGTCACTGAAAGTAACATTTATGACAACCACAATGCATAACCTGAGCAGGGCTCCAGAGCCTACCAACGTTTTCCTGCTTTCATTGGTGCTTCTAACATTTAACTGGTGCTAAGATAGAGGAAACAATCGGTCATCTCCTCCGTCAGCTTCCGTTTAGCCAACAGTCTGGGGCCCAAAGCAGTCCGACAATGTTTGGAGCTCAAAGACTTCCTTTAAAACTTCACAATAAGAGCCCTAAACGTGTCCTCCGAAGTTCAAGATAACGTTCGTTTCGCCACAGCTAAACAGAGGTATGCTATAGAGGCGCTTCATGGACAAATTACTGCTTAGATATAAAACAGAAATAATATAAAACATTCCCAACATGTTGGGGACAGTATGAGAACGTGAATAAAGGGAGAGAGAAAATACTAACACTAATAATAATATTATACGAAGGATAACTTTGATGTATTTAAAAAATAGGTTTGTTTTTTTAATATATAAAAATGAAAAATAAATAAATAATATAAATTTTAAAATGTAATCACAAAGAAGATAGTAAAAAAGACATTTTTTGTTAAAAATAAATATTTTAAGAAAACACTTTGCCTGGCAAGGAGTGATATTCATATATTAGTAATAGTATTTATTCTAATTTTTAAATTTTTTACAAAAACATGTAAAAAAAACTAATATATATATAGACACAAAGTTAACATTAGTATTATTTTCTCTTATTGAAAAATATTTTGTATAATTTTTAAAAAATGTTAAATAAAATTACAAATTAAAAAAATGTACATTAATAATTAAAGTAAAAGAACAAAAGAGTTCATATACAAGTAGTGATATTATTCATATATTTGTAATAGTATTTATTCTAATTTTAAAATTAAATTTCTTTTTAACAAAAACATGTAAAAAAACAATATATATTTATATATACAATATATATATATATATACACAATATATATATATATATATATATATATATATATATATATATATATGACACAAAGTTAACATTAGTATTTTTCTCTCTTACTTTAAAATATATTTTTTTAGTATCCATTTTTTTAATGTTAAAATACAAATTTAAAAATGATATTAAAAATAAGAAGAAAAAAACTAAATGAAAAAAGTTAATATACAAAGAGTGGACAATATTTATATATTATAATTAGTATTAATATTTATTCTCTCACTTTATAATTAAAAACCAGAGGAAAAGGGTAAAAAGTAAAAGTTTTTTAAAATTACACGCCAAAATTAATATACAAGGAGTGTGTATATTCCTACATTAGTAGTAGTCGAACTATTAGTGTTGTTTTTTCACTCACTTTAAAATATAACATTTTTATTTATAAACAATGTCAACTTTGTTATCCAATGAGACGAGTTGGACACGGCTCCATAAGCCATTACCTTGATGTCATTCTAGCTGTGGCGTTTAAAGATGCGACATAAAAAAGCTGCAACGCTTAGGAACACCCCTGCTTTAGAACAACATCTGCTTTGGAGCCGCGTTCAGCCATCTTTCCCCGAGGGACCCACCTCCTCGTTGAAGAGTTTGCTCGTCTCCTTCTTGATGGGGTCGATGAGCTGCACCTGTCCAGCAGAGAAGCCCACCAGCAGGGACACGCTCTCCGCTGTCGCCGTGAGGTGGTTGAAGTCGTGGCATGTTGGCTGCGTCCCTTTGTAAATGCGCTTGTCTATGGGTTTGCTCAAGTCGGCGGCCTGAGGAGGAAAAAAAGTGCAAGAAAACGTCTCCGTTAGGCTCTACCGTCATAACAGCAGCATTCCCACTGTGGATGCTGATCATTTATTTAGGGCGATGGACGGACTCACAACTCATTTAAGCTTTCCGGAAACTTCCAACATTTTCTACCCTCCATTTTATTTTACTTTTAAATGGACAAACTGATTACAGTATAGGAACCAAAGTGCTCTGAATCAATCCAACAGTTGAAGATGTTACAAAGATCACTGAGGTGCTGTGAACAAGAAACAGGGCGCATATTGTAAATAACCGAAACGACGACGGCCCGATTTGTGAATGACTTACGGTGAACACCCAGGGGCGGGGCGGAAAGATTTAGTGTAAGGTCGACGACTCCGTTTGTACACCTCGAGCAGCAACGTTTTAACTAATACCGTTTTGGTTGAGTTCAAAAATCAGCTTTTAAAATTGTTTCGTAGAGATAAGTCGGCTTAAACAAGCCGTTGGAAGAAAAAAAAAAGTTAATTATGTCCGCATTTTAGTACAACATGAAAGAATGCCCATAAGGGTTGCAGTATATTAGAAAATCATGTGACGATAGCCTCGTTATAATTACTGTGTTCCAAATAGGATTGTTGCTTTGCAATGATTTATTACTACATTAGAAATCGTTTTGAGACATTGTAAACATGCGTTTTTATGCCTTTATGCCGTCTCAGACAAGTTCATAATTAAAAAACACCTATATGCAATAACATAACATGTAAATGCTACTATAATGTGGAAGAACAATTCTCAGAGTGTAGGGCTGGGGGATACGGCCTCAAAGCTATATTACATATATAATCTGAGGCATGTCCGGTAACAATATTTAGTTTTCGTCTGTTAATATCTGTCAAAATGATGATTGCTTTTGAACATTCTCACATATCGCAACACATTGCAGCAGAACAAGGACTTAGAAAAAGTATAGAATTGCCATTTAAAGAGCATTTATTGTGCAAAAATGTGTTTTTTTAAAAGGGAAAAAAACATAAGTAATTTTTAAGGTGCGTTACAATTCGTTGTCGAAACAATGCAACACATAAATTCTCATAACATATTTAAAGATGAAGATATTTTAAATAAAACTCAAACTAAATGTTGCGAAAACCCAAAAAAAAAAAATTGTTTGGACTGAATTGCAAAATGTACAAAGAAAAACATTTCTTCCTGCTTTCTTGGCAACTTATTTATGAATTTCAACAGGTTTCTTTTCCATTTAAAATAGAAAACAACAAACTTACAACATCTAGTGTAAACGCTGCAGCGAAATTATTTTTAAATCACATTTAAGAGATCGTGATTCCTCTCCAGTGTCGCTACATGTTGCTCCAGGAGGAGTGAATGCTGCAAGTCAATCTGCTGCGATTCCTTAAATAGAAACATTTAAACTGAATTTAAATTACTTTTTGTAAAGCGTCTTTAGATGATGTTTGTTGTGAATAGGCGGGATATAAATGAACAGAATTTACTTGAAATCTGTAAACATAACACTGGTATCAGTTTAAAGTTATTATATTGCTTTTTTTAGATTAAAGCAGTTTGTTTTGCCTTTTTAACATTCAACAAAGTTTATTTAACTTCCTTTTTTAACATACCTACTTTTAGCCACCATAAATATTATACACATTGTATATACTTTTTTAAGGTTTTTTGAGAGTTCTGCTTTTTATTTTTACTACTACATTATAAAGTAAATTGTTGATTGTGTGTACATTTTGTCCAGTATGACCTAAAAAGTGACTTATTATTGTTACAGGTTAATTTTAAGAGATTTTAAAATACATTTTTCTTGTTAAAAGGCGAACTGAAGTTTATTTACTTATTTTTGTAGCCAACATAGAGGAAGAACGCGTCAAAAATGTTAAAATCAAAAGTCAGATTTAAGTAAACAAAGCATGATTGGAGTGTTTCAGGACCTCCAAATATGGTCACCCTGTGATTAAACTGTTGGGCGCTCCGGCTGTAACGAAGGCCAAATTTATCCTATAAATGTTCATATAAGCTCGGGAAGTGAAACGTTTAGACAGAGAGTTAGTCTGAGAAAGTTGAGCCTGTGGACTCGGTGGAGCCGTTAGCCGGCTAAGCTAACTGTTAGCCTAGCCTTAGCTCTGAGCTAACTAGCTCCTGCTAGCTAGCTGGGTTGAAAGTCAAGCCCCTGTCAGAGTTCCTAAACAGCGGAAAGATCAGCCCAAACTTCAGCAACTGCTGAGGGAGCAGAGGCGGGAGCAGTGCAGACACCAGCACGGCCGTCACGGTACCTTTCTGACGCCTTTGTAGATGTAGAAGTAGAGCTCACGGCCCACATTGAAGCAGATCCTGTCGCCGTTACCCGACTGGTCGTTGACGTTCACGAAGGAGACCTTGACGGGGTTGGAGCCCTGCGAGTTGAAAGGCACCCTGTTGGGGCGGCTGTATTCGGAGTGAGTGAGGAGTTTGTAGACGCCTTCTCGAGTGGTGAACTGGGTTTTAATTTCGTTCATCTCCTTCCCTCCTCCCTCCGCCGCCATCTTTGAAATTAACATTCATCCCTTTCCCCCAGGCCGGATCTTACGCACGGTGGGGGCAGAGGGCATTTCGACTCTCTCACTCCCCCCGGCGGTTTAGCGAGGAACTGCAGAAGGAGAGGTCAACAGTTGTGACTTTTTAAATATCCTAATATTTCTCACATATTTATTACCCTCATACACATTTATTTTAGATAAAAATAAAAATCCGATGACTACTAGAGGAACAAATATTTAATCACGACATTGTCTCGTTCTCCTTGTCGTAACACCATTTTGTTCTTGTAAAAACAACCCATTATGCATATTCAGACCATTGCATTTTTGTTTATTTATCTTAAAATATGTTAGTCGCATGAATTAGGGAGATTATAATAATAAAATACTCAAAATGCTATCCAGTATGGTAGTGTTTCCACTAATAAATGTACGCTGTCATCAAAGGTGGGTAGTAACTAGTATCATTTACTTGATTAACCTTTTGAAAAATTACTTTTTGAGTACTTCTACTAGACCGTAATTTTTACTTTTACTTGAGTAATATTTTTAGGAAGTATCACAGCTCTTACTTGAGTGGAGTTTCAGTCTACTCTACCCACAACTTGACTCAATGAAACGAAACGCTTGTTTTAACCAAAAATCCATGAGACTCACACATACAGTTTATGTTGAAGTGAGACCTCTTGTTTATACACAAGCTTCATCATTTTAACATTAATTATCTATTATTATTATTATTATCTGCTGAGGCTGTTGTGCCATTTGGAAGTCAAATTGGGGGTCAACTTACCCTGGTCCAATATACATACAGTACATAACCAACTGTAAATATTGGTTTCATTAGTTTTACTTAAAAAAAGATTTAGAAAAATTTTTCTTCTGGTCAAATGTGTTATTTTACAATTATGTAATGTATTACTATTTATTTTGGTCTTTAAAATTTGCACATAACTTTACATTTTCGTCCAATTACATAATTTTAAAATATTTAATCATATGCTATGTTCTCAAAACAAGAACACAATACTTGAGTAGCCATTTTACTAAATACTTTTTTACTTTTATTTGAGTATTATTTGGCTACCTATGTATGGGATCAGAACAGTATCACCTTGAAGTGAAACTGAAAATAAATATTGGCATTGAAAAATATTATTGTAACTGAAAATATTACTTTTGAATCTGAAATAATCTGTCCGCTTACATTGTACCCTGGCTGTCAGGGGTTCTACTTTACTGCTATGGCACGATGGTTAATAAGTAGTGTTACATCACCGATGAAGGTGGGTTCCAGTCAATTTATGACATTATCTTGCACCTTGCAACACATGAATTTGTTTTTGTTCCTGCGGGAAAGTAGGCTATAAACATAGATGTCATATTTGTAAATAAAAGTTTTGTAGCCGCCTATGGAGCCTGGCAGGGTCTATACACAACAAATACAATATTTGTGTTGCATGTCTGAGAAATGGGCCATAAATTACAAAGTGTATGCCAACCTTGCCCCCTGGAATACAGGCACAAACCAGCGCTATCTGTGCATCTGCATGGAGCCAGTGGTACAGCATGAACAGCTTGCATTAAAAAGATATGAGTTAACCAGGTACTTGATGATACAGTACCCACTTTGAATGCAAGTCTTTATTTGACATAACATTAATCTTGGCAAAGAATGCTACAACATTCGCACATAAAGAAACTGTATAATGCTGAGTATAATGGGAGGAATTTAGCAGGAAGCTAAAATAGCCAAGGTGTAGTCTCTTAAATAGTGTCCCAACAAGATTCAGTGTTTATAAAATCTTTAGTCTGAGACTAAAAAACTGTTAACCCAAGTCTTTAGATGTGAGCTGATAATCTTTAAGAGTCTTTTCTAAATCGTTTCAAAGTCTCTAGGTGTACAGAAAGAATAATGGGGTTTGTTGAATAATAATAATAAAAAATAAGATATAAACGGTTTCTTCTCAGTTTGCCATGGCAGTCGGCGCGCATTAGCGCCACCTTCTGGTTTAGAGTGTGTGTCACAATTACGTTTTGCAATCTAATAAAAAAAACGAGTTGTCAGTGTTGTTAGCTTTGCTTACACCAGTCTTTATTGATTTGTTAACGTTATTGACATGTATTGTAAATATGTATTGTGGATCTGAAATAAATACAGTTATTTAATATGTTATAGCCTATATAGTGTGTATTTACATCCCTTCATACCAAACTGTCTGTAATGAGGAGAACCTCCAACAAAGACAGGCTACACAAGCATAAAACTTTATCACAAGACTTCTAGTCTACTGGTCAGTAGAAGAAACTGAGAAGAAACCGTTTATGTCTTTTTTTCTTCCACAAA
This sequence comes from Valencia hispanica, assembly GCA_963556495.2. Classification (NCBI taxonomy): domain Eukaryota; kingdom Metazoa; phylum Chordata; class Actinopteri; order Cyprinodontiformes; family Valenciidae; genus Valencia; species Valencia hispanica. The sequence goes on from OY747720.1 coordinate 3,432,268, forward strand.
CCACATTATTAACAAAGTAAATGTCCTGCTGTTTCTCCCGTCTGGCCTCGGACAGTCGGAGTTTCCCTCCTGCCTCGTTCATGCAAACATATGGAGGGCTGAAGCCCCGCCCCTCATGCGCGCGCACACACAAGCGTCAAAACAGGATCACCTGAATGAAGCTGAAAAAAAAGATGACATTGAAAAAACGATTGGTATTGTAAAAAAAAAAAGAAAGTTTGAAAACTTGATTGTAAGTGAGTTATTTGTTTCAATGCGTGAGTCGTTCCATAATTAGGGATCCATGGGGTGTATTTATCAATTTGACTAAATATTAATTTCAAGCAATGACCAATTTTATATTGGGTGATATTTCTCTTTCTTTTAATATAGAAGGTTAACAAGTTCTTTAATTTATTTAGCAAAAAATACAAATTATATACTGGAATTTGCAGTTTTTGTGCTGTCCGATTTCATACATTTCAAGTTTGCTCTTTAAAATTAGCCATAGAAGACATATTCGTGTTTGTTATTTTCAGCATTATTTGTTCAAAATAATCATTATGACATGATGAAGGTGTTTTTTTAATTATTTGAATCCTTAATAAACATAAAATTAGTCACTTTGTGTGTGTCCGAGAAATCTTTGTCAACTATGTTACCCATTGCTATCACCCCTATAAATCAGCAATGGTTTGCTCCAAATCCAAATAAGCAACAAAGCAACAGATGCCACGCCCTTTTTGGCGGGAATTCTGAAGACAGTGTGGTAAATTTAAATTCCTCTAAAATATTTCATCAAAATTATTGTCTGCATATCGAGTAGATTAATTGTTCGTCAACTATGTTATCAACATTGTCTTGTGTATTTACCTTAGATGTTATAATCAACAAAATGTAAAGAAAGTACATAGAAATAGAGAAACAAGAATCTAAAAAATCTAATCAATTTATATTCAACTCCCTGACTTAATTGCATCTGACAGATTGTAGATTTTTTATCAAAATAAAGTTTTTATCATAAAGAAAGGTTTCTCCTTTTTATAATGCGTCCCGTTAACTGTGTCACATGTGATTTTTGTGCAATAATTTGTTTAAATGTTGGCTGAACTGTAGTGAAAATGATGGGGGACATTTTTAGAGAGCAAGGTCTGACATAGTAATGTTGAATAACTCTAAATTCAACGTAACGTGGGTGAATGTAGAAATAAATAATCATCCTTGATGATACTATCCCACAGAATATCCATTATCCAGCTCAAAATTCATATTTTCAAGGCAGTTAGACAAACAACCACAAAAACACTGAAGAATAGACTAAAGAACTTGCAAGCAAATGTTTATTATTTCATGCATGTCTTCTATGACACAACTTTTGTCTAACACAGTTGAAAAAATAATGATTCAGATGTTTATTTAAATATTTAAGTAATCATTTGAGCTTAAGCTTGCCAATTAATGAATTTAGCACATTCCAGTGATATATTATGGAAACAAGTAGAATATTTAGCAAAAAAGCAAACTGATTTCTTCACTTATAGGTTGATATGAAATGTACCCCTAATTATGGAATGACTCGCATATACATGAGTTTCATAGGGGGGAAAAAATCACTTTCAATACAAAAATTTTCACTAGATTTATTTCAGATTCAAAATTAATATTCTCAGTTACAATTTTTATTTTCAGTGCCGATATTTATTTTCAGTTTCATTTCAAGGTGACGCTGTTCTGATCCCATACCTCCGGCTGTCATAGGAAACATCTCCGCTGGACAATGAAGAGCATTGATTTCTACTGCAGAATTTCACAAGATGTAAATGTTTTTTTTTTTACTTTTGGAACAACTGTCGTTTGTGGTTTTTAAATGTGTTCGGTTCGATGACGTCACAAGAGGCCCAACAATAGAGCCGATCAGCTTTAGGGACAAATTGATTTAAGAACAAAGTCTGGGTAGTAGGTTTAATTTAAATGTTTTCTTCTTAAGATCTTTCGTAACTCGTTGTTTCCAATAATTGTAGTTATGACCTGTTGATTCTTGTGAAATATGACATAATTAAACGAAAATAACATCAGCAAACCTTTTATTTGCCTCCAGTAAATTATCAATGGATGATTTAAATACACAAACAAACAAAAAAAGGTTCGTCCCCCTGCTTTTTTATTTAAAAATGTATTTTAACAGCTTTTTTATTTAACTAAAACAGATAGATTTTAGTTGTTTAAAATGTATTCTTAAATACAGGGGGGGCATTGTTCATGTTTTGTTTAATTATTCTAGTTTAATCTCGAAATAAAACAATTTTCGCCCTTTCCCTCCTAATTAGGATTGACTTGCTTTGCAAACCTCAACTATACTAAATAAATAAAAATAAATACAGTTAGAGAATAGAGAGGTGGCGCATGGACGTGATTTGAAGCTCTTCTACAGTTGCAGGATTGTGTTTTATTTTGAAGAAGCGTTTAACCGGACGTTTTAATAACCTGAGCAGATCTTTTTCTTGCTCAGCTGTGTTCACGCTTGGCTGCTCAGGAATCACAGACACCTGCTCCAGCGCTGATCAAAGCGACTTTTCACCCTAATATTCCTCATCCAAACGCACCAGGGACACTGATGCCATGACCTGCAGGAGAGGACAGCCGCGTTCACGTCCAGGTATTCACGGGCGCTTTAAAAAAATAAAATAAAATCACACATTCTGATGTGATGAAACTTTAATATTCGGGAATATTCAGTGAATTAGAACATCGTTTATTGCAATAACAAATTCAGTTTCTAAGACAATTAGAGTTTTGCATCAGACCAATAAAGTTGTTGTTTTTTTTATCCAAAAATGTGATCTAGCTGAAGAGTTTCTCCATGTTCAGGTCAGAATCTGCACTCCGTAGTTGGTCTGGGCTCCTTTTGCATGAGTCCGTGCGGCCCAGGTTGCTTTGATAGCGTCCTGCCTGGGTTTCTTGGTTCTGGTGTCTCTAGTCTTCCTCTTGACAGTGTAAGCCAAGGATTCCCTTGCGATTCCATTAAAGCAACTATTGGTATCTTTGGCATGAAGCTCGTCAGCAGAAGGAGGCATTAAGTTCTTTAAAGTATCCTGATGGACAGCAGCTGTGCCTTTGGACCTAATGAAACGCAGTGGCGTTTGGGTTTCAACCCACAGAGAGTCCAACTGGTGGTGGAAATTGCTTGTGCACCTCTTTCCTCCCACTGAACTCTTCTTTGTACTGCCAGCTTCTTGGGCCATGACCTTTTGTGCATTGAAGTTGTGAAAGCCGCAGTCTTCCCCATGATTGTATTGGCTGTAACATCGTGACATTTCACTTTTATTGGTCTCTTTGAACTCTCAGATTTTCCTTGACTGTAAGCAGAGGTTTCTCTGTTTTATACATTACAATTTCTCTTTTTGAATTGAACGGGATGAGTCAGTGAAGGTCCAGTTTACAGAGATGCACATGTATGCATTAAAAAAAAATCAGATGCCTTCATTTGTCTCTCCTGTTGTGTCCAGACCCCAGCGACGTTCGTGCTCCAAACCCAATGGATCATCTTACTCTGAGCTGCATGGTGAGAGGAATGAGGCCTTATCTGCGTCTTATCAGGTGGACATTTTTATTGATCTGGTTACATGAGCTGTTCTTTTGTCCCGCTGTGACGTCGACGTGGATGGGAGATGTGTAAGATGGACTCCAGCACAGATTCGGACTCGGAAATCAGTCCGAGGTGGTCGGACACCAGCACTCTGGTATTCCTTCGATTCCTAAACGTAGCAGGGTTGAAAGTTTGTAGTTTTTCAGAATAACAAGCCGTGCTAATCAGACTTTTACATGAACCTGTAGCTGGCATAAGCATCTTGCTCATTCTGGGCTGTTTTCCAGGGTGGAAAGATTATCCAGCTGTACTGAACGTTAGTGTCGATTCTCATCCAAGACATGATCATCTCGAGAGTTTTAGATGAAGGTGACCGGACTCCTCTTGCTTTCTTGAAGACGTTTCATCCGAGGGGCTTCTTCAGTTCTGAGATTGAGACACTAAGTCGTAATAAGAAACAATAGAGGTCACTAACGAGCTCATGAAGACCACATTCAGGCCTCGATTCGGTTACCCGTAAGAGCCCCCAATGATGCAGACGTGCACCGTTTCAGAGAGACGTGACTGAAACTGCCTGGGGAGACGAGTCAAGGTTTTTCGTGTTTAACATAGATTGCTTCTTTCACTCCTCTCAAACCATACGGTCTTCAAAGGACCGTCTCGTGTCCTTGATACGTAGAGGAACGGCCGAGTCTTGACCTGACGAGTTGGCTCTTGTGTGCAGCTGCTGTATCTGCTTCCAGGTGCAGAATTGTGCACTTCCATCAGGGATGTGGTCAAGTCCAAACCCGGTTCGGCTGTTTGGAGTCATTGTCCCGTTGAAGCACACAGCTATGTCCAAAGAAAGGGAGTCGGTCAGGGTGTTCAGGAACCACCAAGGCTTTGGCTGATTACTGATTATGACCTGGAAGATCAGTGCCATCATTTACCACAAGTCCTGAAGCAGCAAAGCAGCCACAGATCATCATACCAACACCACCGTGTTTGTAGGTATGATCGTCTTTCTCTGAAATCCTGAGTTGGTTCTAGACCGGATGCAATGGGATGCGCACCTCCTGTTGTTCTGGGTTCTTCTGGATGAGTCCTTGATGATCCCTTGGAGTAATTCAGGTGGCCCGATTACTCCTGAGAAGGTTATCCACAGTTCCATGTTTTCCACTGAGTCCCGAAGCTTTAGAAACGGTTCTGTCAACCTTTCCAGTCTGATGGATCTGTTTCCTGAAGCAAGTCATTTCTTTGCCATTTGCTGAAGGAACATTTGACCAATGATTAGTCAGCACAAAGTTTTACCTGTGTGGACTAGAGAAAGCCAATTAATTTAAACTTGTGTGCACAATTGAACTCATGGAAGTTGTTGTATAATCATTCCACCCAGGAAATTAAATGTAAAAAAAACCAACTCCGTTTCGATTCATGACGATGAGTGTGTAAACGTTTGGCTGGCATCTTCTAACCTACCTGCAACTGAATCTCTGCTTGTTGTGAGCAGGGATGTGTGAGCAGTGCACCAGAAAGCAGAAGCTCACGCCGGACCGTGTCGTTGGCATACAAGTCTGCAGGAAGACATGCCTGCTGTTCGTTGGTAAGCATCGTCCTATACGGTCACCTCTGCTGCAGAAGCATCCCGCTGACTCATACCTTTGTGCCACTGCTGTACAGCGTGACAAATGTATGAATCGCCCAACAATTTGTGCAAGTTGTCCCACTTAGAAATATGAGAGTCCTGTAATTTCCATCTAGTGCGGTGTTGGGGAAAAAAAAAAATCGATTCTGAATCAATTCTTATAAAAGTTCGAAGAATCGATTCACACGTCCAAAAATCGGTTTAATTGTTTAACATCGTTTGCCCCCCTTTATATTTATTTTTTTACAGCTCAAATAGGAATGAAAAGTCCAGACAGCCATTTTAAGGTTTTCCCCGGTGAACTGTTACTCACCCAGTGTTGCGTCATTGCATTACAGCCACATAATTAAGGTACCAGTGAAAAAAAACAACTTTTAATAGCACTGAACCGCATCGATATCGAATCGGATCATAAATGGAATCGAATTGATTCTTGAAATTTGAATCGATAAACTTCAGGTACACTTCAACTGCGACAGACAGAATGTAGAAGATGATGATTTTTAAAGAATTTATTTGTATAATGGTGCAGAAAATAAGTATAAGTGATGGAACATTTCTAGGATTAAAGAACTGATGTCACAACAGGACCTAGAAAAACTCATCCATGCGTTTATCTTTAGTCGGATTGATTACTGCAACAGCGTCTTCACAGGTCTGCCTAAAAAGTCAATCAGACAGCTGCAGCTGATCCAGAACGCTGCTGCTCGTGTTCCTCACTAGAACCAGGAAAGTAGAGCACATCACCCCAGTTCTAAAGTCCTTACACTGGCTCCCTGTAGCTCAGAGAATAGACTTCTAAATACTTTTACTAGTTTGTAAATCATTTAAGGTCAATAACTAAAGTTCACCTCAATACTTTGTAAATTAATGTTGCTTGGGAATGACAGAGGTCAAAGGTTACCTTCACCAGGTTTGCACACACTGTAGCTGGTATCTTAGCCCATTCCTCCATGCAGATCTTCTCTAGAGCTGGGATGTTTTGTGGCTGTCGCTGGGCAACAAGGACTTTCATCTCCCTCCACAGATTCTCTATAGGATCGAGATCTGGAGGCTGGCTAGGCCGCTCCAGAACCTTGAAATGCTTTTTATGTAGCCACGCCTTCGTTGCCTAGGCGACGTGTTTGGGATCATTGTCATGCTGGAAGATCCAGCCACGTTTCATCTTCAAGGCTCTCACTGATGGAAGGAGGTTTTAGTCCAAAATCTCATGGTACATGGCCCCATTCATCCTTTTCTTAATACAGATCAGTCGTCCTGTTACCTTTGCAGAAAAGCAGCCCCACAGCATGATGCTTCCACCCCCATGCTTCACAGTGGGTATGGTGTTCTTGGGATGTAACTCAGCATTCTTCCCCCTCCAAACACGACGAGTGGCGTTTATACCAAAGAGTTTTATTTTGGTCTCATCTGACCTCATGACTTTCTCCCAATCCTCCTGTGGATCATCCAGATGGTCTCTGGCAAACTTTAGATGGACCTGGACACGTGCTGGCTTAAGCAGGGGGACCTTTGGAGCGCTGCAGGATTTTTATCTATGACGACGTAGTGTGTTACTAATAGTAACCTTAGTTACTGTGGTCCCATCTCTCTTCTGGTCATTGATCAGTTCCCCCCATGTAGTTCTGTTGTTTCCTCACCGTTCTCTGGATCATGTCTACCCAAAGGGGTGGGATCTTGCCTGGAGCCCCAGGTAGAGGGAGTGATCTTGTATCTATTCCATTTTCTAATAATTGCTCCAACAGTTGATTCCTTCTCACCAAGCTGATTGCCTATTGTAGATCGGCTCATCCCAGTCTGGTGCAGGTGAATAATCTTGTCCCTGGTGTCCTTCGACAGCCCTCTTGTCTTGGTCATGGTGGAGGTTGGAGTCTGACTGTTTGAAGGTGTGGACAGGTGTCTTTTATACAGATAACGAGTTCAAACAGGAGCCATTAATACAGGTAACAAGTGGAGGATAGAAGAGCTTCTTAAAGAAGAAGTAACAGGTCTGTGAGGGTCAGAATTATTGATTTCTCTCATAGTTGAGATGTATCTATGATGAAAATTACAGGTCTCTCATCTTTTTAAGTGGGGCAACTTGCACAATCTGTGGCTGCCAAATACTTTTTTACCCCTCTATATGTGGTGTTTGGTTGCGTACATTTATAAATGCCACTGTTTGCATTTTGTTTAGGTTAAGTTTCAACCAAAACTTTATGTTGGTTGTAGTTTTTAGACCCATACGATGGGAGTTCTGAGGATTCTGATGAGTCAAACAGTGATACCAGAAGGCAAACGAGGCAGCACAGTAAAGGAGGCGGAGGAGGATACAGCCTCTCTAGCCAGAGAAGGCGACTGTTCCTTCAACACTCTGCCTCTCTAACAGTCGGTGACATGGTGACGAACAACATGAGAGACTCTTCAACACATAATCAATCGGTAGTTCACAGAGACTCCAACGAAGTCCGGATGAAATGTGGAAGTGATTCTGAGCTGTGGGATGGGAAAGGTTTCAGGAGTGTAAACTATTCAACTAAGGCAATCCATCCCATGGATGTAGAGGTGCAGCTCGATGACTCGGGGTTGGATGCAACAAGATCTTCCACATGTTGCTCACCTGGACTTCACACCCGAGAGGAAAGGAGATCCCTCAGAGCTCTCTGCAAGAGGAAGGAGCTTCCTCCTGAAGGAGAATTGGTGGAGGCGGAGCCGAGAAAGAGGCGATGTGTTCAAAACATGGAGGACGAGCGAGAAGAAACGGGATGAACAATGCTTGAAGTTTCCTACAGTGCATAGTTATCCAGAAATGCAGGTTGTTGACTTGTTTTTGCTGAAATTGATTTTTATTCCATTTTGTTTAGGTTCCGTTTCAACTAAAGGATTGATTAATTTTGAGTTCTTCCTGATTTTAACACCATGTTAGAACTTGCATAAATTTTAGCCATAAGGTAAAATCAGTTTATGAAGCTTTATTTTATTCACACTAATCTAATGAGAACAGATATGAAGAATTAATATCCTCCAGAAATTGTTGATAACTTGGGCCTTTATGTTCTGCTGTGAAACTAAAACCTTTACATTTCATGGAGTCGTTAAATGTAAAAAGGCTAAATTAAAGAAGTGAAACGGAATCGAGTCTTTGTGGTGCTTGTGTTGAAGTTTTTTACCTTTTGTGGTGCGTTCCTTATGCAAGAACATAAGGGGGGGGGGGGAGTTACAGTCAAATTAACAGTAATTGAATTATTTAGCCTGTCAAGAGGGGAAAAAATGGGGGTTAATTTTTCAAAGAGCTAAACTGGCTAGCTAAATATATAGTCAAACTAAATAAACTCGCAAAAAAGAAACGTTCCTTTTTCAGGACTGTGTATTTCAACAATAATGTTGTAAAAATCCAAATAACTTTACAGATTTTCATTGTAAAGGGTTTAAAAAATGTTTTCCATGCATGTTCAATTAACCATAATCAATTAATTAACATGCACCTGTGGAATGGTCGTTAAGACCTTAACAGCTTACAGAAAGTAGGCATTTAAGGTCACAGTTCTAAAAGCGCAGGACACTAAAGAGACTTGTCTACCAACTGTGAAATACACCCAAAGAAAGATGCCCAGGGTCCCTGCTCATCTGCGTGAACGTGCATTAGGCATGCTGCGGGGAGGCATGAGGACTGCTGATGTGGCTAATGTCCGCACTGTGAGACGCCTAAGACAGCGCTACAGGGAGACAGGAAGGACAGCTGATCATCCTCGCAGTGGAAGACCAGGTGTAACAACACCTGCACAGGATCGGTACTGTCATAAGGTGGTTTAATTTGGATTTATTGCATGTTTGTCTTGTGGTGATCGTATGTATTGGATGCTGTGGTTTTTCTGTTTTACTACCACCTATGACTAATCCCTTATTGACTGCAGGTGTTGGGACTTGAGTAATGGGCCAAAGAGCCAATGGTGACTGGGAGGCGGCCTTGGGGATGGCGCAGCTGGTCAGACAGAAGGGATGAGCAGCCAGCGGTCGTCGGCGTGGCAGTGGCCCTGACCGCTGAGCGGAGGAGCAGCCCTGATCACCATTATAGGCAGCACTAGCGTGTGACAACACTGAGGTCGGCGGAGGTGGGAGCGGTGCACAGGCCGAGCAGACTGACTGGGATTCCACCTTGCCAAGTGGAGAGGGGGTGGCGCTGGAGCGGGATTTCAGTGACGGAGAAGGGATTCCCGCGGTGACGTCAGAAGCATCCGACAAGTATGGCCATACCAGCAAAGAACTGAGTGAAAGACATTGTCCTAAGGGCCTGTTTTTATTTTTAGAGTTTACCAATAAACCTTGCAATTGCTTTTGGCATCCTCATAATCCAGTGTTCTCTGCTTGATTACTTTACCTGTAAATAAATGTGCAGGCCCTCAGTCGGGTCTTCTACATTGCAGTACATCTGAACATCACACCTGCGTGACAGGTACAGGATGGCCACAACAACTGCCCGAGTCACACCAGGAACACACAATCCCTCCATCAGTGCTCAGGCTGGACTGAGGGCTTGTAGGCCTGTTGTTCAAATAGTGAACTCATTCCTGCTATCAGGTGTCTTCCCTCAGGCTTTAAAAACAGCAGTTATTAAACCACTGCTAAAGAAGAAAAATCTGGACAACACGTTGATGCAGAACTACAGGCCGATCTCTAATCTTCCATTCATCAGTAAGATTACTGAAAAAGCTGTTTCAGCAGTTAAATGGCTTCATAACAATGACGTTTTGATGTTTATCAGTCTGGTTTCCGTGCTCACCACAGCACTGAGACTGTCCTAGTCAAAGTATTCAATGACAGCCGCATAAATACAGACTGTGGAAGAACCACAGTGCTGGTTCTGTTGGACCTCAGTGTTGATCATGATATATTATTGGAACGACTGGAGAGCTGGGTCGGACTCTCTGGTACAGTACTTGGCTGGTTCGAGTCTTACCTAAAGAACAGGGACTTCTACGTTTCAATAGGAAACTTTTCATCAGAACGAACAGAAATCACATGTGGGGTGCCCCAGGGCTCCATCCTGGGGCCCCTCTTATTTAATATCTACATGCTCCCACTAGGCAAGATTATAGCAACCAATAACATTAGCTACCATAACTACGCAGATGACACTCAGCTTCACATTACAATGTCACCAGGTGACTCTGAACCCATTCAAACCCTAAATCAATGCATTGACCAAATAAATGGATGGATGTGTCATAACTTTCTCCAGCTGAATAGAAACAAAACTGAAGTAATTATTTTTGGACCTAAAGAGGAACGATCATCAGTCAGCACACAGCTTCAGTTAATCCAGCTAGAAACTACTGATCAGGCCTGAAATCTAGGTGTAGTAATGGACTCAGACCTGAACCTCCAGGGTCACATAAAGGTCAATAACAAGGTCAGCCTTCTATCACCTGAAGAACATTTCTAGGATTAAACGACTGATGTCACAACAGGACCTAGAAAAACTCATCCATGCGTTTATCTTTAGTCGGATTGATTACTGCAACAGCGTCTTCACAGGTCTGCCTAAAAGGTCAGACAGACAGCTGCAGCTGATCCAGAACGCTGCTGCTCGTGTTCCTCACTAAAACCAGGAAAGTAGAGCACATCACCCCAGTTCTAAAGTCCTTACACTGGCTCCCTGTAGCTCAGAATAGTTTATTTAAACCAAAGCTAAAAACTCATGTTTAGAGCGGACTTTGATTCAGCAATTAACTGGAATGTCATATGGTAAAAGGAGTCATATGTGTCGTGGTTTGCTTGTATTGTTCTACCCTAATCATTTAAAGCACCTTGAACTGCCTTGTTTAAAGTGTGCTACACAAATAAAGCTGCATCGTCTAAAAACGAAGGGATTTTACCGTTTTTGCAAAGTCTTGTATATTAACATAACACAAATACTTATACAATGTAATCATTTCCAATTGTATTTATGTAGTTATTTCTCTATTTTTAGTTTTGGCCGGAGAATTGGCATGCAATTTGATTTGGTGGGCGGGGTTTGACCCCTTATTGTGACGTCACAATGAGGCACTTTTTTAAAACAGCTTGCCTAAAAAATACATAAAATGGATTGGCTTTTGTGTGGAGTCCCAAATGGCAACAAAATTTTATATATATATATAAAAATCAAAAGTTTTCAGAGAGAGAAAATGTTGCTGCAGTGAAACATCAATTTAATTTACTTTATTTTCCTATAGATACATTTATACCAGTGGGGTAAAGATGAGGGATCGGTTGGATGTTTTCAAGGAGGAAGTTAACTTTGTGTCTATTTGCCAATCCCAGCCAGTAGGTGGCAGTAATACTCTCCACGTAGATCCTGAATTATAGTTTATTAGTCATCTTGTCTGAAGGTGGTAAGGACCGGCAGCAGCTGATTAACATCACAAAAGCTCAAATAAGACCTCAATTACAGCCACAAAACCCTGATGAGTTGAAAAGAAGACGCCATAGATCCAGAGTATCCTGTACATCAGACTGTCATACAACTACAGAGCGTCTTCAGTCAGAGGCTTCTTCAGATCTGCAGACTGCTACAGGAGATCATCCCTACCCACAGCCATCAGCATCTACAACAACTCTTTCAAGGAACTTGCATAATGAGTTACAACAACATTTAATTTCCCTTTGGGATTAATAAAGTAATTTTGAATTTACCCCCCCCGAAAGACCTGCAGCTGTTACTGCACTTTAAGTTATTTATTTCAAGACTCTTTGGCGAATCGGGAGCATAATAACGAAACAAGACAAAAAGTTTATTCATCCCAGTGCAAGAAGTTTTATTCAGTCTAAAAACATCCTCCTTAAAACGTCTCCAACCTTTTTCCACAATTAAATTTCCTTCCCAGTTTCGCCACCCGACAACGTCCTCCTTCACCTTCAGTCACTTTCCAAGAACCCTACGAACAAAATCATCGCTGCTCCACAAGCCTTTCTAAGGTCGGTACAGGAATGCAACACCACTACTACTAGTAAATGAGTAATAAAAGAAGGGATTAAATGCAGAATCATCCTTTTTTCCCCCTAAGATGTTGGGCGACAGGAACGACTTGATGCAGCTATTCGGTGCACAGGATGGCGACGCCACGCTCGTAGAAGCTGTGGGGGTCCTCCTTGGTGGCGATGTCGAAGTCCACGGTGAAGATGAGGTCGGTTCTGGTGAAGTTCAGATACACGGGTAGGGTCACCTGCAGAGAGACGACAGAAAGCTCAATCCGAGACCCATCGAAGCCCCAGCGGACCGGGTTGTGCGTCGCTGATCCTACCGTGTGCCGGGTCACGGTGCTGCTTTGCTTCAGCCAGTGGAGCTGAGTGAGGGGCAGCTCGGTGGAGATGGAGGTGGACAGAGACAGCTTGTTGTTGGCACAGGTGGCGCCCTGCAGCTTCAGACCTGGATGGAAGACATTTTCAGATTAGAACATGAAGAAGATGAAAAAAAAAAACCACTGGGTTTTCATGAAATTCTGGACATTTTACTGCAAAACTTTTATGTTGCAGATGCAGCAGAGAGGCAAAAATCTTAGGATTCAGGAATGGGTGTGAGGTTGTTCTGCTGCTTCTTTAGCCTCTAAACCTGGATTTTATATCGTTTACAGAGTTTCTGGAATTTTCAGCAGGTTAAATCTCAAACTTTAACACCATTTTGATGTAAATAGTAGGGATGTGTATTGGCAAAAATCTAGCGAAACGATATGTATCGCGATATGATATATCACTTTTAACACATTCAGTTTTATTACTAGATCTAGTTGATCCACTGGAACGAAGAAGGTGAAAACAGCCACAAACTACCAGTTATACTTTTTATTTTAATACAAAAATTATTGTCTTCATTAATTGTTCCATTCAAATCCTTAAAAGAAAAAAAAAAGATATTTTTGTTTTGAATATCGATACAATATCGGGAAATAAAACATCGCGATATATCGGTGTATGATATTTTCTTACATCCCTAGTAAATAGCACGCCAGTTCATAACAATGACGAACAGCTTTTATACGGCAAGAATCAACACGGTTACCGACGGCTGGTTTTCCAACCAGATGTCGTTAAATATACTTTCTCCTGCTGGTGGATCAGATACTAATGAATGGTGTCCAACCTGTGGTTCTAGGGCCTCCTAATACCTCACAGAAAGCAGGGAAACTTTCAAACACAAAGCCAACTAAATAGTTCAAACTATACTAGTTTTGTATGCGTTTCCACAGGGGATGTAAGAAAATATCGATACGCCGATATATCCAATATTTTTTATTCATAAAACAACAAATTTTTCAAGCAAATTCAGAGATTAAAATTATACTAGTGATACATTTCGTTCAGCTGAAAGAAATTAAATTAGATGAAAATACTTATATCTAAATATATAAACATTAAAATGTATTTACATTTATTTTCTTTTAGGGATGTAAGAAAATATAGATATGCCGATATACCGTGATATTTTATTTATTTTATTTTTTAGAATTTGAATGGAACCATTAATGATGACAGTAATTTAGCAAAAGCTGAACTTCTTTCTGATATTTTAAATATTAAACAATTATCAAGAAAATTAAGAGATTAAAAATATATTAGCGATAATAGTATTTAAATAAAAAAACAAAAACTTAAATTTTGTTTAGCTGAAAGAAACTAAATTAGATGTAAATACTTACATCTAAATAAATAAACATGTAAATGTATTTACATTTATTTTCTATTAGGGATGTAAGAAAATATCGATACGCCAATATATCGCGATATTTTAAGTCACGATAATTGTGTCGATTTTTATTTTATTTTTCAGAATGTGACTGGAACCATTAATGACAGTAATTTAGTAAGTAAGTTGAACTTCTGTCTGATATTTGATAAGATATTAAACTGATCAAGCAAATTAAGAGAAACAATATTTAGCGATAATAATATTTAAATAAAAAAAACTTTAATTCTGTTTAGTTGAAAGAAATGAAATTAGATAAAAATGCTTATAACATCAAAATAAATAAACAGTACACAATGTTTTTACATTTACTTTCTATTAGGAATGTAAGAAAATGTCAATACACCGATGTATCACGATATTTTGGATCACAACATTGTATCTATATTCAAAAGCAATGTGTCGATTTTTATTATTTAATTTTTTTAGAATTTAAACAGAACCATTAATGATGACAATAATTTAGGAGAAGCTGAATTTATGTCTGATATTTATTAAATACAAATATATTTGTTAAAATATTAAACCAATATAAGAGTGGTCATTATAAAATATTTGAACAAATATAAATATAATTGTGTTTTAATTTGTGTCTGAGTAACGAGAGTCACTGTATTGCTAGTTTTGGATTGCGTTCTAAAAAAAAAAAAAAAGGTAAATAATTGTTTTTGCTGTACAATCACCAGCCTGTCAGGACATAGAGTCCACATGTTTCCCCCAAAAACAAAACAAAAAACACGTCACTATCTTCCGTGGGTTTTGTGCACCTTAACTTCTGCTTTGGCTATGAAAAACGAGGTCGTCACTGGCGCCCACTTCAGACCGGAGGATTAAAATCCCAGCGAAGTGATGAAGCATAAAAGTAAATTTTCTTTTAGAAACGATTCCCCTGATCCATTTCTTTAAACAGTGGTTTAAGGTGGGCTCTAACCGGCAATCTGCTCTTCAGGGCCTAAAATTTAATGTTTTCTATGACTTTTTGAGAAAATGAAACAATAAATATTAAATTTTACATTTTTCCATGCTCAGTTTTTTTGTTTCTCCCAACCTGAAAAACCTAAAAAACAAAATTTTTCCATCCTCAGTCAGGCAGGTTCTGTCAGACCTTTAATGCCGAAGCTGCAGGCGTCCAGCGAGGCGCCCTGAGCCGTCGTCACGTTGACCTCCAGGAACAGCTCCTCCAGGGACCAGCTGTTGGCTTGCGCCACATACTGGCGGGTGGCGGTAATGTACGCCTCTGGCACGAACAGGCTGCCCAGGCACACGTTGATGTTCTAGGGGAGGCAGAAGAACAGATCATACGTTAAAAAACAGATGTGTACAGTAAGACGGGGGGAAAAAAGCAACAAAAAAACTAAGCCATAAACTATTTTTCATAAGTAGCACTTGGAAGCTGCTTGTTTTTGTTTCTAACTCCATTTGGGCCGTCCTCAAAGGAGCAACACTGAGCGACCTCCACCGAGCTCTAGAGGTCACACTGAACAACCCGACGTCTCGTTCTAGCAGGACGCGCCAAAAGCCAACATCACTAGCACACCGGGGTGTTAGAATTTCCGACACCGCCTGAAGCAAGCGTTCCCCACTTTTGTCAGTATTTTTACCGACTTTTCAGACCCTCCTTTTCCCCTCCAAAAAGCGCTCATAGCGGCATTTCTGACCACCCATAGCTACCTTCTGTGAAACTTTGTCGCCGATATTCTCAACAGATTGGAGACCCGGCTTGCTCTGCTTCCAGACGATCAGAAAGGGAACGTACATGCAACATGATCACGCTACATCACCTGACCAATCATTAACCTCGGTTCTCGGTTCATTTCACCCCAACCACAAGCGAAGAAAAAAAGAAATCTCCAAGTATATAAGACTGATCTTTTATTTTTAAAAGACACACATGAACATCAGGCAGAAGCTTGTCTCTGTACTATGCTGCATCGCACACCTGTGGTGCATTCAAGGAACGTTCAAAATATATGGCGAGTTCAACAACGTAAGACTTTTAAAACCTGAAATAAGAAACACTGCAACGTTTGGTGCATGCTAAATATACCCAACTTATTTTTTTACAAAGTATTAAAAAAACAAAAACTATATTCTCTCTATTAGTTTCGTTTTCTTGGATTCAGCAATTTTTTACATTTATTTTCAGAACTAGCAATTTTGTTCAAAAAAGATCTTGGATGTCCAGTTGCAATTTGAAATCTTGTAAATTTTGTACAGTTTAGTTCAGGCTAAATAATATAACATGTCTTCTTGAAGACAAGGTTCCTAGAGGTTGCAAAAGACAAAAAAAAGTTGTAGCATCAACACAAAACCAGCCACCTCTGTAAATCCTGTGCTATAAGCTAAAGCAAGCTAACGTACAGCCCCCGTTTCCCCCCCTTTACCTTCAGCTCCTTTGCGCCGCCGCTGGCGGCCGCCTGGGAGATCTGCTGCAGCTGTTTGATTCGCTCGCTGAAGTCCGTCACCCACTGGATCACGGTCATGGAGGCGGGGACGGTGTAGCGGCACCAGCTGCGGGGGAGGATCCCTGCAGACAAAACGTGAGCAGGTTTTTACGCCACAGACGAGCCCGGGACGTTCCGCTTTCGCTCGGCCCGATTACAGTTACAGACCTTTAACAAGGTCGCTGATGAGCGTGCGCAGGTAGTTGGTCTGCTTCTTCTTGCCCACGCACACCGCCACCACGTCGGACAGATCCTGACGGACCTCCTGGAGCATCTTGCCGCCCATCTTCACCTCGCGCTCGAAGAAGCGGAACAGCGGGTCCTGGTTCGGAGAGAGAGAGTCGAGGCGGACGCAGGAGCGATTTGAAGCGAAGCGAGAAACGTGAATTCATCGTCCGTCTCCCCACATTCTTTGCGCTTACCTTGATGTTTTCCACCGTGCGTTTCAGCGGGTTCACAGTCTGCGGCACGAGCTGCAGCCAGTTGCAAGCCGTAGTGTGGAGGGTCCTCATCCAGGCGGGCTGGGTGTCGGACGTGGACGAGGTGCGCTCCTTCTTCTCCGTCTCATAGGCGAGGTCATCCTCATCCTCCAACATCTGCATTTTCAGCATCTTACCCATCATGTCAGTGCCTGTGCAGCCCAGCAGAGGGAAGGGAGGGAGGGAGGGAGGTGGAAGACAAGACCGTGGTGGAGGGGGAGAAGAAATTATATTGTCGAACAGAAAACCAAAATGGCTTCCCTTAAAGAGTCAGGGGGCGTGAACAAAAACGGGTTCAGGCAACACTTCATTTTCTCACCTGATCGGATCTGTAAAAAAGAAAGATGGACGCATGCGACAGTAGGAGGGAGAATCTGGGGGTGGGTTTCAGGGTGAGGGAGGGAGGGGCTGAATAATGACCTAATCTGAGGGGAGGAGCCAGATATCGACTTTGCAAAGCAACAGGATGTTTGTGAAATACAGCTGCTGGAGGGTGAGGAACCGCAACCCTGATTGTCTCAGATCACGGATACAGAGGCAGCGGCGGCCGATACGCTGCTGGGTTACAGATTAAACCCCCCGACTGACAGCGAGATGAGGAGGAACATGACAAATTATCACACCAAGTCTGCTCTACGCCTTGTAGAATGATTGTTGGTTCAAAATAAATAAAATAGCTTTTCCAAATTGATGAAAAAACAACAAACAGTGATTAATTGAGGTCTAACATTAGTCCTAATTAAATGTGACGATAAAAACAGTTCTTGCAGTCATGTCGGTAGACGTGGGAGCGGATTGATTCCTACCCTGAGTGGTGAGCAGGACCTTCTCCGCGTTACTGGGCAGCCCCAGCCAAGATGGAGTCTGGGTGTCGGGGAGCATCTCCACCCAGTGCATGAACTCTTCACGTCTGAAACCAAATCCAGGTTTATTCGTGTCCCCGAATCGTTTTTAAAAAAGAAACAAAATAATAATAATTAAAAAAAGACGTGAAACAACACCGACCTGATGCCGTCGGGCATTTTGATGTCTTTCTGCCCGTCCACCTTCAGGGCCAGTTTGAACTCGCTGTCGAAGCTTCTCTTGGTGAAGATGCGATCCAGGAAGGTGATGAGCAGCCGCTGGTCGAACTCGTTGTCGATGCGGCCGCCGTAGATGGACTGAGCCATGAGGGTCTTCAGCGCCGCCCAGGGGATCTTATCCGGAGCGATGTTCTGACGACCCTGAGCAACAACCAAGGGGGGGGGGGTGTCAAGCCGACCCACATCTCACTTTATTTAGGCTGAAAATGGAGAAACGCATCCGATCGTTTCCAACCTTGGCGGTGTCGTCCAACCAGGTGTCAATAGTGTCACAAGCGGAGCGGAGGTCAGACTCTCCGAACTCGTACTTCTTGGACCAGCCGAGCGGCGCGTAGCGCAGGCGCTCCTGGATGACGGCGTGGAACCAGGCCAGGAGGAAGTAGAGACGCGCCCGCTCGTTGGGGGCCTTCAGAGGAAACGGGCGGTTAGTTTATGGTACAAACAGACCTTCTGATCGACTACAGCCGATCTTCTTTCATCACCTTGCACATGCGAGCCACCGGGATGTTGCTGAAGGTCCTGAGCATGTTGGCTTTGACGCCAGGAGGAGGCTCAAACACAAAGATGCGCCCGGCACGGAGCAGGTTCACCGGGACCTAGGAGAGAATTCAAAGAATCTAAAGTCACTTCTGTTTTATTAGGGGTTCCCCAGGGTGTAGCACTGGGACCAAGGCCGTTTCTTTCCTATCCTAAATGATATTTCTTTCATTTTTGGACTTCCTCCTGTTCACAGACAACCCAAATGTTCAACAAACAACAAATCAAGTTAAAGAGCTGGTTCCTTCTTCTCAGGTAAAAATAAAAAATAAAGAGATTATTTTTGGTCTTTATTTTATAACAAGTCACGTAAATGTTAAACTAAATTAGGTTTAAATAGAAAGTTTCGCAATTTAAGCTTCTTGGGGTAGGTGCTGAATTATGTTGGCACAGAAAGTCACATAAAAAGTCAAATCGCATTATTGATAATAATAATTCAATATTGAAGAAAAAAATCTGTTCTTTCATAATTTTTTTATATAACCTAGTGTGGGGAGCAACACTGTTTAATTTAGAAGAAGCTGAACTTCTGTCTATCTAATAAATACAAATACATTATTATTTGTTAAAATATTAAACAAATATAATAAACTAGTAATTATAAAATATTTGAATATAAATGTTTAATCATAAAACAAATAATTCAAGCAAATAAGAGATTAAAAACATTGTCAATAATGGTATTTAAATTGAAAAAAACTTTAATTTGGTTTAGCTGAAAGAAATTAAATCAGATGAAAATACTAATACAATAATATCTAAATAAACATTGAAATATATTTACATGTTTATTTTCTATTGGTATTATAATTTAATGATGGTATTCAAATAAACATTTTTTTATTTTGAATAGATAAAAATACTTATTACATAATATTGATAAAAATAAAAATTGCATTTATATTTTTTAAACACTTTTTATAATTACTATTAAATACATAAATGTTTACCTTGGGGTTGATCTCCATTGTGAGGAAAAGTCTGAAGCTGGCATGAGGCTGCATGGAGTGCAGCTTCTTCTCCAGTTGCATTAGCCAGCCGGGGGCCAGGTGGACGTTCTCCAGCATCACCCACCTACAGGAGACAAAGAACGGCTTCAAATACCACAACAACACGACGACAACACACCTGAGTGAATGCACGAGCAGCGCCAGTCACCTGCCAGACTTCACGGCAGTGTTGATGTCTCTGTCGGCCTTATTGAAGCCTTCAGCAGAACCTGAGGAGACGTGACACGTGTAAACAGTGGACACCTTCAACAAGCCCTTCAATCCATGCAGCTACAGGAACCAAAGTGTGTGTGTTACCAATGGAGACAGAGGTGATCTGCTTGTTCTGTTCAGCAGCCAGATCTCTGACCAGCCCGCTGGCGTCGTAACCCGGCACAGAACACATCAGAACCGGAGTGCTGGGCTTCACCTGCAGACACAGCAGCAGAGCTGTCAGCGTTGGGGGTCTCTTTCTGTGAGGGGTCACCATTGTGTCTTCACAAGAGGAAGGAATAATAATAATAATAATAATAATAATAATAATAATAATACCTCACTGTCCACAATATTAGCCAGGTCGAAAGGCTGCTCGGTGATGTTCATGAAGGTCTCTCCCAGTACTTTAGAGACAAAGATGTGGGACATGGCCAGCAGACGGTCAAGGCGGAAGGTCTGGATCAGCAGCAGCATGTGCACCGCCTGACCAATGGGAGCTGGAAGCAGAAAGATCAGCATCAGATCAGATCAGGTCATGCATCCATTTTGTTTTTACTTATAGGACAGCAGATCAATCTACTGACTTGATTGCTTCTCCTCCGACCACAGATAAGGAACCGCCAGCTCTGGAGTGTTGCTCTGGATCCACATGAAGAATTGCTGAGGAAACAAAGTCATCAATATTTGGCAGAAAATACAAAAACAATGAAGATATTCATGAAAAAGGAGATTTACAAAAACAAAACAAAAAAACAGTCCAGAATGAACTGTTGTGTTGTGGAGGAGGTGATCCGGGGTCACGGCACCAAAGATAGAAAACACTTATTTAGTCATCTTGGGAAGAAGAGCAGAGTATGGATTCAAATGTAAAGAATCGATTCAGTTCCAATTCTGAAGATTTGGAATCGATGACATGAACATGTTTGGGATGACTTCTTCAGAAAGACATTTGCATGACATCATAACGTAGTGCGCTTCCGCTACTTTCATTAAAAGGCTGAAGTGGCTGGTGAAAGTAGCGCCCGTATTTTGTTGTAGAAAACAGAATACGAGCGCATATCCTTGCAAATGAAGCCAGCAATCGCCTCAGTTATTTCGAGAGAACGGACAAAATCGGCTGGTAGCTGAAGCGTTTGCCTGAGTTTCACCGGTGGACGACTCAGACGTAACATCTTCGTCACGCTGCAGCCAGTGGCTCCTGAAGTTGGTCGTATTTCCCGCAATACTTCACCTCCATTTTGTCCGTTCTGGACCCGAAATGATGCCAGACCGCAGCCTAGTGCCGGGCTTTGGAAAGGCCCGCGGTGTTGCTAGCGTCCGGCGCCATGTTCTTCACACCCAGTGCACATGCCTGAACTTCATGAAGCGACATCAGGTAGGGTTAAAGGTCATCGAGGGAAACTGTAGCCAGTAGTGGCCGACTCAAATGGTATGAGGTAGAAATTATATAAATTTAGCCAACGATAGAGATTTTGACTATACCGCCCAACCACGATTGAGGATTTTGATGATGTCATCCAGCTGCGCCTACGTACCTTGTACCAAGTATGCAAGGAGGCTTCAAATCTATATTGGGATTTAATCTGAGGCATGTGCGGTAACAATACTTATTGCGATATTTTTTCTTCTTCTGTTTATTCATGTCAATATGAATGTTTTTGAACATTCTCACATTCCAGATACATTACAACAGAACAGCAACTCCCCAAAAAAAAAAAAGTATAGAAAGCCATTTTAAGAACATTTTTTTGTGAAAAAATTGATTAAATAAAATATTCAAATCATTTTCCAAAAACTGGAACACAAAAAGGCAAAACAAAAATTCTTACAACATAAAGATGAAGACATGTTATGAACTCAGCGTTCAAAATGGTTTACACTAAAGAGGGAAACAACATTTATACTTATTCATAAATTTAATATCGCACAAAAATAAAGCTGCACATATTGAATCAAGAACGCTTGAAGTTCAACCGGTTTCTTTTCCTTTAAATAGAAAACAGATTTTAAACTTGCAATATCTAGTGTAAACAAGAACACTGAACATCGGTATTTATCCTACTTGCGTACCTGGTGCAAAGTATGGAGGCACAGCTTGATGACATCATCAAAACTCACAATCGCAGTAAGCCGGTATGAGCAAAATCCCTACTGTTGGCTAATTTATATAATTTCTACCTTATGTTGTTTATATCCCCCACTACTAGATATTGTTAGTTTAAAATCTTTGGTTTTCTGTTTAACGGAAAAGAAACCAGTTGAACTTGAAGCATTTTTTAATTCAAATAGGTGCAGCTTCTTTGTGCGATATTAAATTTATAAATAAATGAGCAGGAAAGCAGAAAGAAATCTTATTTCTTTTTAAATTTTGCGCTTCCATAAAAAAAAAAAAAGAAAAAACTACAAAAAAACAAAATCTTCATGTTATGATAATTTTTGTGTTGAACGCGTTTTCACAGTTGAACGTTTAGAAACATTAAAACAAAGCGTAACATGACAGAGACGTTACATAAATAAACTAACAGGAGAATTAGATGGAAATAAACATTTCAACGCAGCTTTCTGCAGTTTTTACAGGGAAGTTAAAGCTCACCTCGTCAGCTTCCACTTTGGCCACCAGGTCCTTGAACGCAGGCAGGCGGCTGAGTCGGACCATGGACTCGCACTGCTCCGTGGTCAGATCTTTTACTTTGGGCAGCACCATGCCCGTCAGGACGATCTCCTTACCACGTAGGAAGTGCTGGAACTCTGCATCATATGAAGGCTCACTGGAAAAGCAAACATGACGACTCAGTTATAATTTATGAAATACTTCTGTCAACATATCGGATAGCTTGATTATTTTACCTAGTCATGGCCTTCAAGCTGATCTTAGCCAGCAGCATGGCGAAGGTGATGTGGTCCTGGTGCAGCATACCCCTGGCAACTCTGTTGAACACCACCTAATGCAGCACAAACCACACATATAGCTCCGTTACAGTTTCGGCGGCGGTGGGAGAAAACTGACCGGTCGCTTTCAGAAGATGCTCCCCCCCCCAAACCTGGAACAGATCCTTGGTGATGAGCGCGAGCCTCTGGGAGTGATCGCTTATGCTCTTCAGGTTGGCGTTCTCGTAGAGCACGGTGTGGTACGTGTCCAGGAAGAAGTGGAGCGAGTACTGGTAGAGGAAGTGCATCTGGTTCAGAGCCTCCATGGTGAAGTAGATGCTGCTGCAGGCAGAGGACAGGGACAGGTACTGCTGAGACACCGCCTCCACCTCCGCCATCACTATGTCCGTCTCCTCCACCTTCCTGGTCACCTCGGCCGCCTCCTTCTTCAGGTTCTCCAGGGTGGTGATGATGGTGTCGTCGTCCAGGATGCGACCCTTGACCTCGTTAAGAGCCTGCAGGAGAGATTTCTCCAGCTGGCGGAGGCGGAGCTGGAACTCACCTGAACGCAGCGGGAAGAAGAGTTGTTTTACTGGTAGAGAAGCAAGATCAGACTCCTCTTGAAATCACAATAAAACATCATTCGCCTGGTTTCCGTCAGGGCTGTACAGTGCGAAGAACAAGTTTTCACACATAGCACTCGTGCGACAGCTTTGCAAGCTGCTTGTTCGTTTTTTTTCCCTTCTTTTTTTAAACCGTAAGAAGGATGTGATACTGTCATAAATGACGTCGATACGGAGGCTTCCAAAAAGGAGTTTGAGACGTTTATGTGCGCATGATTCAAAATGAAAAACCCACGAAGAAGCTAGTTGGGCAGCAAGAGCTTAAAACACCGTCATACAGTTGGTGTGAAACATTTGTTATTCTAGCAGCTATTAGACCGTAATGACCATCACTGCTCCCACACAAACTCAGTAAGTGTTTACGTGCCTGCTGTTATTTGCACCCTCGTCTCTTTTTAAATAACATTTCTGCCGTTATTCGATTCGAAAATGCTTCATTGATCCCAAAGGAAAATTAAGTCTCGTCGCAGCTCGTACTATTCAAATTTCTTCAAGGAGTTGTTGTAAACGTTGACGGCTTTTGGCAGGAAGGATCTCCTGTAGCAGTCTGTGATGCAGCGAAACTGAAAAAGCCTCTGACTGAAGACACTGTTGTTGTGGGATAGTCTCACAAAGAGGATAATGAGGGTTGTCCATTATTGCACATCTCTGTTTGCAGTTTTTTTATTTGTCACTTTTTGTAAAACAGGCTGTTCTTTAATGTACAAAAAGACATGAATATAGGCCTGGGCGATATGGCCTCAAATCTATATTGTCATAATCTAAAACGTGTGGGATATATTCTTTTCTTTTCTTGATATGTCAAAATTTCACTTTCCAGATACATTGCAGCAGAATAATAATTACAAAAAAAGTTTAGAATGCCGTTTAAAGAACATTTATTGTGCAAAAAGCATTTTAAAAATATTTAAATCTCCCCCCCAAAAAAGCATCGCAAAAATTCTCACAACATAAAGATGAAGATATTTTAAATAAATTAAAAGTTAAATATTATAAGAGAAAAAGTTACAAATTGTCCGCTTTACTGGTTACTCATAAATTTAATATCGCAGAAAAATAAAGCTGCACATATTTGAATTAAAAGTGGTTCAAGTTAAACCGGTTTTCTCCCCCGTTAAATGGAAAACAAAAAAGTTTAAACTTGCAATATGTAATGTAACGACCGATACTGAACATCGGTATTTATTCTCCTTGATGACATCATCAAAATGTGCAATCGCGGTATGCCGGTATTTCTACCTTACACCTTTGATAATCGCCCACCACTACAGGAATATTCTGTAAACATGTATAAATTATTCTGCTCTGTGGCATATTTCTTGGACCAGAGTATGCTATTTTTAATAACGTCACAGTATTTTAGTGTTGTAATTTTGCCCCTTACTGTACACTGTTATACGTTTTTTTAAATCTTTTTGTGAATCTGTCACTATTATGCTTGAATTGTCCATGTGTGGGACAATTAGGGGGCTTTCTATTCTATGTATTGCATTATGTGCTAAATTGCTTACATTTCATAATGCATATGCACACACATGTATTAAATACATCCACACTAAATATAATATGTTAGCATTTTCACAGAAATAAACACGTTTGAAGATATTTCTTGTTATTGGGCGTTTATTGTATGCATTTAAGTAATGAGATGCTTTACAGTCGTTTTTTAGAGATTGTAAAATACACATTGTTTTGGTTCTACAACTTTTTTTGTCTGTGCTACAAAACCAGCAACTTCATCTGATGTAATATTTAAATTATCTGAGAAACTATTTTTCCTTCCACTCAACTTTCCATTAGCATGCTTTGATAATGCCCTCTGAGGCCAATGTCTTAATTTCTGCCTGAAAACTCCTCATTTTTTGGTCCGATGTAATATTTAAATTATCTGAGAAACTATTTTTTAGCTTTCATCAACTCTGAGCCAGAATCATCAGATTTACTGAAATAAAAGCTTAAAATATCACTTTGTGGGTATTAAATGTTACTTTTCGATGCGATTTATTGAGTTGTAGAGTACCCACGTCCAAGGTGGAAGCTTCTGAGTCTGTTCGGACAAACCTGTAGCACCAGTGCTATAAGCTAATAAAGGGTTGACCTACAGCCCGGTCTGTCCATCTTACCCTGCAGTTTAAGGAGGTCGGAGCGTTTCTCGTCCACGTCGGGCCGCTCGGCCTTCAGGACCTCGTTGAGACACTGGCTCTGCAGGCTGCTGCGCGTCACCGTGAAGTTCACAAACGTCACACGAGAGCACAAGTCCGGGGGGAACTCGACCTGCGTGGACACGAGGCGCCGGCTTGTTAACGAGCGAACGTCTCACCCGTCTGTGGAGTCTGAAGGCGTTTGGTGGAGTCGCCCGCTTACCGTCGGGTCTCGCGTGGAGAGGAAGATCACAAACGACGGTGACAGGTCGATGTCCTGGTCTCCAAGGGTGATGAGGACGCGCCCGCCGGTTCTGCGGACCTCTCTGTTCAACACTGGGTTCAGGATGGGGTCATAGCTCTCCACGTCCTGAAGGAAATCACAACAAATGGGAGCGGACGAATCGGGAGGATTAAAAATAATTTTTTTAAAAACAGTCTGCAGCTGCGCTCACCTGGACCAGCAGCGGGTTTCCGAAACGCAAGGCGCTCTCCAGGTTCTTCCTGAAGGCGTCGTCCAGGAAGCTGGTTCTGGTGATCTTGCGGTCCTTGTATTCATTCATGATGAACTCCGTGGCTTGGCCGGACGGGTCGATTATCAGGGGGTACCTGAAGCAGAAGAGATGCGGATTCAACTCCGGATCAACAGCAGAAGCGTTTAGACGACGTTCCTGGATCGCTCGGGCGCCGACCTGTTGAAGCGTTTGAGCATGATGGCGTTTTCAGTGCAGAGGTCGTCTGCAGGGAGGGAGTTGGCCTGCCAGCGGAGACGCTCGTCTGCGTTGGAGAGGTACTCCGTTCTGGCGATGTCAGTTCGGAACTGGAAGAGAGAATAAAGCAGACTTTTAATCACGTATTAACCTGGTTTAAATAAGATAAACGAACAAATTTTTTGAAAGGTTGAGCAAAAAGAAAAAGAAAAATTAGCTTAAAAGTCTGCATTGCTAGCATTTGATAGTGTCTCCATTGCAACCAGTTTGGGATTGATGGCAACAAACATTTCAGGCAAGTACGGCGTTAAACTGAGGATGAATATCTGGGAATGTATTATACGTCTTTTTGTTCATGATGATATTTTTGTTCAAATGATATACTGAAATTTAAAAAGGGAAATAAAGAAATAAATACAAAAGTAAAATTAAATAAAGAAAAGAAATACGTAAAGAATTAAATACCGAAATAAATTTTTAAAAACACAGGAGTAAAATTAAATACTGATATAAATAAATGAAACTAAATACAGAACTACTTAACTGCAGAAATACATTTTAATACTGAAATTAAACATACTGAAATAAATTAAATATTGAAATTAATGAAATTTAATACTGTAAAAATTAAATGCCGAAATAAATTTTAATACAGAAGTAAAATTAAATATATACACTGAAATCAATACAGAAAAAAATAAGTACTTAAAATGAAAACACATAAAAGTACTGAAATACTGACATAAAAATACTAAATAAAAAAATAATCTAAATAACTCAATCTGGTTGACAAAGTAAAAATAAATTTTTTAAGTTTTATTCATTTGATGGAGAATACATTTATAAATAACAGTTTTTATTTAATTTTGAATGAAATGGCTTTCCATAGAAATGTTCCTCATGATCACTGGCAAGTGTGGTGGATGATGTGTGATGCTGTGGGCCCGTTTCTCTATCATAAATGATGATCCAGAACCCAGATCTAAATCCTGTAGGAAGGCTGAAGACGGCACCAGAGACGACCCAGATCCCTGGACCGTCTACAGAACATCTCCGTTTGGTCCAACATCATGAAACGTTATGAGTGCAAAGCATTAATAGCGGGGACACCAACATGGATGCATTTCCCTCCGTCTGCAGAGAGGCTGAGAAGCAAACTTTATTTCTAGTTTCCAGATCTTATCACCGGGTTTAATACCTGGATGTTGGCCTGCTGCAGGTGATGGGACCAAGTCGTGAACAGGTTCTGTCTCATCTGCTGCTCAAAGTAGCCGGCGTAAGTGATGAACGCGGCAGAAAGCAGGCAGTCTCCCGCGATGGTGGACATCTGGTTCTTGAACGTCTCGCTGGTCTTCTCCCAGCGGTCCCTCTCAGCAGAGAGACTCTTCAGCAGCGCCGTGCTGCGATTCACCTGCAGGAACGGAGCAGAGTCAGTAAGAGGGGAGGGGGGGACCCAAATAAAAGGTCCAGGTGCGTCTCGGTGAGCCAGACGGTGAAAATGCGGACCTTGGCCTCGACGGCGGCCAGGTCAGCCTTGATGGCCTGGGCTTCTGAGATGAGCACGGCGTACTCCTCCTTGTAGCGTGCGATGCTAGCCTCCAGGTCCCTGATCATCTGCTCCACCTCCTCCGCTTTCGTCTTGTTGTCCTTCGCGTCGTCTTCGAGCTTCTGCAATTCGTTACGCAGAGGCTCCACCCGCTTCAGCATGTCCGCGTAGTTCAGCTGGAGGAGCAAAGCGTGTTAACTCATCCAATAATTATCCATTTTCTCTCATCAGCAGACTCATTTTTTTAGACGGCTGATTCCCGACCTGAGCAATGGCCCATTTCACCATCGGTCCACAAGCCAGGGAAGCTCTGTTGACCTGGTCGTAGTTGTAGCTCGGGTTGGAGAGGTAGTTCTTCTTCATCTTCTCGCGGATGGAGTCACTGGATGAGGTCAAACATGTTCAGAAGGTCAGAGAGTCCGCCTTCGTGTGGGTAAACGGGTTAGACAGGATCATAAATCACACAGAATGAAGAAACGAAATCTAAAGAGAAAAAGGCGCAGGGAATTGTTTCGATTCGTAGGGATCAAAATAAAAAACCCGCAGTCTGTCGATTCCAATCAACAGAATCAGATCAGAAAGAAAGATTAATCAGAATCAGGGTTCCTGCACATTTTCTTTTTTCTAAATGATAAAGCCTTACATGCATATTTGTTGGGAGTTGTCAGCCTAGTTTAAAATATAAAACCAAGTTTTTATTTAAACTTCACGGTCGGGCTTTAAACGTGTGTTTAGTAGGCCTCGGCGATGATTCAATAATATCCATCAACAAATAGACGTGCGGCGCGAAAAAAAAAAAAAAAAAAAGGGTGGATCAATCGCTAAAATTTTTTATTCCCTTTCTTTTTCATTATAGCCTTTCAGGTAGCTTAATACTACAGTCATTTACTCCACACCAATCATAAACACTGAGCCATCGCTCCTCTCAAACATACAAAAAAAAAAAGAGAAAATAACCTGATCTGCAAAAAGATGTCGCAGCGAAGGAAACCGTCCCGTAGAATGGTTTCAGCAGTTCACCAGCAGCTAAATGGGCGCGTGACGTCACGTTTCAAAGTGCGTATATCGTCCACCCCTGGTGTTTAGTTCGTTTAGTTCTGATGATTCTGGGTTACGGTTAATGAAAAAGTTCAGCCTCAGGAACTTAAGGGGATCACATCAGATCAAAAAAAAAAATAAAATAAAATAAAAGATTTTAACCCAGAAATCTGGTTTTACGGAACAGTACGTCCATGTTCTGTATAGAGTCTGCACTCAATAGTTGGTCTGGGCTCCTTTTGCAGGAATTACCGCATCAATGCAGCGTGGAATGGAGGAGATCAGACAGTGGTTCAGCTCAGGTGTTCAGGAAACCCAGGTCCTCACAATCCTCTTTTTTCCACCATAGTTTATCCTTCCACTCAACTTTCCATTAGCATGCTTCGATACAGCGCTCTGGGAGGCCAATGTTTCATTTTTTAGTCTGATGTAATGTTTAAATTATCTGTGGAGCTATTTTTATTTCTATTTTTTTTAATCAACTCTGAGCCAGAATCATCAGATTTACTGAAATAAAAGCTTAAAATATTGATTTGTGGGTATTAATTATGAATATTATATGACTTTTCGATGTTGTCGAGTACCTACGTCCAAGGTGGGATCTTCTAAGTCTGTTTGGACCAACCTGTTTTTGTATTTCCCTCATACTCCTGTTATCATTTTCCATACTTATCTGGAAAACTTTAAGAACCTTTATTGAACTGCGTAGGAACCCTGCTGATGTTCTGGTAGCACCGATTGGATCTCAGATAAAACCTTCCTGACCTCATTTCCTCAGAGGAAAAGTTGACGATGCTGCTGATGAAATTATCCCTGATAATAACTTGTCTGATTTTTTTCCAGTCACCGGTCTCCTCGCCCAGCATGAGGCAGATGGACTCCATGGCCAGCTTAACCGCACCGGGTGGGTTGGTCATGGTGCGTACTTCTACCAGGTGCTGCCGCTTAATGGAGCTCACAGCTGATTAAGGAGGAAGACAGAGAGAGGCAGAGCTTTTAGTGGAACAGTTTCTCTTATTTCACCTGATTTCTTCAGCTTCGAAGTTGACAATGGTGGGGATGAAGTTCTCCCTCATGATGATGGAGCGGATCTGCTTCCAGTCGGTGGTGCTCTCTCCCAGGAGCAAGCAAATGGACTCCAGAGCCAGTTTCACTGCTGCGGGTGGGTTGGCCATGGAACGCACCTCCACCAGGTGTTGCTTCTTTATGGACTTAACAGCTGTCGGTCAGGAGGGCAATGAGAAGGGAGAGGGGCCGACGATGGAGGACGGATGGGAACAGAAACCTAGCCGTTAGCTGGGAGCCATGTTACAACAGATGTGTGCATAGAAAAAAATGCTGTTCCACTGCCTGCAAATTATGTAGAGCTGTTTTGTTTAAAATTAACTTACTATACATAAATAACTAAAATACACAAACACAAAAAAAAACAAAAAAATCACATAACTAAATAATGAACGGAATAAATACAGTAAAAAATAATAAAAATACAGAAAATACGAAATAATTAATAAAATAAATAAACACTGGAATAAATGTGTGCATAAGAAAAAGCTGCTCCACTGCCTGTACATTATGCAGAGCTGTTTCATTTAAAATGAATGTACTAAAAATAAATATATAAAATACTAATATTAATACTGAAACAATGTAAAATTAAATAACTGAAATACCTGAAGAAATAAAAATAATAAAAACAACTAAATCCCGAAATAAATACTATACTGAACTAAATAACTAATACTAAGATAAAAATACAATACTAAATATTAAATGAATGAATGAATGAATGAATAAATAAATAAATAAACAAATAAATACTATATAACACATATAACACAAAAAATAAAATACTGGAATAACTGAGTCCATAAAAAAGCTGCTCTATTGCCTGCAAATTATGGAAAGCTGTTTTTGTTTAAAATTATCTTGCCATATATAAAATAAAATACAGAAAAAAATTCTTATGACATAACTAAGTGAATAATTAAATAAATACCGAAATAAAATACTGAAAAACAACAAATAATGAAATAACTAAATACTGATAAAACATGAAAGATGTAAAATAAATAACCAAAATTAAATAAATACTGGCATAACTGTGTGCATAAAAAAAGCTGCTCCACTGCCTGTACATTATACAGAACAGTTTCATTTAAATTTAATGTACTAAAAATAAAAACTGAAAATAAATAAATAAAACACTAAGAAAATTAATACTGAAATATGAAATAATTATAATAAAAATAAGAACTAAATACTGAAATAAATACTATATTGAACTAAATAACTAATACTGAGATAAATAAAAATGAACTAAATATTGAAATATTAAATGAAAGAATAATTAAATACTGAAATAACTGTTTGCATTAAAAAAGCTGCTCCACTGCCTGCAAATTGTGGAAAGCCTTTTTGTTTAAAATTAACAAATTAACAAATACAAAACAAATTCTTATGACAAATAATGAACTAAACAAATACCAAAATAAAATACTGAAAATACCAAATAAATAATGAAATAACTAAAAGAAATACTGAAATAAAAACTAAGAGAACTAAAATAAATACTGAAATAACCAAATAAAATACTGATATAATTACTATACTGATATAAATAAATACTGAACTAAATTTTGAAATATTAAATGAATACTGAAATTACTAAATAAAATAATGAAATAAATAAAATGCAAAAAATATAATACTGAAATAACTAAATGAATTTACCAACAAACAAATAAATAAATGCAGGAATACATAAATAAAACCCTGAAATAAATAAATACGAAAGAAAATAAATACGAAAATAACTAAATACTGAACAAAAATAAGGAAATAAATAAATGAATGAATAATTAAATAAATAAATACTTAACTAAACAAATTTGTCTATATAAAAAAATCGACAAACCCTCCCCATCAGAACAGGTATTTTTTTTATATTTCATGTGGACATTTATTTCTTTGATGTAGTGTTTATCAATCATTTATGAATAGCAGCATTTATTTACTTAATTTTGAATGAAACTGCTCTCTGTAGCAAATACTCTGAAGCAAATGAGAAACGGTTTGGAGGCAACGTTACCGTTCTGAGCCTCAATGACAGCAGGCTCCACCTGGTCCAGGTCCTGTTTGACGCTCAGCTGCTTGTCTTTGATCACCTCCTGCTGCTTGTACACGGCCTCCTGGATCTCCTGGCTCATCACCTGGAATCAAAGTGGTAAATAGCATGAAAATAAACCCAAGAGCGCCACATGATCCTAATAAGTTACAGTTTAATTTATTGAATATATTCCATATCTGGCCTAGCCCTCATATCTCCCGGTCTACCTTTTTCTTCTCAGCTTCCTGTTGGTCTTTGACCATCTTCTTCAGCTTGTCGTTAGCAGCCGCGTTCTTTGCCTCCAGCTCCTGGCTCTTTATTCTCAGATCCCGGCGAAGCTCCTCCACCTTGATGAGGAGACACAAGAAACGATGTATGCAACGAACTAGCAGCAGAAACCTTCTGGACCTCCAACCGTTGCCGTTTCGGAGTTAAAAAAAAAATTTTTTAAGGCAAGAAAGGCGGTTCAACCTGATCCACAGTCTCCTTGATCTTGCGAAGGCCAACATTGAGGTGCATCTGCTGCTCCTCCAGCTCGCTGCGCTTCTCGTTGAAAAGGTTGGCGTACTGGTTTATGAAGTCGAGGTAGTGGCGAGGAGTGATGGCCATGGTGTGACCCCCGCGCTTGGCCAGGCGGTTGTTGGCCTGCAAGATTCGGATGTCGAGGTTTTTTTAGTTTTTTTTTACCCCAGTAACCAAAACAGAGGAGATCTTTGACCGTCCACTTCTGGACACTGACCTGGTGAAGAGTTTGATGAACGAACACGCAGCCGTTGACGATGGCCTCGCGGTGAGACGGCGGCTGCGGCAGCTTGTCGTAGACGATGGGCATGTAGTCTGGAACCTTGTAGTTGGGCTTCTCCAAATCCATCTTGCTGGTGAACTCCTTACCCACCTGGTAAAGAGCCTCTGTCGACCAGTCTCCAAACCAGTTCAACACACACCTAAATCCAGAGTTTTTGGCATTAAAACCAATTGAATCCACTTTTCCCCCCCCTCCTTTTTATTATTTAAAGGGGACATATGCCTTTTTTAAACAAATTATCGGTCTATGGTCTGTACAAAACATGTTAAAGATGTTCTTTGCACAAAATCACCCACATAAAGCTGTTTAGAGGGCTCCGTCACTTTAATACAAATTAGCGTTTGCAGACCACTAGCAGATGTGGGTAATATCTAGTTATATTTACTTGAGTAACTTTTTGGATTTAAAACAAACGTACTTTTTACTTTAACTTGAGTAATATTTTAGTAAAGTATCGCTACTCCTACTTGAGCAACATTTCTGGATAATTTCTGGAACGAAGAACAAATGAAGAACAAACATGTTTTACACAATAAGTCACTTTTTTTGTAAACGGCTTGTTGATTTCTGACAGCAAAGAATGGATGGATGGTTTTTAATCATGTTTAGAGTGTTCTTACAGGCAGCAGAGACTCAAATGGCACAAAAGGATAAAAATAAAAGAAAGAAAGAAGTGACATTTTCATAATGTGTCCCTTTTAAAATAATCTAGCTGATGAGTGTCTGTACCGGTTGAAGAGGGCAGGTGATGTGGCCGCCCTGTCCTTCAGGCCCTCTGACGAGGGGTTCATGGTAAAAACGACGTGGAGGTTTCTGATAACCTGGCTGGTGAACCACTTGTAAAGCTCCTCGTGGGTGTCGAGCATCAGCCCCTCTTTCTGGGCTCCTTCCTTGCACTGAGTCATAAGGGTGGCATATTCGTCTCCCTCAAATAAACCAGGGACCTACAAAAACAACAAAAGAGAAAAACACGAGCAAAGCTTTCATTTCTTTAGCATTTCAGAGAACGAAAAGCAGTGCATTCTTAACGCCCCACAGAGGAAAGAGCAAATGGAAGAATGGAGTCACCTCTCCGTTGGCCAGCAGCGTGTTCATCCTCTCCAGGAAACCAGAGTCCAGCACGTTGGACTCATCCATGATGAAGGCTATCTTCTCATTCTTGCACCCCGAGCGACGCAGCACCGTGCGAAGGTCTTCGTCAAAGTCCTCGCCGGTGTACTTCCTGTGCACCTGACGACGCCAAAACACGAATTAACGGTCAGACGCTTTAGAAAACGGCATCAAAATGATCCAGGCCAAACCTTGATCTGGTAGACGCTCAGGCCGTTCATCCAGGCCACGAAGCGCGAAAGCGTCGTCTTTCCTGCGCCGCTTACTCCGATCAACAGGAGATGACCCTGAGGCTGACGGAAGATTCTGCAAAAACAAGTTTGGAAATTCAATAAGCGAGGAGTTTGGGTATAAACGGTCTACCAAAAGGGATCCACATCCCTTGAAGTTGTTCATATTTTGACACAAAATGTATTTTTTGGGGATTAGAGCAACAATAAATAAATAAATAAATACTGGAATAAATAAAAAAAATACTGAACAAATACGGGAATAAAAAAAATACTAAAGAAATAAATACTGAAATAACTAAATAAATTACTAAAATAAATACTGGAATAACTAAAATAAAATACTAATTAAAAACTGGAATAACATACTGAAATAAAAAAACACTCCAATAAATACTAGAATAATTAAATAAAATACTAAATAAATACTGGAATAACAAAACAAGTACAGAAAAATATAAATACTCAAATAACTAAATAAAATACTGAAATAAATACTAAAACAAATACTGGAATAACTAAATAAAATGCTGAATAAATACTGGAATAACGGAAATACAACACTGAATACTGGGAAAACGAAAATAAAATCATGGATTACATAAATACTAAAATACCTAGATAAAATACTAAACTAAAAATACAGAATATTGGAATAACAAAAAAATAATAAATACTGAAATAATATTGGAAAATATTGGAATAACAAAAATAAAATAATGACATAAATAAATACTGTAAAAAAACTAAATAAAAAAATTAAATACTAAAATAACTAATACAATACTGAAATAAATAAATGCTGAAATAACTAAATATCCAAAAAATACTGAAATATCACAGCACACCTTTATGACTGTGATTTTGACAAATTTGTGATATGTGATAAAAGCCTAGTCAAAGTCCAGACCTAAATTTGTGAGAGTCTGTGGCAAGAGTTAAAATAAAAGAACCCTCACCGGTCGATTCTCAGGACGTGGTCCAGGACCTCGTTGAACAGCACCAGCGGGACGTCCAGTTCCTCCTCGTAGAAGACCTTCAGACGGGCTTTCACGTAGTCCCTCAGTTCCTCCTGCTCCACTGGGATATAGTCCTACAAACACAAATGGAAGAATTAAAAACAGATAAACAAAAACGAGACTCAAACAAGGAAACTAATAGTAATAATAAAAAAAAGATAATCAATTTACCTTGGAGAGCCAGTTGCTGTAGAGGATCGGCCTGTTCAGAGCCTTTTCCTTATCGATGTTGGGGAAGTGTTTGAGCGCCACCATGTCGATGTTCTCATCGGTCCACCTTCGCTCCTCGTCGTCTACAAGCCTGCAAAACAGCCACACAACCACCCCGTTTCATCACAGTAGCAGTTAGTCACAGAGTCTGCACCGCGAGAGGGCCGTTTCTCACACCTGTCCTGGAAGAGACGCAGCGCCTCGTGAGCCCAGATGCGGATGAGCCCTTCCACGGGAAGAGTTTCCAGCGGGCGCAACGCCTCGAAGATGCCCCTGACCCAGCGCGTCATCTCTCTTGGGGAGTAGATGTAGTGGGGTTGGGTGTCCTGGGTGAACCGCTCCTAGAACGAGGGGAGGATTACAACCAGAGTTAAAAACTGACATGCAGAGGGGCAAAAAAGTATTTGGGAGCCACAGATTTGTGCAAGTTGTCCCACTTAGAAAGATGAGAGAGGCCTGTAATTTTCATCATAGGTACACTTCAACTGTGAGAGACAGAAAGTAGAGAAAAAAAAACCTGATCTATCACCTACAACTAATCAAAAATTCTGGCCCACACAGACCTGTTACTTCTTCTTTAAGAAGCTCTTCTGTCCTCCACTCGTTACCTGTAATAATCGCGCCTGTTTGAACTCGTTATCTGTATAAAAGACGCCTGTCTACACCTTCAGACTCCAACCTCCACCATGGCCAAGACCAGAGAGCTGTCCAAGGACACCAGGGACAATATTGTCCACCTGGACAAGACTGGGAAGAACCAATCTACAATGGGCAAGCAGCTTGGAGAGAAGAAATCAACCGTTTGAGCAATTGTTTTAAAAAATCTCCCTCTAACTGTGGGTTCATGAAAGATCTCACCTGGTGGGGAACACATGATCTAGAGAACGGTGAGGAAACATCCCAGAACTACACGGGGGAACTGGTCAATGAGCTGAAGAGAGCTGGGACCACAGTAACAAAGGTTACCATCAGTAACTCACTACGTCGTCATGGATTAAAATCCTGCTGCGCTCCAAAGGTCCCCCTGCTTAAGCCAGCACATGTCCAGGTCCATCTAAAGTTTACCAGAGACCATCTGGATGATCCAGAGGAGGATTGGGAGAAAATTATGTGGTCAGATGAGAGAATAGAAATCCGTGTTTGGAGAGGGAAGAATGCTGAGTTGCATCCCAAGAACACAATACTCAATGTAAAGCATGGGGGTGGAAGCATTATGCTGTGGGGCTGCTTTTCTGCAAAGGGGACAGGACAACTGATCTGTATTAAGGAAAGGATGAATGGGGCCATGTATGGTGACATTTTAGACTAAAACCTCCTTCCATCAGTGAGAGCATTGAAGATGAAACGTGGCTGGATCTTCCAGCAGGACAATGATCCCAAACACATCGCCTAGGCAACGAAGGCATGGCTACGTAAGAAGCATTTCAAGGTTCTGGAGTTGAAAGTCCATGTTGCCTAGCGACAGCCCCAAAACATCCCAGCTCTAGAGAAGATCTGCATGGAGGCATGGGCCAAAATACCAGCTACAGTGCAAACCTGGTGAAGACCTACAGGAGACCTTTGACCTCTGTCATTGCCAACCAACATTACTTTACAAAGTATTGAGGTGAACCTTTGTTATTGACTGAATACTTAATTTCTGCACCATAATACAAATAAATTAATTAAAAATCATCTTTAAATTCTGTCTCACAGTTGAAGTGTACCCTTGATGAAAATTACAGACCTCTCAACTGGAACAACTTGCCCAATCGGTGGCTGCCAAATACTTTGTTGCCCCACTGTATATTATAACAGTACTGTTCACATTGAGTCCAATAACTCTACCTGAGACATGGTGTAGAACTCGACCATCGCAGCTGTAAGAGGCTCGGCGTAGGTCCGCAGAGACGGGATGAGACGCAGCATCGCGCGGTTGAAGGTTCCGTAGATCTGGGTGAGAGAGGCGGGGCCTGGGTAGTCCACGTAAACCACAGGAACGTGACGCAGGAACCTAGTCAGAAAACGTCAATGCATTTTACTTTACCCTCCAAATTACCCATTTTTTTAGGAGGCACAAATCAAGTGAACGCTATACCTGTGGGTGAGAGGCTTTCTGCCAGGATCAGTGGGAGGGTTACAGGCTCCAACAAACTGAATCCTCTCCAGTTTAACCCAAGTCTGGTCAGAAGTGCGATAGAAGCCTCCGTGTTCCACCATCTACCAAAACATGAGGCATTTAACCCGTAGCTTGCTGCAGGTCTCTCCACGTTCATCTATGGGTGTGGACCGTACCTGTCGGAGGAAGGAGATGACTCTCTGGGTGCCGTACTTGTCCATGTCCGGCAGATTGATCTCGTCGCAGAACAGCACCAGCCACTTGCCCAGCTGCACGGGGGCGAGCACCACCCCGTTGGGGGTCCGGCGGTACTCGCAGTAATGGTCGAAGGTCTTCAGCAGGAGTTCAGGGGTGGTGGCGCTGGAGAAGTTCAGACCAACAACCTGGCAGAGAGCAGAAGAAGAAATGTGTTAGTCGTCTTGGTTTTGGATCCTTTTAGAACAAGAAAAACTTTCCTGACTCCATTAGGACCCCTCAGGGATAATTTCTAGCTCCGTGCAGGATCCATATCAAAATTGTGGGCTCAAAATGAATCAAATATTATAAAAAATTTAAACTTTGACATCTTCAGATATTGACAAAATTGAAAAAAGGTTCAAGGTTTTTTTGGACATAATTGGATGGTGAAACTTATTGTAAGAAAAACTTGAGGGCATGTTAGCTTGATCTACAGCGATAATATGACTGTTCTCTCTAAATGAGCTCAAGGTCAATATTTCCCTTTAAATGAGATAATGTTACAGGAATCTCGACAAAACGAGACTGAGGGCTACTTTTATCTCAACAACACAAGTTCAAGATGTAATAATCTAAACGTGACATCAAAAGATTATGGTCTTCTGATGCTGAAACAATGAAACTGCAAAACCAGCTTGACTGGCTCTTTTTGGTCATGAAAAACAGCAATTTGACAAAATGAGCTTGATGTCGTATCTCCTCAAAATAATGAAAAATATGCAACAAAAGCAGCTTAACATTGTATCTCTCTTTAACAAAATTGTATAAATGTGACGTTAAAACAATATTAAAGGTGTTGGGATGTCAAAATAATGAGATAGCGCAACTGCTACCTGAAAAACCCCATCGCGATTTATCTCAAAAGGAGATTGTAAATGTATTCTAGATAAAGCAAGCTCGGAAGTATTATCATATATTAAGAGCAGCTATAGATGTTCAGATTACAAAAAGAAAACTAAACCGTTTTTATAAACTATTTTTATAACACAATTTTAAGTGCAGCACTGCTCATTTTATGCTATTCTTAAATGAACTAATTTTACTGAATTATCACAATAACTGAATTTAATTCAGCTCTTTAATCAAACACCTTTTTTTAACTATAACTGAAAGCTTGTAAGAAATAAAAACCAATCAAGTTGAGGCCTGAGTGACGTCAGTAAATACTGACAAAGAAAAGGCTGTTTAAAAACCATTATGTTAATTATTAGAAGTAGTATTAATTGTAGGGATGTATGTTGGTAAAAATCAGGCGATATACTTATCGCTATTCAGTGGAGACGATAAGATATATTGTGATACTATGGGTGAGACGATATATTGCGATTTGTTAAAAACTAAATGCAAATGTATAAAAACTGTCCCATCATTCTAAGCACTCCAACCTGTTTCATACTTTAACACATCCAGTTTTATTACTAGATCTAGTTGATCCACTGGAACAAAGAAGGTGAAAACAGCCACAAACTACCAGCTATACTTTTAATTTTTATACAAAAATTACTGTCATTAATGGTTCCATTCAAATAAAATAAATAAAAACGATACAATATCGTGACATAAAATATCGCAATATATCGATATTTTCTTACATCCCTAATTAATTGCATTATTAATTTAAATCGTAGGCTTATATTGATGCTTTTTCTTTAATAAAAAAGTTTTATAACACTCTTATATTGGTGGCTCAGATCTTTGGTTCAGTTGTATGCAAAAAAAATGGCAATAAAGCTGATTTTAATTCAGTTCAGCTGCTGAAGCTACAGCTAGCAAGCTACCCGCCGATGGCCGAGGGAAGACGGCGCCCCAAAAAACCACTGGAGTCGAGTCCAGTGACCGAGTGCTGAAGCCAGCAGGTCGTTTCACCCTCCGTGTGTATTTTTTGAAAGCGTTTTCATTCTTGCTTCCGGGGATGTGATGGAGTTACCGGGTGAACATCCTGCTTAAAGAGTAACTAAACCCCAAAACAACTTTTTTTTGCTTCTAAACTGTATAATTGGGTCTTTACCAATGCAGTCTTTCAGTTTCTGGGGATTATTTTACATTTTGGTGTAAACTTGTTTAATTCTACACTTTTTGGTCTAAAAACGTCTTAGTGCTGCCCTCTTAGGGTTGAACGGTGGCTACTGCATTTGAATTTTGTGATTGGTGGAGAGCGGTACATCTCTACGTCACAGGCATCGACTGTGTCACAGCAGCCATGGTCTCACTTTTCCCCAACACTTGGCCACACCCCTCCATTCTTCCTGGCCCCGCCCACTTTGTTGAATTTTTTTAATGTTGTCTGGGGGCGGGGTTATGCCTTTTCAGGGGGTTCAGTTACACTTTAAGCAACTTTGCTTACCGTAGAATTTCATGTGTTTTATCTTGTTAACAGTCACTGTTGATGTGCGTCCCGTATCGGGCCTTAAAAGTTGGGCCCGACCCGGCCCGAGAGAATTCAGCCCGAGGAGTATATTTCGGGCTTATTAAAGCCCGAACCCGATTACAGCCAGACAATATTCAAAAGTCACACATCAGGGTTTCCGTAGAGCCTATTGCACAAACCTGCCCTCTTTAAACATGAACATAAAGAAACTGAAGGCCTACCTATTATCAGATTAAATCATTTGCAAACAAAAACACATTCACCAGCGGCTAACCTCCATTTCACCTCCTCGGTATCCATTTTGCATCTTGTTCGATCTAATGAGATGATCAGCTGACCGCTAAAACCCGAGCCCGGCCCAAACCCGTTCGGGCAAAGATCTTCAGCTCTACCAAGTACTGACTGTAGTATTGCGCTACCAGATAGGCTATAATGAAAAAGAAAAGGAAACTTATTGAACTTTTTATCTACCTTTTTCTTTCCGCCCTATCGCATCCATATTTATGTCTTGTCCACACGTAGCCGCGATATCTCACAAAACAAAGATATTTTCTACGGTTTTGGCCCATCATCCACACAAAAACGGAGATTTACGGCACCAAAAACAAAGCTTTTAAAAAACTCCGGCTAAAGTGAAGATCTGCATTTTCTCCGTTTGGATAGAGAGTTTCCGGCTCCACAACGCCATTTTCCGCGACAAAAATGCTCTGACATCATTTGTGCGACCTGTTTACACTCAAACAGCATTTACGCCCTCAGAGATGTGTTGGCATCATCGATTGTCCAAATGCTTTTTGTTTGCTTTTTTTTACAAGCTGAATTACTGCTCCATGTAGAATTTAGAACATAGAAAGTTACTCTGAGTGGATAGGATATGGGAGAACTACTGCCACCTACAGGTTTGGCATGTCTATGAATCTGCTTAACAACGATCTTATGCGGTTAGGTGTGGACGGAGATTTATTTTAAAAAACGAGGTGGTGAGGATATTAGTTGTTTTTTTTAAACCCGTCTACATGGTTTTAGCTTATATTATATTTTGTTTTTCCTCAAACTGCTATTCTGATGTCATCGGGTAGCTAACTGATTTAAATGTTTCGAACTGGTCCAGGGTCTCACCTCCATGTCGGGCAGAGCCCTGAGGGCGCTGAACAACGTCATGGTCTTTCCAGAACCCGGGGGTCCACAGAGGACCAGTGGCTTGTGTTCTGCCAGCCAGGTGTAGAGCAACGCTTCATGGCGGACCGTGTCCAGGGTTGGAACGACGACATCTGGAGACGCCACCTTGTGAGTTTCCACTTCGATCTGGGGCACCTTGCCCTGCCAGGACTGCCACTCGCCAGAGATGCAAACCTGAAGGGGGAAAATGACCAAGAGTCAGACATTATGTTTATGTTCTAAGATTATTTCGTCACATGTAGAGGGAAGCTGTACCTCGTAGTCAATGATGGGAACGTTGGGAGCGGAGGGGAGGGGCACCGTGGTGATGCGTCGGATGTATTCTCCAAGTTCTGCCCTCATTTTCAAACGACCGTCGCCAGAGAAGGACCAGAGAACGGCGTAGATCAAATACCTCTGCAAGGTGAGGAAATAAACAATAATTCAAGGCTGGTGGAGCAAACGAGGAGCCCGTGTGGCGAGCCGAGCGTTACCTGCATGTATCTCTCCAGCTGATCAATGGGCATGGGGAAGTCGGGGTGGTTGTTGTTGTACTGAGCCACATTACGGCAGGCTTGGTGTAGCATTGAGAACAGCGAGCCCATGCAGCGCAGCCGGGTGAAGTCCATGATGTGCTCCATCTTGGAGGCGTGCTCCAAGGCCTTAATCACCAGGCCTGTGGAGGTGAAGTACGGCTGCAGGATCGCTGCAGTGTCCCGCTGGATCTGAGACATAAAAACAGAACCTCGTGAAGATAAAACGCTTTAAAACAAGCCCGTTTGTGCACTTTCCAGACATTTTTACCTGCAGCATGGGTGAAGCAGCCTCATCCTCATCCTCAGTGCCCTTCCTCTTGCGCTGAGCTTCATCCTCACCCTCGTCGAGAGGGATGCTGCGGATGCGAGCCAGGAAGTTGTTGAAGATCATGTCTGTGCTGAGGACGTCTTCGCTGAACCAGACCATGCCGCAGCGAGACACGGTGGCGAGGGTCGCGTACTTCAGGTCCTGCACCTCGAACATCACACGCACCTGGACAGGAGACGGGTACACATAAAGTGTGGGCTGGTGTGAGAGCGTCGCCGAGTTAAACTCAAACTCCGCCGGCCAAATGTGAAGCCAAAGCGGAAATGAGAAAAAAAAAGAAAGAAAGATGC
The DNA here is from genome assembly GCA_963556495.2 of Valencia hispanica. Classification (NCBI taxonomy): domain Eukaryota; kingdom Metazoa; phylum Chordata; class Actinopteri; order Cyprinodontiformes; family Valenciidae; genus Valencia; species Valencia hispanica. The sequence continues at coordinate 3,474,329 of OY747720.1, forward strand.
AGCTCCCTCCTCATCCACTAGGGGCTGGCTGCAGAAAGGAGCAAGTTCCCATTGACTCACATGTTAAAAAAATCCAACTTCACAGCAGAAATAAACATGTTTACAGCCTAGTAAAAAAACAAAAAAAACATTTTAGGTTGAATAGGTCAAGTTTATCGTCATGACAACTCTGGGGGGGGTTATACCTAATCCGTTTAGCTGTATAAGCTTGAATTTATAAATAAGGGGTGTGTCCTTTTGATTGACAGGTCTCAGATGACCCAACAGCGCTAGCCCTGGTGGCTAGCGGCTAGCTCCAGGAAAGGCCTTCAGTCTTCGGCCATTTTGTTTCTCTGAACTTGACCATCAGTGGCGCCCGCAATATTTATCCGTGCTCGGATTTTAATCGTGCTCTTATTGGACAAAGATGGCTTGCTGTGGTACTGATTGCACTAACAGAACATCTACGAAGTCTCTGCTCCATTTTTATTTTACTTTTTTGGGCAAGTAAAATTATATTTCTGCTCTGAATTTAAGATAACGCTGCTTGGTCAAAAATGGGTTGAAACGATCACAATTCTTCTTTACTTTACATATTGAAACTTGTTTTAATTACAATTCACATAGTTTTAGTAAAAGTTATGGACCAACAAGGCTTCATGAATTTACTTATTTTTTTACTTATTGAATCTGCCTAGAAGGCAGACGGGGTAGCTCAACCCTGCTTTTTTGGCCAAAAGTGCCGGCTAACCTTGGTTAGCTCGTAGCTACATCGTCTCAGAGTGTGATGGGTGTCAATCATTCAATTCAGCTCTTCAGAAACCTACAGGTGACGCCACGGAGGCTCCGCTTATCTTTATATACAGTCTATGATGAAACTACAATGTTTCACTGTATCAGAGCATTTCACTTTAACTTTATTTAAAACAGAAACGCAACAACAATTCCAGCAGCGCCTGAAATACCCTTTTAAAATCATAATAAATCAACATCTCTATAATTATTAAGAACCCAAAAGCTCAAGAAAAGATGCCTCAAATTTGCTCGCAAATCTATAAACAAAGCGTAGAGGTTTGACGAAGGAATGAAGTGTTCACTGAGAAGTACGGCGGTGGCTCAGTGATCCTTCGGGCCGTCTCTGGAAACCTCCAGCATATGGAGGTCAAGGTGGATTCGATCAACCATCAGGAAATCCTCAGAGATAAATGTCCGGCAGTAAGAGCAGGTCCTGGAAGATCTAAAGATGCTTGTCGTGAAGGGGAGTAACTGAGACTGTTTATCTGCGTTTAAAAGTGGCATGAAGCCATTTAAGTTCATGTGTTTGCTGCAAACAGCTGCTAGTTTGAATGTTTTGTCAATAAATTAGGGGCGGGGCTACTTTAGTTTTCAGGTGAAGGTGCTTATTGCACTGAAAGTTACCAGTGGGAACCAATAAAAACCCAGTTTAAAAGCGCTTACATTTGGTGGTAAGCTCAGACGCTCTCCGTTCGGCAGCGTGAGCAGCTTGTTGTCGTCGAGCACCGAGTTCAGGTTCTCCACCCACTCCGGGTCGACGTCGCCGTCGAAAATGATCCACTGGCGCTTCTGCAGCTCCCCTCGGACGTTGTCGATGATCCTGAAATCGAAAGGAGATTCGTCTAATCCGCTGTTTTCTACACCGGCTCGCGGTTTAGGAGTTCCCGGCTCCGTCGCCACTCACTTCCTGAGGATGTGTGTGAACAGGCCGTCAGTCCATTCGCGGGTGTTTGGGTCCAGCGTTCCATACAGGTGGTCCTTGCTGATGGCCTTGGGGTCAATGATGTGGGCCACGCCCTCGACCCCCTCCAGCCTCTCCAGGGCTTTGAGGAGCACCCTCCATGCCATGGTCTTCCCACTTCCAGAAGGACCCACCATCATCAGACCGTGGTTGATCTGTGTGATCTGGTACAGCTGGAGCACCTGGAGGAGATTCAACATAGAGCAAGGTTGTTAACTGGAATAAAAAAAAAAAACGACACTTTGCAACAAACCCAAAACCGTAACGAGTTTTCGCAAAAACCAACTAAAATTTATTTAAGTTATTGAGGAAAATTTGCTCAGTGTTTGCGTCTCATGCAATAGTATAAAGTTTAGGAGAGATTATCAGCCTACATCACTCCCTGTGTACCGTTAGATATTTTTCAACACTACTCCTTTAACGATACCTGGTTTTAAGAGAGAATAAAGTACTAAAAGGTTGTTTTAAAATTAATTTAAACTAAGCAAGAGCACAGTAAACTTTCCGTGCAAACAAAAAGGCACAAAATGTAAGTATTTCTATGGAATAAAAAGACTTCACTTCATGTCAATAACAATCCTACTGAACTGCATTTTCTAATAACAGGTTAAAAAATGGGCAGAAAGTTCGTTCTATGGCATATTTATGCTTTTATATGCCTGTCATCCTGAGACACCTCCAGTGTTTTTGTTGCTGAAGCAGCGGAGGAGGAAAGTTGTGGTCGACGGTACATGCTTCACCTGGCAAATCGATGCCATGCACGACAAAGGTGCTGTGTTAAAATAGCTCTGTTGCGGTTTACTTTTACAAAATGAAGCCAAACTTTTGATTTTTATTTCCTAGCGTTTTCATCTGTGAACTCATTGAACCTTGCTGCAGAAGTGGAACTGAAAGGGGAGAGGCAAGCGTGGATGTGTGTGAATGAGCGAGCGAATGGAGCTGCATATTAACAGGGACATTTTATTGAACAAATAGTGAAATTTAGCACCAAAAATTATAAAAATTGCTGGTATCTGTACAGAGTTTCGGTACCCAGCCCTACTCACTGCTCCACTGTGCGAGTCGTCTGCAGAAAGAGACGTGATCATGTCTTGTTGTGCTGTTGGCTGCACAAATCGCTTTGATTTAAAAAAAAAAAACACAACAACAAAACACGCAAGTTCTATAGGATTTCAACAGAAGACTTATTTTGCTGCAAGCAATCAGTAGAAGCAACTGGGAAGCTGATTAAAAAGTGCAGTCATCATTTCATACTAGGGGTTCCATCTTGGGTGCCTCACGATTACGATTCGATTTTAAAATGATTATTTTTGTTGCATCTTTTTTTCCCCCCATTTAAGGTTTTTTTCTTCATTCCTTCCATGGCTACTTTCTAATCTTGTTTCCATTAATTGAAGTATCCAAACCAACTGATGTTCTGTCTTTTGTTCATGTCAAACCACAAATAAACCAACACATGTCCAAAATATGTTTCATAGTCATATCATTTTCAATGAAAACTAAAGATGTGTGTTGGCAATTTAAATATAATGTAGGCTGACTATTTTGATTTCCATTAAAGAAGAAACTTGGTCCAATCCTTAAAACACATCAATCATTTTCTGTTTACTTAAAGAAAACTTTTGATTTTAACATATTTAAAGTATTCCTGCTCTATGTGGTTGGAAAGAAAAATTTTATAAACTTCAGATCAGCTTTTACAAGTCAACCATTACAGAAATGACTAAAATCTAAATAGAAATAATTAATCTTATATATTAGAAAATAAACCTGTAAAATAATAGCTCCCTTTTAAGTCATACAGGATAAAAATTACACAAAAATCTGAAATTATATTATGAGAAAATAAAAAGCAGCATTCTCTCAAAGACACTTAAAGTCTATACTCCAGTTTTTGTTTTTATTCATTCTCACTTAAATACAGAACTGTAACTTTGCAGCGTTTTCATAGTTTCTGCATCAGTTTGACCAATGGGATGTTTGCCACCTGTCATACACAGAAGCTAATCTACCAGCTATGAGTACGCTGCTCTCCGCCACATATTATGGGATGGAATGAAGGATATTTCCTTCCCGTTTCATACTTAAAGCTACACTTGGGCTGACGTCTGGAAAACATGAGCTGCCCTGCGCTTCGCTTGGGGAAGGAACCCCGGACAGAACCGAAAATGTGGACAGCTCAGGGGAAAAGATGATATTACTGCTCACATGATGCAAAACAAAGACGCTTCCTTCTCCACTAAAGTGCAAAATATTTGCTGTATTTTGTAAATTCTGCGCTGCATGGCTAACACACTAGCGGCAGCCATGATGTTTCCGCCGGTCTGTATCCTAAAGATGTCTGTTCGGCACGTCGGACTTATATGCTTTTCCTCATTTAATTATTATGAAAAATTAGGGCTGGGCGATTAATCGATTTATCTAATTTTCTGTCTATGAAGATCTCATTTTTGGATAAATCGAGAAAATCGGAAAAAAAAAAATTTCACCAAAGCACTCAAAGGGTTTCAGTAGTTTAAAGTGATGTGAAGGTCTACCTTCATGTTTTACAGTGTGCATTTATTTGGACTTTGAATTCAGGTGAACTCCCAGAAAGGAGGATAAAAATGTTTTTAAAAAATACGTTTTAAAAATATTTTCTGCCATTTTAAATTTCTTTTCAGGAATAGAAAGGCAATCGGAAATCGGAAATCACATTTGGCATCAGACAAATCGGAGATTTTCTTTTTAAGGCGTATCGCCCAGCCCTGTGAAAAATTATCGATTTTTCAAACACTTTTGAATCCCCATCAATTCTGCACGTTTCAAATATCAATTAATCGATTTACGGTGAATCAGCACACCCCTACTTCGTACCAGGTAAGCCTTGGCTAACAAACAAGCTAACATCGCTAACCAACACCGCAACTGCAAGATAACAATAATGGGAAGCGGAGCCAATTTAAAAGGCCCGGCGTCTCTTTCTGCTGCTAGGTTGCGTAGCACATAAACCGATAATCCCGTTCAAGAATCTTGGGTAGTCTTTTAACTCGCCAACACAAGGCAGATACTCGAGTCAAGTAATCTGTGTTGCTGCGGTCCGTCCTCACTTAGCTTCATGTTAGCAAAGGTTGGGAGAAAGCGCCAGAGCCCAATTTGGGATGACTTACTGCTAGAATGTGTGTATATTCTAATGTCGTCCTCCAATCATTTTCTGGGATTGTGTTACGCATTTCTTTTCTTTTTTTCCTATTCTTGCTCCTTTTTATGTAACTTTTATTACAAAATAAACACCCAAAACAATAACTGAAACTAAGCACTTTCAGAAAATTTAATCTAAACTAACAAATGGTAAAAACTAATTAAATTATTAAAAAAATGGAAGGTCAAAACTAAATAAAAATAAAAACGAATGAAAATGTAAAAACTATTAGTCTCACTACACCAAGGTTTTAATGACTCTTCTTCATGTCGAGGATGAACCTCCAGAGGCGCCGTTACCTTCTCCACCCACATGCTGCCAACATCGTCCCCGTCTCCGTAGGTGAGGTACATCTCGCTGCAGACCTTCTTAAGCTCCTCCCTCAGAGCGGTCATCTCTCCTCGCTGGTACTGGACTCCAGGGAAGACGTCAGATAGCAGGCTAAAGAGCAGGGGGATGTCCTCCGCCACCAGCTTGGGGACCATGGTCTCACACACGCTCTGGATCAGGATCTAAACCAGCGAAACCAGACTTTAGAACGATCGGAACGATGCGGCGCGTCTCAGTTTGATGAGACCTCGGTTTTTCATACCTCTTGTTCTGGAAGGTTCTCCGCTATATCGTTCTCGTCAACGTCCTCCCCACGCTCCAGCTTCTCCCTCTTGATTCTCTGGATGCGCTCGCGCTTGACGTTGCCGGCGCTGATCAGCACGCTCTTCAGGGCGCGGAGACCGAAGTCGTAATGGCTCTGAGACGACAGCTGCTCGTCGCACAGCCTACAGATCACGGCGGCGGGGAGAAAAAAAATCGGTTTCTAAACCCTCTACGGATGGATTTAATACAGGTGAAGCGTGATACACACTTGAAGAAGGGTACGATCTTCTTGGCGAGGGTCTCGGCTGTCCGGAAGCCCTGAGAGTAGAGCATGACCTGAGCGATGAGCTGTCGGTCGGGCTTCGTCATGGCCAAGCTGCGGAACAGCTTCTTCAGGTTGTCTGGCAGGTTGGAGCGGCCAGCGTACCCAGGGTTCATGGTGATGAAGATGGCCATATCGGGGCTCACCTTCACCTGCTTGTTCAGGAGCTCTGTGGTGACGGGCACACCTGGACCCAGAGGGAGCAGATCCCAATCAGACCCCAATGAAGTGCGCGGTTCTAAACGGAAACTCCGTCACTTATCATACGTACTCCTGTCTCTGTTGGGGTTGCTGTGCTCTCTCAGCGCCACCTGGATGAACTGGACCTGCTGGGAGACGGCCGACAGCATCCTCTCCTCCAGACGGTTGAACTCGTCGAAGCAGCCCCATGCTCCCACCTGGCACAGACCCACGAAGATTCGACCCATGGCCTGAAGAAGAGGGAACCAGAGAAATTATCAGGATGATCTCAAGAATTAAACTCTCTAACATTTAACCAAAAGAGAGAGCTGGAAAAGTCTTGTTGTACCTGGAAGTCGAAGGTTTCATCACAGTTGAAGACCAGGACGAAGCGCCCCAGCTGGTGTCCAAGGGCTTTCACAGACTCCGTCTTTCCGGTGCCAGCAGGACCTAGAGGTTGAACAGATTGAGTCAAGACCAGTGTTTAGTATGAAATCACATTTTCTCTACCTAGAAAGGCAATAAATAAATGCTTTTCTGCCTCATACCAAAAGGTGATCCACCAAGACGAGCCTCCAGAGCCTGGGTCATGGTCAGATAGCAGCGGTCTGTCAGCGGGGTCTGAACCAGCTTGTCCTGAACTCCCAGGTACTCGAAGCCGTAGTTGAATTTGGCGTTGGCCATCTGAATAGACAGCTGCTGCAGGACGTCCGTCTGCTTGGGGTCGAAGTAGAAGCGCATCTGGCTGAGCCACTCGAAGGACTTGGGGTTGTCGATCTTGATCTTGATCAGCGTCCTCGTGACATCGCGCTGGTGCACCAACTCTGTGATCTGAGAACGGAGTGAAAGGGGGGTTTTCAGGCCGCTCATCTTAAAAACACAGGTTCGAGATGATCTGAAACTCCTTTTACCAGGTGCTCCAGCTTTCTCCTGCGGAGAGGAGGCTGCTCCATTAGCACGGTGTCAGCCAACACATTCAGAGTGGCCTCGACGTTTGACAGCACCCCCTGCATGGGCGACATGTCGCCACCACCAGAGATTGTGGTCAACGCAGACTCGATGTTCTCAGACCAGGCGATCTGGGCCGAGAGGACAACCAGCTGGGCCTGAAGAGACAAGAATCTCTTTAATTCCTGATTTGGGTTGAATATGCAGCAAACCTTCAGTTATATGCTCTTATTTTCATGAATTTGTAAAATTAAAACGTTTTCTAACTAATTTCAACTCGTGCCCGCACAGAAAACGACTAAATGCGTGCCTGCGCAAACGCATTCATGAGTGCCTGTGCAAACGAAAACAAATATTATTTTAGAATTCATAATAAAATACTTTTATTATAATAATAATAATAATAATAATAATAATAATAATAATAATAATAATAATAATAATAATAATAATTCAGTTTTAGTTATTTTAGGTGTGATTGTTGTTTAGACACCCGTTTATTTGTTTTTAAGGTCTTCAGGTCTTTGTATTACATGTGACTGAATGAAAACTGCTCTATAAAATCAGAGAACGACTGACTGGTTAACACCAAAAGCCTTTTGTTCTTCGGTTCTCCCAGTCCTGACCTGGTAGCGATCGATCCAGTTGATGTACTGCGTCAGGTCGATGGCCGTCCCCGTGTTGAAGGCCGTGACCTCGGTGACCGACTCGGCGAGCAACTTGGCCAGCGTCACCCTCATCTCCTTCTCCACCAGCGTCAGCCACTCGTTGATCTTTGGATGCTCCAAGATGGAGACCGGCGTCTTGTAGAGCACCTCCTCTCCCTCACGGGAGGAGATCCCCAGAACCTCGGTGTTGTCTTCGTTCAATAGGATGCTGGAGACTCCGGCGAACATCTTCTTGAAGTGTTTCTGGAGTTTGGCCACGTTCTTGCTGTTGCCGATGATCTCGAGCAGATCCTCGTCTCCTACGAAGTAGAACCTGTCGGCAAGCAGGGAGGATTTATTGGAACAATCAGTAACTTAAGGGTTAAACCAGAACAACCTGAAAGGTAATTGAAAGATATCAGCTCCCACACAGTTTAATATCAACACTGTATAGATGGAAGGCTAGATGGATGGATGCAAGGAAGGAAGGAAGGAAGGCTAGATGGATGGATGCAAGGAAGGAAGGAAGGAAGGAAGGCTAGATGGATGGATGGATGCAAGGAAGGAAGGAAGGAAGGAAGGCTAGATGGATGGATGGATGCAAGGAAGGAAGGATAGATGGATGGATGCAAGGAGGGAAGGATAGATGGATGAATGAAAAGAGGGAAGGATAGATGGATGAATGAAAAGAGGGAAGGATAGATGGATGAATGAAAAGAGGGAAGGATAGATGGATGGATTCAAGGAGGGAAGGATAGATGGATGGATTCAAGGAGGGAAGGATAGATGGATGGATTCAAGGAGGGAAGGATAGATGGATGAATGCAAGGAGGGAAGGATAGATGGATGAATGCAAGGAAGGAAGGATAGATAGATGGATGGATGCAAGGCAGGACGGGTAGATGGATGGAAGGAAGGAAGGAAGGATAGAAGGATAGATGCATGCAAGGAAGGAGGAATAGATGGATGCAAGGAAGGATGGAAGGAAGGAAGAAAGGATGCAACGAAGGAAGGATGATGCAACGAACAAAGGAAGGAAGGAAGGAAGAATGGAACAAAGGAAGGAAGGATCCAAGGAAGGAAGGATCCAAGGAAGGAAGGATCTAAGGAAGGAAGGATCTAAGGAAGGAAGGATCTAAGGAAGGAAGGAAGGATGGATGCAACGAAGGATCCAAGGAAGGAAGGACCCAATAAAAGAATGCAACGAAGGAAGGAAGGAATGACGGAGTGATGGATGGATGAACCTTTATGGAATAAAACCTCTGTATAATTAATTTCCCTACTAGAAACCCAATTCTTGGCATTCCAGGCTTTTCCTGTCAACGTGACCACGGCCTACATCGCTACCTCCCACATCCCTCTCTGGACCGGTTCGTACCTCGGGAATGAAGACCTCTCCCTCTCCAGGTATTCTCCCAGAGCTTTCTGGATCTTTCCCAGCAGGTCCGCCAGTCGCTCCAGGGATCTCTGCACTCCCTGAATGTTCAGCACATCCATCACCAGAGGAGACTTGGTCACCTTCTTCATCAGGGCCAGGAACTCTGTGCTGATGCTGCAGGAGACAGACGGGGGACGACATTGCCTCAGTGCATGAACAAGAACAGGGCTGTGGTTTATGGTTTTAGTGTCTGTGACCTAATTTAGACACATTCTGAGTTCACCTCTGGAATCTCTGTGTTTCTACTGGCAGCAGATGTTTGATGTCCGCGCTGCCCGTGAAGATGCCTTCCAAGTACACCCAGCGCCTCTGGACGTCGATCCAGACATCAAACAGAGCCATGATGCGGTTGAGCTTGTCCTCCCAGCTCAGAGCGTCTTCCTCAAACACCTGAAGAAGAGAAAACGCTGTTAAAAATACTGTCCGACGTTCGAAATGAGAGACGCAAAACGAAGAGAGCGTAACGGTGCTCACCTTGTAGTAAGGAGACAATTTCATGGCCGACACGCTGTTAATGTGTTCCTTGACTTTGTTGAAAAGGTCGTCCCAGCCTCTAATGAGACGGCACTTGTTCTGATAGTTCACCAGGTCCAGTTCATACGAGTTCCACACCTCGCGGATCTGAAAAGATCAGAAACCTGATTAGATCAGGGATCCTGGACAGCTTAAAGGAAAGATGGACAGATGGATGAAAGCAGGGACGTGAGGAAATATTGATACGCCCATATCGCAAAATTTTATCCATATTCAAAAGCAATGTATCAATTTTTATTTTTTAGAATTTGAATGGAACCATTTTTGTAGTAAAATTAAAAGTATGGCTGGTAGTAGGGCAGTAAAACATCGCAATGGACGATGATATCGTCGTTGTCCGGGGGGTGCTGCACTTGTTTTTTTTGTTTTTTTTTACTATATCTCTTTAAATAGGCCTAAAATGTTTTACTTCAAAGTAGGAAAAACCTAAATTTCGTAAACTATACTTCGTTATTTTACTACACTAATACTGGCTCATCTGCACTCAGCCCGTTTTGCTTTTGTCTATTGTTGCTTTTACGCGTGTGTGTGTGTGTGTGTGGGGGGGGTTGTGGGTCATTTTTAAACTGTAAAAGCACTTTGAGAAGCTTTGTTGTGGTTTGAAAAGCGCTTTATAAATAAAGTTCGATTTGATTAAATACATTATAAGTTGTAATAGGTTGTAGGCCTACATTTCAAGTTGTGATACATTTCACGCAGCTGCGTGAATAAGCATAAATGAAGTGGCCACTTCGATAGGACCCACTGTATTCACCCAGGCTTTTCAATATGTGGCACTCGGTTGCACGTAAGAAAGAAAAAAAAAAAAAAAGACTGATGAACCGAGGTTATTTTTGTGGTGGACCAGTCGCTGATGCCAAAAAGTTTAAAATAGAAACAAAACTTTAACGTCCGGATTTTGTCCTCAGTCACCCATAAGGAAGGCGGTCTTTGTATCAGGATCCACCTACTACTCCAGGTTGTTCTCCTCCCAGGTAACAGCCTTACAAAAAGTTATTTTCCTCGAGCAGCTCCACGACGCGCTCCTCCCGTGTCGTTTTTCTACAGTTACATTCAGTTTTAAAAATTACAATATATTGTCTTGCACATAGTTTCGCAATATATCGTACTGTCTCCCCTGTATCGCGATAGATATCGTTTCACCAGATTATTGCCAATACACGTCCCTAATTGGATGGATGGATAAATGGACTGACAGCTGGAGAGATGGATGGATGAATTGATGGATGGATGGATGGACAGACGGACAGATAGCTGGACGGACGGACGGACGGACAGATAGTTGGACGGACGGACGGACAGATAGATGGAGGGATGGATGGACAGATAGTTGGAGGGATGGATAGATAGTTAGATGGAAGAACAGACCCATAAAAAGATTGGACAGAAATAGCTAGAAGAATAGACGGATGCACAGGAGGACACAGAACCATGGAAGGAGAGGTAGATGGATCAGCTGTCGGACAGACTGAAAGAGTGAGTCCTGTGAGTTAGGTTGGAACCCTGAGACACCGCCTCACCTGTTTAAGGAACTCCTCCAAAGCCATCTCCCCTTGAGCCACCAGGAGAACATCCTTCACCACCATCTCGTTCTTCTGCAGATCCACGTCCCAGATCTGGCCCAGCGTCAGCTCCGAAAGCACCCAGTTCACATGCAGGCGCTTCATCAGCTGCTTCCAGTGGCGATCCTTCAGAGCCTCTGATTTAAGCTCAATCACCAACATGTTGACCTGGGAAGGATGGGAAAGTGAGTTCTTCTTCCATTAAATTTTTTTTTTAATACGACCACAGATGCTGAAAGTATGAAGCCCGTTTCCTGACCTTCAAGTATCCCTTCAGCATCCTCTGGACATACTCATAAGAGGCATATTGTCTCAGTCGTGCCTGGAAGTTCTTCAGCTGGTTCAGAAGACCATCCAGACTCTGACGAAGCTGCACAAACAACAAGCGGCAGCTTTAGTCTCTGCAGAAGCTGACGGTGAAAATCACTTGGGAGTTTTATTTGTTGCTGTACCTTGCGAGGCTGCACAGAAACCCACGGTTGCTCTTTCATCTGGTCAATCTGCTCCCACACCTTCGACAGCTCAGACCACACCTCTTTCAGGTCATGCAGCTCCTCCAGTGCCACCTTAAAACGAGGTCAGAAGGTAGAAACAGTCAAAATGATATTTTTTACAGCTATTTCTATTTAAAATAAGCGCCTGACGAATACTTCTTCATTCAAAATATCCATCCAGGCATCACCTGCACTCTCTCCTCACTGCCGCTGAGCAGTCCAGTATCGGTGAGCTCCAGCGCCTCTTTGGCACGAGCACACTTCTCTCTCTCCACCTTCAGACGGCTGAAGTTGCCTTCATAGATGGTCAAAGACTGAAGGGCTTCTTCAGGACGCAGATTCCCCTACAAGAAAAAGAAAGTTAGACGCTAAAGTATGGTATATTTTCAGGTCGTTTTGGATGAGAGAGAAGTTTCTCTTACTGCAACAGGTTTGGTCTTCTCCCAGTCGTTGAGCAGGTCTGTGGTGCGGTTCTCCACAGCTTTGTCCTCCTGGACAATCTTCATCTGCAGGTTGGCTACCTGCTGCTGGATAGCAGTGTCTTTGCGCTTCATGATGTCACTGAACGCGCCCCATTCTCCTTCGATGTTGTCGATGTAGAGCCAAGATGGAGGGAACTGGAAGCGCTGTTTCTCCAACAGCCTCTGCCCGTTACGGAACAACTAGAGGAATTAAAAAGGCGGAGGGTGAAGTTAGGAGGAGACATGGTAATAACACCAGAGGAACACCAGAGGAACACCAGAGTACGTGGAATTTAAATGCTTACCTCCACATTCTTCTCAAACTGCTTGATCTTGCGTTTCAGGGTCTGAACATACGTGATGAAGTTGACGGCATCTGAGGTGCTCGCCGTGTCCACAGAATGCTGCTCAAGGTCTTGACGAGACTGGGGGAAGAAAAATAAAATTAAATAAAAATTTCTGTTAGGCAATGAACACAATTTCACAAACCGTGACTAAAAATCAGGAGATGCACAGAGAAATCAGCCCGTGAACCAAACATGACAATTTCTTAGCAATACTCCTCTGTTACCGAGTGAACACCCCCTTACTTTTTTTTTTTTTTGTATTATTCACGTTTTTAAAATTACCGCATTTTCAACATGTCTGTGGTTTTATGAAGGCTGCAAGACTTTCAGGAGATAACGGAGCACAACAAAAATTCCAACTTCTTTCACTCAACCTTTGAGGTTTTTGGGAAAACTTCAGAGATAATGTAAGGATCTACATTCTCTAGGAAAAACAGAGTAGTTGCCTTTTAAAAATCTAACTTTTCTATACAGTGAGTGCATGCTCACATTTATATTAGATAAAGAAGGGATATAATTAAGTATTTACTGATCACTCACAGCAGACAGGCTAGTAAACTATAGGTCTTAATGAGAAATCCCTGATCAATAACAGGCCCTTACTCTCAATTTTTAGATCAGATTTTTAAATTGATTTACAGTTAAATACTGATAAGATCATTATCGTGGACGATTTTAACCATCCATGATAAAACTGACAGGCTAAATGTAGCCTTTATTGCGAGCTTAGACTCAATTGACTTTACTCAACTACCACACAGACCTACCCACTCCTGTCGTCATACTTTGGACCTTGTGGAGACAAATGGCACACCTAATAAGAAATCCCTGATCAATATCAGGCCTTTACTCCCAATTTTTAAATCAGCTCTCAGAAAATTTTGTAAATCTGAGTTTAGAGTTAAATACTGATAAAATCATTACGGTGGGAGATTTTAACATTCATGTTGACACAGAGTGATAGCCTAAATGTAGCCTTTCATGCCATCTTAGATTCAATTGGCTTTGCTTCAAGAATCCACAGACCTACCCACTCCTGTCTTCGTACTTTGACCTTGCGCTGACATATGGCATCCCTTATCACTACATCCTGGAGTATATTTAATGTAACCAGGCAGGCTAAGCAATGTTTTCAGATCAAACCTCACCTTGGAGATCTGGGAGTGGAAGTCCTGCATGTTCTGGCCGAGCATCTGACCAAACTTGCTGAGGACTTCTTTGTGCCAGGAGTCATACTTCAGGTTGACCTTAGACTGAACCTGTGTGAAGGGTCAAAACCAATAATTTAAAAAAGGTCAGATGCATAACAAGGTGGGAATAAGGTCACAGAAGCTGTCATCGTTACCTTGCCGTAGTCGATGATCACGGGTCCAAAGTCTTTACGAGTCTCTGCGTTGTCAAAGGTTCCACGTGCTTTCCGTATCTGCACCAGGAGAGCCTGCCACTTGGTTAGGTCTTCACCAAGACGGTTGTAAATGTTTTCAGCTTGCATGTCCCACAGGCACTGGTACTGCAGCCACACCTGGACAGGAAACACAGAAAGGGAAGATGAAACAGTTGATCACAAAACAAAATAAAAAAACTCAAATAAAAGTCAGTTTGTTCAAGTTGAACACTTTGTGAAACACTTTAAATTGGCTCCCACCTTTACGTACTGCTCCACTTCACCGACTATGTCCTCCACTGCATTGTAGGCTTCCTCCAAGGCTGCAGGACCATCTGGCATCCTAGTCAGGGCGTTACGGTAGAACTTCTCCTCTTCTGAGAGCTCATAGTGGACACCCACCTGATGCAAAAGGACAGTGACTGGTTCAGATAACAGCAATAATAAAACTAGTAGATGACATGTTTTTGTAGACAATCCCTACCTGGTATCTTTGGCTCTGGATCCTGGGCAGAGAAAGGATGATGGTCTTCCAGGCAAACATCTCCTGGTAGAGCTTGTAGCGGCAGTCTTCAATTGGTGGATTCAGATAGATCACCTGGTTGGTGATCCTCAGCTCGTGGACAACATTCTAGGAAAAAAAATTTTTTTTAAAGCAAACAAAGAAAGCGTTCAGATAACACATTTTTAAAGCAAGAGGTGAAGTGACAGAGACTGACCTTGATTTTGGGCTCTCCTCCAGGTTTATGGCCGACCTGAGGCGCCTCTGTGTCCATGTCCACATCAGCTTTATCCTCTGCCTGCCCACGGAGCACTTGGGTCCAGGCCTTCAGACCAGCCTGGAGTCGTACTCCAAGGATGCGCTCAATCTAAGACAACCATAGGCGTTCATTAGCACGCAAGTTCACGAAGAGTAAAACAGCTTAAGGAGGTATTTGCCTTGCATTGTTTTGACATTTTACCAAATTACAACCACAAACTAACAGTCATGCTGGGATTTTAGGTGATGAACCAACACAAAGTTTGGGTTGACAAACGTTTGGTGCATCCCTGAGTCAAAAATTCATAAAACCAACTTGGTATGCCTCTGCACGCTTTGGATATCTGGAGACCTTTTCCAATTTTATGCCAAGTATCTGAAGCTCACATCAGATGAACAACAGCTGTATTCAGCTAATTTTAAGTCTAGCTAAATATTCTTAATTTGATTTAGGTCTAGACTGTGACTTTCACATGAATCTGCTTTGCTGTAACTTACTCTATTGTAAACAAGGCACATTTATTTGTATGGCACCCTCAGCAACAAGGCAATTCAATGTGCTTTACACAATTAGGGGATAAAATAAAAGCAGGAACAATAGAAAAAACAAAACATCAGAAACAGAGAACATTCAAACATACGTTATGACATTCCAGCTATTACTAATCAGTTATTTAAAAAGGCAGCTCTAAACAGATACATTTTTATTTGTGATTTAAAAGAACTCAGTGTTTCAGCACCTTTGCAGTTTTCTGTAAGTTTGTTCCAGATTAGAGGAGCATAGAAACTGAAAGCTGCTTCTCCATGTTTGGTTCTGATTCTAGGGATGTTGAGTAGACTGGAATTAGAGGACCTGATTGGTCTGGTTGCTATAGTAACAGTAGATCTTCAACATAATTTGGTTTTAAGCCATGTAATGATTTATAAACTAGTAAAAGTATTTAGAAGTCTATTCTCTGAGCTACAGGGAGCCAGTGTAAGGACTTTAGAACTGGGGTGATGTGCTCTACTTTCCTGGTTCTAGTGAGGAACACGAGCAGCAGCGTTCTGGATCAGCTGTCTGATTGACTTTTTAGGCAGACCTGTGAAGATGCTGTTGCAGTAATCAATCTGACTAAAGATAAACACATGGATGAGTTTTTCTAGGTCCTGTTGTGACATCAGTCCTTTAATCCTAGAGATGTTCTTCAGGTGATAGAAGGCTGACCTTGTTATTGACCTTTATGTGACCCTGGAGGTTCACGTCTGAGTCCATTACTACACCTAGATTTCAGGCCTGATCAGTAGTTTCTAGCTGGATTAACTGAAGCTGTGTGCTGACTGTTGATTGTTCATCCTGCTCCAAAATTAATTACTTCAGTTTTGTTTCTATTTAGCTTTAGAAAATTATAGCACATCCATCCATTGATTTGCTTAATGCATTCACTTAGGGTTTGGATGGGTTCAAAGTCACCTGGTGACATTTCAATGTAAACTGAGTATCATCTGCGTAGTTATGGTAGCTAATCTTATTGGTAGTTATAATCTGGGCTAGTGGGAGCATGTAGATATTAAATAGGAGGGGCCCCAGGATGGAGCCCTGGGGCACCCCACATGTGATTTCTGTCTGTTCTGATGAAAAGTTTTCTATTGACACAAAGAAGTCTGTAGCTCTAGCTGCATGTTTAGGGTCGTTGTTCACCCCCAGCCTCTGGTCTTCTGCAGCCTCCTGTAGCTCCAATAGGTTTTTCTCCAGGATTCTCCTGGATTTAGCTTCGTCCATCTTCCCATGAACCTTGCCCCGCCCCCTGATGAAAAGCATCCCACATCATGATGCTGCCACCACCATGTCTTACTATGGAGACCGTCTTCAGGGTCATGCTTGGTGGTACTTCTCAACAGGAATTTCTTGTAATGGATTTTATTTTAAGGTATCAGAGTACATAAGGCACATGGAAGTTTTGTGTTTGTAACGTGACACAGTCTGAAAGAGGGATCGAAAACTTTTGGAAGCGATTTGGCTCATTCTGACCCGCATACCTCAATGTCAAGCTTATTGACCCAGATGGGTAGGTTGGAGTAGGAGTGCAGGTTGAGGTCATCCACAGCTTTCTGGACCCGGTTCAGGATATCTGAGAACGTCCTGTGGTCAAACATGCAAGTCTCCAAGGAGCGAACCTCCAAATCTATCTTCTCTTCAATCAGCAAGAGGTCATCAACCTGGAAGGATGATTAACAATCGTCGTGTTCATTTGAACGTCTGAATTTATCGTGCAGATAGCTAAAATGGTGGCATCCTCACCTTCTCCTGGAAGTTAAAGACCGTCTCAGCCAGTCTCTGAACGTATGGGTCCAGCTTGTAGGACTCCCAGACCAGAGTGATGCCCTCAGTGATGAGGACCTGGACCTCTTTCTTAAGGCCGGCCACCAGCAGGGAGATGGAGGACCTTTCCTCCACCTTCTCACACGTGCGCTCGTAGGTGCGCACGCTCTCGATCAAAGAGATGGCGAACGGGTACAGCTGGTTGGCCTGGTGGGCCTTGTTGACGATGGCGAGGGGAACACGGAAGCTGAGCCACTTCAGGTTGCGGACTTCTTTGGATAAGGTGATGATCTCCGGGAGGAAGTTGACTTTGAGCTTGAGCATGTTTCCGGTCCTTCCGCGGGCTCGAGTGCTCTCGATGGTGAAGATCCGGCCAGACACGCCCAGGTTACGCTGCTGCACCTATAAACGCAAACCGTTTATTGACAGAAAATCAAAGATTCGTTTCAAGAAGTCTATAAAAAAATTATTCATACCTTGCGAGCCCAGTCGTCAAATATCTCCTGAGTGTTGAGCTTAGCCCTGAAGCTATCTCCATCCTGCTTTAGCTTCAATCCCTCCACGTGGTTCTCCCAGCCCTTTCCCAGGACGTCCTCCACCCTCTTCATATACGCGGTCAGCTGACGGTCGATCTGCTTGGCCCAGATGATGGAGCCGGACACGGGTGGCAGGTCGCGAACGTGGCTCATCTTGCAGGCCTGGCTCTGGGGGTACTGGACTTTGAACTTGTCGTGCAGAGACTCGATGTCGTCCTTCACGCGCTGAATGAGCTGCGTCTGGTATTCCCGGATGGCGCCGCGGATGTGGGGGCGCACGAAGAGCGCGTTGAAGCGGGAGAAGATGCGGAACATCTCGTTGGCGTTCTTGGCGGTTCCCAGCTGGTCGCGCAGGCGGGCGGTGATGCGGGTCTCCACTCGGTCGATGCGCTCGTCGTATCGCTTCATGGCCGCCTCCCAGGCCTCCACGCCTTCCTTGGACACATCCAGGCCGTCGACCTCTTTGACGTTCTCGTACGCCAGGTTTACCTCTTCGATGGCGTTGGCATCAGCGGCGTCCAAGAGAACTCCAGCTACCTTCATGTCTTCGGGCTCAACCGTTTCTCCAGGGGCGTGCTGTGGCACCGCAGAAACCTGCAAACAACCAAAGGTTGTAAGATGATCATTTTTGATTGATCTTTTGATCAATTGCAGAAGAGGGTGGACGTCCTTCACCTGTGGACGTAGCACTCTGACAATGACGGCCCTCAGCTGCTCGTGCTGCCTCCGGAAGCGCCTCATATGGTCCAGCCGTGACTGGAGCTTCCTGTGGGCGGGGCTCAGGCGCCACACCATCTTCAGGTTCTCCTCCCGCTTCCTTTTCACAATGTCCCTGAGAAGCACCTGCAGTTTCTCGTACTCGTCCTCCCAGGTCTGGAACACCTCAAAGCAAGCCACCATCACCTGTGCGAGGAAGAACCGCAGGCTCAAAATTACTTTAAGGAGCTAAAATTAGCAGGAAAAAAGAAAAACTCTGACTGGAGAAACAACACCACCCACCTTCTCAAATTCCTCATAAGCAACATGCATTAGCTTCCTGGTTCCCAGAACCTTGAGGAGCTGGGAGCTCAAGTCCCTGGAGATGGCCTCCACTAGACGCAGCGCTCTCTGAATGGGATACTTGGTGTTCCTGATTTTTTTCAGGTGAGTGAAGATGGCGATGAGAGCCTGGCGGATCTTATCGAGCTCTGAGGCAGAAAGCAGGTCATTGAGAGGGAAGTCCTTCATCAGAGGATTGTAGTCGTTCACAGTTTCCACTGCCTGTTTCAGACCTGCGAGGAGAGGAACACAGACCATCTACATTTTAATAAACCGATGACAGAAAATGAAACAAGAGTAACAGGGCTGTGGAAGGCGGTCGTCCCTCACCGGTGTCTGTATCAAAGCTGACTGTAGCATGGAAGCGTTTGCCATGTTTGAGGATGTCCAGCGTCAGCAGAACCTCGGGGCTTTCCCTCTTCTCCTGAATCCTGTTGAGGGCTCTCTCCAGGTTCAGCCAGAAGCTGATCTCCTGCAGGGCGGTGCCCGAGGCTGGATCCCGATCCAGCTTAGTTACCTGGCGAGGGGAGTGAAAGAAGAGTCGAAAAAAAAAAAAAATGGCGTTAAAAGGTCTTATACCATGCAAAATTAACTTTCTTGATCTTTTGACCAGGTTATGTTGTTTTGTCCTCATCAAAAACATCCCCTAAGCAGTTTTTTTGGCTTCACGCATCAATCACGCTCCCTGAGCTGCAGATCCACTGCTGATCCTTCCAGCTATTGAATTGCAATATAGTTTTAAGGCTACATCGCCCAGCCCTAAACTCCACAATATTATATCTTCTCATTTAATTTTACAAGCAGTAAAAAAGTAGTTATATATTTATTATTCATATTTATAAGTTGCATTTTGACTCAACTTTTTGATGCTTCGACAGCCCAATAAGGGGGGATTGTTGTGGTAGAAATGCATGTATTCTTATAGATGTGCTGGTAGAAACGTGCTCTTTGTATAACTGTTCTCGATGTCTGGCTCCAGCAAGTCTGTCTTTTTTGCCGGGTCAAAATGACCGCTCAGCTTTTTGGCAAAAACATCCAGCTGATAAATGGAACCTCCAACTGGGATTGTCAAAGCAAGAAAACATCAGTTTCCTATAACAGGGCGCTCGTGCGTCAGAATATGTAAAAGCTTGTGGTAATTAAACTGCTTCTTGCTTTACTGCTGTTTTTACCTTACATGCTTTGTCTGTGTTTTACTGCCATTTTATTTGACCCCGTAATCACAATATATAGTCTTATAGTATCGCGATATATCGTATCATCTCCCCTGTATTGTGATACATATCGTATCGCCAGATTTTTGCCAATACACATCCCTAGCTGAGATCGACTGCATTTCTGCAAATCCGTCCAGAAGTTAGTATAAACAATGAACTGACCGGCTTCAGGCAGCATTTAAGATCAAAAGAGTAGTCAAGACCGTTTCTTTAACTTTTTGAATTCTGCTGTATGTTGGAAACTCGATCAACAGAAGCGCTAGAGGTTTCTACTCGGCTCACTTTCTGGATTTCTCTGATCCACCGGTTCACTCCGGACTGCAGCTGATTGAGGAAGGTGGGATCTTCCACTTTATCGCCAAAGTCGGTGACCTTTGGCTTCTCCCCCCGCTCGTAGCACTGCTTGGCGACGTTCGTGATGATGGGGTGGATGAGCAGGCTGATCTCGGGAATCTCAATGTTCTGCTGCAGGTGGAGGAGGCCCATCTCCAGCTCGGCGATCTTTTTCTCCACCGACGGAGCCATCTTATCCCCGTCTCTACAGGCCACAGCAGAGAATATCGTCGGATTGCGTCCACCGCCCGCCAACCCTACATCAAGGCGAAGCTGTAATCACTTTACCTGTCGGCTTTGCCAGACTCCCGGATGTAGGACTTGAAGAAAGGAGCGACGGCATTGCTGATGAAGGAGTGAAGAGTCTCGTAGGGAGAATCCTCGCTCAGGGTCAGCACCCGAACTTGAGTCGATATGGGCTTGTCTGCATCAATGACACCCGTCCTCTTGATCAAAGCCAAGCTGTAGCAGGAGGGACGAGAGACGCATTCGAGTCAGACTGAACTTAACGTAAAGACTGTGTGGGAAACGTCCAGGAAAAGGGTATAATCACCTGTTAGACTTGATGCCGTAGTGGATGTCGATGCTGATGTTGTAGCTGATGCACTCTTTCTCCTCCTCTCCTTCATCTCCGACATCCTCTGTGAGAAGAACAGAGAAAATAAACGAAAAACACATCAGCTCTCCTGTCCCCACAGCATGATGCTGCCACCACCATCGATCTAGACTCTGTGGAACCGTCCACAATGTCTCCTAATAACTTAGATTTACATTTCTTTCTAATTGTCTGTCGCAGAAAACCACAACATGAGATCAAACTGTGCGAATAGTTTCCGTTATTAACGGCACCACAGGTTTATACGCCATTTATAGACACGAGCATACAAAAGTCATAATTTTAACAGACGAGCAACATTTAGATGCTAAATTAATGTTCACTGGAAGCTCATCTGCAACACGGCAGCATGACAGTGTGGCTGGTCATGTGAGGAATAATAAACACAGCTTAGGAGCAGATCATCTCGCCTGCAGCTGACTGAAAATAAATGTTTCCATCGATAAAAAACAGGGCCACTTGATAAAACGCCCAAAGATACGGCATGCGGTCGGCACACATGATTCGTTCATCGAGTTGCATAACGTTTAGGTCCGAAGTTCATGTTTGATGAAAGATCTACCCCAGCTTAGCACTTGAAACATGCAGGAGCATCTCAATCTCTTTGAATATCGGTGAAAATAAAAGTTCTTTTGAAACTAGATTCGGAAAAAAACCAGACACGGTGCTACATACTTTAATCTGAAAAAGACTTTTCGTCTTCCCCTCATGAACCCAACCTTGGGCTTTTTACCTTATGCTCCTCTCAAAGCTGCTGATACAGCCGTTGGCTCCACCACACTTCTTCCTTCCACATGACTTTCAATTAGTATGCTTCCACACAGTACTCTGAACAACCAGCTTCCGGAAAAGGGTCAATTAGGTTCATCTTTTTTTATTGGTTTTACGTGTCATTTAAACATTTCAGAGCAACTGAACTCGGGTTTAATTCTTTTAATAATCAAAGAAGACCAAATATGAGAAAAATAAACTCACCCAGTCTACAAAATCTATATAAATAAAGTTCACTTGATGAATCGAACAACCGGATACAGAAACTTTCTGATAATACTGATAATTATGGATGTAAGAAAATATCGATACGCCGATATATTTTATGTCACGATATTGAGTTGCTATTAAAAAGCAATGCATACATTTTTATTTTATTTTTTATGATATGAATGGAACCGTTGATGACGACAGTCATTTTCGTAGTAAAATTAAAAGTATGACTGTCGTTTGTGGCTTTTTTTCACCTTCTTTGTTCCAGTGGATCAAGTAGATGTAGTAATAAGACTGGATGTGTTAAAGTATGAAACAGGTTAGAGTGTTTAGAATGCTGTAATCGTTTTTCTGTAGTTAAATTCAGAATAAATAAATAAAAAAACCACAATATATTGTCCTCCTCATAGAATCGCAATATATCGGTCTCACCTGTATCGCGATACATATCGTATCGCCAGATTTACACCAACACACATCCCTACTGATGATGAACAGGTGGAGAAGGTAACCCTTAATTTTTAACATCAGTTAGATGATAAAATGAACTAAATTAAACAAACTGCTCGTTTACTGGCATTTCTTTGTGAGAGCATCCGTTTAGAAAAGAAAAAAGGTACCTTTGAGGGCGCTTCGCTCCACCAGGACGGTGTGGATCTGAGGGTCGGATAGAAATTTCTTCATCTGCTCCACGGAGCTCTTCTCCTCCAGGGCGGTTTCCAGGGAGGCCGGGGCCTCGCCGCCATCTTCCAGCAGCAGCGGCACCAGCTTCCGAATGTGCTTCTGCAGCACCGAGGTGTCCGCCACCGTCTGAACGGCCGACACCTCCATGGTGCCGCTGCCCTCCTCCGTTCCCCCGCCGTCGGACATTCCGTGGAAGAGGTGGACGGGTGAACAGAAGGTGTGTGAAGGTGAACAAAGAACCGAGGGTAAAGTCGCAGAGGAGCCCGTCCGATAGAGGCTGACTACCCGCTGTCAAATCACCGCAGTCAGGGACTAGCCTCTTTTATAGCCGCAAAGGATCCTGGTAGTAGTCGTTCTGTGAGCGGGGAAAGTCACCGCGTTGTGATGTAAGAATACTGCACTACCCATGATGCAGTTCGAATATTTTTCCCCAAACAATAAATGGCCGCTAGAGGGCGAGAGGGAGTAGTCTCCAATGATGCAGCATTTTCTATGATTATGTACAAATCAATGAACTAATCTGTTTTTCTGTCCAGCTTTTTAGTGTCAGCTTTTTCTTTTTCCACAGTATTTAACCACTACCAGCCGTTGATACTTTTTCTAAGCGAATGCAGTGAAATATTTCTAGAGATTGTGTTTTTTTTTCCTTTTTTCATCAATAAAACTGAGAAGGTAAAGCTGACAAATACCAAAAAAAATCAGTAGCCTACCTCTATCTAGCCCAGGTGTCTGCAACCTTCCCAATCCGAACAGGCATTTCTGCATTCAATCCACCTCAATAAAACTCGTTTAGAGCTACACACGTTACATGACCTTCTAAAAAAGAGCAACTTATATATTTGTTATGTTTACTACAGGAAATCTTTAAGAAAAACACCAAACTTTAGCAATAATTTTATTAAAATAAAGAAAAAGGTTTCCAACCTATTTCCAAAAATAAATTGGATGTAATAATGTTATTGGTTCTATTATTGTCATCCTGTTCAATGCAATTATGTTCAAGAAATAAATGCTAAAACGTGCATTTATTATTCTATCCATTTAAAAACCAATTATTTGCTAGATGTGACAAAGAGCCACAGCTTTGCAGACCCCTGCGCTAGATTAAACCTCATATACGAAGCCAAAAAAAATTTAAAAAAATCAAACAAAACATCTTGACCTTAACTTTAATAAGTAAAAATAATTGAATGCATAGCAAAGTCGTCTTTTCTTCATAACAGAATCTCATAAAATGTGAAAAGTATTAATTAGCATCTCAGTGTCTAGCATAGGGGCACAAATAAGACATTGGAACGAAATAGGATTTAGTTGTTTTATTCAATAAATATTAATATGATGTGAACCATTTCAATAAACACCAGTAGTTTAAAAAAAGTTTTGAACCCAACCAACAGAAAACATAGAAATAGCTTGCAAACCATTTCCCTGAGTTAGAAATACCTATTTACAATGTTTACAACATTTCTAAGAAAGAAAATATTTAACTACTTTATTAGTTTTAAAAAGTATTTTCATGAAAAATATGGCTTTAAGATCATTGACCCATCAGGAAGAGGCAGCTTAAACTCTTCAGATAAAATAAGATGTTTAAGAAATACAGAGAAAAGATCACACATTACATTTCAACTCAAAAATCCTAATTTCAACATTCTGACATCAGTTCAGAGGTCATTCTAACCCTTTGTTTGAAGCCAGAGCAGCTGGCGCCAACTAAGGTTGACCAACTACAGGAACAAGTTTCCTTTGGCTCCTTTTGAGATGCTCAGTCGTCCTCCGGAAACTTGAATTTAGCATAAACGATGAGCATGACGATGGACATGACGATGCACAAGGAACCAACCACGAGGTAGGCAATGCCCAGGAAATCATTCTTTCCTCCCATCCAAGATACGTTGCTGAGGACCGCCTTCTTCCTGCCGTTGAAGCTCAGAACAGGGTAGTCTTGGGGAAATACGTTAAGGCTGTACGCCAAGTTTGGACAGCTTGTCTTTTGTTATTTAAAAAAAACAACAAACAAAAACAAACCGATTTTGGAGGCAGAAAACCTAGGAACATAGAAAGCACAAGCAAAGCTAACTCTCTCTGTTGTTATTTCTACGCTTTCCTGAACAAATCTGCATTTAAACCTTCATCAGAGCGGCAGATTTTACCTTCACTTCCTTGATCCTATGTGGCACTAAAACTTTGTGGATTTATCCCCGAGTTCGTTCAATGTTCTCGACGTAACGTTACCACAATTGCCTTGTGACTTTGCTTCCTTCACTCTTTCCCCTCTCTACATATTTTCTCGAATTTTGACTTTTAAATGAATATAACCAACGTGAGCTACAACCCCTAACAGAAAAAATATATAGGAAGCTTAAAAAACAATAATATTTGCCCTTTAAAATGCATGGTGGTTTATTTAGGCAACTTCCAATCACCCAGAGATTTGCATATCTTACTGCATGACTAAGAAAAATAAAAATAAATCTATCCATAAATGTCGCTTGAATCAAAACTTTCTTCAAGATAATTTGTCGCAATGGGAAGATCCTCTGCACGGCAATCATTATTTGCCTAGCTTGTTTACCCGAGTCAGAATATTTGCGTGTTCCTTCTTCACCTCAATGAACTCCGGAGTCACTTTAAGGTAAAACCCACCAAACCAGTTAAACAGATGGATACGATGATGTTCTCATGACGGAAACCATGAGGTCTCCAATCGTTAAAACCTCTCTCTGACCCTTAAAACACCCCCTGTCTGAATCCATAAACACATATAAAAAAAGGATACTGTAGGAAATATCCAGAGAGTAGTTTCCAGCTGGTAGACCATCTTGATACTCATCATCTGTGATTCGTCGATACAGTTTCCTGAAATCTGGAAGAGCCGCCCTCCTCATCCAGACCAGGAAGTCTTGGTTGATGAAGCCGTTGTTATACTCGTCAGTGGTGTCCAGCTGATAGGCAGCCTTAGCCCAATTCACAGGCTTCACGGTTCCTGAAAATAAATGCCACGTAAAGCTAGACCTAAAGAGAATAGAAGCTCATTTTGGTTATTAGGCTGAAAATAGTACCGTTGAAGGCGTTGATCAGGGGTGTCACACTGGGATTCCTGTGTTTGACATTGTAGTCCGTCCACCAAGCAATCCCCTTGGCATCAAGGGGCACTTCCTTTTTCGCACCGCTGACCAGCCGATAGAGCTTAAAGGTGTCTTTCGAAAAAGCAGAAGGAAAAAAAATTGAGGCAGTCAAAACACGTCTGACAGTATTTGTCGTAGAGAATAACTCCTAAGTCATACATACCATTGAACATGCTGTTTGCCAGCGCTCCACAAGGGACGATTGGTTTATTGTTGCCATCGTAGCCATAGGGGTCACAGTCAGAATTGGGACTCTTTCAGAAGACACAAAAAACAACTGCTAAGTTTGATTACTGAAAACTGTTTGGTTTAGATCATAGACACCGTAACAAAATCTACTAATACTATAGCTTGTGAGCTCGTCAAATATGAACTTAAAGAAAGAGTGGCAAGAGGACAGGCAATATTTTAACCCCTCGTTTCCACCGAGTGGTGCAGCAGTGTGGCTCGGTTTCCACTGTTAAACCGACCCGCACTGCTCCGTTTCTGGGCCCCATTCAGTTGTAGGTCCATACAGAGGTGGCGCTAGATATTTTTGTTTGTTACGTTGTGATTTTTTTTGTGCTTGGCGCAGAGGGGCAGAAAACGTCACTTCTTGTGACGAGCACGAGACATACTAGGCAAGGCAATATTAATGGTATAGCACACGTTCACTAACAAGGTGATTCAAGATGCTTACATGATTAAGAGGTAAAATAAAAAACAGCAATAAAACACAGAAAAAGCATATAAAGTAAAAACAGCAATACAGCAAGAAGCTAACACAGATACTTCAAGGCATTACAAAGCTATAATGTAGAAACAGCAAGAAGCACAAACAAAATATATGGTAAATTAAACCTTTACTCAAAGGCAGCTCTAAACAGATACGCTTTTAGTTGTGATTTAAAAGAACTCAGTGTTTCAGTAGCTTTGCAGTTTTCTGGAAGTTTGTTCCAGATTAGAGGAACATAGAAACTGAAAGCTGCTTCTCCATGTTTGGTTCTGATTCTAGGGATGGTGAGTCTACTGGAATTAGAGGACCTGATTGGTCTGGGGGGGTTGCTATAGTAACAGTAGATCTTCATCATACTTTGGTGGTCTCAGTAGTATGATGCCACGTTAGGCGTTTGTGTTTAACCCCTGCACAGTGAGAGTCCAACTGGAGGTGGAAACGCTATTCTGAATACGCCTGACCATAAAAAAATAACGTATACCGAACCGCAACGACCCATGGAAACGAGGCATAAGAAAGCTATAAGAATTCCCGTTTGCAATTTCCCCCCCATGTGGGGGAAAGAGGAAGCACTGAACATCCAAACTGTGACAACCTTCTTCAGCATGAACAGTGGAGCTGGTCGAAGTTGATGGGAAGATAGATGGAGCTAAATCCAGGGCAACCCTGGAAGAAAACGTTTTAGAGGCTGCAGAAGACCTGAGACTGAGGTGGAGGTTCTCCTTCCAGCAGAACGACCACCCTGAACATCCAGCCAGAGATGCGTCAGAGCTATGTGACGTTCTGCAAAGCTATTCTGTTTGGCCCTTCATAAATAAAACTTTTAAAACACCCATCATCTTACTTCAAAGTTAGTCAGGTCTCCATACAGCTGATTATCGTCTTTGGACACCCCGTACTTCCTTTGGTTCTGGAAGTAGTTGGTCAAGCCGTAATAAAAGAAGACAGGCCCCTGTGAGAAAAAGAAATATGCAACAATAAAACAGTCTCTGATGATGATAGGAGTAAAAGGTTTAAATTGGTAGCTTGTAAGAAAAAAAAAATAGTTTGTGTCCAACCTTGAACAGAGTGTCGAGGGAGAAGCCCATGGTGCACACACATTGCTTTATATTTTGATCAGTGCACTTATAGCAGGGATCCGTTGTGGCAGCACCAGTGTAGTCCAACTGTTTGGAGAGGAAACACATGCAAAACATACTTTTTACGGTTACAATAAAATTCTGGCAAATCTGGTGTCAGAAAGCCGAGTGGGTCGCAATTTATATTCCAAAAGTCATTTTGTTCTGCATCAGCGTCCTGTTCCTTCTGACATCTGACTGCGTTAAAAAGCCCCCGTCTCACCTCCAGCACCTGGATGTCCCGTGAAGAGATGAAGAGGCCGACTCCGACACCAATGAAAGCGAGCCCAATGAGGACAAAACCTGGAATAATGATGCCTGCAGAGAGAATGGGCTGCCATGCTGGAAGCCTCTGCTGGGTGAAGGCAGTGTTGTCAGGCCGGTTGGGCGACTCCTCCTGCTCCTGCTTCACCATTGTCTTGAATCTGTTGGATTAATTGTTAAATATCTAAAAGAAAATCTGCTCCTGAAATATAATTTAAGGTATAGCCTACTTTACTGTATCTGGATATAGACTACCACTGGCATGGGGGGGGAAAACATTGGAAAACCCTAGTTAATGTCTTCTAGATGGATAAACTTTTGAACACTCTTGACTTCCTGTTTATAGTCATGTTATTGTATTAATTATATTGTTTTAATCTACTACTGACCCAGCTAATACACTAAAATGCTTCATATTTGACTCCCACACGCCAGTAATTCAGCGCCGTGCAACATCTAGATCAGTTATGAGCAAAACACGCCGGTAAATGCACCTTTTCAGTCCCAAAAAGTAACTTTTTTAAAGAAAATGTGCGCTTGACCCGGAATATATCTAAATTAACAGGTGATACCTACGGTCAAAAGGCTGAAAAATGAAGAAACAAAGAGATCGAGAAGACGCAGAGAACTTTTCCTGGGTGGAAGGAGCGACGTAGCAGCTCACCTTTACCTGTCCTCCCCCTCCTCTTCTTCCTGCCCCGCCCTTCTTTCACATAGCAATTAAAAACATAGACACCGCATAGGCCGAGTAGAAAGTAGAAAACAAACAATGTTAGTCCGTCCGCCATATTGTGAGTGGCTTCCTCTTGAAAACCAGCAGGACTGTGCTAGGAGAGTGTGTTTTACCAAACAAATTAAATAATAAATAGAAATATCCTTTATTGTCCAACAGTGGGGAAATTCAGTGCTTTAAAAACCCGCGCAAACAAAAGCAGAACTGTAAACACTTATTGATCTTGTTGGGAGCAGTAATGGTTATAGAGTCTAAATTTATACAGTTACACAACTATTAACAACAATAATTTGGATTATTTAGCCTGTAAGGGGAAGAAAGTGTGGTCATATTTGTTTCCATGTTTATTCCTTTATAAATGTTAGTTTAAACTGTAACTAAATATTTAGTTAGCAAGCTAAATGTTTAAGTTCAAACCAAATACTTAGTTTGCAAGCTAAATGCTTAGATTTAGTTAGCAAGCTAAATGTTTAAGTTCAAACCAAATACTTAGTTTGCAAGCTAAATGCTTAGTTCAAATATAAATATTTAGCTTAGAACTAAACATTTAGCTAGCCAGTTTAGCTTGCTAGCTAAATATGTAGCTTCAAACTAAATATTTAGCTTGTTAACTTAGTATTTAGTTTCAAGTTTAATATTTAGTTTGTGGACTAAATATTTAGTTGACAAGCTAAATGTTTAGTTTGTTAACTAAATATTTACTTTGGAGCTAATATTGAGTTTACTTACTAAATATTTAGCATGTTAACTAAATATTTACTTTGGAGCTAATATTGAGTTTACTTACTAAATATTTAGCTTGTTAACTAAATATTTACTTTTGAGCTAAATATTTAATTTGTAAACTAAATATTTAACTTCAAACTAAATACTAAGTTAGCAAGCTAAATATTTAGTCGACAAGCTAATTCTTTATTTTTGAGCTAAATATTTAATTTGTAAACTAAATATTAGTTTGTTAACTTAGAATTTAGTTTGAAGCTAAATATTTAGTTTGTAGACTAAATACTTAGTTGACAAGGTAAATGTTTAGTTTCTTAACTAAACATTTACTTTGGAGCAAAATATTTTATTTGTAAACTAAATATTTAGCTTGTTAACTAAATATTTACTTTGGTGCTAAATATTTAATTTGAAACTGTGACATTTACAAATGAATAAATAACGTGTACTCAAATACGACTTTGAAAAATCAACCACCATTGTTTCTCTTATGAGGGTAAATACCCTAAATTATTGCTGTTAATCTTTGACTGTGTAACTTTACAAATGGCGCCCCAATTCTAACAGCTGCTGGGAGGAAGGATCTGTGATAACGCTACTTTGTGCACCTAGGATACAGCAGTTAGTTAATGAAGGAGCTCTCCAGTTCTGTAACATTTTCATGCATGGGGTGGCAGACATTGTCTACAAGTGATATTAATTTTTGCTCGAGTTCGTCGGTCTCCCATTGTCTGCACTGGGCATCCTAGGTCACACAGCTAAACCTCAACCCCAGAGGTGGTTAGTAAAGTTACATTTACTTTAATAACTTTTAGGGGGAAAAAAGTACTTTTAGGAATAGTTTTATTGCACCGTACTTTTTACTTTTACTTAAAATTATTATCAATTAGTATGGTTTATTATGAAAGTTTTTAGATACTCATTGTGAGTAACTTTACTAAATGAAGAACAAACTTGTTTAAACCAAAGATAGACCAGACAAAGACTCCCACCTACAATTTATGTATAAAGTGAGACTGTTATTCTAGCTGCTGAGATATACATTCACTGGAAGTTTTTTACCTTGATCTAACATGAACACATTACCTACTGTAAGTATTAGTTTAATAGGTTTTTAATTGATAAAAATTTTATTTATTTTGCCTGAATTTGTTATTATTCTATAAATTTGTATTTTATTTTTTCAATTTAGTCCTCAAAATTACCCAAATGTTTACATACTGTATAATTTTGTTTGTCTGATGACATCATTTTTAAATATAAAATCAGATGTTCTGATAAGTACAGAAGCATTTTTACCAAATACTTTCTATTTTACTTCAGTAAAAGTATGTTGAAGTAGTGATTGTCTTACTTGACTAAAATTCACGTCTGGTATCGCATTGGGCCAAAACTAACTAGGGTTATACCATAATGTCTTCAAACATGCCCCTCACAGTATGGCGGCGAAGGTTGACGTACAATGGGGGCGCCCACTCTTATGTTTTTCCATGCAGACGTCAGTTCCAGCGGGGCTTGAATCCATTTTCTGAGACTGATGAAAATAAACTGAATTCAGATCAGCTGTTAAAAATCAGAGCAAAACAAAGGTTACATTTTAAAGACGACACACTTTTAAACCCCGCCTTTCTTTTGATCGACGGTTTCCGCAGCCAATCATATCCGAGTGACATTGCATAACGTTTTTTTCCATCCACCAATCACAGAGGAGTTCTTTAAAGAGGTTGCAACTGTACCGTCTTTGTGTTGATATTGTCGGAGGATTACAAGGTAATTTCTATATTTTATTTTATTTGATTATTATCATAACTATTTGACTTTCAGTCTGATGTGTTAAAAAGAAATGAACTTCTTAGGTTTGCTGCGAAGTTTTAAAGATAAACCTGTTAGTATGCAAACCCTGCGCACCTGCTAGCTGCGTCTCATTGTTAGCCCGAGCTAACGCAGCATGGTCTTCTTTGGTCATTTTAGCTGGTTGTATTTAAAATGAGAGGTCAGGTGTGTTGGAACTGCATTGTATAGTTCAATCCGGTTCTTAAACTATGAAATCTAACTAATATGTTGTGAATTTAGCTCGTTATATGCGACAAAGCTTTTATGTGCGCTAGCAGGGTCCATTTTTCGCTGCTAGCTTTGTCGATGCTAGCTGCTGTTAGTTCATTTAGCCAACGTTCTAAAAATAGGAAGCTAGGAGAGACTTTATACTTATGATTACTGTCAAAGTTTTGAAAGAGGATTTGGGCCACTGAAAAAAAAAATAGTAATTCAGACATTAATCTCAGAATTCTGGAAAAAACAGTTAGATGTCAAGAGATTAAATTCAAAAATACTTTATGTATCTCAAAGGGAAATTAAGGTGTTGATGTAACTCAGATCATCCAAGTATCATAAAACATGTCATTCTGGGTGGTGATACTGTGGGCAGGAAGGATCTCCAGTAGCAGTCAGTCTTGCAACGAATCTGAAGAGGCCTCTCACTGACAACCGTTGCTGGATGACAGCCTCGGTTGCTAATCCACCTAATTTTCTTTCTCCACCCCTCCTTTAAAAATCTCTGTTTGATGGATGGAAGAGGGTTGTATAAACGATATCTTGTTGCCATGGTTACGCAACAAAACCATCCAAAAGTAAAAAAATAAATAAAGAGCAGAAATCCTCCCAGCTGCAAAGCACCCAGAACCAGACGGAATAATTGTCACACACAAAAAAGAAGGAATTATTCAACCAAAAAAAACAATGAAAAGTGTAGAAACAGTGGCCCTAATCCTCTTCCGTACAAAGCATATCAAACAGGAAAAGAAGCTGAATTTTTAAAGATTTTTTTATTTCCTCTCAAACATTTTACCTTTCTTTTTTGCCAAAAGATGCAAATCGGTGACATTCCAGCTGGTATTTCTGCCTCTGTTAGCCTGCCTTGAATGAAGTGTGTTAATTAAAGGCCAACAGTGTTGTGTAACCATATTTCTGGTTCTGTCTTCGTCCCATAGTGTTTGAATGGATATTTCCAGGTGTACGGAGAAATGGGTAAAACAAGACGAGGCTTCTGTACCTCGGAGCTTTCATTTCATAAAACCATCACACCCATGCACACTGTACGTCGTTTCTGTCACCCAGCGAAGAGAAGCTGTGTTTTAGGGGGGGGTGGCTAGCGTGACGTCACGACATCACTTCCGTGTCCAACCCGCCGCTGCTCCTAATGTAAACACAAGGGCGGTGGCCAAGGAACCGGTCACTTAAAAAAAAAAAAAAAAAACTTTTACAGTGACATCGTGTTTTTGCTGAAGTCCCAAAGTCAGTGGGTTTAACACGGGGTCTGAACTCCTACAACTCACACAGAGTTGTAAATGTTAGTGTGCGGTCAGGTGGAAGTCTGAAAGGAAAAGGAAAATTTACGAGGTTGAGGTCCTGACTTTGACTTATCTGGCTCAACTTTTTTTTTTTTTTTTTTTTTGCTTTAAACATAAAACAAATTGTTAATGAAATGTTTAGCGGTCGCCCCTTTACCCTAAAAAGATCTTACGTTTGTCACGGTTCAAACGTTACAAGTTTTTAGTTGCTAGCGCTAGCCCGCTAGCATAAGGCAGTCAGCCACCAAGCTAACTTTACCGTACAAGTGCAACGTTAACTATTCTACTCGGCTATGTTAGAATAAGTACTTATGGTTGGTTGACAACTTAACTGACTGTCCAATACAGTTGTTAGCGCCACCTAGTGCAACACAAAGCGTTACTCTCTGTCTTTTTAGCATTACGTTTTTTGTGAGCGTTAGCTAAGTTGATGCATATCCTACCTCCATCAATTTCGTAAATTATTTTAATACCCTAAATTTTAACTTTTTTTCTCCTAAATTACTTTATTTTTGTAAATGACTTTTAATTTCCTAAAATAAGACTTTGTATAAATAACTGTCTACTTGATTCTCATAAATAACGAATTTAAACTCATAATTATGCTAAGATAGAAAAATGACGACTTTATTCTCGTAAATATTGACTTTAATCTCTATTATTTTATGTGGCCCCACTCCGTCGTAACAGCAACAGGTAACGTTATCTCGGCTAACTTTTAATTCAAATACTGGCGCATAGGAGACGTTTTTGCTCAAGCCTACATTTGTGGTCACAGAAGTGTATTTAATCGGCAGAGCATTAGTCATACTTTTCCTTTAAGCTTGATTCATAATCTTACTGCTGTGCGAGACTTTGCTAATATTCCTGGAATAGAAATGTCAGTAGAAACGGCTGCAAGCTATCAAAAGCAAAACGCTGATAAAATTCAGAATGTGTTTGGATCTGATTTAGCTAAATCAACCAAGGAAGGATTGTGGTACTAAATGTACTTTTTATTTTTATTTATTTATCTTAAAGTGCCTTGAGAGGATGTGTTGTGAATTGGCGATTGTATAAATGACGAATTATTGGCTCGGTCCGACTGAATTCGGACTTCTGAAAACGCATGGAAACGCGGCTGAATTCGAACCGAACTGGCCTGTTTGTTAATCGAGCTAACGACAGTCGAACGCGCTTTGTTTAATAATTCGATTTTCTGAGTGACATGTGAACTGGGATAAAGGCTCCCTTTCTCATTACGCCGTAAAAGCTCAATTTAGATGTGAAAAGTATGCAAACAATCTCATATTATCACGTCACAACCACAAACATCTGTGTTTTTTATTTCTTTTTTTATTGAGGTTTTATGAAACTCCAATACAAAGAAGTGCAGAATCATCAAGTGGAAGAAAAGATGCGTGAATTTTTTTGTTAATTTTTGAAAGTTTCTCCATTTAAAAATAAATGAAGTGTAGCATGTTTTTTTTTTTTTGTATACAGGCTGTAAGGGGATCAAACCCCCAAACAAGACTTTAAAATGTATGTCAACAGATATCACAAACAGCTGCCGTTTCCAGATTTTGTTTTCATAGAAACATTGGCATCCATAAATTATTTTCCTTCCACTTAACTTTGCAACCGTTGTGTTGGTCTGACATAAAACCGTATGAAAATGCATAGATTTGATGTTTTTGTTTGTTCAGGGGTGTGAATATAAACCACAGCTTTAGATGTCGGTCGGGTTCAGATTTCCCCCGTTTTTGGTTTTATAAAACATGAAAGTTTCGCCGCCGCAAAGAGCCAAAAATACGGAAGCGTTTTAACTGGCAGAGCTGGAAAATAAAACGACTTCAGGAGAAACGTTCTCCTTTTAAACAATGAATAAAAAGACGTTCCTCTGATTCTCCCCCTGCTCCCACGATTTTACTGTTTTACTGTGGGATGTTTTTAAACAAGAACACGTTTTTGTTTTAACCAGAGATGAATCTCGTTTTGACGACTTCATATTAACATATCTCCTATTTATTGCTCCTGAATTTATCTCGCAGCTCTGGCAGCTAAACGCTTCCGTACAAAAGTACTATTTTTATTTTTTGCATTTATCATTTTCATCAAATATTTTCCATTTAAACTGTTTTGAACATTTAAATTTGTGCCATTTTACTCAGTATTTTTCACAAAGCTTGTTCCTTTTGTGGTTCTATAATTTTATTCATATACACTTCTTGTTCAGGAGAGGCCTCCAACATCTTCCATAATGCTGTCCGGCAAGAAATCAGAAGCAGGCGGTGGCTCCTCCTCCTCCTCCTCTTCGTCGTCGTCCGTGGGAGCAGCAGTGGGGGGCGAAAGGCCGCTGGCCGCCGACGTCCAGAGCGGTCTGTCAGCCTCGGCTGTGGGTCCGACGGATCCAAAGAAGAAGGAGAGATCGTCCCCCAGCGTGGAACCCAGAGGCCCCCCGTTTCCCCACCAGCCGGGTCCTGCGGGGGCCGACGCGGACGCGGCGGAAGTCCGCAGAACGAGTCGTCGGAAGCGAGCAAAAGTAAACATTTTAGGGTTCTGAAGCTTTCAAGAGTCAGATAGATGCAGTCGTGTTCTCCAGCTGTCGACCCGCCGCTCTGGCTGGAGGAAGGAAGGTTTTTATAGAATGGTTTGCCTGTTTAGCCCACTGTCTTCGTGTTTCAGCTCTATGCAGGAGTGTGAGCAAACGAAGCGGGGCACCTCTGGAATGCCGGTTTTAATGGTGCTTTTATTGCACCTACCGTTGCAGGTGGAGTACCGCGAGATGGACGAAAGCCTGGCCAACCTGTCCGAGGACGAATATTACTCCGAGGAGGAGAGGAACGCCAAGGCGGAGAAGGAGAGGAAGCAGGTCGTCCCGCCACCGCCGCCGCCCCCCGAGGAGGAGAACGACAGCGAGCCCGAGGAGCCGTCGGGTGAGTCTGAAGTTCGGAGAGACGCTGAACGTTGTTGTTGTTGTCGAGGTGAAAAATCATCACTACAGGAGCAGGGATCTTTCCGTGCTTAGGTCTGGAGGGAGCCGCCTTCCAGAGCCGCCTTCCTCACGACAGGATGACGTCCCAGGAGGCCGCCTGCTTCCCCGACATCATCAGCGGCCCTCAGCAGACGCAGAAGGTCTTCCTGTACATCCGCAACCGCACCGTATGTGTCGGCCGCGGGCCGCGCGGTTCCCCAGTCAGAAACGGATCGGCGGCTTTCAGGGCCCCCCGTTCATTCGCTGTGTTTCATGTTCCTGCAGATCCAACTGTGGCTGGACAACCCTAAGATCCAGCTCACCTTTGAGGCGTCTTTACAGCAACTTGAAGCGCCGTACAACAGTGAGACATCGAAATTGTTTGTTTATATTTATCTTTTAATATCATATTTATGTTTTTCTCTAATTCTTTTTGTCTTTTTTTCCAGGCGATACGGTGTTGGTTCACAGGGTGCACAGTTACTTAGAAAGACACGGCCTCATCAACTTCGGCATTTACAAGAGAGTCAAGCCTTTACCCAGTGAGTCCATTTCTCTTACTTTAATATTTGTCCCATATATTATCAAAACTATTAATTTAACAAGTGTGGGGCTTCAGAGGGCAATCCCAGCCCCTCTGGTAAACATGCGTACGAAGCTCTTAAACTAAGGGAATCCCCTGCTGTATTTGCAGGATCTCGGTCTGATATAGACACTGTTGCTGCTTTGAAAAGGTTGATTTTATTTGAAGGTGAAAACCCAAAGCGATCCAGAATTTAGGCACATCTTTGGTGTCGTTGCAGCGAAAAAGACCGGGAAGGTCATCATCATCGGCGGAGGCGTGTCCGGTCTGGCTGCAGCCAGACAGCTGCAGAGTTTTGGGATGGATGTTACAGTTCTAGAAGCCAGGGTAGGTTTCTTCATCACTCTTAGAGTTTTATTTTGTTTTGTTTTTAATGTTTCTAAAACAAACATTTTGTTATCCGTTAGCACTGGGCGGTATGGAAAAAAAAAAATTATAACGATAATATTTTTCATACCAGTCTATTGATTTTATATATATTATAAATATAAAAATGAACTATATATATACAAATCCCTATTTTTGTCAATATTCAACATTTCCTGGTACTATTTGAAAAAATCTAAAGGTTTGGTTTTGATTTAAAGACTCATTTTCAAAAGTTGGACGCGTCATCAGACAGTTTCAGAAAAATTAAAGGAGGTTGGCGCTGGGCGAATGGATTAAAAATAAAATCTTCAATATTTTTTATTTTATTTTTTTTCTTTCCCTCCCTTTCTATTCTTAAAAAGCTCTTAAAACTTGCTTTTATTTCAATTATCCTCTCTCGGAGTTGACCTGAATTCAAAGTCCAAATAAAAACACGTCATGAAACAAGATGGAAGGCCTCGGGCGGGCTAACATCACTTTGAACTGTGGAAACCCATGAGATTTTTTCGATTTTTCAAAAATGTAAATCTCCATAAACAGAAAATGTGATTAATTGATGTATTGCCCAGCCCTATTATCCGTAATAATGCTCTTATGTGTGGTTCGTTGTTCAAGGTGAGCTGCAGCTCCACTCTAATTTAAAATTAGCTGCAAGAAAGCAAACTAGCATAAAGCCGGGTAAATATTTGGATTTTGCGCCCTAAAAATCCTCAATCTAAACATCCGTAACAGCAGCAACAGGTTTAGCTGTGCAGGTTGGCCTATAGCCACGCTCCCATTGTAGCCTCAGCAGGTCTACCATCAACAACTGTCTTCATGTCTTCGTCTGTTTTTAACCCAGACGTAGGACTTTGTGTTAATCGTGCGACGTAAGTCTGCGTGATTCTGAAAAACCTTTGTTTCCACGTCTTTTCTCTGGCTGTTTGAACGCAGGACCGCGTGGGAGGACGAGTGGCCACGTTTAGAAAGGGTAACTACGTAGCAGACCTGGGAGCCATGGTGGTAACAGGACTGGGTAAGGATCAGTTCTCGTTGACTTTTTATTCACTGTGCGGTGCTTGGAGTGCCTGTAGTTGCACTGTCTTCCAGCAGAGGGAGCTGTCTGCGGATGGATGGTGTGTGGCGTTGAGCGTCATGTTTTGTTTTTTGGGACAGGAGGGAATCCCATGGCCGTGGTCAGTAAGCAGGTTAACATGGAGCTGGCCAAGATCAAGCAGAAGTGTCCCCTGTATGAAGCCAACGGCCAGGCTGTGAGTAGCACATCGTTATTAGGAACAGAGGCGCCCCCTGGTGTCCGACTCTCCTCATTGAATTAGAAAAATCATTGAGAAGTTCATTTTTTGTTCAGAAACTCGATTAAAAAAAAGTCTTGTAAAGATTTATGACAGACTGTAACAGATTTTGGGTCAGTTTTAGAAAATTAAAACATTACATCAGACCAATTAAAAAGAAAATTTGATGCAGAAAACCCTGCCAGTTTAAAAAGAGTGCAGTGTCTGCACTCACTGCTTGGTTGGGGGTCCTTTTGCATGAGTTACTGCATCAATTCGGCATGACAAGGAGGCGATCTGGAAGCAGCGGCCTTCAGCTCCTCTTCCTCTTAACATTCTCAGCTTCCTGACCAATTCAGCTGCTGATTAAATCAGGTATTTGTACCACTGCCAGCTGGTGCCAAGTTCTCCATAAAAGCTGTTTGTAGATGAGTTCTTCCTTCCACTTACCTTTACAGTGCAAAGCGTAGATACAGTCTCAGCTTCCCCTCCTTGTCAGTGACTGCTGTCGTCTTATTTTTTTTAAAACAAGAATTTAACAGTCAATATGTCTCTACATAAAAATGATTTTTTATTGACTTCATGAATTATTGTACATTTCCTAGAAACAGAATTTCTCATTTAAAAAAAAAGCATTTTTACAACAGATTTTTTTTCAGCTATAAGTCATAATCATCAACATTATCACTGTGTATTAGTTTTTATTTTATTTTAATGGAACTATTAAACTAAGTGAACTTTTCAGTGATTTTACTAAGATGGACCTGCATAACTTTAGACGCTGATAAAGAGCAACAGACCAACAGCAAACGCAGCATGTCGCACTCGTACTGACATCTATGACGCCATCCATTTCACATGTTGTTGGGTGCCGTATATAAAGTTACACAGTCAAAAATTAACACAAATATTTTGGTTTATTTTAGTCTGTCATCTTTTAACCAATCACAGCGCATGAAAAATGTGATCCATCATATTTATTTAAAAATGAAAATTTATTTCAAAAGACTTGTTTCCCTTTCATTGAAATCCCAACTAAACGTTTCTCTTGAATATTTAAAGGTTAAATATTCTGTTTGATGTTTATTTGTTCACATACATTTTTTTCAGCTCTGCGAAAAAGTGAAATATGTGTAAAAAAATAAATAAAAAGATGGACATTAATTTCTGTTATAAAATAAAAATAAATTGGGTATTTGGGCACTTTCTACAGATTAATGCTTTGTATGTTCAGTAGTTCGTCAGACACTATTCTGGCTGCCATGTTGGACTATTTAGCTCCTCAGAAACAGTTCTACTACAGACTTTGATTTTAGCTGCAGGATTAGCAGGATGTTAATAATAGATGTTATTACTTTGTGCAAACCTGAGGTTAAAGTTGCTGACTTAACATGTTCTCTGTTCTCTCTCTCTCTCCCATCCCGTCCTGCTAAAGGGTGAACGCTGCACAAGTGTATGTATATATCTATTTACATAATCTACATCTACTTTTAATGTTTAATTATGAATGTTTTAGCCATTTGTAATGTCACCATTTCACATGTTGTTGGGTGCCGTTTATAAAGTTACACAGTCAAAAATTAACACGAATATTTTGGTTTATTTTAGTCTGTCATAAGAGAAAATGGGAATTCATTTTTCTAAGTCAGATTTTCACCACATTGTTCGTTCATTTATCAATGTTACAGTTTATACCTAAATATTTAATTAGCAAGCTGAATATACATCTTCTTAACTACATATTTTGCTAAGCAGCTAAATATTTAGCTTAGTTTTTTAGCTAAATATGTAGTTAAGAAGCTACATATAAAGCTAAAAAATTGCAAACTAAATATTTTTAGTTTGAAACTGACATTTTTTTTCCTCTCTCTTTTCATCGGCTAAATAAACCAAATTATTGCTGTTAATGTTTGACTGTGTGACTTTACTAACCGAACCTCATATCATCCATGTAGGACGGGAAACAAGCAGCAGCTTTAATTTAAGGAATTTCCAGACAATTGTATACAATAAAATAAAAAATGTTGCATAGTGTTTTTGTTGTCTAAATTATGACTTTTAAATATCCTGTAGAGTTTATTGGCCTACATGTTTAACATGTTCTTTAATTTTGTACCAGCATGGCATGAAACTGTCACTGCATGTTAATAAAAGCACAAAAATGACCTTTTCTCTGTTTGTGAAAACACGTCGGACATTACTGACATATTTTGATATTGTCTGAAGAAAAACTTAAAATTGTTTAACCTATTCATCGATGTGCGTCAGACCTTCTGTTTTACCTGTTGAGTGAGTTTAATTTAGTGCATCATATTCAAAATAACTGGGGATGTCTGATATTATCTCAAACAGTCATTAACGATCGGCAAATTGGCATTAAAATACTTTTTTAATTACATGGCTTTTATACTTTGATACCATGCACATACCATTCCTATGTTAGGCGGGTGGGGACGTTCAAATCTGGCTTTTTCTTTCTCAAGACACTTTTATGTACATCTACATATTATACATCATTGGAAAGCTAAGATTCTTGTCACTTGCCACTTAAGGATGCAATCCAAACTTTAGACACTGCTAGCGTTTTCTTGTCAAACCACCAACTCAGCGTTTGTAGCCTCATATCAGTGCCATCTCGAACAAAAACATCCACAAGCGTCCAGTTAATGTCCTCCAATTAAATAGTTAGTCCACAACAAGTCTGATGGCCACAATCCAACATAATCCACCCCAGAAAACCTTTGTAAATTCCTTCCTTATGAGCATTTATCACAATGTTGTCATGCTAGCTTCTGTTAGCATGCTCATATTAGCCTAAAAAGTAACGATGCGCATGACCGGAAGCGTTAGCTTTTGATTGACGTCTTACTTGATCCAATAGGTGAAAAGTAACTTCCTTATTCTTCATGTGTAGTTTGAACCAATCCTGGTGGAGAATCCTGATGATTGACGCATCGAATAGCCAATAGAATGCTGTAAACACAGATATCTCACTTTAGGGGGCGGGCTTTAATGGACTCATCCAAACACAGATGTTATGGTGTTACGCACCAGAAAAAGATCCTTTCAGGAACTTGTCAAAACACACTTTTAAAACGAAGTACAACATCGAGTTAGCCGTGGAGCTTTTTGATTCTCACCAGTTGTTTTGTTTTTTTACCCAGAGAGGAACAGTGATGTGTTCTGCATTCGCCCTGCAGAGGGCGTATCTTCTGTCACATTTTATTTTATTGCACCTGTTGACCTTTTTGTTTAAAACAAATGTGCATAAAATAGTAACCTTTTGGTTTATTGCTGTCTAATATGGTGTGGAGAAAGGTAATACTTCAGGCTTTGGACTGTTTCAGTCCACCACTTCATCCTAAAGCTACTTTTTAAAGCTTGTAATATTAGAAAATAAATAGGCGGACATAAAATGTCATCTTTTCCAGTGTAATCAAGATCGTATTAATTGGTAACAATAGCACTTAGTCTGGCTGTTGTGGGGGAAACGTCAGGGTTTTTTCTTTCCAAAGAGACCCCAA
Source organism: Valencia hispanica (assembly GCA_963556495.2). NCBI lineage: Eukaryota > Metazoa > Chordata > Actinopteri > Cyprinodontiformes > Valenciidae > Valencia > Valencia hispanica. Next base: position 3,515,354 of record OY747720.1, read on the forward strand.
CCATGCCTCTAGTCCAAATGGTTCAAGAACAGCTTTAATTTAATTTTTTTGGGGGGAAAAAACATTTCAGGCGAAAATTGCATAAATGTTACGAGGTTTTAATAGTCAAACTGTTCCGTTACTTCTCCTCTCATTTAGAATGTCAAAATATGACGGATCGGAGGTATATTTTTTGTTTATTTGGTCAAACTCCCGATAGATCCTGTGGCTTTTGCAACCTTGAACGTGTAGATGGACGTCTATCGGCTGTATCGGAAATCAAGATTTAGACTATGTTGGATATCGGTAAAGAAAAAAGCCAATATCAAACATCCCTAGTATTAATGCTTGAATATTAACTTTTATGTAAGCTTAAAATGCCTCATTCAGACTGCTCAGCAGGGGTGTATCCATGTTGGTTTTTAAAGAGCGCTAATTGAGGGCCAGTGATAATCTTGGGGTGTCACATTAAAATAAAATAAAAAAACCAGAAGAGAAACAGGGCTGATAAAAGAGAGGTTTTTTTTTTTAGAGTGTCCTAGTCAAAGTTCGGACTTGAATGCAAGGTTTTGTGTCTCCTGGAAAGCAGACTGGCCAAAATCCCTCCACATGTAAACCATCTTGAGTCTCGTCGTTGACGCCATGTTTTTGTCCAGGTCCCGAAAGAAAAGGATGAGATGGTGGAGCAGGAGTTCAACCGGCTGCTGGAGGCCACCTCCTACCTCAGCCACCAGCTGGACTTCAACTTCCTGAACAACAAGCCCGTTTCCCTGGGGCAGGCCCTGGAGGTGGTCATTCAGTGAGTAGGCCGAGTAGGGGTTCAAGAGAACTCGTGTCGTCGTTGGTGTAAAACAGGCGAAGCTCATCCTACAGCTCGGGTGGGAGAATCGAACCCCAAACCCGGAGCAAAGATGTGGATGATTCAGTTCAGTTCAACGTTACTTTATTTATCCCAAAGGGAAATTAAATGTTGTAATGCATATTATCCAAGTTTCTTCAAAGATCTGTTGTAGATGCTGATGGCTGTGGGTAGGGATGATCTCCTGTGGCGCTCTGCAGATCTGAACAAGCCTATGATTAAAGACTCTCTGATGCTGTAGGAGAGTCTGTCCTACAGCATCAGACCTGTATGCCAACGATCTCACATTGTCCATAATTAGGGGTGCAACGGATAAAAAAACTCACGGTTCGGATCGTTACGCGGATTGGATAATTTTTTTGGGATCGGCAAAAAAAACAAAAAAACATGACAAATAAACATAACTTTTGTCTTCGTTTAATAACACTTTGAAATTATTAAACTAAAATGTATAAAATCAACTTGTGCAAGGCATAATATCTTCTTTTTAACATAATTTATGAAAAACAACTTAAAGTACAACATAAAAAGGCACATCTCTTTCCTTTAAACTCTGAGAGTGACATAAAGCCTATGTTCACATCATCAAAGAAGAATAGATGAAAGAAAGCAAAGCATACTTGAGCTTATAATTTCAAATTGTTGTTTTAAAAAGACAAGGGTGTCTACATTGTCTGGGGAGAGTGTGGGCAAATGTCCCCATACAGCTATTTAAATGACGCGGGGCGTTCAAGCTCCTCCGTTCCTCCGCTCGCCATGACCATAAATGTGTGCGGACTGAACATGTGCACAACGTTTTTTTTTTTTTTTTTTTTTATTTATAAAAAAAAAAATTTTTTTTTAAATCAATCCGCAGATAATGTGTGTGCCGAACCGAAGATATTGATCCAAACGGATCACGGTTTAATGATCCGTTGCACCACTACCCATAATGATCGATGGAGGAGGTGGTTTGAACTTCCTCCTTTTCTCTCTCCTCTTTGCTCTTGCTCTGTATCCATGATGTCTCCTTTTCAACTCATCAGGGTTTTGTGTGTTAATCAGCTGCTCCCAGTTTTAAACCACTTTGTTGCCATGGTTATGCATCATAACAAATGTCCAAAAGTAAAAAAAAAAAAAGCAAAAATTCCTTCCAGCTGCACAGTGTTCAAAACCGTAGAGAACAATTGTTCAAAAAAAATAAACATTTCTGCCAGAAATGGAGGAATAAACGTTCTTTTTTTTTCTTTTCTTTTTTTAGATAAACACACAGAACGAAAGTAACAGAGCTACTGCAACATGCAGTCCCGGATGATGGTGCTCTGGTTAGCTGAGACCAAAGTTGATCTTTTCAGCCTACTTGTAAAACGCTGTCCTGACTGTGAAACCGGGTGGTGGAAGCATCATGCTGTGGGGAAGCTTTCCACCCGCAGGGACCAAAGCGTAGATCAAAGCATATTCGTGTGTTGAATTAGAGCTGGGCGATATGGACTCTAATCTATGTTGCGATTATAATCTAAAGCATGTGCGGTAACGATATCTATTGCGATATATTCTTTTCTTTATAAATGTCAAAATGACAGTTTATGAACATCCTCACTTTCAAGATACATTGCAGCAGAACAACAACTTTAAAATAGTTTATAATTGTTCGAAATGTATGTTTAAAAAAAAAAAAAAAAAAAAAATTCAAATCTTTTTCCAAAAAATGCAACACAAAAATTCTCTACAACATGAAGATATTTTAAATGAATTAAAAGCTAAATGTTTTGAAAACACAAAAATGGTCAAAATTGTCAGCTTTCCTGGGTTACTTATTTATAAATTTAGTATCGCACAAAAAAAAACTGCAGATGTTTGAATTAAAAATGCTTCAAGTTCAACAGTTTTTTCCGTTAAATGAAAAACGAAACATTTTAAACTTGCAATATGTAGTGTAAAGAGGAACACAGAACATCACTGTTTATCCTCCTTGATGACATCATCAAAATGCGCAATCGCGGTAGGCCAGTATAGTCTATCGTTGGCTAAATTTCTATCATTTCTATCTTTTTATATCGTCCAGCACTAGTTAGAATGGCCTAATTAAAGTAAAGAGCTGGTAATGTCTCAGGGGGGTGAATATATATTTTTTTAACATCCCGACACCTCACTTCCTGACTGCGCAGGCTGCAGGAGAAACACGTCAAAGACGAGCAGATAGAGCACTGGAAGAAGATCGTCAAGACTCAGGAGGAGCTCCGAGATCTTCTCAATAAGGTGGGTCAGATCCCAGAAGGCGGGTCACCCCGACGCGGGAGTTTGAAATGACCTCCGCGCTCTTCCTCTCCAGATGGTGTCCACCAAGGAGCGCGTCAAGGAGCTCCACCAGCAGTTTAAGGAGGCGAGTGAAGTGAAGCCGCCCAGAGACATCACGGCCGAGTTCCTGGTGAAGAGCAAGCACCGCGACCTCACGGCGCTCTGCAAGGTAAGGCCACCAGATGCAGAGATCATCAGCGGGTTGATCGCACACCTGCAGTCTGTTGGAAACGATGAACCACCACAGATCAGGATGTAAACGCCGTGCCGGCTCAGTAAACCAGACCGGCTGTGTCTTTTAAGTGTTTTGAGCGTGTTTATCGGCGAGTGTTTTTATTCCTCCACCGCTGCTCTCTCTCTGTGTGTGTTCGCTTGGTTTAAACACTGCTGGGACGTCTGGGAATCCGCTTCGAGGTCGCGCTCCGCCGGCCTTTATGTCGGCACACCTATTTACGCTTTCTGAGCAAGACGGACGGGAGTCTCTGTGTACATTAGGCGGATTCATCCCCATAATACGAGATCTTAAAGCCAGCGAGACGACTGCTGCTTTTGTTTGGAGAGTCCATGGCGTTCCTCCCACTTCCAGCTCCTAGTCCGTACCTTTGAATCCTGTGGGTGTGGACTCACCACCCTCGCCTAGTTAAACGATCACACCACAAGTTGATCTGAAATTACTCAAGCATTTTATATTTTTGTGTGTGTGTGTGTATGTAAAAGTAAGGAAGCATAATGATTTATTATATTTAACTTTCATTTTTTTTTTCTTTCTTACCTTTTTTTTTTATATAATTTTGCCTTTTATTTAATTTTAATTATAGAAGCATAGTTATTAGCACCTTTTAAACGTATTTTTCAAAATTTTATTTAGTTGATTTACCTATTTTTTTACAAACTCACACAGACGTGACAGACCAAAAATAAGTAGAGAAAATGACGAGGAAGTTGTTTTGGTGGTTCTAACATAATAATTGGATTAGCAGAGCAGCTGACGCATCGTCTCTGTGTTCCTGTGCAGGAGTACGATGAGCTGACAGAGTCACACGTGAAGCTGGAGGAGAAGCTCCAGGAGCTGGAGGCCAACCCACCCAGGTAACACACCTGTCCCACCTCCTCATCCATTCGGTTTGTTTTAACTTTCCTATTGTAGTTTATCGACGGGGATGCACAACTAGCAACAAATGGATGTAGATGGTTTTTTTTCTTATTTTCGTCTGTGAATCGTAGCATTCGGTGTGTTGTTGAGGTTTGCAGCAGTGTGCGAATCTCTCCGGGGTGTTTTGGAAAGCTGTCGATCCACATTGAGTCTTCCCTTTCTTTCCCACAGCGACGTTTACCTTTCATCCAGGGATCGGCAGATCCTCGACTGGCACTTCGCCAACCTGGAGTTTGCCAACGCCACACCCCTCTCCACCCTGTCTCTGAAGCACTGGGATCAGGTAGATACATGCACCCAACTGTCAGCACCTCCCGCTGTTATGTTCCCAGATACCGTGGGAGGAGTTTATTATTGTCTGTCTGCATGACTGAGGCCTTCAGGTGTCTTCCTCCCCCTCAGGATGATGACTTTGAGTTCACCGGCAGCCACCTGACGGTGCGGAACGGCTACTCGTGCGTTCCCGTGGCGCTGGCCGAGGGTCTGGACATCAAGCTGAACACGGCGGTGCGGCAGGTCCGATACACGGCGTCGGGTAGGTGGAGAACGAGAGCCGGAGTTCAGAGTTCAGACGGGCGTGCATTCAAAGGTTTCTCCTCCCGCAGGCTGTGAGGTGATCGCCGTCAACACCCGCTCCACCACGCAGACCTTCATCTACAAGTGCGACGCCGTCCTCTGCACGCTGCCGCTCGGCGTGCTGAAGCAGCAGCCCCCCGCCGTCCAATTCGTGCCCCCTCTGCCGGAGTGGAAGACCTCGGCCATACAGAGGATGGGCTTCGGCAACCTAAACAAGGTGAAAACAGTCGTCTGGTTCTGATTCTGCATCGCCTCCTTGCGCTGCTGCAGTGTTATGCAATCAGAGCTGCTTGTGTTCTCGTTCCCCCAGTAGAGGGAGCTCTTCTGTTCTAATGTTGAGCTCACTTGTTGTTGTTGTTGTTGGAAGGTGGTGCTGTGCTTCGACCGGGTGTTCTGGGATCCCAGTGTGAACCTGTTCGGTCACGTCGGGTCCACCACCGCGAGCCGCGGCGAGCTCTTCCTCTTCTGGAACCTTTATAAAGGTGAGACGGGTGGGAATTTGCGCTCGCACCTTCAGACCTTCCTGATTGATCGCTGGCGAGGTTCCTCATCTCCTTTCCTCCCTCCCCCCTGCAGCACCCATCCTGCTCGCTCTCATGGCCGGCGAGGCTGCCGGCATCATGGAGAACATCAGCGACGACGTCATCGTCGGACGCTGCCTCGCTATACTCAAAGGAATATTTGGAAGCAGTGCTGTTCCTCAGGTACATGTCAGTCGTTCGTCCGTTTCTTTATTCTCTGAGGTATTCGTTGCCGTTTCGACCCTCTGAACCGGAGCTGCATCCATCATCATCATGGAAAGTCTTTAAACATGTTGTCTGTTGTCACGACAGCCGAAGGAAACCGTGGTGACTCGATGGCGAGCCGACCCCTGGGCGAGGGGCTCCTACTCGTACGTCGCGGCGGGTTCTTCGGGCAACGACTACGACCTGATGGCCCAGCCCATCACACCCGGCCCGGCTATCCCAGGAGCCTCACAGGTAGGGGGAGTTGATGAATTATTCACGATGAAAGAATCCCCATCGATTCACGACTCAAACCTTTCTCCTCCTCTCAGCCCGTCCCTCGGTTGTTCTTCGCCGGCGAGCACACCATCAGAAACTACCCGGCCACCGTTCACGGCGCCCTGCTCAGCGGGCTCCGCGAGGCCGGCCGCATCGCCGATCAGTTCCTGGGCGCCATGTACACGCTCCCCAGACAGGCCACGCCCACCGCCGCCAGCAACCCCCAGCAAGCGCAGCCCGCCGCCGCGGCCGTCTGAGACGCCGGCCGCCACCAACCCGGCATTACGGTCCGCCAGAGAAATCCAGCCGGTCCGAACGCGAAAGACTGAAATCCCATCAAATTACTGGAATATTTCATTCGGGATGAAATGGTTTGAACTTGCAGAGGGACGGGGTTCCTGCACTAATCTAACATTTAATTTGATCCATTTTCCAAGTCTGGATAAGAATGGGGGGGGGGAAAAATACGTTAAAGAGGATTCATGATCTGAAAGATCATTTTTCACTGACTTTCTATTCAGATTTTCAGTTGCTGACAAGAAACACATAAATTATAAAATCAAATAAGCGACGTTTTAGTTTTCTGCCTTTGTTTTTTTTTTTATTCTCAATATTTGGAGAAAAAGAAACATTACTGATCATAAACTATGATTTTTTTAAAGGAGCTTTAAAGTTTTCCTTGGATAGCCCGCTCAAGGTTTCAAGTTGTGTAATAGCCCTTTTATGGAAATGCATAATAGAACCCAACAAAATCGCATAAAAAGAGGAAAATGTACTCTGACAGTGTTGTAGGAACCCTGAAGATTCCCTGGTTATTGTATAGTCATGAAAATCCAAGAATAGGATTACTTTGGGGTAAATATAATTATTTTGTAGTTGTTTTTTTTGTTTGTTTTCTAAGTTGAACTCTGAACCTTAAATGTGAGGAAATTTCCAGCTGCTCTGAAATCGAAGACCGTTCTTCGTGTTACACTAGAACATGTCCTGAACTGCAGCTTTAACTGGGATCGGTTCGCTTCTGTAGCTAAAAATGTGCTTTTGTGTAAAGAAATCAGATTTTTGTTAACGTTTATTTGTTATTTACTTTTTTTATTATTAAATGTTTGTTTTTTTTAATAAAAGAGGACCAACATTAAATTATTTTGTGGAGTTTCCTGATAAAACTGGGTTTATTATTGTGGAAATCAATCAGACTTTCCTTTTTAAATAGGAAAGTCTGATGGATCAAAGGTGCGAATACTTGTACCACCTTCTGCTGCGGTTGTGCATTACTGGAAACCATGTGAGAACTTCACAAAAATATGATTGGTAATCATATTTTATTTGTAAAATAAATATTTGTATTTGTAAATTACAAATGTAAATATTTGCATTTAATTTGTAAAATAGTTTACAAACTAAATATTTACATCACAGCTAAATATTTAGTTTGCAAACTAAATATTTCATTTGGAGCTAAATATTTTGTTCCAAACTAATGATTACATTTTTAAACTGAGTCCAAACAAAAATATTTAAGTTAAACATTTTACAAAACAAATATTTATTTTAAAAACTATTTAATTTTGAAAATACTTAAAGGAAATAGTTTTTAAACTAAATTTAACTTTCAATTAAATATTTACGTCAGAGCTAAATAGTTTGCGAACTAAATATTTAATTTGGAGCTAAATATTGTTTGCAAGCTAAATATTTAGCTCCACACAAATCATTTAATTTGTAAACTAAATATTTACGTCCAAACGAAATGTTTAGCACTGAAAAAAAGAGAATATCCAACTAAAATAAATTGCGTTAGTAAATGTATTAAGTTTAGTAAGTTGTCAAGTTAAATGTAAATAAAGTTGGATGAACTTAATTCTATTAAATGTGACCAATTAACACAATTTATTGAAGTTAGGGCTGCATTCTCTTTTCAGTGGCTAATTATTTAACTCCAATCTAAATTTTTTTTACAAACTTAATATTTACATCAGAGCTAGATATTTAGCTTGCAAACAGAATATTCAGTTTCCAAAATAATTAGTTTAGAAAACTTTTTAAAATAAATATTCAACTTAAAATTAAATATTTAGCTTGCTAACTAAGTATGTAAATATTAACAAATGTAACATTTATAAATACATGATTACTAGGTAAAAATGTAAGTTTATAAAAATGAAATCCAATTTTTTTTTCCTCCTATGACAGGCTAATTAACCAAAAATATTGCTGTTAATATTTGACTGTGTAACTTTACAAACGACACCCCATAATCATCTTTGTATGAATTTTCCATCCACTTTACAACATTGCATCACTTTGTGTTGGTCTGTCATAAAGTTCCAATAAAAACGGCGGCTTGCTGTCGTAATGCTACAGACTGAACCATTTCCATCGGTATGGAAGCTCCTGCAGACATGCTGTTCAGAAACAGGTGGGGCGAGCAGCAGCGGACCGTCACAAACTGAGGTGTAGCCGCTTTTAGGAGATCCATGAATGTGCTGACTTCACATTCCTCGGCAGCTTGTGGCTTTTCCCTCTTTGAACCCGGCCAATTTGCCTCGTTTGTCTGCAAGCCGTCGTGTTCTTCTCCTTGTCGCACGCGTGTGCATAAAAGCTCGAGGGCGTACAGCAGTGAAATCCCAACAGTAAGCAGAAAAAAAAAATCATAAAGAGAAGTGGACATAACACAGATGTGTTGCAAACGGGTCGTTTTATTTTCATTGGAATACATATGGTCTGCTGTACAGTTGGCAGCCTTACAGAGGCCTACATGCAGAGTGAGCCAGCCGCAGTAAGGTTAAAACATGCACAGCGTTTAAATCTGAAACAGAGGGGGTGAAAAAACAAAACAGTCCCACCTGGCTGCACCGCCACACTCAGATCCAATAATACATTAGAGAGAAGTTCATCAACACCTAAAAACTTTGTGAGGGAAGAGAGGAGGGATCCTGTTAAAAATATCCTTTAATTCTCATTTAATGTTAGATTATTTCAAAATTTACATACACACATATATATACATGCACACACACGTACACATATGTGGAGGAGGAGGGGAAACCCTGAATTAATGAGGGACAACAGAGCAGATCTGAGGCTGAAGAACCAAACGGTCCAACCGTAACATATTCAATCTGCTCTGATCTGATTACAAATGCGGAAAAACCTTTATTCTTAATAACAACAAAAAAAATCCTAATAATAGCAATGGCCTCCCTCGCCCCTTTGATCCGTTGTGTTTTAAATGTGCATTCTGGGAGGAGAACGCAACCAGAACACAAGCAGGACTCTCCAGGAGTGTTAAGAGCAACGATGAAGAGAAAGCACCTCGGAAAAATACATCTTAAAAATCAAGACGGACAAATATTTAATATAGTTCAACGACAGGGCCCACTTTACAAAATTACACATTTCTCGTTAAATAAAATCTATTCAATATAGATTCAAAAATAACATTGTTTGCATCACAAAGAAATAAAAAAAATAAAAAAACGGGAGCAGAAAACGGACAATGAAAACCCCTCGGAGTGAACATCTCCTCTTTAATCCAGCATCTAGGGGGCGGGTCATCCGTCAAGGTGGAGGGTGGAGGGTGGAGGGTGTTCATGTAAACTGTAAATACTGTGGAATGATTTTTTTGGCACAACGTTAATAACACACATCACAAAACGGACTCCAGCAGCAGTTTCCTCCCCCGGTTTTTAGCGCTCCCATACGGCTGGTGATGAACGCACAGCGGCTGAAAAGAGGCAGAGTTATATAGATTGTTTTTTACAAGCTGGTGAAAGGGGGACGTCCGCCGAGTTCGGATCCATGTCGTATTCTTCAGAAAAAGTCAGAGTAACCCTAGCCTCCAACATTCTGCTTGCACACGTTCCGAACACCCGACACGAAACCCCATAAACGGCTCCAGGTGATCCCAATCCCAAACTGGAGACAATATACCGGTTGATATAGATATAGATATATATATGTATATTTTTTTTAAACCACCTTATGAGTAAAGTGGCAGCCGGTTCTGATCCATTTGCATCCGTTATCATCTGCATGATTGCATTTATCGCGCTCTTTCTCCAGGGTGGATCAACGAGGCAGCGGATTATTTCTGCTAACAACCAGGAGGACTGAACTTGTTGCGTGTTTTTTTGCTGGTCAGAACAGGTTCAAAATACACAAACAAGCTAAAGCATATACATTCACCCCCCCACTAATATTTGGTTAAATGATTCTTGGGAAGAAACCACACGCTTTTTGTCGGCACATTTCTCCAAATATTAGTGGGAGTGTTTAAATCTCAGCCTCTGTGGATGATTCTGACCCCATCCTTGGATTTGAGAAAGCCAACCCATCGTCCGTCCCTCCTTATTCCACCTTGAAGAAAAGAAAAGCTCAGATGAATCTTTACGGGCGTCATCTGTCACGATGAGGTAGGGTCAACTTTACTCCAGCTCTGGCAACACGATCACCAGACGCTCGACTCCCTCGAGCGTTTTAATCAACCTCCGAGCCGACGCCTCCGCAGAGCTCCCTCCTGCATTTAGAGGCCCTGAGACAAGACGTAGCCACGGGATTAGACCTGACCCCTGACCTTTCCGCCATCAACGAGCCCAACAGGGGGAAGACTAAAAGCGAAGTTAGGATGGAGGATTTCCTGGAGCAAGGATGCAGAAGTCCTGCAGTCCAGAACTTTGTTTCAGCGGAGGTGCAGCACGAATGGGGGGGAAATTAAGATTCGAGTGGAAAATGTGCATTCGGAAGGTTTTAATTCGACAATCTCTACGTGTGTTTGCGTCATGACGGCATCGCTTGAAAAGAAAGGGCGACGTCGCGGCAACTGCAGGAGCTTTCTGTAAGTCCTCACAGAAACGTGCATCGCTTCGCTCAATACGTCCGTTTCTGTCGAGGCTGCAGCACGGGGAGAACCCCGGTCCCATTGGGGGCTGGACCGACCGTCCCTGCAGTGCAATGACAGGTCTGCAGGTAAACCCAATGCTCGGATGTTCAGCTTAACCCAGAATATATTCTCTATGGCTCTCTCAGAAACACAAGAATGGAGACAAACTTTAAAAGAAACCGAGTCGTGGTTTGAGTTTACAAGCAATGTGTGCAAATTGCTCCCCCCCCCCCCTATCTGACATTTACGGAGAAGTGAAAAGAAAAGGAAAGGATGATGCAGAACAGGAAGCGAATTACATAAAATGGTAAAAAAAACAAAAACCAACATAAATATGATCCCAGTTTGGCCGCTCCTAAACCGGCGACTGTTTTCCTTTAAGCAGCGTCACAACCTTCAAGTGCTTTTCTTTCACTACTTAAGAGACATGCAAGAGTGTTCGCTCGGCCTCCGAGCGCCATGACGCCTCTTCGTGCGCACGTCCAGAAGAAGAAGAAGAAGAAGAAGAGTTCGAGGCAATGAAGCACCAGGCGTCCTGAAAGGGCGGGTAATTATAACAGCACATCCAACATGAAGCAGAAGAGGAAGCAGGGGGGGGGGGGACCTCTGAAGCGAAGCAGGGTCATGGCTTCAGACGGTTGCTCCTTTCTTTAGCTGACTTGGCGTAGATGGCCGGATTGTATGGTTGGTGGATAAACTGGCTCGGCGCTGAATGGAGTGCTGCAAAGGAGAGATAAAACAAAGTTAATGCATGCTACTTTATGTTAAAAATAATCTCAATTATTCCTCTTTAGTGAATTTAAGACAGTTTACAGCTTGACCATCAGTTGCGTCCGCAAAGTTTATCCGTGTTCGGATGTTAATCGTGCTCTTATTGGACAAAGATGGCTTCCTGTGGTATTGATTGCACTAACAGATCCATCCAAGAAGTCTCTGCTCCATTTATTTTTTTTGGTAAGTATAATAATATTTCCGCTGTGCATTTAAAACTATATAAGATAAAACTTTATTGATCTCACAGTGGGGAAATTCACTAGTTACAACAGCGTAAAAAGTAACACAGAAAGTAAGATAAATAGGTCCAATAATAAGTTATAAAAGTAAAAACAAAGGCATCCTATGATAACGCCGTTTGGTCAAAAATGGGTTGAAATGATCACATTTCTTCTTTGCTTTACATATTGATTATTAAAACTTATTTTAATTAAAATTCGCATAGTTTAGTGAAAGTTATGGACCATCAAGGCTTCATGCTTTTATTTGACAAAATGATTGAATCATCCTAGAAGGTAGCGCCCGCTAACCTCCGTTAGCTCCGGGTTAGCGCCGTTAGCTCGTAGCTACATCGGCTCAGAGTTTGATGGGTGTCAATCATCCGCCCCCACCCTCAGCTCCACCTCCTTGACCATTTTTTGTATTTTCCGGGCGTTACGAGACGCGGTCAAGATGGCGGTGGTGGGAAACGCCCATTTGGCTTCAAATCAGCCCTTCATAAACCTACGGGTGACGTCACGGAGGCTCCGCCCATCATATATATATACATAGTGTATGTGGTTTCAAGGTGACAGAATGTGAAGAGGTTTCGGTGCTACCAGGGCTGCTGCTTCCTAATAAATGCGTGAACCCATTTAAAACCAAGCAAATGCGTTGCCGTCTATAAAATAACTTTCACATAGTAGCCTCTGAAGAGGGGGCGGGGCTAATTAGCGTCAGCTAATTTAATTCTCCTCCTACCCGCTTCCCTGGCTAATGATGTTCTGATTGGCTCCAGGGTCGGTTTCCCGCTGCGGTCCTCCCCTCGGTCCTGGTCCCGGATCCATGGCCTCGGCCGGACCAGAAGTCCCCTCCTCTGGACGAGGATCCGCTCGTCTTGGTCAGCCGGTCGTAGGAGCTCCCCAGGGGCTGCCGCCTCCAGGAGGCGGGGCTGAGGCAGGGATTAGGAGCGGGGTCCGGGTTATCCTTTGTCTGGATCAAAGAGGGTTGGAGATGGGAATAAAGTTAAAACAGCGCCTGATTTAATGTGTGGTTTTGTTCAAGCAGATTCGAACACAAACAGATCCGTATAAAATATTTTTATTTGTTAAAAAAAAATTATTTTTAATTTTAGTCTTCAAAATACCAGAATTTGCCCATAACTTTATATTTTAAACACCATAAATTGTCACTGGAAGTACTTTTTACTTTGTTCTAAGATATATTTATTTATTACCTACTGTAGGTATTGGTATTATATTGAAAGAAAAAGTATTTCTTCTGCTTAACATTTGTTATGCAATTCTTTTCTTTGTGTCATTTTTTCATTTTAGTCTTTAAAATACCAGAATTTGCCCATAACTTTATATTTTCGTCTGTACGACGACATAATATACTAAAAATACTAAATCAGATGTTTCTCAGCATGCCTTTTTAACCAAATACTTTTTTATTCATATTCTAGTAATTTTTCTGGACGGTTACTTTTAACTTTTATTGAAGTACAAATACCAGAGTACAATTTTTGGATCCTCTACTCACTGAGCAAATTCGCTGAATGAAAAATAAACATTTTTTTAACCAGAAATAAACCAGACACAGACGCAAACCTACAGATTATTAAAGCAGACCTCCTGTTTCTACACAAGATTTGGTTTTCTAATGTAATTTTCTGTATGTTCACCTTCTTGTTGCATTTTGAGATCAAGTGAATAAATAGTAAACACCATAAATTGTCACTGGAAGTACTTTTTACCTTATTCTAAGATATATTTATTCATTACCTACTGTAGGTATTGGTATTGAAAGAAAAAGTCTTTCTTCTGCTTAAAATTTGTTATGCAATTCTTTTCTTAGTGTCATTTTTTTCATTTTAGTCTTTAAAATACCAGACTTTGCCCATAACTTTATATTTTCTTCTATCTGATGACATGATATAATAAAAAGAGGAATCGAGTAATTTTTCTGGACGGCTACTTTTCACTTTTATTTGAGTACAACTATGTTGAAGTGGCGCTAGTCTTAGCAGAGTACAATTTTTGGTGTTTGACAGAGAAAGTCTGCCAGGGGGGAAAATTCCCAACCCAAAAACCCCAAACATACCCCAAGCTGAGAGATTTATAATTTTGGTGGGCTGACTAGAAAATAAAGCCCAAGTTACTAGCTTGCGGTGGCAGCCTCGGCACGTTTCCCCCCTCATAGCCTCGATAACCCCCGCTGCAAAAAAAGGGAGAGGAAGATGACGGTGCAATTCCAGCAGCCGGCTCCTGTAATTTCAGCTTTTTTCTTCTTTTTTTTGTTTTTTTTTGTTAAAGCACCATAATTAGTGACATTTGTTGGGCTGGAGCTGGCTACCGATGCCGTTTTAGAACGCATTCTCACTAATTGGCTTTAATGGAGCCCCGCTGGCCGGCCTCTCTCGGTCTCCAGGGTGTAACAGACAGGAAACGAGTCACCGACCAGCAACGCCGAGTGGGTGTGCTCAGCTTGGTCACTTCCTGCTTCAGCCGCCGAGGGAGGAAACGGGGGACGGGCATTTTTTTTCCCTTCTTTGGTAACCAACCAAAAGTTTAACAACTGCACGACTTCTTAGAAAAGCGCTGCTCCGACAGCCTACAGCTGACCCAAGTTCTGCAGCACGCGGTGCCTTGTAAAAGTTTCCACACCCTTGAACCTTTCCATATTTTGTCACTTTAAAAAATAGCAAATAAAAATAGAAACTGTGAAGAAGGAAAATGAGACGTTTAAAGAAAAAAGTGTGGCATGCATATGTACTCTACCTCTGATGCCACTAACTATTATCAAATGCTTCTAGAAAACAGCTGATATGTATTGGGAAACTGGCATTTTACATCATCCCAAGAGTTTAACATAGTGATGGCAGCATCATGCTGTGGGGATGTTTGTCTTCAGCAGGGACAGGAAAGCAGGTCAGAGTTGATGGGAAGATGGACGGAGCTAAATCCAGGAAAATCCTAGAGGAAAACCTGTTAAGAGGGGCTGCTGAAGACCTGAGACTGGGGGGGTGGTGGAGCTTCACCTTCCAGCAGGACAAGCACTCTGAACATCCAGTCCATGATATTATGGGATGGTTTAGATCAAAGTACAGACCTGAATCCAACTAAAAAATAAAAACAAATAAACACAATATCATGTGTTGGTCCATCACATAAAACCCCTGTAAAATAAATGAGGTGGGTGACATGGACAAAATAAATATGATATTCTTCCTGTATTGAACAGTTTCTCTAATGGTTATAGTATGGTTTGAAAATAAAAGCATAGTTTCTAACATGGAATGCCTTTTAATTTAAACTTCTACAATAAATTAATAATGTTTTAAAATTACTAATATGAATTTCTTTCCCAATTTGAGCGCAAAGACAAGTTCACATTTCAGTTGACAAAAAGGCTAAACTTAGCATAGCCAGCATGCTACCATTATCTATTCAGCTAACATTAGCGTCTCAACCCCCTTTGACTTCAAAACTAAAGCAAACGTACTAAATGGATTAAGTTAAGATTAGCCAACATGCTACTTTTATCTTATACACTGCATGAGGACAAAGTAAATGTATGCTGATCTACATACTAGTGATAGCTCTCTGGCTATTGTTAGCATTTCAGGTAGCATTAGCATGTTAGCAAATTTGAGTTTACAGGCAATACTTTCCATACTAGATAAGGTAAGTCAGTGTTAGTCAACGTGCCAGTAACAGCCTACTTGCTCCTATTAGTATTTTGGCTAAGATTCGCTTTTTAGCTATTATTAGCTTATATACTGCTGTTAGCTAGCAAGCAAAACTGGCTAGCTAAATATTGGGTGTTTCTCAATGTCAAGGCGCCTCGCCTACCAAGACAACGCCTTGGTAGGCGAGGAGCCTTGCTTACGAGGACACTGTCCTTCCTTGGTCAAAGAAAACGGTTAAATGGACCGCGGCTGCCCAGGGCCCGCCTTTTGCTTATTACGTGCTCTGTTTACGTCCCGCCCATCGTTATAATTTATGCGTATAAGTTTCAATATAGATGTATAACGAGAGTTTTACTTTTTTAATTGTGTATATATTGGTTAAATCAAATGTGAAAGCGAGTTAGTACCTGCTAGCAACCGAAGCTGCAACTTCGAAAATACAGCGATGTATTCTGGGAAATGTTTGACTGAGGGAAGGCATCAAGGAACCTCCCATGTATCCTCGGTCAGTTGGCTAAACGGCAGACAAACGGAGGACAAGCGCCTCGGTAGCACATGAACATTGGAACACGCCTTGGCGGTCCCTGATGACGTGTCTCCTAGGCAACCGGGGCGGGACCAAGGAATCAAGGCGAGGTTCCTTGGCATTGAGAATCAAACACCCATTGAGTTTGGAGCTAAATATTTAGCTAGCAGGCTAAACTGGCTTATAATAAATAAGGAGATAAGACTCATGGGTAAATATATACTATTAACCCATTTAAAGCCTGAATTTATAGCCAACTAGACAAGGAATATTATTTGTGCTTTTGCTGTCAATCCATTGATACATTTTTACATTCCACCTGCCATGAGTGTAAATTTAGGTATGATGCTAATTAGACCCACCAGGCACTTAAGGAATGAAACAGAGTTTTCAATCCGAGTACATTCTTTACGTTATAGATGCTGCTATTGCTCAAACAGGACTTTGAAATTGAGTCAAAATATATGTTTTTTTGAACAGCAGTAGCTTTATTGTCTTTACAGTGCAGCATTTGGCATTTGGCTACCAATGAGGGGCCTTCTGAAGATGACCGATTGCACAGGTGCTTATTAAAGGTGTATCAAAGCAAAAAAGGGGCTGAAGACAAATGCATGCCACACATTTCAGATTTATACTACGTTATTTTTTTTAGCAGTTTCTGCAGAACCGAGCACCAATATTCCAGGTCCAGTGCTGTTGGTATGTGTGTGATAAAGGAAGTCAACTCTGTGGTTTTGGACACTTCTGCTTGTTTTTTTTGGATGCTAAAAAACATCAGAACTGACCGATGAGCAGTGGGTTTTAACACAAACCCAAACTTTTTATGCAGTAGTTCTGTGAACGTCTAGAGGTGTTTGTGTAAAACAGCACCGCGCCGTCAATTTATAGCACTTTTAAACTCCAGAGGTCCATTTTTTTCCGTCTGTCAGGGTTTTAACCTTCTTTTCCCACAGTTGGTATCCTTCTTTTTTTACTTCCTTCCTTTCTTTCTTTCTTTCTTTTGTGCCCCACCCTTCTCTCTTTGTGTGCACTGAGGCAGCAGGAGGGGACGCCTGCAGAAACTCTGTGCTAAGCTTAAAGTCACAGAGCTCTGGGAGGAGAAACACAAAGCTTTGGTGCAAAAAGGAAGCAGAGCGCTGCAGCTAGAAGGAGAGCGGATCCAGAAAACATCAAGACTGACTGGAGAACACCTTCAGCCACATGTTTAGAGAGGAATAGCCCTTTAAAATCATTGCTGGTTTAATTTCAACACCACTAAAATTTCCCATAATGCCGTTCCTCTCCCCCTTCAACCCAGGCCTGTATTAACATTAAAATTAAATATCAGCTAACTCATTTTCATATAAATATGAGTAGCCAAACATTGTACTCAAGGAAAAGTATCACTACTTCAATATATTTGTACTCAAAAGTACAAAGTAGTCATCCCAAAAAAATTACTCAAGTAAAAAACAAAAACGTATTTGGTAAAAACTACTTGAGAACTCGTTTTGAGATCGTAACGTATAATTTACATTTAAAAATGATGCAGTTGGACAAAACTAAAAAGTTATGTGCAAATTCTGAAGATTCAAATAAATAGAAATACGTCACATAGTAGTAAAATAACAATTTTGACTAGAGGAAACATTTTTCCAGATCACTTATTCCCCCAAAGTTAAAACTAATGAAACCAACACTTACAGTAGGTGATATATGTTAGACCAGGGTAAGGAACCCCCACTTGGCCTCAAAATGACACAACAGCCTCAGCAGATAGAAAATAACAGGGACGTGTATTGGTAAAAATCTTGCGATACGATATGCATTGCGATACTGTGAGTAAGACGATATATTGTGATTTTTAATAGATCACAAGGTTCTTTGCAACGCACAAAATTTAGAAAAACAAAGAATGCTTATTACAGGAGGCAATTTCAACGATTAGGAAAAGCAATTTTATAAAGATAGGTCTTTAACTGAGCTTTAAACAAGGCCAAAGAGTCTACCAATCTCAAATCCAACGGTAGTGAATACCATAGCCTTGGAGAAGGATTTTTAAAACTGAATTTAACTGTAGAAAAACTGTCCCAGCATTCTAAACACTCCAACCTGCTCCATACTTTAACACATCCAGCTTTATTTCTAGATCTAGTTGATCCACTGGAACGAAGAAGAAGGTGAAAACAGCCACAAAGCTACCAGTTATACTTTTGACTACAAAAATTACTGTCATCATTAATGGTTCCATTTAAATCCTAAAAAAAAAAAAAACGCGATATTTTTTGGGAATATCTATGCAATTTGGGGTAATAAAATATCGCGATATATCGATTTTTTTCTTACATCCCTCGAAAAAAAAAAAGTTAAAATGATGAAGCTTGTGTTCAAACAAGAGGTCTCACTTCAACGTAAATTCTGTGTCTGAGTCCCGTGCATTTTTGGTTAAAACAAGCGTTCGGTTTCATTCAGTGAAGTTCCTCGCAGTGGGTGGAGGAGCCAGAAACTTTACTCAAGTAGCGATACGTCACAGAAATATTACTCAAGTAAAAGTACTCAAAAAAATTACTGAAGTAAATGTGAGTAGTTGCTAAAGGCCTCTGCCTACCTGTGGTTGCTGGGAGTACGATCGGCTCCAGGACTGGGAGGTAACTGGTGCGTGGGGTATGGTCCTCCCCAGGATTCCTGCTTCCACAGTGGGACACTCTGAGCTCCTGTCTCGGCGAAGCATCGGTTCTTCTGCTTCTTTCGCGCTTGTCGCACTGTTGTACCTGCGCATACACACCTGGGATGGAGAGCAGGAGTTTCACCACGGTATATGCTGCAGGGATCTCAAAATCAATTTTAATACCTTTTTAAGACTTTTTAAAGACCATCTAAACATAAAATTTAGACTTAATTGAAATACACTGATGTATTAAACTATTAATATTAGACCATTTAGTCTGTAGTCATGTGGTACGGAAACCGAGCAAACGGCTTGCATAAAAAAAAGAACAATTATTAGATTTTAATAGTTTATGTGAGTCTATTTTTGATTGGCAAACATAATTTTAAAATATGTGAATACTAACCAAACTTAAAAGGCACTCTCCGCAACTTTTACACCTTAATATAATGTTTTTTTTCAAAGGTTATCGTGGAATGTTATCTATTATGTTCATTTTCAGAGTTATCACCACCTTATAGGGGTCCTTGGCTTTTTTCTGCACTATAGAACTTGTGAGCGGCGACCCGCCGCCGGAAGTACCGACTGAGTTCTGCTTTACGCCAGAGTCATACGGCCTCGCTGTGTAGAGACTGTAGAGATGCTGATCCACCAAAGAGACCAAGAAATCCCATATCAGAAGAAGCTAGAAAAAGAGAACGTGATAGAGAGAGAGCAAAGACCAGAGTAAATATTGGGCCGGCTTTTCCTCGTTGGAGAGTTCTTTTGGAACGAACGTCATGTACTACGGACGCCGAGTTAGCCGTGCTGCTAATAGATACGTAAGTAATCAATGATTTCACCGGGGTTATAGTGTTTGGTCTGGCATGATGTTGTTATACAGTCCTGAGAAAGATATTTATTCAATGTGTGGAGGTGGATGAACATAGTTTGCACGGTACGCCTTACAGTAGTAATGTGAATTACACAACCGAGTCGATCTCTGTTAGCCATCTAGAGGCTAATGTGATGCTAACATGTAAGACTCGGTTCTGTAGATAAAGCTGCAAACTCCGGCGTAGTCGCTGTATTTCAGTATATAAGTCAAACTTTTTTCTTTTGGTTTTGTCAAGCTAGTTATTTATATTTTTGTTGTTTGATTTCTTCCTAAAAACACCTAAAGATGTAGGCTGATTCTAGTGTCGGGAGGCGTTTGCTACGTGGCGCTTAGACGTTCTCTGTATCTAATCTCACTGTTTTTCCAATTACCCCGACCTCCCCCACAAACTGAATACCTAGCTGTGACATCTTTCCTCTAAATTATCCCGATTGTTAAAGTTGAATTGCGAACTGAAACGGCGCTTGTTTGTTGTTTGGGCAAGCGATTTGGAAAGTAGCCACTGAAACATGCCTCTTATGAGCGACAGAGAGATTTGATTTTACGACGGTGATGTTGCGCGGCAAGCCTGAAGAGGGCGACAGAGAGCAAATATCGTGAAAGTTGCGGAGTATGGCTTTAAGACTTCACAAAATTAAGATGTTTTAATACTTTTCATGGGTCTTAATTTTCCCTAAATCCTTTGATCAACTTTTAATACTTTTCAAGACTCCGCAGATACCCTGTTCACTCGTCTGCAGTGCATTCTGGGTAAAGATTGCTCCTTTCTGGCTCATTCTCTCACCTCTGCTGGTTTGGTTCCTTTCTGTGCTGCATTGTTCTCAGCTTCCTCCGAGTCAAAGGTCATCGCACGATACGCTCTCCATGTCGTCGCAGCCTCCGCTTCGTCTTCAGACCCGCCATCTATCAAAGCCTTGCGTCCTCGAACCGCCTCCTCCAGCGATACGGCGCCCCGGTTCCTCCACGTGCTCCTCACCGTCACGTTCTTCATGTCTGATAAAGCGTCGTCCTGGGAGTGCTCGGTTTGTCTTTGGCTTCTCCAGCTCGTCACTGTGGTTGTGCTGCTGCCGCTCTCGAAACCCGACTCCGTGTCGTTGAAGTCCGAGGAGGCGTTGTCCGAGGACTGGCGCCTGCCGCCGCGCCGGTGGCTGCTGGCGGTCTCCACCCTGGGGGCGCTGGGGAGCTTGGACCTCGTTGGCGCGTCGCTGCGGTCGTCATCGCCACAGTCCTGGTCCTGGCACGGCCTCAGTGGGATTTCGCTCTTGGGTATGGAGATCTCATATGGCACGGAAATGCTGCCTCGGTGGTCACTGCTGGGTCCTGGCAAGCAGCGGAGCCACGCAATGCAGTTAATAATAATAGTAATATCTAAATAAAAACCTAATAAATTAATGAGTACATAGATACAGAAACTTCCCTGAAAAATAACTAACTCAAATAAAATAGATAACCTAAAGGTGTTATGGTCAAAGTCATTCGACAGATACATATAATTAACAACTACACACTTTAAAATCATAAATAATAATAATAATAATATCCAAATAAAAACCTAATAAATTAAAGAGTACATAGATACACAGAAACGTCCCTAAAAAAATAAAGAAATAACAGATAACCTAAAGGTCCTATAGTCAAAATCATTAAACAAATAAATTATCTACACAATTTAAATCATAAATTCATAAAATAATATCTAAATAAAAATTATTGAATAAGTACATCGATACAGAAAATTCTTATATAAATAAATAAGTAATAACCCTAGGGCACAATAGATAAAGTCATTCGATAAATATAATTAACGATGAAACACTTTAAATAACACATTTATATTAATAATAATAAATAATAATAATAATAATAAAAACTTAATATATATTAATAGTAATGATCCTGACACTATAATTTAATAATTTATAAATAAAAAATAATAAACTAGTACATAGATACATTTCTAAAATATTATAAAAATAATAATAATAACCCAAAGGTCATATAATAAAAGTCAGATCAATATAATTGATAAAACGTACACACTTTACATCACACATTTATGTCATATTTATATTTTATATTATTGTTAATAACATTAATAGCCAATAGGCTAATAGATATAGATAAATTCATTTTTAAAAACAATTCAATATAAATAAATAAAAATCCAAAGGTCCTATAAGTCAAGCTTATACAACAGATGCATTTAATTAATAACAAATACGCACTTTAAATTAAATTTTTTTATTACATTTACATCTTATATTATACTATGTTCTCGTATGATTATTAATTAAATATGATTATTATTATTGATATGATTACATATTAATATATAATAATGAAAAGATTTATAATTAAGACAATTATAATAAAAGATCAATATTACTAGGGGTTTAAGAAAAGATTGATACGATGATATATCACTATATTTTATGTTTTATATTCAAAAGCAATGTATCGATTTTTTTGTTATTTTCTAGAATTTGAATGGAACCATTAATGATGACATGATGTCATTTTTTCAGTAAAATTAAAAGTATAACTGGTAGTTTTGTGGCCGTTTTCAGCTTCTTCGTTCCAGTGGATCAACCAAATCTAGTAATAAAACTGGATTTGTTAAAGTATGAAACAGGTTGGAGTGTTTATTTATATATATATTATATAAATCCCAATAAATAAACCTTACTCATAATATCACAATATATTGTATGGTAACTAGCCAATACACATCCCTAATATTACATATAATAATAATTAATATTAAACAATAATATCTAAATAAACTAATAAATAAATTAGTACATAGATACATTTCTTTTTTATATAAATAAGTTCCTACAGTCAGTCATAAAACAGATAAATTAACAATTACACACTTTAAAATATAAATATATTATTCTATATTCTTGTATCATTATTATATGAAAACATACTGTTAATATATATATTAACAACAACAAAAATACGTATAATAGAGACAACAAAGTTGGTTTTCCGCATCATCACTATTGTTGTTAATTGGTTGAATAATGCTGATCATTAACGATGTTAATTATTGATGATTTTGCTCCACGCATCGGTCTGCCCACCTACCTATAAGGATGTTGCTGGTCGACGTGTGGCGCTCCTTCGCAGGCAAAGGCTCGCTGGATAAGCTGCTGCTGCGGCTGCTGGTTCTGGACGAGCCCGGGTCACTGGGATAGATGGTTATGCTGCTGGTCATCTTACTGGTGGAGGTCACAGTCGGCTTGGTGGAGATCTTGGGTTTGCCGTTCGTCGACGACGACGGGGGCGGCTCCGACATCATCAGCTCCTTCCTGTGGATCTCGACAATCTCGGGCTTGATGACGGCTTTCGACCTCAGGGCCTCCCGGGGGCTGCACACCCTCTGGATCTCGATGGACGACAGAGGATGAGCGGCGGCGGCGCGGGGGCCTCCGTGCAGCTCCTCGTCGAAGGAACTCCTGGAAGAGGACCCCTCCGAGCGCGAGTCGTGGATGCGGGGGTGTCTGGACGCGCCGATCGTCTCGGTTAGGGGTTCCGCCTCCGAGGGTCTCGAGCCGGTAGACTCCGTTTCGGAGGCGGAGGAGTGGCTGTCCGAGCCGTGGTCGCTGGGCAGCGGCGGATCGGCGTGGGACCTGTAGGCCGGGTATGATGATCCGTTGGCTTTGGACGGGGCGGAGGCGGGTTCCAGAGCCGCCGGATCCTGATCTGAGGCGGACGCCGCCCCCTTATCCAGCGCGGAGCTCTCGGGCACGGCGTCGGAGCCGTTGGATTCGCCATCGCTGCCTGGGTACGGTTTGGAGAACCTGCCTCTCATCTCGCCGTCTGCCTGCTTGAACGGCGTCCTCAGAGGCTTCTGTTCGTTGGCAGCTGGAGGGTAGCGGCTCAGGACGGACGCTTTCTTCCCGTCGGAGGCGGAGTTCGAGGCTGCTTTCGGCCTCTCCTTGGGGAATCGAGCCGCGACTCCGTTGTCAGACGAAACCGGAGCAGGCGGGGTTTTGGGCGTCCGTCTGCTCCTCAGAGCGGGACTCAGAGCTCTCCTTGCGATCTTCGGAGAACTCTCCTCGGATCGGCTGAGATCTTTGCTCCTCAGCTTGGTTTCCCTCCTCTGCTGAGGCGAGAGATCCCGGCTCCTGTGCTTCGGCGAGCTCGGCTCTGGGAACGCCGCGGGGCCTTTGAATTTGGGCTTCTCCAGCCTGAAGGAAACCGGCTCCTCGTTCTCGGCTTTGCCGTTCTCCATGACCCTGGCAGGGTTCCCGTCGCCGCGTTTCCCCGTGCTCACCCCGATCCCCGCTTTCCCGCACAGCTGCGCCCGGAGTCGCTCCACCTGCTCGCTCAGCTGGCGAGCAACCCTCTGCTCCGCCCGAAACTTGTCGTGAAGCTCGCCGTTCTCCAGCCGGGAGCTCTTCAGGTCGTCCTCCACCACCTCCAGCTGCTTGAGGCGGCTCTTCAGCTTCTCCACTTCCTGAGCGAGCTCCTTGACCTTGTTGTCTTCCTCCTGCGAGCCTCCCAGACCGCCGCCGCCCTTCTTCATGCCCAGCTTCTCGTCAGCCAGCTTCAGGTAGTCCAGGTTCTTCCTCGTGAAGAGCTCGTCCTCGATAGCCAAACCAAAGCGGCTCTTCCTCTCCTCCGAGAGCTTCTGGATGATCTTCTCGTCCTCTCGTTGCTTCTCCAGCAGCTTCTTCCGCTCGCCGACGAACGCCTGAGTGAAGGTCCTGAGCTTCTCCAGCTCTCTGGCCAGAGCCAGCTCTGCTTTGTCCAGCTTCGTCTCGGAGCCTTCCAACTCCTTCAGGCGCGCTCTGAGCGTTTCCATCTCCGAGGAGAGCTTCTTGGTGAGGTTCTTCTCCTCGTTGAGGCTGAGGCAGAGTTGGCTGCAGTCGGACTTGCTTTTGGCGAAAGCCTCCTCCAGTTTCTCCAGTTCGGCCATCCTCCGCTGAAGACGCTCGATCTCTCCCTTCAGCTCCTTCGTGAGGCTCTCCTCCTCTTCCAGTTTCTCGCGAACGGTGCGACAGAGGTCCTCGGCTTTGCGTACCTCCTCGTCCTTGCCCTGGATCTTCAGGAGACGTTTCCTCAGGGCCTCCACGTCGTCCAGCAGGGACGAGTTGCTACCCTCTGCCTGGATGATCTTGTCCTACAGAGGAGGGAGTTCGTTAATCAATTAAACATTTTTTCTCCATTAACCAGCACAGAATCTGTTTATTTTCAGCACGGTTTGGCTCAGATTTTTGAAAATTGTCGCATTTCCGTTCAATTTGCCTAAGCTACACAATAACAGACATTTGTTCATTCAAAGGATAAAATGTTGCATAAAGGAATATTACAGAAAACTTATGTGCTGCATATTTTTTGAGATGAAATATTTTATTTAATTTTTATTATTATTTTATGAATTGTATTTGTCATTATTTTTATTTCTATTTTTACTATTCTTTATTTTTCATTTCTATTAATTTTATCATTTATCTATATTTTATTTTCAATATTTTATTAATTGTATTTGTATCATTTTTATTTTTACTATTCTTTATTTTTCATTTCTATTCATTTTTATCATCATTTATTATTTTATTTTATTATTAATATTTTATTAATTGTATTTGTATCATTTTTATTTCTATTTTTACTATTCTTTAGTATTTTTCATTTCTATTAATTTTCATCATCATTTATCATTATTTTATTTTATTATTAATATTTGATACATTTCATTTGTATAATTTTTTTATTATTATTATTGGGTCTTTTTTGACATTTTTATTGTTGGTATTTTTTATTTTTGTGTTTTTATTATCTGTAATATCTTCATGATAATAATAATGAATGTAGTATAAAAATAATTGTAATTTTATTATTTTTTTAAATAATTATTCATTGTTAATATTACCATTGATAATTTGCATCTTTATTTGATCAGTAATTTTTTTATAATAATAATAAAATCTCTTTATAGAAATTATTGTCAATTTTTTCCCCACAGTAAAAAAATTGTGAAGGGTAATGTAAACATACTGGCCTGATAATGATGATTATTCTATTATTATTATATGAATATTTCACGCTGTGTTGGTTTTAACAGACTGACTTGATGAAAAAGTAAACCAGAAATACTTTTTTCATCCTAAGAATCTCGATTGTGAGATTTAAAAAAAATAAAAATAAATTTTATCCGACTTTGCAGAAAAACGAATGATGGACCAAAATCAATGTTGATACTAATCTCTGACCCATCTCAGGGTCTAATCATTCTCATGGAAGACATGCAAACATAATCATCTTTAATACATTCAATATTCAGAAAATACAATTGTTATTTGATATGAATATTTCAGACTGAAACAGATTTAAAAGATTAAATTGTTTAAAGTGGGGAAAGAAAGTATCAATATATAGGATTATTGGCAGTTTGGGGGATCCTTGTATAATAATTACTTTACTGTAGTTCAGTAATTCCATGAATAATAAAGAAAAACTTGAAGAAAATTGAATTTAACAGCATACTTTTAGAGAATTTTCCATTTATTTTGGTTCTGATCCCCGCAGAACCGGCTCTGAACGTCTCCACAGACGCGGGGAGCGGTACCAACCTGTAGGTCAAGCAGCTCATCCTCAGACTTCTGCAGCTTGTTGGTCGCTTCTTCCAGTTCGTCCAGCCTTCTGCCAAGACTCTGCAGCTTGTGCCGAAGGTGGCGGTGCGTCATGTCTTTATGATCGGACATGGCTGCGAGCTTCGGAACGGATTCGCTGGCTTCGTTTTCGACGTCCAGGTTATTTGATAGAGGAGTTCTGGGGCTTCCACATCTGCGTGGCAATGATGGCAGCACCTAAAGCTGCTCCCTCTTGTCAGCCTGTCTTGTTGTGGTTCTCCAACGGTATGTTTAGGTCTCCAAAACGGCCTTTAAATGGTGTTTGGCGGACAAATCTGTCATCTGTAGGAGAGAAAGAGAGGAAACGGCGCTTAGTCATCCATGATTTCTCAATGACGGTTGGTGTTCCCAAAAGTGGCTACGAGAAAAAGAGGGAAATGAGGCAAGAGTAGCTGACTCTACCAGCTTGACAATAATCAGCAAAAAACCAACGATAAAATGTTTTTTTTTTAATTCCAACAGGTGATTTCTGTTTATTCACTCAAACTATATATGGGATGAGGGCTGGGGCTCATTTAACTTGCGCTTTGAAATGCAAAGCATTTATCTTTAGTCGGAGATATGTAAAGGTTTACATTTGGTTGAAAGATTTTCTTTTGTTTTCCCAAAAAAACGAAACAAAAAGTCACTGAAAGATATTCTGAATGCTGTTCTTCTATCCTCTTATTTTATTAGTTCCTAACGAGAAATCAAGTCGAGATCAGAAATCTGCTACATAATTCTCTAAACATGAATTAGAAATAAAATAAAAACTAAGAAGAGAACAGAAATGACACCATTGTTTGATCATAAACATTACACCACTTCTTAGGGAACTTAATATGATTCTATGAGTCTGCAGAGTAGCAGGATGCAGTCAGTATCTTACCTTAACTCAACAAAGATCAGACTGAAATTAGTTCTTGTGCTTGGGTTAAGCTCAAAGCTGCTAAGCTCAACTCAAACCTTATTTTAATGCTCTATTATAAATATTGACAATGTGTCACTTTTCTATCAGTTACTTATTTTTACATTAAGGGTTATTTATGCCATTTACATTGTAAATAACCAAAGTTGTAAATCCACGTTGGGGAGCCTTTTGTGTAAAATTAAGGTTTCAAACGAAACCTATTAATTTTTTTATCATTATTTTATTATTATTATTTTATTAATTTTATTTGTATCATTTTTAGTTTCTATTTTTATTTTATCATTTTTTATTGTCATTGTTGACATTTTTATTTTTTGTTGGAATAGTTATTATCTTTATTGTTGGTATTATTTTTTATTTATTTGTGTTATCAGTAATATCTTCATAATGATTGTAGTAATAAAATAACGATGATTGTCATTGTAAATAACCAAAGTTGTAAATCCACAGTGGGGAGCATTTTGTGTAAAATTAAGGTTTCAAACAAAACCTATCAATTTTTTTCATTTATCATTATTTTATTATTCATATTTTATAAATTGTATTTGTTTCTATTTTATTTTTTATTGTTGGTGTTATTGTTGACATTTTTATCTTTTGTTTGTATCGTTATTATTTTAACTGTTGGTATTATTTTTATTTATTTGTGTTATCAGTAATGTCTTCATAATGAAATTACTGTGGGTTTGTTTTTTCGATGCGACAGGGACACGGAGACGGAAAATAAAGGGGAAGAAAGAAAGTAGACGAAGAGAGGTCGGGAAAAAAAGAGTGAGAGGGTGAGATGAAGATGCAAGAAAGGAAGGGGAACAAATAAAACATCACAGTCCGCCTCCACATCCGCAGGACGGCAGGGAGAGGGAAAAAAAAAAAATCAAACAATGCAAACTGAGAACTACAAAACCACAAATAGACATATGAACACAATAACAGCGCCACTGAAGAGCTCATGGTACCAATTATTACAATATTTAGTAGTGGTCATCTCAGCCCAAGAATGTATCTGTAAACACCTGAAGGCAATTTGATATGTGTAGCAACACTTTCAACAACAAGGTAATTCAAGGTGCTTTACATGATTAAGTGGTAAAATATAAATAGCAGTAAAACAAGAACCAAATGCAGCTCTAAACAGAAACGTTTTTAGTTGTGATTTAAAAGAACTCAGTGTTTCAGTAGCTTTGCAGTTTTCTGGAAGTTTGTTCCAGATTAGAGGAGCATAGAAACTGAAAGCTGCTTCTCCATGTTTGGTTCTGATTCTAGGGATGTTGAGTAGACTGGAATTAAAGGACCTGGTGAGTTGCTATAGTAACAGTAAATCAACATACTTTGGTGCTAAGCCATGTAATGATTTATAAACTAGTAAAAGTATTTAGAAGTCTATTCTCTGAGCTACAGGGAGCCAGTGGAAGGACTTTAGAACTGGGGTGATGTGCTCTACTTTCCTGGTTCTAGTGAGGAACACGAGCAGCAGCGTTCTGGATCAGCTGCAGATGTCTGATTGACTTTTTAGGCAGACCTGTGCAGACGCTGTTGCAGTAATCAATCCGACTAAAGATAAACGCATGGATGAGTTTTTCTAGGTCCTGTTGTGACATCAGTTCTTTAATCCTACAAATGTTCTTCAGGTGATAGAAGGCTGACCTTGTTATTGACCTTTATGTGACCCTGGAGGTTCAGGTCTGAGTCCATTACTACACCTAGATTTCAGGCCTGATCTGTAGTTTCTAGCTGGATTAACTGAAGCTGTGTGTTGAATGTTGATCGTTCCTCTTTAGGTCCAAAAATAATTACTTCTGTGATTACAATCCCCAAACCGGCACCTCCCAACGGGGTGAGGGGCGCTTATTGTGACGTCACTATTGCTTGAAGACGATTTCTGACAAGAATTTGTAAAAAGAAAAAAGGTGATGGATGGTTTTTGTTTATGTTTGGAGCAGACCCAACACAACAGGATGGGTCCCCTTTAATATAAAACTATAACACCATCTGTGGTGGAATCATCCAAGGTCATTTCTCCCATCTGTGTTTCACCTTGCCTGTCCTTTGCAGGAGGTTGTGTCGCTTTGTTGTCGTCTCCCTGCTCCTGTATCCTCCATCGATCCCCTGCCCTGCTTCTGCTGCTGACAGCAGCACTTCTCGGCCTCCTCCGGGCCAAAACCTCATAACCGCCACCAGCGTGCAAGGGGGGGTCACCAAAAATCCTGCAGCAAACGTGCGCGCGTCTCATGCATGATTCGGGTGGCACCATGGGGTGGGGTGGATCGTCCCCTTTCCCCATCCCTACGCTGAGAGAGGGTCAGTATCCCGAGGGCAGGACAAAACATCTGGGCACATCATCACTCATCGACCGGCTCCACGTCTCCTGCTTTACGGGGGGGGGGGGGGCGCCTGAAACCACAACACAGGAGGATCTCTGCAGCTTCCTTTGACATTTCACTGCAGCGAAGACATCAACCGGAGCAGTAAATCTGGATGTATACGAACCATGTGTGCGCAACCCTTTAACACATCATTAGACGGTCGTCAAGACGGGATCATATACTTTCTATACTTTTATTTGGTGCGTTCGAAACCGATGCCGTCTTCCCGCAGCTCGTTAAAAGTCTTATTAGAAATAAATAAGAGCAACATGCTTTGAACGCACGCGTGTCATCGGCTGCTTTATACGACGAATCCAGAGCGTTCAGATGAGGCGTTATGAAGACGCTCGTCTTCCCATGAGGTCTGGTGGTTTGGCGGCGTTCACATCAAGGAGATAAAGTCCGTGCAGGCAGGAGAGAAAGGAGGCATCGCCGAGGAGATGGCACCAAAAAAACACCTTTGAATATCGAGGAATGATGAGTCGTAGCACGATATTTTTTCCTCCAGTTGCTTGAATAGACTGATCCTCTTCCAGCAGACTATAAAAATACAACATGGGATCCTCATAAATCCGTCAAAGAGAGATTTGGTCAGCGGCGGAAAATACTTCGGCTCAGAGGCTGCAGGATGCGGGGAAAATGTTACCACTGAAAAATAAAGCAGAAGGAACCCCCTCCTAAACTGTTTACCTGGGTTACAGGAGCTATTTATTTGATTTATCTCAAATCTATTTATTTGGGATTTGTGTGATAACCCGACACAAAGTAGCGTATTGGGCGATATAAACGGTATAAGGTAGAGATTTTGACTATACCGTCC
Source organism: Valencia hispanica (assembly GCA_963556495.2). NCBI lineage: Eukaryota > Metazoa > Chordata > Actinopteri > Cyprinodontiformes > Valenciidae > Valencia > Valencia hispanica. The sequence continues at coordinate 3,545,534 of OY747720.1, forward strand.
TGCCGTGATTGCGCATTTTGATGTCATCAAGCTGTACTTACGTACCGTACAATTTTATTTATATAGCACTTTCAATATGACAAGTACAGTCAGCCAAAGTGCTGTACAGTAGGAATAAATGCAGAAATATAAATAAATATAAGAATGTGTATTTACCTACACATACAGATAAGTGAAAGAGTAAAAAGGGGGTAAGAAACAATAAAATAGATAAAAGGAGATAATACAATAATAAAGAAAAGATCATATCAATAATAAAGAGAAAAAAATGCCTAAAACTTAGGGGTGGGAATCTTTTACCATCTCACGATTTGATTCAAAAATCGATTTTCGATTCAAAACGATTCGATTTTATTCATAATGTTTTCTAAATCGTGTTTCTGATCATGATCTACTCTCATATCAGCTTTGCTATACAGAATGACAAACGGAGACATTAAAGTGTTTTTTTCACATTTATTAAGTTAAATTCTAAGTGCCTTTTATCAAAAACATTGTCTGGTTCTCAATTGCTAGCTATAAAATAAGTTGGAACAAAAATAAAGTGCATCTACGTAAAACAAAATGGTTTAAAAAAAGATGCATTTCACAGGAAAGTTGCAGTTTACCACAAATATGACAAAAAAAACATTTATATTTCTCAGTCAGACTCAGTAACTTAAATAATAACAAGTTATGAAAATAAAGTGCTTCTTTCAAAATGAAAAGTAGCACCCCTAAGCTACCCGTCTCTGAAATGTTCATGACAGTGTCTCTCCTGCAACAATAGAACTGTAGAATGTGCAACTGATTATATGATTTTCAACAAATCATGGAATAAAAACTGGACATGAACCGTCCTGTAGAGGCTAGTTACAAAAACGGAGGCGAACAGCCAGCTTTTAATGCACTAGAGTTATAAAAGACACCCATTTCTGGGTTTTAGCTTGGAGATCTGTCTTAATTGGAAAGAAAAACATGATCTCACAATTGAGTTAATCTGCTGGTCCAATTTTAATGCGGGGTCTAGTTTAAGTCCCAAGTTGGTGATGACCTCTCAGCCATCTCGGCAGGGCATACCGTGCTATTGCCAGATGGCGTGAACAAAACTGCCTCAGTCTTGGAATTATTTAAGTGGAGGAAGTTGGCTGCAAGCCATTGCTTTACCTCGTGTAAGCAGTCCAGAAGTGGCTGAAGGATGCAATTTGGTTTAAATGGTGCATAAAACTGGCAGTCGTCGGCATAAAAGTGATATGAAATCCTGTGTTTCCTAAAAATGTCACCCAATGGAAGGATGTACAATGAAAATAGAAGGGGTCCCAAAACAGAACCCTGAGGGACACCCCATTTCAATGAAGCTGTAGAAGACACCTTGTCCTGGAGCGTATCACACAAGCTTCTATCCAAGAAATAAAGAGTGAACCCACTGAAGGTCTGAACCGGTTATTCCTGCTACCCGTTCCAGGCGCAATAACAGTATTTTATGATCTAGTGTGTCAAAAGGCCGCTGAGAGATCGAGGAGAATCATAAGGGCAAAATAACCAGAATTTGTTGCCATGAAAACGTCATTTAAGACCTTTAAATGAACCGTTTCAGTGCAAAACCATATTTTCCTCCAGATAAGCAAGAAGTTGTTGATAAAGCACTTTCTCTAGAACCTTTAACATGAATGGTAGTTTGGAGATTGGTTGAAAGTTGGGAAAAATCGGATGCGTCCAATCCCGGCTTCTTTTTTTTTTTTAGCAACGGCTGCACCACTACGTAGTTTCTACCAGGTACGCAAGGAGGATAAATACTGTTGTTCAGTGTTCCTATTTACACAAGACTTTCTATTTTTGTTTGTTTTCTTTTGAACAGGAAAATAAACCTGTTGAACTTGGAAGCATTTTGAATTAAAATATTTGCAGCTTTATTTTTGTGCAATACTAAATTTGTATCTTCATCTCCATTTATGTTATGGGAATTTTTGTGTTGCATTTTTTAAGAAAAAACAAAACATTTTAAATATTTTAAAATGCATTTTGCACAATCAACGTTCTTTAAGTGGCATTCTATACTTTTTTGAAGCTGTTCTCCTGCAATGTGTCGGGTGTGTGACAATTCTCAAAAACATTGTCATTTTGACATTTACAAAGGAAAGGAATATATCACAATAAATATCGTTTCCGCATGTAACAATGAGGAACTGTTCCACTAATACTCGGCTACATTGATTGTACATAGAGACTGAACAGTTAAGAAATGAACAGTTAATTGAGTTTGATTGAGTTCATTTGGATTTGGTGTTTGTCTTTGTTTGCAGGTCCCATCGTTATCATTCCTGTAAAGGCAATTAGATCACTGTTAATTTTCAGTCCTATTCTACATAATTGGGTAAACATGCTTTTAAAATTATGATTTACTTGGTAAATTCTTTGCAGACACTTACCTCTGTCATTTCCTGTTTCCATGCAGGTTTGCACAGACAAAATGTTCCCCGGGGGTTTGTGCACACCTTTAGTAGTTCTAGGACTGCTCCATTTTGGGAAAAAGATTTAGGGGAGGGGTGCTTTGGCATGTTATGTTTTCTGTTTACATTTGCAGTAATTATTGTTTAACATATTTTCAGTTTGGTAAAATATATATGCTATAGTTGGTAAATGCATTCTTTGCACATTAATGTAAATGTTTCTGCTTCCATTTCAGACTGCATCAGTTTTAACCCATGAATGGTTTTTCCCAATTCAGGTCACCTGTATATAAGTGTCTGTCTTCCATTCTTCTGTTGTTGGTATGGGTTGGTTTGTGTCACAGTTGGAAAATAAAAATAAGAAGAAGCTTCCACTGATGTCCTTCTCAGCTCGTTTTGTGCTACTGTTTGGGTCCCACCTCCATAACCGCTCGGCATCCATGACAGGCATGTGACACCGCACATACTAAAGATTATATCGCAATATAGATTTGAGGCCGTATTTGAGCCCCTTAATCATCTTTTTCTATACAGTATCTGTTAAAGTATGTATCAGGCATTTTTCGAAGGCCCTTTACTCTGAGACTCCTAAATACAATTATGTGCAACCAATCAGCTCATTAAGCTGCAGGTCGAAGCCTTATATCAAGACAAGGCAAATTTATTTATCAGAAATAACATTAAAACATACTATTGTTACGAGATTCCAGCTGTTATTAATCAGCTAATCAAACGGCAGCTCTAAACAGATGGGTTTTTTATCCTCGGTTTAAAAGGAACTCCGCGTTTCAGCAGTTTTGCAGTGATCCGGACGTTTGGTCTGGGAGGACGGTTGTGGAGAAGTTTAAAGCAGAGTTCTATCCCAAGCTTTGAATTTTGAACCTGAGTTTATGAATGAGCAACAACAACAAGAAGAATTGTAAGAAATGCATCCCCACAGCATGATGCTGCCTCCACCGAGTTTCACTGCGAGGATAATGTAAAGTTTTAGCTTTTCATGTCGTCTATAAAGTTACATTTTAGCACTTTCTTCCTCTGCGGTGCCCCAAACTGCCATTAATATAACCCTGTTTAATACGTGAGTGATAACATGCAGGCCGCGTGGCTCCTTTAATCCGAGAATAAAACTGAAGCGTCTACAAGACGCAGCTGAATTTCAATCAACCACTGCAGAACTTTTTACAAACCCAGACATCCCAGGGTTGCAATCAGAAACCATGTAATTAAAGCTTCAGGCTCGACCGTTCCCCTTTAGGACATTTTGTTCTCTTCATGAAAGAAAGACATTAACTTGATTCTGAAACACAAGTAAAAAAAAAAAAAAAAATGGGGCCAATCACAACATCTCGAGCTTATCGCCACACTAGAAGCTTCTGCCAGCTGCGTGTTTGAACACGAGCGTTGATGTGTGCGGAAAGGACGGATGCTGGCGCAGCAACGAAACCACAAGATGGTGGAGACCTGAAGCTTGGCCGGCGCTTTTTCGTTTTTTCCAAGAAGAAAAGAAAACCGGCATCCTATAATGGTCCGTTTGCGGTTCCCTGCGCTGTCATGTTGCCTTTTTTCCCCCTCTGTTTCTAGCACTCTGTCAGTCTAGAAGAACACCAGCGAGAACGGTTGGCTTTCATTCATGCAGGAATGCAACTGAATTGAAAAAAGGATCAATAAAAGGGTAAAAAATCTGTTGATGACTGTTTTTATTACATCAGACCAATAAAAAAAAACCTGATTTCTAATACTGTTTGGTAATGAAGATGTTATAAGGAAACGGGCTGGTTGGATAAGCCATAAAAAGGTTGCAGCTAAAGAAGCTGCTGCCGTTCACAGAATGGTGGATCCAAGCATATGAATGGAGAGTTGAGTGGAAGGAAAAAATGTGGTTGGAAAAAAAAATAACAGGGGGACAATTGCACCCTTGAGAGGCCTGTGAAGGTCCCACAGTCTGGAGGAAGAGTGAAGAGGAGCAGAATCCAAGCTTAGGCTGATTTCATCCATGCTACGCTGCACCGTTGCAGGAATTCATGCAAAAGGAGCCCAGACCCAGCACTGAGTGCAGAAGCTGTACAGAACATGGAGAAACTGTTCAGTAGGACCAAATTTCTGGTTTGTAATCTTTAATGTTGGTCTGATGAAATATTGTAATGTACTGAAACTGAATTTGGGTTTTATTAAATATCATCGTCATAAACACTAGAAATGTAACACTCTGTGTGTAGCTTGTCCATGATGATGTAATCTATTGATATTCATCTGCACATCGGCATCAGTCGGAAGATGAAGAGGAGGAGGAGGAGGAGGAGGAGGAGCAACGGCAGACAAATGTTAGCGGAGAGGGTGAGACGGACGTGGCGGCGTGCAGGAAACAGCCAGAGATCCACCGTGTAATCTGAAGCTCATTGGATCAGAACAAACATTAATCCAGATGCAGACGAGACGGATTCGATGCCTTCCAGAGTGCTGAAGTAAATAACAACCCCAGATAGGTCCGATACCCGACCACAGGTCCAGCAGAACAACAAGCTTTTACACGTGGAGTACCAGGGTTTCATTTAATTCACAGATGCATGATATCAAATCATTCAGCTATGCATAAAGTACAGAACATCAGAACAGGTAAAGAACCAGTAATTATCCGGGTTTGGGTAACATTGTTGTTACAAGGGAAGCTCAGAAACATGAGTCCCAACCTGAACCCAGCAGCTCAACACAATACCTGGATGTGTGAGAATGCGTCGGAAATGGCCCTCAAACACCTCTAACCTGCTGACACTGTAAATACGCAACAGTCAACAAGAGAGACGGCGTCAAACGGGAGGGAGGAGCTGGACGTGGTTTCACCTAAAAGCCTGAAACAAACCAAACGGCCTGGAAAACAGGAGAACAATGGAAGAAATGGGAAAAGAAGAAGGAAAAGAGGAAAAAAAGACAAAAATAAATAGGAAGGATTTCAATGTAAATGAAAAAAACCAAGGAAAAAAAGGCAAAAAAATGGAAAAACGAAAAGAAAAAAAATTTGAAAATAGAAAATTGTTAGGAATAGGGAAAAAAAGAGAAAAAATTTAAAAAGGAACAAATGAAAAGAATAAAATAAATAATCAAAAACAGGGAAAATTGGAAGAATGAGCAAAGGAAAAATGGAAGGAAATAAGAGAAAAAAAATGAAAAACAGCAAAGAAAAAAATGAAAAACCTAAAATCGTAACAAATGAGAAAACAATGAAACAGTAAAAAAGAAAGAAAAAACAAAAAAATGGAAAGAGAAAAAGAGAAAGGAGGGAAAAGAAAAAATAGGAAGAAAAAAAAAGTTTAAAATTACAGTGAGAAAAGGGGAAAAAGAAAAATAGCAAAGAAAAAAAACACAAAAATGTAACAAATAGGAATACAAAAAACCGAGAAAAAAGAAAGACATTTTTTGATAAAGAAATTAGTTGCTGAATGATCAATTTTGTTTAAAAACCTGAAAAATATTAAAAGCAACAACACATACTTTTCAGCAGAGTCTCTAACTTGCGGATTCTGTCTTTTAAAGGTGCAATATGTAAGAATCTTACAGTGAAATAATCACACAACAGTCTTAACGTCTGAATCATGCTGAAAGGAGTGTTACATTGAAACAGATTTCCTTCTCAGCCGGCTGGATGGTTGCACGTTTTTAATCATTAAAAAAAAACGCCGCAGAGGGACGTAGTCATTGTTTACAATATCTGTCCCGCCTTCCCGGTTCCAGAGCCAATCACGTGAGCCGGCAAGGTTACCAAGTCTTCAACACAAACACGGCGTCGAGCTAACAATGCTAGCAGAAAATTAGAAGAAAAAAAAATAGTCGGCTCTAAAAATATCTCAAGCTACTTTTTTAAATGAGCTACAACTGGATATCGGAGTGAAATGTATTTATCTACTTATCAGCTTACTGGGTACGACTCGTCTTCGCTCGTCATCTTTAATCTTCTGCCGCTGATCCGTAACCCGGCATTAAACTCACAAAGGGGGAGGGGCTTAGTGGCTGAGAGCGCGGGCTCTTTTGTTTTTCTACATGGACTGCAGTACCCACATTTGACCACCAGATGTTCTTACATATTGCACCTTTAATATTACAAGCCAGGTCCCTCATTTATCAACCGTACTTATTTTTTAGTGTAGGAACAATTTTACGCATAGTGTGGTATTTACCATCTTGTACTTGTGCGTAGAAATGTTCCTAAATAGAAGAACAGCTCTGACCATGCGAATCCACAGCATCTAGTGGTAGAACGGGGGAACTGCACATTTTAATCCCAGTTTATCTCCTCCACCAAGGAGCTCATGTTGGCGTCTGTCTGTCTTTTAGCTAAACAACTCAGAAAGTTATGGACGGATTTGGATTAAACTTTCAGGAAATGTTAGAAAATAGCCAAGGAATAAATGATTACATTTTGAGGGTGATCATGCATGGAGATCCTTTGAATCACGATCTGGTGGGGGTGTGAGGTGCTTCATGGAGGTCTGCTCTCTCCAAGAGCTTTCTTTACTCGCCACATCAAGGCGCTTCAGTTTAAAAAGGATGTTAAACTTGTAAATAAAAGGTTAGCAAACTGTGGTGAGGAAACTGGATGGTCCTGCTTATCTGTGCAGCAGGTTGTCTCTTTCTCCATGCGTACTGATGCCAGCCAAAGCAGCGTCTCCAATAACGCCGGCCACACGGTATCTGTTCACCCCCGGTAGAAGATCTGGTCCAGCTGTGTTGCTGAGGGACTTTTTATTTGATTCACTCTGATATCCAACCATTTTGTTCCTTTAGTTCCAACAGGAACCTCTCCACTGTCCCGACCGCATTTACTGCCTCTGTCACTTCCTCCCAGGAACTCTTCTGTTTTTATTGGTTCCCCCTGAGCTGATAGAACCAAACAGAAACGTTCAGGACTAATTTAACTGATTTCATTTGTTTCAAAGAAGCTAAGTATTTAAACAGAAGTGAATAACAGCAAATGAAACGATTCTTTGCCACCTTTTTTCATGTCTGCAGCAGGAATATAACTGCTGTGTGATGGAGGGGGGGGAAGACGTGAAGCAGAGGAACCGCTGATAACAGAGGGCAAAAAAATATTAGTGTTCAAATTAATTTGACAATTTTCAAAAAGTCTGTTCATCACGACTCTTCACCTCGATCTCTGGGTCACTGAAATTCCTTGTTTCGCTCTCTTGGCCGTTATCTTTAGGAAGAACGCAAGGATTTAATGCATGTGTCAGAGGAAGTGGTGTGACCAAATATGGTTCATTGAGGGCGCGTCTGTATGGAAACGACTGAACAGGAACGAGCGCCTGGGTACGCACATGTGGGTTTTATTAACAGATGATTGTGGAGGAACAAGGGTACGAGTGGCCATCGTATATTTGATAAATTCGGATTCTGACTGTTTGTACGGATTTTCTAAATTTTATTCGTAGGATGAAACAGGACAGTTTCTACGAATGTTTGATAAATGAGAGCCCAGCAGTTTATACAAACTAAAACTGCCTCAATAAAATTAAAGTAAATTAATTCATTCATTCAAACAACGTAACAAAAAAAACAAAAACATGTATAAATGCTGACAGCAGACCTTCCCCAACGATCCCAGAGAGATTGATCTCCACTGAGGAGAAACTCTTTGACCTGCCGGACCGGCGCTGCCCTCCGTACCTATTTAAAACTTCCCCAAGCAGCTGCTCAAACGCTCTCCGGCAGACGTCAGCTTAGACCCCCGACCGACCCGGCGAGGACGAGCAGGTTGTGTCAGACAATGAGCCGCTCCAGGAGGAATGTGAGAGTGTCACCGTTTCACACTGATAGGAGAAACATGAAAACACAGCAACACGGTGACACTTGCGTGAATAAGCATGAGTCAATCTGACCCAGGAAAAAAGGGGGGGGGGAGGTCCGTGATGGAAAAACAAGATTTTTCTCACAGTTCTTCATTTAACTCCTGTATTTCAGCTCTGCTAGATGGATAGTTTAGGTAATATCTGGAGAAAGGTGACAAAACTTTTATTTTCTGTCGAAAAAGCGAAGCCTTAAACTGCTCTCCTTGTGCTCAACAGCAGAAATAACGAATATACAGTTTAATCTGCTTTTAAAGAGATGATCAAACCAGCTGTCGGTTAGCAGGACATTCCACATTGGTTGATAAATAAAAAAAACAAAAAAACATCCGAGTTTGTCTGACAGCCAGAAAATAAATGCACACAACGTACAAACCTACAAATCAGGAGAAAGTACACCCCGGCAGGCATACAAATCAATTTATTCCAGTCGTATAAACAGATTTAATTACATCCATTCTAGTTTCTGCATCGGGTGTTTACATGCATGTGGCAACAGTGGGAAGGAAACACCTTTAAACAGGAAGAACCAGAAGCATTCAAGCGTTTGACAGCCCTTGTATATATAGTTTGTATGTCGCTTCATCGGCCTGCTGTGGCTGAATGGAGAGCTCAGTCGACCCTCTGATCAACAGCGACGGCAGAGCCGTGCAGCAGCCAATCAGAAGGCTGGATGCAACAACAAGGAGCATTGCATGGGTGAAAAAACTAAAAACTGATCCGAGTCTGTAGGCATGGAAGACACTGGTATTTTATGAGTTTTATCTGGATTTTACAGTCCGGAAATGTGGTCCAGATAAACAATATCTGCACTCAGCACTTGGTCTGGGCTCCTTTTGCATGGATTACTACATCAATGCAGCTTGGCGTTTCCGGTTTGCTGGTGTTACCACGGTGATTAAAGCAGGTATAGGTAATTCTTCTGGAAAATCGGCATCTTCTAAAAGCTGGTCGGCAGGAGGAAGTTCGAACTTCTCTAAAATGCCCTGGTATCCAGAACCCAGTGGACCAGAACCAGTAGAGTACATGGCAGAACCAGATCATCACCGACACTGATGTGGTCTCTGGTTCGGGAGTAGATGAACGTGTGTGAACCTCTGCACAGCTCAACCAAGGGATCTGGTTATCCCTGCTCTTTGCGCACATTGTTCAACCACAGATTTTTTCCTACCACTCAACTTTACATTAACACGCTTGCCTACAACCTGTAGTCAGAATGGCTTCTCCATGACTGTTTAGGTCAGGGGTGTCAAACTCATTTTCATTTCGGGTCACATCAAGATCATGAATGTCCTCAAAGGGCCGGTTGTGGCAGAAATTATTGACAAAACTACCACTAACAAATTCTTAAAATATTATTAAACATCCATCTCTGCATTCGATGAGTATTTCTTAATATGATGTTCAGTAATGATTTATTTTGGCATTATTCAAATAAACGCTGATTTGATTTGACTGATAAAGTAATATTTAGGCCTTGAGTTTGACACATGTGGTTTCAGTCATACCAGAACATTTCTGTAACAAAAATTATTTTTTTGCTCTGATGTAACATTAACATGTTTTTTGAGAAGCTGAATTTGTGGTTTACGCTAGCTTTGGGCCATAATCCCTCAAATGAACATAAATAACTTCTTGAAGTATCGCTTTCTCTGTTAAATACATATACGAAATTTGATTTTTGTGCTCAATATATTGAGTAATAAAAACACACTGCAGGAGAAAATGCAGAAAAGGAGCCTAAACGCATCGATGCATCACTGCAAAGAGGACATAGAGCTGAGAGGAAGCAGAGCTCTGCAGGATGGAGGCTAGGACCTAGAAAGACAACACAGGAACGGCAGGTGAGTTTGTCCCCTCTGGGTTACCGTATCTACACAGCTTATGTTATGACACAGGCTAATGACGCCTCCACTCACCAGCAGCCGTTTGTTTCGATTCAAGGGGTCAAAGTTGGGCCAGGGACAGTAAATACAGGGGGGCAAAAAAGTATTTAGCAGCCACAGATTGTGCAAGTTGTCCCACTTAAAAAGATGAGAGGTCTGTAATTTTCATCATAGGTAAACTTCAACTGTGAGAGACAGAATGTAAAAAAAAAAATATCCAGGAAATCAAATTGTATTGTTTTTAAAGAATGTATTTGTATAACGGTGGAGAAAATAAGTATTTAGCAGTAACTCTGGCCGTCACAGACCTGTCACTTCTTCTTTAAGAGGCTCTTCCATCTTCCACTCGTTACCTGTATTAATGAAACCTGTTTAAATTAGTTATCTGTATAAAAGACACCTGTCCACACCACTGACCGAGTGCTCTGACGTGTTACGTCAAGGTGCGCTGCAAAAAAAACTAACTCCAACAACCACAAAACAAGGAAGTATGGCAAGCAGTTTCGGTAAAAACTCCATTTCAACTGTTGTGTATGGCAACTAGTATGCGACTTCATTGAACTAGCTGAACATTTCCCCCCCACTAGTTTGAACTTTTGCCCAACTAGCTCAGAAATAATTGTACTAGTAACTCATTTTTGCCTAGTTGCACCTTTGGCCCAAACCGGGAATTGTCCCGGTTCTCCCACTTAGCCACTCACGGGCCTGGACCTCTCCCATCTTATTAAGTGGGACAATTTGGCACAATCGGTGGCAGCCAAATGCATTTTTGCACCACTGCCCATGCAGCCCTGCAGAAGTACTTCTTTGCATCGTGAAAGTTCACAACCACCAACCTGAACGCATTTCATTTGGATCAGCATCAGCATCCAGGCTTCCAGCTCCGCAGAGGCTGGAAGCCTGAGCGAGACGGTTTGATTCAGGCGTGTTGGAGAAGGGATGAATATCTCTGCTAGGCGCCGTTTTGTTGCAAACCCATAAAAAAAAAACATTTAAAAAAGAGAGAGAGAAGGAATCAGAGCACTGGAAGGGTTCACTTACCTTTAACGTTACACTCCTCTCCAGAAACCCTCCATCCTGTGGTGGGAACACACAAAGGGGGCAGGAGGTTAGCAAAAGAGGAGCACTGGTCATCATAATATAAACACACACTTATGCAATCTTTCACCAATGTCATCTGGTGCAGTTGGCAAGAGCTGCAGGCTGACAATGCAGCCACTGAAGGGGAGATTGTTCACAGTCAAGCTAACTGGCTAAGGATGAGCTAACTGCTCAGATATGGGACACATTCAGAGGCTCTGCAATACACTCATGCATGAGCAGACAGGCAATGTTTGGCCGGGACAACAGAAGGCCCCATTCAGTTGTCTGCAGAGGCACTTTCACACACACACCATTATCTTAATCATCATCATCATCATCATCATAGAAGCTCTCATCTGCTTCAAAAACATGTGCAAAAAAAACACACCCAGGGAGAAAGCGATGCAGACTCGAAGCATTCCATACGTCCAGATTCCAGACCGGAGAGTCTGGACTGAATTTAAAGGATGAGGGAGGGAACGTTTCTGAACCCTGCAGCCAAACTCGCATCCAGAACTGAGGAACAGCGTTTCCACCTTTCAGACTCCAGGTATTAAGCTTCTGTCGCGCCTGCATGTAGCAGTGGCCGATACAAACGCTATAAAGGTAGAAATTATATAAATTTAGCCAACGGTAGGGATTTTGCCCATACCGGCCTATCGCGATGAAGCATTTTGATGATGTCATCAAGCTGTGCCTACGTACTTTGCACCAGGTACGCAAGGAGGATAATTACTGATGTTCAGCGTTCGTGTTTACACTAGATATTGCAAGTTTAAAATCTGTTTTCTATTTAACGGAAAAGAAAACCTGTTGAAGTTGAAGCATTTTTAATTCAAATATGTGCAGCTTTATTTTTGTATGATATTAAATTTACGAATGAGTATAAGTGTTATATCCCTTTCTACATTTTGCACTTCAGTTTAAACAATTTAGAACGTTGTGTTTTCATAACATTTAGCTTTTATTTTATTTAAAATATCTTAATCTTCATTTAGGGATGTAAGAAAATATCAATACATCAATATATCGCGATATTTTATTTCCCGATATTGTATCTGTATTCAAAAGCAAAATCGATTAAAATTTTTAAAATTTTTTTAGGATTTGAATGGTACCATTAATGATGACAGTAATTTTTGTTGTCAAATTTATTAATTACAGTTAAATGTAGTTCTAAAAAAAAAAAAAAAATCACAATATTTCGCAATATATAAACATTGTGGACGCAACTGATGGTCAAGTTCAGAGAAACAAAATGGCCGAAGACTGAAGGCCTTCCCTGGAGCTAGCCACCAGCGCTAGCGGCTCATCTGAGACCTGTCATCAACAGGACACGCCCCTTATTGTTCATAATTTCAAGCTTAAATTACATCTAAACGGATGAGTTATAAGAAAATCCACCCCCCCCCCTCACAGTTGTCATGACGATAAACTTGAACATGTTTAAACATGCTCATTTCTGCTGTGAAGTTGGCCTTTTTAACATGAGAGTCAATGGGAACTTGCTCCTTTCTGCAGCCAGCCTCTAGTGGATGAGGGGGGTAACTGCAAGTGTTGTCACTTCCGCGTTGGCTTCACATTTGGTCGGCGGACTTTGGCCCTCGAGTCCCCCTGATGGATTCAAGTCTGGACTTTGACTAGGCCGTTCTAATACATGAACCATTTCATGAGCTCCATAGCTCCATCCATCTACACATCAACTCTGACCAGCTTCCTTGCTGGAGAAAAGTATCCCCACAGCATGATCCTGCCACCACCACCACCGTAGTGGATTTTCTTTTTCCTTCCACCAACCAGGGGTTGCGTTAACCAAATGTTTTCCGCATTTGACCGATTAGTATTCACACCTCTGACCCCGCGTTGCAAATGCGCAGATATTTTGAACTTCACACACGGAGTACAGCTAGCTAAACAAAATAAAAAATTCCCATTAGAGCATCATCTCAGAACTGGAGTCAACGCATCTCGCTAACTTGGAAGCTGACAGCGCGCTGAAGAGTTTCCCACGCTTTGAGCGCGTTGGTCCCAAAAGCCCGTTGTCGTGCCGACCACCTTTCTGCAGCCAGACCCTAGTGGACGAGGGGGGGAACTGCAATTTTTGTCACTTCCGCGTTGGCTTCACATTTGGCCGGCGGAGTTTGGCCCCTTGGTTGTCAGACAGGTTCTGATTGGACAGATTTCTACATCTTGAACTGAATTTAGCTTTCCTTGATAGTGAAGCTGGATGGATTTTTCTCTCTTTGTGAACGATAAAAAAAATTAAATAAAGCTCACAGTTTTTCACTTCACATTTATGATCATAAGATGCAAAAAAATAAATTCATTAAAACATCGAATAGTTGATTATTGATAGGGATGTGCATTGGCAAAAATCTGGCGATAAGATATGTATCGCGATACATGGAAGACGATACAATATATCGCGATACTATGAGTAAGACTATATATTGTGATTTTTAAAACTGAATTTAACTGTATAAAAACAGTCATATCATTCTAAACACTCCAACCTGTTTCATACTTTAACAAGTCCAGTTTTATCACTAGATCTAGTTGATCCACTGGAACAAAGAAGGTGAAAACAGCCACAAAGCTACCAGTTATATTTTTAATTTTACTACAAAAATTACTGTCATCATTAATGGTTCCATTCAAATACTTAAAAAAAAATAAAATATAAGATCAGGAAATAAAATATCGCAATATATCGGTGTATCGATACTTTCTTACATCCCTAATTATTAACGTTTTATTTTGGCGTGTATGTGCGCGCATGGAAGAGGAAACGGGAAAAACCTAAAAGAAAAAAAAAAAGCACCAACTTTCGCTGATGATTAAATGAGACAGATTAGAGCCAGGAGGCGGCCATGACGGGCGCCTCTTTTCATCCCGTCTCTTCCCTTACAGGACGGGGACGGCTCTCCTGCTCCGGCCCACATCAGCAGCGCTGCTGTTCGACGGGAACTGCTGAATCATTCCACTTTCTCACGCTACACGCCAGTCCTTGCTCAGCCGAGCGTGTGATTCTGCCGAGCACCGAGATACGTGCCTGCGTGAAAGTGCAATCCAAAGCAAAGATGTGATTCTACAAATGTGTACAGCTCAGAGCGACCGGCAAGATGTTTTCCCATTCAGACAGACAGCCGACATGTAACCAAACTGAAAGCAGCTGGCTCTTTTTCCCCTCATCCTCCACTCCCACACACAGAGTGTATCAGCAGAGTTCATTACTTCAGCTTCCTGCAGCGTCTGCATCAGTCCTCAGCTCAGGTTTACCCTCAGCATGAGTCACTCACCACTCTCTGCTTTTTCAGACGTTACAGCCACAACCATAACGTCGAAAAGCTACAGAAAGTTTTAAAAAAAATAATAAAAGAATACAAGTGTGGCATGCTTCCTTTTAGATACAGCCCTGTCTTATTGTTTGGGGGTATATCTCTATAAAGCTTTAGCCATTCTTTGCAAAAATAAAAAAAATTGCTTAGATTCAGTCAGACTGATGGTCACAGCGCAGATTCTCAGGTCCTTACTTTGACTAGGCCGTTTTAACACACAAATATGCTTTAATCTGCACCCTCACACAGGTTTTTCTCCAGGATCGGCCTGGATTTAGCTCCACCCATCTCCTCATCCACTCTGCTGAGGAAGTGCTTCCCCCCAGGATGATGCTGCCATCACCGTGTTTGGTTGTAGGGATGATGTGTTCAGATTCTGATTTCACCTCCAGTGGGGCAAAATTTGTTTGTCTTGACAACAGATTCTCCCACTTGAGCTCTCTGCAGCTCCTCCAGAGACACCATGGGCCTCCTGGCTATTTCTTTGATGCCTTGTCTCCACCATATTATGTTATTAGGCGTGTAACGGTACATGTATTCGTATGCAGATTCCAGCTGTTTTCTACCTGAAGACATGCAGAATGTTTATGTGCAGAACTCAGAGCAACTTTAAAAAATGACACCAAAACAAAACAGAAAGGAGCTATCACTATCAGCTATCACTAAACTCTGCTATTATGGAACATTAATGGTTTCTCATGCAGCTACAGTAGAAAAAGAAAGATGGACCGAACCAGAACTTTGTCAGCGAACGCATCTTTCAACAGCAATAAGGTCCATAAGACGCTCTGCACTGAACTGAATGACTCACCTGAAACAATGTCAAGCTGAATGTAAACATCACCGATACTAGAGAAAAACCAGCTGATGTTACCATGGCTACCAGTAGCATCCAATAAGACCAAACTCATTATTTTGGAGAACATGCAAGTTGGAGGAATCCCCATTGATGGGAAGGGATTTTCCCAACAGGTGCCCAAGCTGCATTCAGGCACAGCTGGGAAACTAGATTGTCGAAATATGAAAACTACTCCAAAGTTCAGTTCAATTCAGTTTATTTATATAGCGCCGATTCACAGCAGATGTTTCATCTCAAGGCACTTTACAAGAAAAGTAATTTCAATACAATCATAACAAACATTCCAATCAATTTAAAAGTTTTCTATGTAAGGAATCCCAGCAGATTGCATCAAGTCATTGACTTGAGGTTGCATCCCGTTGATGCAGACTTCCAACCCCAGCAATCCCTCATACTGAGCAAGCATGTGGCGACAGTAGAGAGGAAAAACTCCCCAAAGTGATTTAAGCATTTTTTATTCTCAAATATGGGCAAAAGTATTACTGAACCATTTATGAACATTAACACTGTTTTAAAGTGGTTATATTGTTTTCTACTCTGGCTATGTCTGCTTGTACTATTCTTCTTTTTATCCAATCAAATCTCCAGTCAGTTCTAGACTTTCAACTTTAAGTTTCTCAAACATAATTAAAATAAATACATTTCAGGAATTGAAAGGAAATGTTGACCAAAGTAAAAACAAAAACAAACAAAAAACTCATTTATATTTATTTTTCTTGATTAAAGTATAGCGAAAAACGTACCGAAACGTGATTTTTGTTTACCGTTTTATTCTCAAATATGAGAAAAGTATTATTTAAACATTTCTAAACATTAACACTGGCTGATTTCAAGTGGTTATACAGGTCCTTCTCAAAAAATTAGCATATTGTGATTAAATTTCATTCTTTTCCATAATGTAATGATAGAAATTTAGCTTTCATATATTTTAGATTCATTGCACACCAACTGAAATATTTCAGGTCTTTTATTGTTTTAAAACGGATGATTTTGGCATCCAGCTCATGAAAACCCAAAATTCCTATCTCAAAAAATTAGCATATCATGAAAATGTTCTCTAAACGAGCTATTAACCTAATCATCATTTAAAAACTCCCAGCCTGGTTCATTACTCAAAACCGCAATCATGGGTAAGACTGCCGACCTGACTGCTGCCCAGAAGGCCATCATTGACACCCTCAAGCAAGAGGGTAAGACACAGAAAGACATTTCTGAACGAATAGGCTGTTCCCAGAGTGCTGTATCAAGGCACCTCAGTGGGAAGTCTGTGGGAAGGAAAAAGTGTGGCAGAAAACTCTGCACAACGAGAAGAGGTGACCGGACCCTGAGGAAGATTGTGGAGAAGGACCGATTCCACACCTTGGGGGACCTGCGGAAGCAGTGGACTGAGTCTGGAGTAGAAACATCCAGAGCCACCGTGCACAGGCCTGTGCAGGAAATGGGCTACAGGTGCCACATTCCCCAGGTCAAGCCACTTTTGAACCAGAAACAGTGGCAGAAGCGCCTGACCTGGGCTACAGAGAAGCAGCACTGGACTGTTGCTCAGTGGTCCAAAGTACTTTTTTCGGATGAAAGCAAATTTTGCATGTCATTCGTAAATCAAGGTGCCAGAGTCTAGAGGAAGACTGGGGAGAAGGAAATGCCAAAATGCCTGAAGTCCAGTGTCAAGTACCCACAGTCAGTGATGGTCTGGGGTGCCATGTCAGCTGCATGTGTTGGTCCACTGTGTTTTTTATCAAGGGCAGGGTCAATGCAGCTAGCTATCAGGAGATTTTGGAGCACTTCATGCTTCCATCTGCTGAAAAGCTTTATGGAGATGAAGACGACCTGGCACCTGCTCACAGTGCCAAAACCACTGGTCAATGGTTTACTGACCATGGTATTACTGTGCTCCATTGGCCTGCCAACTCTCCTGACCTGAACCCCATAGAGAATCTGTGGGATATTGTGAAGAGGAAGTTGAGAGACGCAAGACCCAACACTCTGGATGAGCTTCAGGCCGCTATCGAAGCATCCTGGGCCTCCATAACACCTCAGCAGTGCCACAGGCTGATTGCCTCCATGCCACGCCGCATTGAAGCAGTCATTTCTGCAAAAGGATTCCCCACCAAGTATTGAGTGCATAACGGAACATAATTATTTGAAGGTTGACTTTTTTTTTTGTATTAAAAACACTTTTCTTTTATTGGTCGGATGAAATATGCTAATTTTTTGAGATAGGAATTTTGGGTTTTCATGAGCTGTATGTCAAAATCATCAGTTTTAAAACAATAAAAGACCTGAAATATTTCAGTTGGTGTGCAATGAATCTAAAATATATGAAAGTTTAATTTGTATCATTACATTATGGAAAAGAATGAACTTTATCACAATATGCTAATTTTTTGAGAAGGACCTGTATTGTTTTCTACTCTGGCAATGCTTGCTTGTACCATCTAAAAGAACTAAAAAAAATCCAATCAAATCAGTCAGTTCTATACTTTCAACTTTTTAAAGTTATAGCTCATAATAAAATCAAAATAATTTCAGGAATTGAGAAAAAAAAGGTGCTTTGTTTAATGCTGATCAAAGATTAAAGTGAAAACGTAGTGAACTGAGATTTTTTCGTACCATTACACGTCTATTATGTTAGCATAAGCAGTGTAGACGCTTACCTTAACAACCTGGCTGGAGTTTTTAAAGCCTTCCTGTTAACAGCTCAAATCTTTGCTCTCTCTCACAGCCTGAATGAACCACGAGCTTCAATAAAAATAAAATAAAATCACAGCTTCCTTTAAAGCACCGTTTCATAGCTCTCGCCTGGTTTTGATTTCACGGATCAACAATCTTACTGAAGAGGGTTTTGGTTCCCGCAAACTGGTAGCGTGTACGGTGCAGATCTCACCGGTCAGCATGAAGGTCAGTGAAACGTGAAGAACTTGCGTTTTTGGACTGGAGTCATTTGAAGATCCAAGCAGGTTAAGATGATGACTGTTCACGGTGCCACTGAACCCCTCTGTGCCTTCAAGTTTTTGTTTCGAACTGAACGTCGGTCACGTTGTTTCTTTTCTGGCCCGGCT
Source organism: Valencia hispanica (assembly GCA_963556495.2). Lineage (NCBI taxonomy): Eukaryota > Metazoa > Chordata > Actinopteri > Cyprinodontiformes > Valenciidae > Valencia > Valencia hispanica. The sequence continues at coordinate 3,564,025 of OY747720.1, forward strand.
TATGTGACCGTTTAGAAAAAAAAATAAAAAAATCAACTCCAGCCTTTACACCTATACAAGTTTCTGTTCCCGTCAGATTTCGCAGCGCTGCCGGTCCAGACACGCTCCCACCTCCACCTACGGCGTCTCTCTTCATGCCCAAAAGCAGCAAAGCAGCAGCAGCATGGAAGGCCGTGACTTTACAGCAAAATACAACCCTGAAAGGGCAGGAAGGGACACATGAAATCATGCTCACTTTCCCCCCCGGTGGAGAACATTTCATGGCCTCAAATCCCACGCTGGCTTTCAGTGGCCAGGCGGGCCTAGTTTGCATGGGAGCCCATTTCCTGTGTGTGATTATGGTTTGTGTATGTGTGTGTGTGCGCGCACTGGGGGCTGCAGTTCAGTAAGGGTCTGTGGTTGTTTTGTCTGCTAAAGGGGGGGAAAGGAATGCCCAAATCAAACGCAGTGAACAGAATGCAGAGCGAGACCAAGAAAACGGCGAAAGAGAAGGAAAGAAGCGGGATGAATATAAGATAATGCGAGTGTAAAAAACAAAACAAAAAAGATGGAAGAACCGGTGAAAAGTAGAAGAAGCTGATTTTTTTCCCCTACTGCTGTTTGCATTCCAGCAGCGCAGCAAGGTGGAGCAAAACCTTCACCTCCAAGCCAACGAGCTGTCAAGACGGAAAAAACATTCACCTCTTAAACTTCACCGTGAACCTGAAGAACCAGAACCTAATAGTTAATAACCGAGTGCAGAGAACAGCTGAGACATTCACACGCTAACGCGGATTCCCGGCAGCACCTCATTATTCAGCCCCAGTGACAGCTAACAATGTGACGGAACAGCTTCGCCCTGCAGGAACGTGCCAACTCGGCAGAATCTGGGAGACGCACGTGAAGAGATCAGCATCTTTGACTTGAGCGGGAACGTTCGTCCTTTGAACATCTCATGTGGGAAACGCGAGCGAGCTGACGCAAACAGGCCGCTTTGAAGCAAGCTGGGTGAGTTTCGGGCGTGCCAGGGGTCAAGAGAACCAGCCCTGGTTCTGATCGGCCCCCCGACTGGTAACCTGGTGGTCAGAAACTGAAGAAAACGGATCGTTTTCCGCCATCGGAGAACGCAACATCCCTAAGAGCCAACAGGTTATAGTAACTACGACGCTCTTTGGTGTGGAAGTTGCTACTGAAGGAGGAAGACTTAAAGTTAGCCCTTTTCAGCATCCGCGAGGTGTTTTTTTTTTTGTTTTTTAAGGAAGCACAAAAGCTTCAAGAGAGCACAAGACCTGTAGATGATAACAGGAAGGATGAAAAAGGTGATGCAAAGTTGCCGTTTCATCCTTTTGGTAATTATGGCAGGCTAATGCTTCATATTTTCCCAGAGAGACTGTTTCAGAAGCTCTAGCCATGCTAGCTAATCACCAACATAAATAGGCTGACCTTCCAAGTAGCGATATGGCCTCAAATCTATGTTGCAACATAATCTAAAGAGCATGCGATAACGATATCTATTGCAATATATTCTTTTCTTTCTTTTATATATATATATATATATATATATATATATGTGTATGTATGTATGTATGTATATATATATATATATATATATATATGTGTATGTATGTATGTATGTATGTATGTATGTATGTATATATATATATATATATATATATATATATATATATATATATATATATATATATATATATATATATATATATATATATATATATATATATATATATATATATATATATATATATATATATATATATATATATATATAGTTTCTCTTAATGAAACGCATGGCTGAGACTTTCTGGTCCTGAAATCCGTCCATAACTTGATATAATATGGAGATAAACTCTGGCATTAAGGGGTGAATTTACCAAAAAGTTACCAAAAACATCTGTTAATCTGTCTGCCAAGCCAATGATCACAATCTAGCACCTTTCACTCTTAACATTTAAGCATAAGTATTAAATAAACAAGTAAAAAAATAAATTCCTACGTGAATTGCGCCTTTAGTTTCCAAAGACTTCCTTGTTTTGTGCGAGCCGAGTCGCTCCTCGAATGGCAGAGCAGAATTGATAGGTTGCTATTGTTTCCTTTTAAGGGCAGCTGTGTCTCAAACGCTCGGCGTGGCTGCGAGTCCAGACGCCTGGCAGCGGAGATATATAAAAAAAAAAACACCAATTCAACCACATTCCTGTATGTGGTCCACACCTAGAGTGGGAAAAGGAGTGAATCTCCAACTTATACATGGATGAGGAAGAGACTGCTCCATTTCTTTCTTCTTGTTTTATTCTAACTTGGTTGTAAGGATTGCAGGGCTGAAAAGGAAGCAGGTGGACAACACCAAAACAACCAGGAAATGTATGGGATCAGAACAGCATCACCTAGAAATGAAACTGAAAACAAATATTGGCAATGAAAAATATTATTGTAACTGAAAATATTCATTTTGAATCGGAAATAAATCTAGTGAAAATTTTTGTATTGAAAGTGAATTTTTTTTTTTACATTGCCAATCCTTTTTTTACATTGCCAATCCTTTTTTTACATTGCCAATCCTTTTTTTACATTGCCAATCCTTTTTTTACATTGCCAATCCTTTTTTACAATGCCAATCCTTTTTTACAATGCCAATCCTTTTTTGACAAAGCCAATTTTTTTTTAAATACCAATCCTTTTTTCAATGCCATCATTTCCTTCAGCTTCTTTCAGGTGATACTGTTATGACGCTTGTGTGTGCACGCGCATGAGGGGCGGGGCTTCAGCCCCCATATGTTTGCATGAACGAGGCAGGAGGGAAACTCCGACTGTCCGAGGCGAGACGCGAGAAACAACAGGACATTTACTTTGCTAATAATGTGGTTTGTGGAAGGTGATATAATCTGCAGTTGGAGACCCGATTTATGACAGTCTTTCTGTAGTCTTTTGAATCAAACATATTTGATATTATCGCAAGTCCTAGTGTAGTCCTAGTGTGACGTAAATCAATCAACAACCAATAAAGCTGTTCTCTAAGAATCTGTACCCTCGGTTTATTAAACCATGCGCATGGAGTCGTAATCTGTTCCCTCCGTTCATTGAACTATGTGACCGTGTGGGGGTCCTGTCCGCTTACATTGTACCCTGGCAGTTTGGAGTTGTACTTTACTGCTATGGCACGATGGTTAATAAGTAGTGTTACATTGCCAATGATGGTGGGTTCAAGTCCCTTTTGTGATATTATCTTGCTATATGTCAAATTTGTTTTTGTTCCTGCGTGAAAGTAGGCTATAAACATAGATGTCATATTTGTAAATAAAAGTTTTGTAGCCGCCTATGGAGCCTGGCAGGGTCTATACACAACAAATACAATATTTGTGTTGCATGTCTGAGAAATGGGCCATAAATTACAAAGTGTATGCCAACCTTGCCCCCTGGAATACAGGCACAAACCAGCTCTATCTGTGCATCTGCATGGAGCCAGTGGTGCAGCATAAACACCTTGCATTAATAAGATATGAGTTAACCAGTTACTTGATGATACAGTACCCACTTTGAATGCAAGTCTTTATTTGACATAACATTAATCTTGGCAAAGAATGCTACAACATTCGCACATAAAGAAATTGTATAATGCTGAGCATAATGGGAGGAATTTAGCGGAAAGCTAAAATAGCCTCGGTGTAGTCTCTTAAATAGTGTCCCAACAAGATTCAGCGTTTATAAAATCTTTAGTCTGAGACTAAAAAACTGTTAACCCAAGTCTTTAGATGTGAGCTGATAATCTTTAAGAGTCTTTTCTAAATCGTTTCAAAGTCTCTAGGTGTACAGAAAGTATAATGGGGTTTGTGGAATAATAATAATTAAAAAATAAGATATAAACGGTTTCTTCTCAGTTTGCCATGGCAGTCGGTGCGCATTAGCGCCACCTTCTGGTTTAGAGTGTGTGTCACAATTACGTTTTGCAATCTAATGAAAAAAACGAGTTGTCAGTGTTGTTAGCTTTGCTTACACCGGTCTTAATTGATTTGTTAACGTTATTGACATGTATTGTAAATATGTATTGTGGATCTGAAATAAATACAGTTATTTAATATGTTATAGCCTATATAGTGTGTATTTACATCCCTTCGTACCAAACTGTCTGTAATGAGGAGAACCTCCAACAAAGACAGGCTACACAAGCATAAAACTTTATCACAAAGACTCCTAGTCAACTGGTCAGTAGAAGAAACTGAGAAGAAACCGGTTATGTATTTTTTTCTTCCACAAACCACATTATTAGCAAAGTAAATGTCCTGCTGTTTCTCGCGTCTCGCCTCGGACAGTCGGAGTTTCCCTCCTGCCTCATTCATGCAAACATATGGGGGGCTGAAGCCCCGCCCCTCATGTGCGTGCACACACAAGCGTCAAAACAGGATCACCTGAATGAAGCTGAAAGAAATGATGGTATTGAAAAAAAGATTAGCATTGTAAAAAAAAATGAAAGTTTGAAAACATGAGTTATTTCTTTCAATGCATTTACATGAGTTTCATAGAAAATAAAAATCACTTTCAATACAAAAATGTTCACTAGATTTCTTTCAGATTCAAAATTAATATTTTCAGTTACAATAACATTTTTCATTGCCAATATTTATTTTCAGTTTCATTTCAAGGTGATACTGTTCTGATCCCATAGAAATGCCACCAGCATCAAGCTTTTCCTTCCTTACAGGGACGCTCAAGCATTTCTTCCAGTAAATCAGTCAAAAGGAAGAGAATAAGCACGCCCATGCATCCAGGGCTGCTAATAAAAATGAATAAAAAAAGGCATTCCATTAACTGACCATCGACAAGTATGGTGGATGTGTTTCGGTTGTTTTCCCTGCCTTGGAGGATGCAAGACAAAAGCAATAAGGGACTCTAATGTTGCTGCCCATTGATCCCAGAGGGGTTAAAGGGCAATTTCCAAACTGTACCCTATTCTTCAGCGAGAATGATTATTCACAACTGGAGTCCCAACAGACTACCAAAAGGTTCAGACCGTGCAAAAAAACAAAAAAACAACAAAAAAAACACGTCAGACTAAATTAAAGGCCATAAACCAGGGCTATTCAACTTCAATTGCAGGAGGGCCAAATATAAAGATTACAGAAGGCTCGTGGGCCAAAGTCAATCATTTTCATTAAAAAGCAATTTTAAGAAACATTTCTAACCACAAGTTCAAAGAACAAACCCTTCCTTTTGAACCACTTTTCTGTCACATTAATGGCAACATTGCACAAATACCCAGCAGTTTTTAAGGTGGGCAACGTAAATAAATAACTGTAGATCCAATCGACCTGAAATTGTCAATTTTGACCGTCTATTTTGCGTCTTTATAGCTTGGAAAGAGTCATTATTAAGCTCATTATCAGCTTTTCTTATCTAAAGGTTTTCCGCTGTGTTCTTCAGTCAGAAAAGCAGATTTACCGCTGTTGCACACAGATGAAACCACGCGGAGTTACACACTCCATAGTTACCTATAGATCGTTTATAAATCAGCGGACTACTACTACTGGCTTATGAAGCTCAGTCTCAAACCAATTCTGGTATAGGTTTGATACTTACGCATTGTATTCATACAAGTCAAATTGAGTTTCTGGCAGCTTTTAGCGGTGCCAGAAAAAGATTCAAAAGGGCCGTATCCGGCCCAGTTGAATAGGCCTGCCATAAACCAAACACCTTATCCGACTCTGGAGCACGGTGGTGGAAAGGTGATGATGTGGGCTCGCCACCACGGAACCTGGGGAGTCGTTAACCTCCACGCCGGGATTCCAACCCTGGACCTTTCTTGCTGCAACCAGCCGGGCCGCCGTGCAGCCATGAACCGCATCAGTTTGACAAAATGAAGCTTCAACGAATTCTCCACCTTAAAGTCTAAAATGCCATCTGTGAAAACAGACAGAGGCGCCTGCAGGCCGGGTTATGAACTATGCCTGGTATTCCACTGCGTTTGTGCATGAATGAGCCACTATGAGACTCAAAGAGTGTTTAAAGGGGATTCCTGTGGAGGCTTCTGTGTCTGCATGAGTCCCCACAGGTTAGGATTTTCTCATTCCTCGCTCCTCTTTGCAGCGGCCGTCCCAAGGTCACCTTCTGCGGCTCCACGATGAGAGACGAAGGGAAAGCGAATAGTTCATAAAGGAAAACATTCACCAAGATGCAGACTGATCCACTCCTAAAAAAAAACACACCTTCAGCGATAAATCAGAGCAATATTGGGGATGTAAGAAAAATATAGATACACTGATATATCGCGATATTTTATGTCACGATATTGTATCGATATTCAAAAGCAATGTATCGATTTTTATTTGTATTTTATTTTTTAGAATTTGAATGGAACCATTAATGATGACAGTAATTTTTGAAGTAAAATTAAAAAGTATAACTGGTAGTTTTGTGGCTGTTTTCACCTTTTTGGTTCCAGTGGATCAACTAGATCTAGTAATAAAGCAGGATGTGTTAAAGTATGAAACAGGTTGGAGTGTTTAGAATGATGGGACAGTTTTATACAGTTAAATTCAGTTTTTATAATCACAATATATAGTCTTACTCATAGTATCGCGATATATCGTATCGTCTCCCCTGTATCGTGATGCATATCTTATCGCCAGATTTTTACCAATACACGTCCCTACATAATTTCCACCCCAAAATATTTGTTGACCTGAACTTGAACAGCGAGGTATGGCCTTCCTAAACTTCTCCAAATCTTTCCTCAACACGTCAACGTCATGATTGTGCAAAAAGGGAAACGCACCATTTTCTGAAAAGTATGGAGGCATTGGTATTCAACCTAGAGCTGGGCGATATAGCATCAAATATACATTGCGATATAATCTAAAGCACGTGCGGTAACGATATCTGTTGCGATATATTGTTTTCTTTTCTTTATATGTGTCAAAATGACACATATAAAATGTATGAACATTCTCACTTTCCAGATACATTGCAGCAGTACAACAACTTCAAAAAAAGTTTAGAATGCCATTTAAAAAGAACATTTACTGTGTAAAATGCATTTACAGATATAATTTTGTTTTCGCAATAAATGCAATACAAAAATTCTCACAACAAAGATGAAGATGTTTTAAATCAATTAAAAGCTAAATGTTATTTTAAAAAACCCACAAAGTTCAAAATTGTCCGCTTTCCTGGGTTACTTATTTATAAATTTAATATCGCACAAAAATAAAGCTGCAAATGTTTGAATTAAAAATGCTTCAAGTTAAACAGGTTTTTTTCGCGTTAAATGGAAAACACATTTTAAACTTGCAATATGTAGCGTAAAGACGAACACTGAACATGATCAGTGTTTATCTTCCTTGATGACATCATCAAAATGCGCAATAGCGGTAGGCCGGTATTAGTCAAGATCTCTACCTTTGGCTGAATTTAAATTATTTATACCTTTTTATATCGCCCTCAACTCCAAAACCCTCAAATAAACTCCAGAGCTGCACATCACCCTGAACACTCCATCCCCATGGTGAAACATCTAAAAGCTGCAGGGCAGCTTAGATCGATGCATATTCAACAAACTTCAACTATAAACCGGTTCGCTGAATATTACCAATAATTTTAGAAGCAAAGCTTCTTGAAAACTTGACGATTTCTTCTACAATTTGCCGTTTCTTGATCTTAGTGCATCGCCAAGAAGTTAAAAAAATACTCAAATGAAGTTGTCATTTAAATCTGTTTTGTTTTCATTTAATACATCTAATTTGACATGAAGGCAAGGCAACGCAATTTTATTAGTATTGCACACTTTCAACAACAATAGAATACAAACAATAGAAAGGAAAAAGTAGACAAACCCTTCCACAAGACGAGAAGGAGAACAAGCAAGAAAAATAATCCACAGAAGGAGTTTTACTCAACGAGCCGCTGGAAGTATGAGAACCGCCGAGGAAGTTCCTCAAACAGTGAGAAGATCTGAAACATGTCTGCAGGCAGCCTGCAAAATCAAACTCTCGGGGTCTTCAGCCGATCTTTTCCAGCTTAGCAAAGCTCCGGTCTCATTATCCAACCGTTTATCAGGCGCAACCTGTGAGGACGAAGAGGCCGCGTAGGGGTCAGAGGAGAACGGACAGGCTGCTTGCAACCGAACGTCACCTCTGAAGGCGCAACGCACAGAAGAACCTTGAAGAAGATGAACTATAGCAGCAGAGGACCACACTCTGTGCTTCTTCTGTCAGCTAAAAACAGGAAAAAAACTCAGAAAAACCGCTACAATTTTTATGTTGTCGGCCGTTTTTTACCGACGGGGGTAAAAAAGAAAATTCGGGCATAATCAGCTTCCAAAATTATAACATACTCTAGTTTTTTTTCTTCTTTTTTTTTATTTCACTTTAAATAATATTCAACCCGAAGAAGCTGAACAATAAAAAATTAAATCAAACTTTTACGGTTAAGGTTTAGGATAACTGTAAGCGGCACTTTCAGCCAAAGTTTGGAAATCAGAGAACATTTCTCCAGTTTAAGCGATCAGAAGTCGGAAAGACTCTCTGAATGTTTCCCGACCCGGTAGCTATCGCTTCAGTGGGAGGATATCCTGCAGCAAGGCCTCAGTAACTCTTCAACGCGCCGTGGGCTCCCTGTTAGCGAGACGCATCGAGTACGGTGTCCAGGTCTGAGATGATGCTCAGACGCTCTCATGAAAATCTGTTTTTTCTATTTATATTTAGTTACCTGTACTCTGTGCGTGAAGTTGAAAATGTCTGCGCATTGAAGCGGTCAGAGGTGTGAACACTAATTTATCAAAATGACAGACTGCTTTCAGATTTTTTCTGTTACCGTTTTATAAAAACAAAAACAAAAAAACAAACGACCAAGTACGGAAAATATTCAGTTAACGCGACCTCTGGTTCAGACCCAGCGGGACTGGACCAGAACGGATTGGAAAACGCCGGAAGGCAATAACAAGGTCAGCCTTCTATCACCTGAAGAACATTTCTAGGATTAAAGGACTGATGTCACAACAGGATCTAGAAAAACTCATCCATGTGTTTATCTTTAGTCGGACTGATTACTGCAACAGCGTCTTCACAGGTCTGCCTAAAAAGTCAATCAGACAGCTGCAGCTGATCCAGAACGCTGCTGCTCGTGTTCCTCACTAGAACCAGGAAAGTAGAGCACATCACCCCAGTTCTAAGGTCCTTACACTGGCTCCCTGTAGCTCAGAGAATAGACTTCTAAATACGTCTACTAGTTTATAAATCATTGCATGGCTTAACATGTTGAAGATCTACTGTTAGCAACTTGAATCACCTTGTTGTTGAAAGTGTTGCTATACAAATAAAATTACCTTGGTGCAAGCCACAGGAAACATGGACCCATGCTGCCTTGTTGTAGTACAGCTCAGGCCGGTGGTGGTGGTATCATGGTGGGGGGGGGGTTCTGGAAGTAACCACCACCGCCGCCTACCTGAGTCCACCCCTTCATGGACGCCCAGCGGACCGGCCGTCTGAAGGCTGCTTCTAGCTTTAGCAGGATGGAACCTGACTGGGTCTAAAAACCTCCCAGATGGGCGTCCAGCTGCAAATAACAGAGTCGGATATGTTAAACTGGGGCAGAAGTGGCTGTAAACCCACAGAGGAGAGGCCGAAAGACACACATAAACCTGGTGCTGGTTGAGCGAGTTTGGGTCAACACGTAGCTGTTTTTATGGACGCTATTGAGGTCTATTTTTATAACTTTCTCTCACATGCGTGAGTTTAATTTGTAGGTCCACGGAGGAGAGGTGTGTGTGTGCAGTCTGCACCGCCGGGAATCCGAAAGAATACAACCTTAAACCAGACGGAAGAGGCTTCCGAAATATGCCAAATATGCCCCTTTCCCCTCCCTTCCTGGAGATGTAAGGGCCTGCTTCCCGGCCCAGCCGTCTTCCCTCCGAGAATTCCTCGCAGCATCAACACATACTGCAAAAATAAAAAAATAAAAAATCACAAATGACCCGCTCGCACAGAAAAACGCCAAGGCATTAACACCACAAGTTTCCACCCAGCTGACCCAGACATGCCTTTTAAGGGCCAAGCAGTTCAGATTTCTCTTTTCATTACGTTCCAAAAATACTCCTGGAGCTGAAGGGGATGAAGGTGGTGGGGGGGGGGGGGGGGGGGGGTGTCCTGTTAAGTGAGGTGAAAGACCAGGAGATAACACGACCCAGATAACAATCACAGGGCCGCTTAATGAGGGAAAGCACTTTGAGAGAAAAAAAAAAAAGTGTCCAAGGAATTCGCGATCGACGTGAAAAACATTGCCTTGCTCCCTTCCTCCACCTCCTCCCACATGCTTTTGGAGTCTGCTTCCTTTGCACCTCTTCCATGTTTTTTGTCTTGTGTTTTGTTCGCCCCCCCACCACCCCAACATGAAAGCCTTTTCTTTTCTTTTTTTTTCTCAGGCTTGCAAGAGCTGAAACGTACATGCGACCACGGAAAAACTTCCAAGAGCCAAAAATGATCAAGTTTTACAGACAGAAAACCTGAAATGAAAGTTGAAAACGTGAGAAAAATGCACCACGCCCTTAAATTATTTTTTATATTTTACTCTACAGACCAACGACGAAACATATCCGATTGATTCTAGCCGTCCTAAATGTCAATATTTAGTGGCTGAGATGCAAAAGCTCACGTAGAGCGTTGGGGGAGGGTTGGGGACAAAGAAAAGTTTCTTCTCCTGCATCCCTAGCTGTCAATATTTTGACGTGTGGTGAGGTTATCATGAAGTAAGGGCACAAATATCACGATTCGGGCACACTTTAATCAAGAAAAATAAATACAAATGTGCATATGAACCTTTTTCTGAATTCCTTCCTTTCGAATTCTGAAAATAATTAGATTTTATTATTTCCTTTAGCTTAAAAGAGTTAAAAGTATAGAACTCAGTTTGATTAGATTTAAATCAATAAATCAATAAAAAAAATAGTACAAGCGGACATAGCCAGAGTAGAAAACAATATACTTAAAACACTTGATTAACTTGTGCAAATGTTTAGAAATGTTTAAATAATAACGTTGCCCTTATTTGAGAATAAAACATCCGTAAATCCCGTTGGAGTTGTTTTAATATTTCAACAACCTAGTTTCCCAGCTTTACTTGAATGCAGCATGGACAGCTATTGGGGAAAAGCCCTTCTCATCAACTGGGATTGCTCCGACTTGCGTTTTCTCCTAAATGAGGAGTTTGGGCTGATTGGATGCTACTGGTAGCCATGTTGGACGTCAGCTGGTTTTTCTCTAGTATCACTGATGTTTACATTCAGCTTCACATTGTTTCAGGTGAATCATTTAGTTCAGTGCAGACCGTCTTATGGACCTTATTGCTGTTGGAAGATGCGATCAATGACAAAGTTCTGGTTCGGTCCATCTTTCTTTTTCTACTGCAGCTGCATGAGAAACCATTCATGTTCCCAAATAGAGTTTAGTGATACCTGGGAGTCCTTTCTGTTTTGTTTTGGTGTCACTTTTTATGGTTGCCCTGTGGAAACGTTGCGCTGCGCTCTCAGTTCTGCACATTAAACATTCTGCATGGAATCAGTTCAGTACACATGCTTACTGAACCGACAGGGCCGGACTGAAACAATATGAATAGATGTACAGTTACACCTCTCTTATGAAATATAAATGTGTTTAGCTTACTGTCTGACCCTGCGACGTCAGTCACAGTCGCTTTGTGGCTCCCTAGGGTGCTGGTTTGTTAGGTCTCCAAGCTACTGCCTCTCAGATAAGAGCTCTCCAGACTTCCTCCTCCGCCTCTCTGGACAAATTCTCGCTTTATGAGCCCACACTCAAGCTGGAGACTTTGCTATCACTGCTTTTGTCTGGAGTAGGTAACGTGTTCTCCGTCGATAGCAGAAAGCAGCGCTCTTCGGCAACCTCTTAAAACCATATCCGACTAGAAAAAGATTCAACTATGGCGAGCCGCAAGCCCGCACGGAGGGTTAAAGGTTGCAAACATGATGATGCAAGCCCTTTTGAATGATCAGATGAGGAACTAAAAACCCCTTTTCATTCAGCTCAACCCACAATGACCCACATTATTGGTCAATATGGTCCAAACTCCAACCATGTGAGGCCTGATTAAACATTATCACAGCAACTATCAGTCACTAGCACATTCTTCTCAGCAGCGTGCAGCAAACTGAAGGGGAGGAAAAACACATTATTATCATCGGGACTAAACTAACCGTGTAGATCTGGAAGATCTGGTAGATCTGTCGACGTTCGGACTTGATGCCGAGACATGTTTGTGTTCTCACAAGCAGACATCGGACACTCTGAGAACCCTTTCGAATGCTAAGCGGCAGGATCGTCATCTGGTATCAGGAAGTGCGCTAATAAATCCTGATAGGAGGAGTAAGTTTTGGATGGATGCTACTGCTCAGTATTTCATAACATGGAGATACGTTTTGCAATGAACATTCATCTGTTTTTTTTGTTTACAGCTTTTCATAAAACAATGTCCATCATAGCGTGAGAATCCCAACCTTTGCAAGCAGATCGATATCTAGTTCCCAGTGGTCCAATAGGATCTACAGGCATCTCTGCAGATGTAAGGGATTTTAAATGGGACAGACCAACATGAAATGGAGGATAATTGTATAATTTAAAAGGAAAAAGCACATTGTTTCTGTTTCATAAAAAAAGTGTTTCTAGACTACTTTGTTTTACCAGTTTCTGGTACAGCTAGAAGCCTTCTTCTATAAGCTTTGCATATCTACAGAGACTAAAAAATGTCCGCTCGATTTTTTTAAAATCTTGTTGCATTCAGTTGGGCTAAGACGTGGACTTTGACTAGACCATCCTAACACATGAGTTCTGCCCCTGTCAAGTCTTTTGCTGCCTCTTGCAGGTTTTTTTCCCATAAGCTCGGATCAATAGAAAAACATTCCCCTCACCCTGATGCTGCCACCTCCATCATGGTGAGAACGGTGGCTTTAACCAGTCTCCTACATGGATTCTTCTTGCAACTCTTACATAAAGACCAGATTTGTGGAGTGCATGACTTAAGTTTTCTTGACCCCCTGCCAGCTCCTCCAGAGTGTCTCGTCTGATTTTCTGATTAATCCTCCTCTTGACCGGCCATTATTTTTAGAGCTGTGCAAATATGATGGATTAAACTATCAATTTCTAAATGTTCTACTGTAGGGGGCGGGGTTTCTCCGGCTGGACGTAGCGCGTGGAAGGATCACGTTATTCCAGCCAGATCCTCCCCAACCCCGCGGGCGCCCCAGCCGGCCAGGAGGAGGCAGTATACAGCCCCAGGACTAATGCATGTTTTTGTGGGAGTAGCTCACATTAGCTGCTCAAGGGAACACGGGGAGAACACGCAAACTCCACAAAGAAAGGCCCTTTCGCCAACCCCACCCAGGGTGTGGGTGCCGATGATGTAGGGGAACAAACACACCCTCAGCACCCACAGCGTCCCCGGCGGTAATCGAACCCGGGACCTTCTAGCTGTGAGGTGAGCCAGGCTACCAGCTGCGCCACCGTGCCCCCTTACAGCATGCTATTTTTTCCTTATTTCCTACTTTGTCCTAACTCAGATTTGATTTAAAAATAAATAAATAGTACAAGCGGACATAGCCAGAGTAGAAAACAATATACTTAAAACACTTGATTAACTTGCGACAATGTTTATAAATGTTTAAATAATAATGTTGCCCTTATTTGAGAATAAAACATCCTTAAATCACTTTGGAGCCTTTTTTAATATTTCAACAGCCTAGTCTCCCAGCTTTACTTGAATGCAGCATGGGCAGCTGTTTGGGAAAATCCCTTCTCATCAATAGGGATTCCGCAGACTTACATTTTATCCTAAATGAGCAGTTTGAGCTGATTGGATGCTACTGGTAGCCATGTGGACGTCAGCTGGTTTTTCTCTAGTATCACTGATGTTTACATTCAGCTTCACATTGTTTCAGGTGAGTTTTTGGAGCTGTGCAAATATGATGGATTAAACAGCCAATTTCTAAATGTTCTACTTTATTTTGGGGTGTCTTTCTGTAGGGGGCGAATACTAATAATGCTTCTTTTTCCTTATGTCCTACTTTGTGTTGGTCTTTCACATTAAATCCAAATAAAATACTCCGGATGTGAATACTTTTGCAGGGCAGTGCGTAAATGTAAGATTTGTTGCATTAGAGTACAGATTGTTCGTTGACAAACAATTCCCGATTCATCCGCTCACGTAACGTGGTTTGATAACCAACGAGTAACTCAATCAAATCCTCCACAGGTCAGTAAATAGGAGATATGTCAGCTTGGAAACTGGTTTATTTGGAAGGCAGTTATGCAACCTTTCAGAAGACGGGAGACAGAATGTAGGAATCCCTGCACGAAACGTCTTTAATCTAAGCTTCGTCTGTTGCATAAGGCGTCCAGTGATCTTCAGGGTGAAACCTGACCTCCTGTTCTGGTGGGCAGCATGACGAGGCACCAGAAGGAAATGAAAAAGCAGGCAGTTTGGTGTGTTTTAGGGTCATATTTAAGGCAAAAAAAAGAAGCATTTAAATCGAACAAGTGCAACTCATTTCCAGTCAACTCCTCTGACTGCTGCTGCGTCGGCTCTCTGCATTCCTACCGTCCATAAAACCTTCCACAAACCGGCTGCTAATAACCAGACGGACATCGTGCTTTGACATGACCGGGAGAGTGAATGAGAGCACCCATTACGTCATGTGTACACTCGAAGCTGAAAAGTACTTTTAGTTACAGCTCACTCAGCGAAGGACGCCGAGCCTCTAGTATCTGATGACAGATCTACCTGGATGTGAACAGCAACAAGCCAAAGTGCCCCGGGGACGTAGAAATACCTGCATAGACGACACACAGTCCCAAACAACACTTTCTGTACAGCTTCTCTGTCTCTTTTTGTTATTACGCCTCATTTTGAAGGTGAGCATCTGGACGTTTCCACTTGTCACACTCATTGTGTAATGAAATGTCCCCAAGATTCCCACAATAATAAACGATTTTAGGGAAAACTAACAGTTTCTCAACAAGCTGAATGGACTCTATGGGTTACCAGTTTTCATGATTAACACAATCCTTTCCGATTGGTAGCTTTGCTGTTAAATTACAATTAAAATGTACTTGATGACTGAGCTGTTAAAACCTAAGGTTGCAAAGGGACAGAATATGTTGGGCATTATTGTTTGGTCATACTCACAAAAAAAGAAAAATTCAAGACATTCCAACAGATTTAGTTGCAAGTAGAATCTGATCATGTTTTAATTATTTTCTTGAACCATCAATACCTTAAGAAAATAAAAACATGAATGTTGAGTAAATGATTACTCAACCCTCAACTCCAGCCAAATAGAGCCTCTTCTACTTCTAACAAATTCAATTACTAATCAGCTTCCTCATTTGGAACGTCTTACATACCAGGACAGGAAATATTGCAAGAAAAATGGCAAATAAGATAAAAAGTCCTATTAAAAATGGAATTCAAAAGCATCTTTGTACAAATTTCTCATCCCAGTCGACTGCCACCGCCCGCGACCCACCGACTGCCACCGCCCGGGACCCAGTCGACTGCCACCGCCCGGGACCCAGTCGACTGCCACCGCCCGGGACCCAGTCGACTGCCACCGCCCGCGACCCAGTCGACTGCCACCGCCCGGGACCCAGTCGACTGCCACCGCCCGGGACCCAGTCGACTGCCACCGCCCGGGACCCAGTCGACTGCCACCGCCCGGGACCCAGTCGACTGCCACCGCCCGGGACCCAGTCGACTGCCACCGCCCGGGACCCAGTCGACTGCCACCGCCCGGGACCCAGTCGACTGCCACCGCCCGGGACCCAGTCGACTGCCACCGCCCGGGACCCAGTCGTCTGCCACCGCCCGGGACCCAGTCGACTGCCACCGCCCGGGACCCAGTCGACTGCCACCGCCCGGGACCCAGTCGTCTGCCACCGCACGGGACCCAGTCGTCTGCCTCGACCTGGGCCCTTAATGAGGGGCCAAATTAACCTCCTCCATGAAAAATGTGGACTCAATAGTCCAGGGTTCCAGAAACCATCTGTGCATGTCATGGGGGGCCACACAGTGCATGTAGGGGGCGTGGCCTAAATAGCTCTTATACGTGCATGTGACTAAAGAACAGCAGCCATATACTAAAGTGTGCTTGCTTAATATCTGGTTGTCTTAGATAAAAATACTATTAAAACATATATTCTCCAACTACATATAAAATCCCTGTTAAGAGCCAACGTTCCATGATTTACCTTTTATTCCCCCCCCCGTTTATTTCTATGAATTCCTGTTAATTCACAGGGAACGTTTACAACTAGTCAGCAACTATTCACCTACAGCTGTTACTGTAGCCGCCTAGCAGCTAAAGGTCGCTAGACAGATACAGTATTGATCCAGAGTAGTCAACACGTTATATGAAAAGTACAGGAGAAAGACAACGACAAAATAAAATTTATGTTCATACAATGGATTTAATAAGCAGGTAAAGCATTTCTGCATCACTGCTCATTTTCCCAGCTACCCTTCAGAGACATGCTTTGCACATGCAGAGTCTTTCTGGCATCAAGCCACCTTTCCTATGAGTTTCTATGAAAACCGGCCGCTCCAGCTGGCCTGCATACGGTCAACACAAACCTCTGTCCAGGATGCTGCACTGTACTCTCCTGCATTATCACCACGAACACGCAGACTCATAAAAGGATGTGTGAGTGGGCTTTTTATACAAGGCTTCATGGGAAAGATCATGATTCATCTGTGCTATTTCAAGAAGGTCCAAGTTTGTAACATCACTCTGCATCCTTCGCTGCGCTATTCCTGGGGGTAACTGAGGCTAACAGCAACTCTCAACCGCTAATAAACTCCAACACAGACACCATCCGGTCCTAAATCTAGACAAGATATCGATTACAGCCAATCAGGACGTGCACTGTAGCTTACACAGCAAGGGTTTTAATGTAGAGCTTCGTTTGAGCCCTGCACTGTCCCTTCAAGGTCCAATTCCCTCCCAATATCCCGTGAACTAAGCAATGGTTGTTTCTTCAGCTGGTAAACTGCCTGATAAAACGGGTCCGCTGCTGAAATGGCAAATAAATCTGGTAATCACAGTTCTAAAATGAGCTTTCAGGACTTTGTTTCTTTTTTTCCCCATGGATTCTTTTTTTGATTTGTGTTTTCTTTACTCTGTTGTAATTTCTTTATTTTTTTATGTTATCTACAATAGTAGTTGCTTTAGGGTTTTCTCCCTTTCCTTTTCTTTCTCTTCTGGCAATATACATCTTTGCCGAGGGAAAACAGTTGTAAATTAGCTTGAAGCTAACACTGACACATTTACAGTAATGTCCATTAATGTGTACTGTCCCTATCCAATAAATGAATAAAATAAAATAAATAAACACACAATGGCAAATCAAGAAAGCTGCAATGCAGTTGAAGGAAGAGAGGATTAACTTATTTTAGAGAGTATTTCTGATAGTCCTCTATTGGTTTGAAAAACAAAACCATTTACGATATTTGTTGTTCTTGTCGTTTGTGAAACATATACTTTCCCATACTGTAGCACCCCCAGATGTTTTTGAAACAATCTCAGGATGATGTTTCCGATTTTTTTATTACCAACAAAGCTCTTACTGTAATGCCTATTTAACATTTCCGCTAGTTACCGCAAAAACTTTCTACATTCTCAACTCAAATCTGAAAACCCGCGAACTCAATTTAAAGGAGTCATAACCTAGTATTACCTTGGATACCCACGCTCTATTATAGTGTTTCAGGCCCTTCTAAAAAAAAAAAAAGTTGAAAAAAATAAACACAGAGCTCCTCTGACCCTTATTTCTGAAGGCATTATTGTCTGGCGAGATCTGATGCGATACTTTGGCTGTCGTGGACGGTCATTGTAATAATGCAAATGAGGGGCGCGTTGATTGGTGGCAGGAAGGAGGGGTGTTGACACCGCAGGTAACGCTTCAGCATATCTAACCCATATCTACTACTCCCGCTAGCATACAACAGCCGCGTTAGCAGTTAGCCGCTGTTTGTTACACACAGCAGAGCAATAAAAACACAGCCTTACCGTTTCAATTGTAGGCAAGTCTCTGATTGTTGGAATGGCCCCTTTTTCCAAACGGAGCTTCGATGCCAACTTCACCTGATATTGTCCCAGATTCGTAAAGGATTCCGGCGTAAAAAAAATAGAAACAATATTTCCATGTTGATTCTGGCAGTCAACAACAGAGCAACTCACGTGTTGCACTACGTTTCTGGTAGAAACGGTTTTAGCTGATTTAAATAAAAGGCTGACACGAATATGTCTTCTTCATGCATCATTGCGTTTAGAAACTTTCTGCATCTTTCACGGTGGAGTTCGTACTTCGAATCGGTGATGTGTCGGTCGCGAACGAACCGGCTCTAAGAGCTAACTTTTGAAGTGAACGATATTTTGGTAGTCCACTTATCCGCCAGTAAATTTGCCTATTAGCTAAATATTTAGTTCTGAGCTAACTGTTTAGTTTTAAGCTAAATACTTAGCTTAAAACTAAACCGAGCCTAAGTCACAGCCCATCTACTTCCAATCTATGGGTCCCCTACTGCCAAAACCAAATTAATGAGACAAAAGAACGATAAAAGTTATTTTCTGATCCAGTTTGAAATGTTCCATGGATTTAACATATGATGTCCGTGAATTTTAAAGACACATTTTGATGAGAAAGCGTTCATTTTCAAAAGGTGACAAAAGTTACTTTAGGTTTTGTGTGAAAACACGCAGTGGACTACAACTGAAGTAGAAGAAGAAAAATGGCTGAGTTTAGCAAGCTTCACCTCCTTCTTCCAGGACGAAGGAAGGATCATTAAAGGTGGAGAAAACCTCTATAAATATGATCATGTGGAAAGTGGCAACTATGCTGGGGCAGAAATAGTTGGACGAATAAGAGCCAGCATGAGGGACGACCTCTGCAAGATCTCGGTGAGTATTTCAAGTGCTAGCTAGTGCTAGCTGCATGACGTCATACATCCAAATTCTGATTTGTAGTCATTTTATTATGAAATTTTACAAGTAAATAAATCGGAAATCACATGACAAACACACTTGAAATGCACATCATTGGTCATTTAAATTGAGGTACAGCATATTTGTGATTCAGGAGATACGACAAAACGAAAATAACTTTTATCGCTTCTTTTTTCCCAGCCAGGGGAGCCATGGGCCGACCGGAAGGGGAAGAGACTTAGGCTCCCCATACATAGATTGCTAACTAAGTATTTAGTTTGTAGACTAAATATCTAGTTTGTAGGCAAAATCTTTAGCTACCCAGTAGGGATGTGTATCGGTAAAAATCTGGCGATACGATATGTATCGCAATACAGGGGAGACGATACGATATATTAATATAGATATTAATATATCGTGATACTATGAGTAAGACGATATATTGTGATTTTTAAAACTGAATTTAACTGTAGAAAAACCATCACAGCATTCTAAACACTCCAACCTGTTTCATACTTTAACACATCCAGTTTTATTACTAGATCTAGTTGATCCACTGGAACCAAGAAGGTGAAAACAGCCACAAACTACCAGTCATACTTTATATTTTACTACAAAAATGACTGTCATCCATAATAATTCAATAAAAATCCTAAAGTAAATAAACAAACACATTATACATATATATATTTTTATTTATTTAATCCCTACCACCCAGTTTAGCTTGCTAACTAAGTATTTAGTTTATAGACTAAATATTTGGTTTGTAGACTATATTTCTAGCTAGCTGCTTTAGCTTGCTAGCTGAATATTTAGCTGCAAACTAAACACTTAGCTTGCTAAGTATTTAGTTTGAAGCTAAATATGTAGATTATATTTCTAGCTAGCTGCTTTAGCTTGCTAGCTGAATATTTAGCTTGCTAAGTATTTAGTTTGAAGCTAAATATGTAGACTATATTTTTAGCTAGCCAGTTTAGCTTGCTAGCTAAATATGTAGATTATATTTCTAGCTAGCTGCTTTAGCTTGCTAGCTGAATATTTAGCTTGCTAAGTATTTAGTTTGAAGCTAAATATGTAGACTATATTTTTAGCTAGCCAGTTTAGCTTGCTAGCTAAATATTTAGCTTTAAACTAAATACTTAGCTCGCTAACTAAGTATTTAGTTTGAAACTATGACATATCATAAATAAATAAGTTACATGGACGCAAATATGACTTTGAACAATGAAGCCCCATTCATACCTCTTATGACAGGCTAAATAACCCAAAATATTGCTGTAAACTTTAAATTGTGTAACTTTACTAACAGCACCTTAGAAATAATCCCTGGCTTAAAAAGACATTTTTTTTGCTTGTTTCCACAGCTGTAATCAGTTCAGTCAATCCCCCGGTTTTTCCTCCCTCCTAATGATTTTAGACAATAATCACTTTTTCTACGCATCTTCACTTCCATGCACTTGGGAAACCAGTAGCCAATGTTTTGAAATTTCACACGCACGTGCCACGCTGACTGCAGGGTGACGCGAAGAGCGGCAGGAACATTACCGGCGGCAGGCCGGCTTTGACATTCCCAGTGGTCCGATTCTCCCAGGCAAGAAAGCCTCAATATTTTCATTTCCTCCCCGGAGCAGTTATTTAGCCACTCCGTAATCCCCAGGTCCAGTGCTTGGGCTGATAATGACCCTTATTGGACACCCATAATGATCCGTTTTTGGTTTCGCCCCAAAGCAGCGCAGGCCATTTGATAGGGCGGTCAGAGTGGAAAACCAATCACGTGCTGAGAAAGAGCATTGAGGTAAGGTGAAAACTCCTGGACTAAAACCTTCATTTCTTGGCACTAAAGTCTCTTCCAAAGGGGCGACATACTTCTGGAAGCGAGCGGACACATGTGCTGGGAACCGTGGCTCCTCTAGAGCCAGCTTAACCAAACCAAAGTTGGAGTATAATTTCCTGGTCGAAGCTGTAATCAGGGGAAATTTAGGCATCTCGCTCTCGACTTGATTTTCCTTTTTGCATTTTCCCAACAAACTTCTGCCATCCCCCCCCCCCCCCCCCCCCCACACACACACACATACATAAGTGGTGTAATAAAACAGCGAAGGAAAGCCTCTTCACACATCCACACTTTCGACGAGCTTCCACGCAGGAGTCTGAAGGAAAGTGGGTTCACAGCAGGCTGGCATAATCTGCAGCACGCTGGAAAGTCATCAGGGATTTTTCTTTTCTTTTTCTTTCCCCGTTTCTTTTTTGTCTCCTTCATGTCTGAAACAGGTCAAGGCAGGTCCCCTCCGTCTCCCTTCCCTCCCTTGTGCTGTTCTTTACGAGCCCCACCTGGCACATTAGTCCTCCGCCGTTACAACCAGCTTTCTTCTGCTGCTTTTTACATGCAGGTCTCGCTGTTCCGGACAATAAGGAGCACAGGAGCCATGTTCCTGTTCAGCCTCTTGACACCTTGTTTTTTTTTGGGGGGGGGGGGGGTGGAACGCAGGCCCACGTGGCACGGCGCTCTCAATCCCACGTGAGCAGAGAGCAAACACAGATACTCAAACAGAAAGCTCATTTTACAAAGTATTTACTCTGAATGACAGCGTCTGACCTGATGAGTCGGTTTTAATTACCCCCAGGATATCTGCTCAACCAGCGAGCGGAAATCACTGGCTCTGTGAAATTAAGTTGCATTAACAATGACACGAGCAACGCACGGTATTAGACCGATGCTCATCGATCCCCTGATTTAACGAAATATCTGTCCTTTCACCCTCGAGAAATGCGTTTCTCCAAGATTTTAATCTATAGATTTAGCCACGACAACCGCCGATGATCCTCCCATCTTCCGATTGGCTGACCAGGGCCTTGTGACGACTCCTCCCCCGGAAGCTGTCAGCTCCCGAGGTTCTGACCAGAATTAGCGGGATCAACTGGATCATCTGTGGACTCCCTGCAAACGTTTTACTTTTCGCTCCACCTCATTTAAACGTCTAGCATCAGCCGCTCCGAATCCAAAACGAGGGATCGAAAAATCTTTTATGTTAAGATATTAGAACCTTTCTTTAAACTCCTGAGAAACCAATAAACCTTTGATAAATTTTAGTTTAAATATTTAATTTTTTTAGCCATAAAACTTCCCATCTTAGCTTTATCAATCATTTGTAGAGCAGTTACCAATAACATATATTTTATTTTTATATGAATATTAAAATATATTCATGTTAAAATCTAATTTAATATTATTTTAAATAAATAAATTCCACTTCCAGGTGGCTTTTTACTAATAATAATTGTTCTTAATTGAAGCGAATCCAAAGAGCTAATTTAAATGTATGATAAAATTGTACAACAGGGATGAAAAAAAACCACACAAAAAAACTTTAGGACTTTTCTGTGAGTTTTTTTTTTCTGTGAGTTTTTTTATATCTGGAACATCTACCTTAGCAGAGTTAATGTGTCTTAGAATGTCAGTTACAGAAGGCTAGTCTTTCTGTAAACGGATCATTTTTAGATTTATGGCAAACGAGCGACTTTTAATTGATTTCAGCTTAGAAACATTGGAGTTGCGTGAAAGTTGCAGGGGGATTTATTTTTTATGGATGCTGCTGTAAATGGTCATTTGAGCTATATTCTCATTTCAATTCCCCCCCCATCATATTATGTTTTCTCTCCATTCCCACTCATTAAAACGAGGAAATGCCGTGTTCAGGATCTCTTTTGTCCATACGATGGAGCAGTCTGTGCTGCAGCTGCATGCATGCATGGTGAAGCTAATCAGTAAGACAATGCTCATCACACCGTCTGCAGTAGCTCTGCAGAAAACATCCAAAAACTAGAAAAACACTCCAGAAAATGCAGCTCATTTCAGCTCAGCCTACCGATATCGTTACTAGTTCAACAGTTATTCACGAATACCACTCTTTTGGTATCACCCCCAAATTCTAATCACTTGTTCCTGGTCCCATTGCATACATTTCCTGAAAATTTTATGTTAGTCCACGTCTACCTTTTTGAGTTATGTTGCTAACAAACAAACCCTAAAGGAAAGCAAAACAAAACAGGGGCCACTCCATATAGTTAGCATAGCAACTCAGGTGTTTTACTGTTAGCAAGCTTTGCCAGTAGAGTCGAGGTAAACCACCACGAAGGATGAATTTAATCAAACATACGGTCATACTGAAACCAACCGATCAGACTACTTATGCCTTATGTGATGTCATCAGATTCATTTGTGGTTTTGGAAGGACTGATTACAACATAATCTACAGCAAGACTAACATAAAAACTAACCACAGCTTCTTGTTGACATATGCGATTGTGTATGTTAAGAACACATGTTGGTTGATCATTCAGAGACGCCTGACTGGTAGCTTTAATGGGGACATTTTGGATAAGGAAGTAGCTGAAATCTCAATCTGGCTCCACAGTTCAGAAACTGAAAGGAATGTCCCAGTGACCTGAACGAAGAGGGGGAAACCCAAATCATTCTGATTTTGGACATTAAAAATAATAAAGCAAATCCTCCAGAGAGTGAAAACATGAGCTACCAGAAAGCCCAGCGAGCAGCCTGCGCTTCACTCTGGGCTTTTCTCCTGCAACATCAACAGCAGGAGCCAGTGGTGACGTTGCGCTGACGTCTCACTAAAGTCAACATGACATAAAAACATCAAACCGTGAGAATAAAAAAGGACAAATAAAACTCCACTATCACAGATATATTCGGTAAATTAAAAAAAAGGTTTCAGCCACCTGGGTTTTTCCTCTGCAAACCTGGATGGTTTCCCTGCAGAGCAGAGAAGGAGGAAGAGGAGGAGGAGGAGGAGGAGGAGGGTTGGAAAAAAAAAAAAAAAAAAACTTGCCGCAGTTCAGACCCTGCAGTCCCAAATGACTGGGTCCGACTCGGAAAGCCGAAAACACGCCAAAAACATCCCCCACCACCAAAACACGCTCCAGTTCTGGAGCCGGTTTTACCTGAGCGGCTCCACCGCCGGGTCAGAAGAGAGCCTCGGATTAATCCACAAAGTTCCCACGGACGGTAGGACCGACTGCAGCCGCCGCGAACCGGGACAAGTTCCTCCACATAGTCCGAGCCAGAACCGGAGGAGGGACGGGTTTCTTCTGCTTCAGTCAACGCTTCTTAAACTCGGTCTTCTTCCCCACCGTGGTCCGTTTGAGATCAAACCATCACATTCCAGCGCGTCCTTAACAATGAGGGAAAAAAAAAAAAAAAGGTGGGCTTTCCTTCTCTCGCTGCCGGAGGACCCACCCCCTCCAGGATGACTCTGCCCGGCCTGACCGCAGAGAGACGCCCTTCCCCGGCTGGGAGGTGCCGCCCCTCGCTCCCTCCGAGCTGCATGCATGTGTGGCCGCCAGGGTTCCTACCTTTATATACAGTCTATGGTTCCTACCTTTATATACAGTCTACGGTTCCTACCTTTATATACAGTCTACGGTTCCTACCTTTATATACAGTCTACGGTTCCTACCTTTATATACAGTCTACGGTTCCTACCTTTATATACAGTCTATGGTTCCTACCTTTATATACAGTCTATGGTTCCTACCTTTATATACAGTCTATGGTTCCTACCTTTATATACAGTCTACGGTTCCTACCTTTATATACAGTCTACGGTTCCTACCTTTATATACAGTCTACGGTTCCTACCTTTATATACAGTCTATGGTTCCTGCCTTTATATACAGTCTACGGTTCCTACCTTTTTATACAGTCTATGGTTCCTGCCTTTATATACAGTCTATGGTTCCTACCTTTATATACAGTCTATGGTTCCTACCTTTTCCTACCTTTATATACAGTCTACGGTTCCTACCTTATACAGTCTACGGTTCCTACCTTATACAGTCTACGGTTCCTACCTTTATATACAGTCTACGGTTCCTGCCTTTATATACAGTCTATGGTTCCTACCTTTATATACAGTCTATGGTTCCTGCCTTTATATACAGTCTACGGTTCCTGCCTTTATATACAGTCTATGGTTCCTACCTTTATATACAGTCTACGGTTCCTACCTTATACAGTCTACGGTTCCTACCTTATACAGTCTACGGTTCCTACCTTTATATACAGTCTACGGTTCCTACCTTTTTATACAGTCTATGGTTCCTGCCTTTATATACAGTCTATGGTTCCTACCTTTATATACAGTCTATGGTTCCTACCTTTATATACAGTCTATGGTTCCTGCCTTTATATACAGTCTATGGTTCCTACCTTTATATACAGTCTATGGTTCCTACCTTTTCCTACCTTTATATACAGTCTACGGTTCCTACCTTATACAGTCTACGGTTCCTACCTTATACAGTCTACGGTTCCTACCTTTATATACAGTCTATGGTTCCTGCCTTTATATACAGTCTATGGTTCCTACCTTTATATACAGTCTATGGTTCCTACCTTTATATACAGTCTATGGTTCCTGCCTTTATATACAGTCTATGGTTCCTGCCTTTATATACAGTCTACGGTTCCTACCTTTATATACAGTCTATGGTTCCTACCTTATACAGTCTACGGTTCCTACCTTTATATACAGTCTATGGTTCCTGCCTTTATATACAGTCTATGGTTCCTACCTTTTCCTACCTTTATATACAGTCTACGGTTCCTACCTTATACAGTCTACGGTTCCTACCTTATACAGTCTATGGTTCCTACCTTTTCCTACCTTTATATACAGTCTACGTTTCCTACCTTATACAGTCTACGGTTCCTACCTTATACAGTCTACGGTTCCTACCTTTATATACAGTCTATGGTTCCTGCCTTTATATACAGTCTATGGTTCCTACCTTTATATACAGTCTATGGTTCCTGCCTTTATATACAGTCTATGGTTCCTGCCTTTATATACAGTCTATGGTTCCTACCTTTATATACAGTCTATGGTTCCTACCTTTTCCTACCTTTATATACAGTCTACGGTTCCTACCTTATACAGTCTACGGTTCCTACCTTATACAGTCTACGGTTCCTACCTTTATATACAGTCTATGGTTCCTGCCTTTATATACAGTCTATGGTTCCTACCTTTATATACAGTCTATGGTTCCTACCTTTATATACAGTCTATGGTTCCTGCCTTTATATACAGTCTATGGTTCCTGCCTTTATATACAGTCTACGGTTCCTACCTTTATATACAGTCTATGGTTCCTACCTTATACAGTCTACGGTTCCTACCTTTATATACAGTCTATGGTTCCTGCCTTTATATACAGTCTACGGTTCCTACCTTTATATACAGTCTACGGTTCCTACCCTTATATACAGTCTACGGTTCCTGCCTTTATATACAGTCTATGGTTCCTACCCTTATATACAGTCTATGGTTCCTACCTTTATATACAGTCTACGGTTCCTACCTTTATATACAGTCTATGGTTCCTGCCTTTATATACAGTCTATGGTTCCTGCCTTTATATACAGTCTATGGTTCCTACCCTTATATACAGTCTATGGTTCCTACCTTTATATACAGTCTATGGTTCCTGCCTTTATATACAGTCTACGGTTCCTACCTTTATATACAGTCTATGGTTCCTGCCTTTATATACAGTCTATGGTTCCTGCCTTTATATACAGTCTATGGTTCCTACCTTTATATACAGTCTATGGTTCCTGCCTTTATATACAGTCTATGGTTCCTGCCTTTATATACAGTCTACGGTTCCTACCTTTATATACAGTCTA
The DNA here is from genome assembly GCA_963556495.2 of Valencia hispanica. NCBI lineage: Eukaryota > Metazoa > Chordata > Actinopteri > Cyprinodontiformes > Valenciidae > Valencia > Valencia hispanica. The sequence continues at coordinate 3,590,700 of OY747720.1, forward strand.
TGGTTCCTACCTTATACAGTCTACGGTTCCTACCTTTATATACAGTCTATGGTTCCTGCCTTTATATACAGTCTACGGTTCCTACCTTTATATACAGTCTACGGTTCCTACCCTTATATACAGTCTACGGTTCCTGCCTTTATATACAGTCTATGGTTCCTACCCTTATATACAGTCTATGGTTCCTACCTTTATATACAGTCTACGGTTCCTACCTTTATATACAGTCTATGGTTCCTGCCTTTATATACAGTCTATGGTTCCTGCCTTTATATACAGTCTATGGTTCCTACCCTTATATACAGTCTATGGTTCCTACCTTTATATACAGTCTATGGTTCCTGCCTTTATATACAGTCTATGGTTCCTACCTTTATATACAGTCTACGGTTCCTGCCTTTATATACAGTCTATGGTCCCTGCCTTTATATACAGTCTATGGTTCCTACCCTTATATACAGTCTATGGTTCCTACCTTTATATACAGTCTATGGTTCCTGCCTTTATATACAGTCTACGGTTCCTACCTTTATATACAGTCTACGGTTCCTACCCTTATATACAGTCTACGGTTCCTGCCTTTATATACAGTCTATGGTTCCTACCCTTATATACAGTCTATGGTTCCTGCCTTTATATACAGTCTATGGTTCCTACCCTTATATACAGTCTATGGTTCCTACCCTTATATACAGTCTATGGTTCCTACCCTTATATACAGTCTATGGTTCCTGCCTTTATATACAGTCTATGGTTCCTACCTTTATATACAGTCTACGGTTCCTGCCTTTATATACAGTCTATGGTCCCTGCCTTTATATACAGTCTATGGTTCCTACCCTTATATACAGTCTATGGTTCCTACCTTTATATACAGTCTATGGTTCCTGCCTTTATATACAGTCTACGGTTCCTACCTTTATATACAGTCTACGGTTCCTACCCTTATATACAGTCTACGGTTCCTGCCTTTATATACAGTCTATGGTTCCTACCCTTATATACAGTCTATGGTTCCTGCCTTTATATACAGTCTATGGTTCCTACCCTTATATACAGTCTATGGTTCCTACCCTTATATACAGTCTATGGTTCCTGCCTTTATATACAGTCTACGGTTCCTGCCTTTATATACAGTCTATGGTTCCTACCTTTATATACAGTCTATGGTTCCTGCCTTTATATACAGTCTATGGTTCCTGCCTTTATATACAGTCTATGGTTCCTACCCTTATATACAGTCTATGGTTCCTGCCTTTATATACAGTCTATGGTTCCTGCCTTTATATACAGTCTACGGTTCCTGCCTTTATATACAGTCTATGGTTCCTGCCTTTATATACAGTCTATGGTTCCTGCCTTTATATACAGTCTATGGTTCCTACCTTTATATACAGTCTATGGTTCCTGCCTTTATATACAGTCTATGGTTCCTACCTTTATATACAGTCTATGGTTCCTACCCTTATATACAGTCTATGGTTCCTGCCTTTATATACAGTCTACGGTTCCTGCCTTTATATACAGTCTATGGTTCCTACCCTTATATACAGTCTATGGTTCCTGCCTTTATATACAGTCTATGGTTCCTACCCTTATATACAGTCTATGGTTCCTACCCTTATATACAGTCTATGGTTCCTGCCTTTATATACAGTCTACGGTTCCTGCCTTTATATACAGTCTATGGTTCCTGCCTTTATATACAGTCTATGGTTCCTGCCTTTATATACAGTCTATGGTTCCTGCCTTTATATACAGTCTATGGTTCCTGCCTTTATATACAGTCTATGGTTCCTGCCTTTATATACAGTCTATGGTTCCTGCAGGTTCGGTAGTTTGGTGGCTACATTTCCACACTTCCCTTCTGCAGCAGGAAGGAGTGACGGGAAATATGGAAACATGCAGGAATTTCTATTTAGATCAGACTTTGAGAGTGGAACCTAGAAAAACTACAGGATGGATGGATAATTTACCGGATGGATGGATGGATGGATGGGTAGATGAATAGATGGATGGATGGATGGATGAATGAACAGATGGATGGATGAATAATTTACTAAATGGACGGACTGATGAAGAGATGGATGGATGGATGAACAGATGGATGGATGAATGAACAGATGGATGGATGGATGAATGAACAAATGGATGGATGAACAGATGGATGGATGGATGAACAGATGGATGGATGGATGAACAGATGGATGGATGGATGAATGAACAGATGGATGGATGAATGAACAGATGGATGGATGGATGGATGAATGAACAAATGGATGGATGAACAGATGGATGGATAGATGAACAGATGGATGGATGGATGAACAGATGGATGGATGGATGAACAGATGGATGGATGGATGAATGAACAGATGGATGGATGGATGAATGAACAAATGGATGGATGAACAGATGGATGGATGGATGAACAGATGGATGGATGGATGAACAGATGGATGGATGGATGAATGAACAGATGGATGGATGGATGAATGAACAAATGGATGGATGAACAGATGGATGGATAGATGAACAGATGGATGGATGGATGAACAGATGGATGGATGGATGAATGAACAGATGGATGGATGGATGAATGAACAAATGGATGGATGAACAGATGGATGGATAGATGAACAGATGGATGGATGGATGGATGGATGGATGAACAGATGGATGGATGGATGAATGAACAAATGGATGGATGAACAGATGGATGGATGAACAGATGGATGGATAGATGAACAGATGGATGGATAAATGAACAGATGGATGGATGGATGGATGAATGAACAAATGGATGGATGAACAGATGGATGGATAGATGAACAGATGGATGGATAAATGAACAGATGGATGGATGGATGGATGAATGAACAAATGGATGGATGAACAGATGGATGGATAGATGAACAGATGGATGGATGGATGAACAGATGGATGGATGGATGAACAGATGGATGGATGGATGAATGAACAAATGGATGGATGAACAGATGGATGGATGAACAGATGGATGGATAGATGAACAGATGGATGGATAAATGAACAGATGGATGGATGGATGGATGAATGAACAAATGGATGGATGAACAGATGGATGGATGAACAGATGGATGAACAGATGGATGGATGGATGAGCAGATGGATGAATGAACAAATGGATGGATGAACAGATGGATGGATGGATGAACAGATGGATGGATAAATGAACAGATGGATGGATGGATGAATGAACAAATGGATGGATGAACAGATGGATGGATGAACAGATGGATGGATAAATGAACAGATGGATGGATGGATGAATGAACAAATGGATGGATGGATGGATGAATGAACAAATGGATGGATGAACAGATGGATGGATGGATGAACAGATGGATGAACAGATGGATGGATGGATGAATGAACAAATGGATGGATGAACAGATGGATGGATTGATAATTTACCAAATGGATGGATGGATGAACAGATGGATGGATGGATGAACAGATGGATGGATGGATGAATGAACAAATGGATGGATGAACAGATGGATGGATTGATAATTTACCAAATGGATGGATTGATGAACAGATGGATGGATGGATGAACAGACTGATGGATGAACAGATGGATGGATTGATAATTTACCAAATGGATGGATTGATGAACAGATGGATGGATGGATGGATGGATGAATGAATGAACAGATGGATGGATGAACAGACTAATGGATGAATAATTTACCAAATGGATGGATTGATGAACAGATGGATGGATGGATGAATGAATGAACAGATGGATGGATGGAACCCTGCACCACTGAGGAGGAGTGATCCAAACTCGTCCTTCTTCCTACAATCCTCCATCTTGGATTTTACTAACTCTTCCTGTTACACTCCCCAAAAAGTGAGACAGAGAATAGTAATGAGTGAAGCGAGGCTGGAATCTTCTGCCGGCCCTCTAACGATGAGAGAAATGTCCGGATGTTGGGCTATAACTCCTGATCCTGTTTTACTCTGGTTATTTATATCAGCTTGTCGCATGAAGCCGATAAGCAGCCAGCCATTCTGGCCGACTCCTCCCCTGTTTTATTGCTTTATAGCTGGATTCCTGAGCGCATAATCAGGATGTCCAAACATAATTCTATGTTCTTATTAAAGAACACCATTGTTCCTCTTTGCGCTAATTCAACACCCCCTAGTATTGAACAATAAGATCTGATGTCTATCAGTTGTGCTAATGAGTCACTGATTTCAGCCCCATGCTTACCTGACTTGGCACAAACGGCCCAATGAGGTATAAAACAGGCCGTCACCTTCTTCTGGTTAGGAAAAAATTCCACAGATGCCAGAACATCGGAGAGAAATTAAATACTTTCAGAGGCATAACCGGGCATGCTCAGGCACCTGAGCACCATGCAGCACAGCCGATATGGATGAGAGGGTCTGTAGGTCTGATTCTTCTTAATGCCGGAGAGTTAGAGGAATCAGGAAGAAAAAGTTCACTGTTTACTGCAGAATTCCCAGAACTGCAGAGTCAGGAAGAGCAGCTTTCTATCCAACATCCTTCCCAATCACAAACATCCTTCACCAACCAGAAACCGGGTCCTCAGGGTTCCTGCACAGTATATAAAATACTGGAAAATATTGGAAAAGGCTGGAAAATACTGGAGAATATTGGAAAATACTATAAAAGGCTGGAAAATACTGAACAATATGGGGAAATACTGGAAAACATAGGAATATACTGGAAAATATCGGAAAATACTGCTAAAGGTAGGAAAAAGCTGGAAAAGGTTGGAAAAGGCTGGAAAATACTGAACAATATGGGGAAATACTGGAAAATATAGGAAAATACTGGAAAATATCGGAAAATACTGCAAAAGGCAGCAAAAAGCCGGGAAATACTGGAAAATATTGGAAAATACTGGAAAATATCGGAAAATACTGCAAAAGGCAGCAAAAAGCCGGGAAATACTGGAAAATATTGGAAAATACTGGAAAATATCGGAAAATACTGCAAAAGGCAGCAAAAAGCTGGGAAATACTGGAAAATATTGGAAAATATTGAAAAATACTGGAAAAGGCAGGAAAATACTGGCAAATATTTGAAAATACTGGAAAAGGTTGGAAAATACTAGAAAATATTAGAAAATACTGGAAAATATTGGAAATACTATAAAAGGCTGGAAAATACTGAACAATATGGGGAAATACTGGAAAATATTAGAAAATACTGGAAATAATGCAAAAGGCTGGAAAACACTGAAAAATATTGAAAAATACTGGAAAATATTGGAAATTGCAGCAAAAGGCAGGGAAAAGCTGGAAAAGGCTGGAAAATACTGGAAAATATTGGAAAATACTGGAAAGGGCTAGAAAATACTGAAGAATATTGGACAATTTTGGAAAATACTGGACAATACTGCAAATGGCAGGAAAATACTGAATATGGGAAAATACTGGAAAATATTGCAAAATACTGGAAAATATTAGAAATTACTGCGAAATGCAAGGAAAAGCTGGAAAAGGCTGGAAAATACTGAACAATATGGGGAAATACTGGAAAATATAGGAAAATACTGGAAAATACTGCAAAAAGCAGGAAAGAGGTGGAAAACACTGGAAAATTTTGGGAAATATTGAAAAATACTGCAAAAGGCAGGAAAATACTGGAGAAGGATGGAAAATACTGAAAGGTTGGAAAATACTGGAAAATATTGGAAATACTATAAAAGGCTGGAAAATACTGAACAATATGGGAAAATACTGGAAAATATTGGAAAATACTGGACAATAATGCAAAAGGCAGGAAAAGGCTGGAAAATACTGGAAAATATTGAAAAATGCTGGAAAATACTGGAAAATATTGGAAAATACTGGAAAATATTGGAAAATATTGGAAAATACTGGAAAATATTGAAAAATGCTGGAAAATACAGGAAAATATTGGAAAATACTGGAAAATATTGGAAAATACTGGAAAATACTGGAAAATACTGGAAATTATTGGAAATTACTGGAAAATATTGGAAAATACTGGAAAATACTGGAAAATACTGGAAATTACTGGAAATTACTGGAAAGTATTGGAAAATACTGGAAAAGGCAGGAAAATACTGGAAAATCCCAACATTTGACTTGATTATTTTCCAAGTATTGTCCTGATGTTAGGTGTTAGGTGGAGTTTCAGTTATTTCATTTCCTTATTCAGTTTACTTTATCATTTTAGTTTATTCCTTGGTGTTAGATTTTGTCAAGTTATACTTTAGTTTCTTAGTGTTATTTGTTTTGGCTCTGTCTTCTTATGAAGAACCGTCTCCTTGTAGGTTTTATTTCCTTCAGTTCTGTTTTCTTCTCTCTAGTGCTCTTGAGTTTGTCTTACGTTTATTTACCCTCAGAGTAAGTCTTTATTCCCCTATGTAAAGTTCTCTGTCTAGTCATTTCTTATGTTTTGTTGTTGGCCTTCCTCTCTGCCTCCCTTCCCAGCTACTGATTGATTCCACCTGATCTCTCCCTCTCACCTGCAGCTGTTTCTCCCTGCCACTCTCACACCTCCTCACTAGATAGAAGCGCCTCTTTGTCAGTCACAACTCGCTGCTTTGTTGTCAATTATTCCTGTTTTCTGGTTTCTGCATTTATCCATCTATCCGTTAATTAATTAATCAATCCATCCATCCATCTATCCGTTAATTAATTAATCAATCCATCCCTTAATTTATCAATCAATCAATCAATCAATCCATCCATCCATCTGAATTTATCTATCCATCATCCCTTAATTAATCCATCCATCCATCCATCCATTGATTTATCCATCCATCCTTCCATCCATCCATCTGTTAATTTATCCATCCATCCATCCATCATCCATCTTTCCATCCATCCTTCCATCCATCTGTCAATTTATCCACCCATCCATCCGTTAATTTATCCATCCATCCATCCATCCATCCATTGATTTATCCATCCATCCATCTGTTAATTTATTCATCCATCCATCCATCCATCCATCCATCCATCATCCATCCATCCATCCATCCATCCATTTATCCATCCATCATCCATCCATTTATCCATCCATATATGAATTTATTCATCCATCCATCCCTTAATTAATCCATCCATCCATCCATCCATCGATTTATCCATCCATCCTTCCATCCATCCATCCATCCATCCATCGATTTATCCATCCACCCTTCCATCCATCCATCCATCCATCCATCCATCCGTTAATTTATCCATCCATCCATCCATTGATTTATCCATCCATCCCTTAATCAATCAATCCATCCATCCATCATCCCTTAATTAATCAATCCATCCATCCATCCATCCATCCATCCATCCATCCATCCATCCATCAATCCCTTAATTAATCAATCAATCCATCCATCCATCCATCATGCATCCATCCATCCATCATCCATTCATCCATCCATCCATCCATTTATGTATCCATCCATCCATTTATGTATCCATCCATCCATCCATCCATCCATCCATCATCCATCCATCCATCATCCATTCATCCATTTATGTATCCATCCATCCATCATCCATTCATCCATTTATGTATCCATCCATCCATCATCCATTCATCCATTTATGTATCCATCCATCCATCCATCCATCCATTTATCCATTTATGTATCCATCCATCCATCCATCCATTTATGTATCCATCCATCCATCCATCCATTTATGTATCCATCCATCCATCCATCCATTTATCCATCCATCCATCCATCCATGTATTTAGTATTTCTGCCAGTGGCTGCAGATCTCCATCCCTCATAGATCAGTATAATTACACGTATCCACTGTGGTCACGTGATATTTTCCTTTGGCTATATAAATGAATACCACATAAAATCAGACCTAAGTGGAAGAGTTTTGTGCCACAGTGTGGCTTATGTTGGAGCTTTTCTGCTTTGCATCCCCACAGTGAGGATGAGGATTAACATGTCGTAGGTTGTGGCCAGTATTCCAACAGATGTAACTCCGCTGGATCAAAATGTGGGGCAGCTTGCTATGCGAGGAAACATGCGATTATCCAACGTCGTCGGGCACATGGCATCTTTGTAGGGAGCGTCTCCTGTATTATCTCACAGTTAAATCACAAGGTGTGGCCTCCACCTTATTAAGAAGTTCTCATATTTGACATTGTTTACATTTTAATTTTTAAAATACACCAAATGTCCCCAGAGACGGAGCATAGCTCCAAACTCACTGCCAGGTTCTTTATCATCTCAAGGGCCTGTGTGGTTTACCCTCCCATGGCCCTCTGGTTCTCACTGTAGGGGGACATTCCTCAGTCCTCGGCCTCTGGCATGCAGTAAATGCGCTCTGAGAGAGACCTACACCCTTCAATCCGCTCGGAGCCGTCTGCCAGGCAGGACATGAAGCTTTTCCTCAATTCTCAACCTCTCATTTTCTTTCAGTCCTCCCCGTAGTGGCCTGCAGGCTGTAGCCGAATATCCTGCATGGGCGTTTTAGGGCCTGCGGAGAGTGGCGTGCCCCAGGGTTGAGCTGAGGTGAAAGTGCAACTGTAAAAAGGTGTTAATGAGACAAGCTCAACTCAGCACCACTCAGCTGCTGCTCCCTTCCCGTTTCCGCATATCTGTGGAGCTCTTGGCAGCATTCCCTGCTTTTGGCTTTGCACACCTGGAACCACCAGGTTTAAACACTCCTGGAACATTTGCAGGAAACACATGCACGGACTTGCATCTGAATGTCGTAATATCTCAGTTTCTCTGTAGAGGCCGTGTGGAAACTCTCTCATTAAAACGGAATAAATCCTTGCAGGTAGAAGCCGTTGAAAGTGGAGGCAGTATCTAAATTTGGGGTTTTCGCTACAGAGCTTCAGCGTTTGGCTTCAGATCACCAGAGTCTTACCTAAAGAACAGGAACTTATTTGTGTCAATGGGCAACGTTTCATCAGAACAGACAGAAATCACATGTGGGGTGCCCCAGGGCTCCATCCTGGGGTCCCTCTTATTTAATATCTACATGCTCCCACTAGCCCAGCTTATAACAACCAATAAGATTAGCTACCATAACTATGCAGATAATACTCAGCTCTACATTATGATGTCACCAGGTGACTCTGAACCCATCCAAACCCTAAGTAAATGCATCGAGCAAATCAATGGACGGATGTGCCATAGCTGTCTCCAGCTGAACAGAAACAAAACAGAAGTAATTACTTTTGGACCTAAAGAGGAACGATCAACAGTCAGCACACAGCTTCAATTAATCCAGCTAGAAACTTCTGATCAGGCCTGAAATCTAGGTGTAGTAATGGACTCAGACCTGAACCTCCAGGGTCACATAAAGGTCAATAACAAGGTCAGCGTTCTATCACCTGAAGAACATCTCTAGCATTAAACGACTGATGTTGCAACAGGACCTAGAAAAACTCATCCATGCGTTTATCTTTAGTCAGATTGATTACTGCAACAGCATCTTCACAGGTCTGCCTAAAAAGTCAATCAGACAGCTGCAGCTGATCCAGAACGCTGCTGCTCGTGTTCCTCACTAGAACCAGGAAAGTAGAGCACATCACCCCAGTTCTAAAGTCCTTACACTGGCTCCCTGTAGCTCAGAGAATAGACTTCTAAATACGTCTACTAGTTTATAAATCACTGAATGGCTTAGCACCAAAGTATGTTGAAGATCTACTGTTACTATACCCCCCCCTCCCCCCGACCAATCAGGTCCTCTAATTCCAGTCGACTCAACATCCCTGGAATCAGAACCAAACATGAAGAATCAGCTTTCAGTTTCTATGATCCTCTAATCTGGAACAGACTTCCAGAAAACTGCAAAGCTGCTGAAACTCTGCCTTTAAATCAAGGCAAAAAAACATCTGTTTAGAGCTGCCTCTGAGTACAGATTAATAATTGCTCGAATGTCATATGTGTTATTGTGCCATATGTTATGTTTTATGCTTTTATTGGTGCTTTTATTTTACTTTATTTTATTCCCTAACGATGTAAAGAACCTTGAATTGCCTTGTTGTTGAAAGTGTGCAATATAAACAAAGTTGCCTTGGAGATTAGAAGTCTTGTGCCTAATTGCAAAGCAAAAGGAAAATTATTTGTCTGTTCATAAACAGAAATTTATAAAGGGGTGTGCAGTTGTGTTCAAGACCCCCCTTTCCTCTGCAACCCCTAAATAAAATGTTCTGGTCTCAGAGGTTCTTTAGAGAACAACCAGCATCAGGAAAACCAAGGAAGAACTATACGTTGTGTTGGTCCAACTAAACTACTTTTTCAAAGTGTTGTAAACTTCATTTATAGCTGCCTATTTAGGTTGCCCCGAATAGCCAATGCTACATGTCTTTGGTGGATATGGGGGCGCCAGAACCCCTGAAGGGAACAGGAACACCATGATGTATGCAGTAACGTTTAGAAACGACCCACAGCGCTTTCCCACCAAACCACATCTCACATTAGCTACTCTCTATTTCATGACCAAGACAAATCTCTGCGACTTACAGAGGAATGCCTCGAATCCACACCCAAACCCATGAGCTCCATGTGAAAAAAAAATAAAATGTTATAGCGCAAAGCCCATATACCCATCGTCGCTGCAGCATTTTCTGGCAGCCCTGCAGGGCACACAACCACCAAAAGGGCTCTGCTGTCATGTTCCACTGCCAAGCCATAATAACAGCAATAAGGTTGGGGAGGCTCGTTAGCCTTAATCCAGGAATTATACTGAGGCACCAGGGAGTGGAGGATGTGCTGTTTGGTGAACTTGTGCATAGAGGCTGGAATTAAACGTTCACCACAGGAGGGGGAGGCAGGGATGGGGGGGGGGTTTAATGCAGTTCACACAGAAACAGCTCTCCACATACAGTCTGGGTAAAACTGCGCAACACGTTTAAAATAGTCTCTGCCTCCCCCTTGTGGCTATATGATGCTTTACTTCCCTACTGCTGACAAAACAAGCAGGGAATATAATCTCCTGAAACACTGCAATCAGAAAGGATTAAGCTTTATATTACAGTTTGCTGTAATGTCTATTTCAGTACATGACACTCACGTGCATCTATCCTATAATATATCACCTTCTGCACTTCTCGCTGTTTTGTTTTTATGTGATTTGATGTTTTCCCAAGGCGCTAAAAAGTAGCATGAAGCTCACTGAGGTAGACCAGAACATTGCTGCTAAAACCCGAATTAATCAGTAACACCTAATTCAGTTTGCGGTACAGCAATTGTATTTTTTTAATTTAGTGTATGTTCTTTTTTGTCTGTTGCTGCAACAAACAAAATTTCCTGGTGGCCTCAAAAGGTCAAAGAACGATGACAGAAACAATGGAAAGTGTCTTTATAACATTCAAAAGGAAAGTTGGTATAATGAGGAAAGCAGAACAAAACAGAAAGGAGGAAATAATTATATATAGATTAGGATTTGGTCATACGGTGTTAAACAATATATTATTTAAACAGGGGAAACATGCGACAGGGAAATGTGACTTTTGTCTTCAAGAAGAAACTGTGGAAAATGAAATATCATTTTTGCCGGAAGTATACCGCTGAGAGAACTGGTACAAATTTTTACAAGATATCAAATTGCAACTGGACATCCAAGATCTTTTAAACCAAATTTCTAGTTCTGAAAAAAAAAATGCTGAGATATCTCAAGATGACAAAACTAATAGAGAGAATACAGTTTTTTTTTTTTTAGAAATAAGGCATATTAAGTATACACCAAACGTTGCTTGCCAACCGCCTTTAAACAGAAGTTTATGGATTATAATATTTATTTTTTATGAGTTTTAAATGTCCTACGTTATTGAACTCTCCTTACATTTTCCTTGAATCCACCACAGGTGTGCAATGCAGGATAGTACAGACACGTTTCTGTTTGTGTGTGGCTTATTAAATAAAGATCGGTTTTATTTACTTGCAGTTTTTTATTTAATTTAATTTTTACTTTTGAGTTAATTTTTAAAATCGAAACAACTTCATTTGTCAATGGGTAAAACGAACCAAGAAAGGTTTATGATTGGTCAGTCGATGCAGCGTGATCATAGTGCATGCACATGCGCAGATCATTCCCATTCTGAGTGTCTGGAAGGACAGTCTGGATGCAGAGCAAACCGGGTCTCTAATCTGCAGGGAATATCGGCGACAAACATTCACAGAAAGTTGCTAAAGGTGGTCAGAAAGGTCGATGCATTTGTTGCTAGGAGCTTTTTGGGGAAAAAGCCTCTTTAAGGGGGTCTGAAAAGTGGTTAGAAACAGCAACAGTCGCTGCCTACAACTGAAGGGGGCCCTGGAACGGCGGTACAGGTCGGTAGCATGAACCGCTTTTTACAATGGAAACAGACTAAATGCCCATTAATTTATCGGCCCAACCCAAGACAGATTACCACGCTGTCAAAATTCAGTTGCAACCATGCAATGTATTGACCCAAGACAACCAGCAGAGAGTGCTGTAGGGGATTAATTGGGGCTTTTTGAGGCAGTAAAGAAGATACTTTGATATGTTTGTATGCCAAAATGCGCGTCCGGGCGTGAAATCGCTCAAACGTGATGCTTTAAAAATTAAAAAATTAAAACCCAGCCGCTTGCACACTTTGTAGTCCTCGTCGGCGCATCAGCGCGGGGTTTGGCTAGCGTTAGCTAACATAACAAGAAAGTTAAAAGAAGATATGTAACTGCTTACCTGGCACTCCTATATCCTCCGATCTCTTCCTCTTTTTGTAAAAAGCCGAAGACGGGTCATATAATTTCACGCAAATTATAGACGATTATTTGATCCTCCATTTTGAATGAATGATTTGCCGATCCACGTCAGTACAATGAGTCGCTACGATTGGTTGACGCCCCGCGTCTGCTGCCCCAAAGTTCAATTTTCCCAACTTCACGCAGCAGCCGCTCCGACGGTCCGTCAACGCGTCCGAGCAGCTGCTGCGTGAAACCGCTGACCGGTGTGAACGCACCATTAGAGAGGCAAGTGGAACCTATAACTGTGTCCATTAGTGTAAAGATATCAAGGTTCGCTAAAATCCAGAATCCACATGAGCAGGAAGAAAACGACTGAAGAAAGTTGTCCAAGACTTAAAATCTGAAAAAATGTTTTATTCTGGAAGCTTACACGTCAAATATGACGTGGTTAGAATTTGCATGAGAGTTTAATATTCTTCTTGAATTCGTCTGCAGAGCAGAGAAAGTTACAAACTGTTTAAAGGAACCAAGTCATGCTGATAAATCAGGATCATGCAGACACTTTCATGGAGCACAAACACATTTGAATGCAATTCAAGACTGCGTTCCTTTCTTAACGTAACGATATTTCAGCTCACACAAGTATTCACACCCCTTACATTTTTCACGTCACTTTTAAACAACTAACTTCAATGTGTTGTTTTTTTTTATGTGACATGCGAGCAGAAAGAAGTGCATAAATGTGAAGTGGAAGGAACAGGAAAACACGGTTTTGTCTTTTTTATGGTGTGCGTTTATAGTCAGAACTTTGCAGAACCGTCCTTCTCTGCAGGTCCAGTCGCAGGTCTTTTAGGGGAAGCTTCCACCAGCTTTGGACATCTAAACTGAAATCTTTTGCCCCTTCTTCTGTTAATAGAAGCTCAGGTTTCTGTCAGATTGGTTTAAAGTTCTCCCTGATCCGTCTGATGTTCTCTAAAGAACCTCTGAGGCCTTCAGATATTGGGTTGCGTTAGTAAAGTTACTCAGTAACTAGAGCAATAATTTGGGTTATTTTTCCTGTCATAAGGGAAAAAAACAGGGTTTCATTTTTCAAACTCATATTTGCATCCATGTTATTTATTCATTTATAATATTGATAATACATTTTATTCAAGGGCAACTTTCTAAAACGAAAGGTCACCTTACACAGAATAAAAATAATACATAGAAATCAAATCAGCAAAACAATCAAACAGCAGATCAGTAGAGTCTAAAGTGAATAAGGCCGTTTGAACAGAGGAGTTTTGAGATTTAAATAAAAGAAGAGAATCAATATTTCCAATATTTCTGCTGTCAGGATGAAGCGCCTGAAAGCTCTGCTCCTCATGGCGACAAGCCGAGCAGCTGACGAAGATCTGAGACAACGGGAAGGAGTGGCGATGTGAAGCAGGAGGGGCGGGGCTATGGAGGCAATTAAACGCCACAATTAGAGTTTTAAAGTTGACCAGGGATTCTCTGGGCAACCAGTGAAGCTGCTGAAGAACTGAGTTAATGTGTTCTCTGGAGGGAGTCCTGGTTCTGATCCGAGCTGCAGGGTTCTGGAGGAGTCGGAGTTTATGAAGGGATTTATTGGGGAGACCAAGAAGAAGAGAGCTGCAATAGTCGTTCTGGGAGGTGATGAAGCGATGGGCAACGATGGCGGCAGCATGGAGAGTAAGGAAAGGACCAAGTCGGTTAAAGTTACGTAAGTGGAAGTGATATAATTAATATGAGAGAGTAATGGGAAGTATGACACCCAGACTCTTTACCTGAGGGGAAGGATGAACGGGGGAGTTATTATTGTTAATGGAGAAACGGCGGAGTTTGGTTAAAATGTGCCAACCAGTAACACTTCAGTTTTATTACTGTTGAGTTTGAAAAAAATTAGAGGAGAACCAAGATCTAATCTCCATGAGTCAGTCTGAAGCGGAAATTGGTAATAAATTGACGGAATATTTGGCCAAGAGGGAGGATGTAAATAATGAATAGAAGGGGCCCTAATACTGAACCCTGGGGCACACCTGGAGAAACGGGAAACAAAGTTGAGGAGTGGAATTTAAACTGGATGAACTGGGTGCGGTCTGAGAGGTAAACCAGGCGAGGGGAGTCCGGCTAATGCTAATGGATGCTAATCTGTTAGTCGAATGAGATGGAGAAGGATGAGAACGGAGAGGAGAGCAGAATCAGCCGCCATCAGGAGGTCGTTGGTGATCTTTACCAGAGCTGTTTCTCTACTATATATAGTGGTGGTGGAAACCAGACTGACATTGTTCATAAAAACTGTGGGAGGAAACAACTTTCTCAACGATTTTTGAAATAAAAGGAAGGCTTGAAATTGGACAAAGATTATCGAAGTTGTTGGGATCTGCACCAGGTGTTTTTTAAGAATTGGAGTAACAGAGGTGCTAAGGGAGGAGTGGATGATAGTAGTTATGAGAGGAACCAGGGAGGGAAGACGAGCTTTAACTAACACCGTGGGGAGAGGATCAAGCTGGCAGGTGGATGATTTATATTTATGACTGATATGAGATCCACCAATTATGGAAGGAAGAGTGAAACCTGAAAACAACTGAGGAGGAGAATGAGTCCGGAGGCTTTGTAATGTTGCTAAACAGAGAAAAGAGAGACTTTGAGTTACCTTCAGTAGAACTGATTAAACCAGAGTAGTATGCAGATTTAACCGAGGCACTGCATTCCCTATCAAACAAAATATGATTATTGTACACTTCTTAGTGTATGGTAAGTCCAGTTTTCCTAAATAGACGTTCCGGTTGGCGTCCTTTGGCTTTGAGATGACGCAGATTGATGGTAAACCATGACAGATCGATGTTTGAGTGGAGCAAATGTGTTGAGAAGGTTATGGAGGTTAACATAATGGTAAGAAATAAGTTAATCAGGGGTTGAGGAGCTGTGAACAGATGTCAAAGATGGCGTATGAGAAAATGTCAGGGTTAATATCAATGATCTTTCTAAATGCAATATCATGAGGAGCACATGTTTTGGAAGCCGGTACATTCACATAAAAAGAAATAAACATATGATCAGAAAGAGGAAATGAGTTGGGTTTGCAGTGACACCAGAACAGCAACCGAATCCAAAGCATGACCTTTAGGTTAAGTAGAGAAGTAGATTTATTGTTGGGAGTCCAACACCTTCCAGACAAGAAGTGAAATCTCTAGAAAGAAGGCGATTGTCATTGTCCATGTGAATATTGAAGCCACCAACAATTATCATATTGGGAGAGATTACAGAGAGATGAGTTAGAAGAGCAGCCAAGCCATTTAAAAACGACTTATTTGGCTTAGGTGGTTGATAAACAGTACATATGTTAGTAGGAGTAGATCCAGGGAGGACTTTATCGCAAGTCCTCCGTCCCTCCCCGAGTCACGTCGTTGACAAGACGTAAACAAACTCAGATGGAGTGGATTCGTCGAGGGAGACAAAGTCATTAGGATGTTGCCACGTTTCAGTCAAGCAAAGAAAGTCCAACTTACGTTCGGAGAGGAAATCCTGGATGTCCCCTGGATGTCCCCTACTGGTGAGAAAGCGGATGTTTAACGGTGCCTTCACACCAAAGTGTCAAAAAACGCGCAGCACGCCAAAGTTTGACGCTTGAACATTTGCAGCTACACGCGCGTCAAAATCACTTTGGAAATACACAACTTTGTGGGAGGAGCTAGTGCCAGACGGTGTTTTTGCAAGATGGCAGCGGTCGATCTAGCGTTGGAAGAGTCTCCATTCTCTATTTACTGTGGAGAGAACCCTGCGCAGGTTCACGGGGTCAGTAACGTGAAAACTTTCAAAAGTGAAATGAACTTCCCAGGTTGCCGTATCTCCTCCCTTATATTCCTCCAAGCAGCTCCTTTTTATTCCCGTCTCTGTAGAGAAAGCAGCTGGTGTCGTGTAGCTCGGGGTGATTAGCCACGGCCGTTATCAGGATTTCCTCCATGTTGCCTGACCTGACCCCATGAATTGGGGGTCACAGCATCACGTGACACGCATCACCAGGCTCCTGATTGGTTGACGCCGAAGTTCAGATTTTTCAACTTCAGCGGCAGACGCCAAAACGCGCATCACGAGCGAATGCACAAAATGCACCACATAAAACGGAGCGCATATTTTCTGTCGCGCCTCAAATTCGCGCGAATGAGGCAGAAATGCGTTTTCGCAACGCAGAAACCCTGACGCCCTTGACGCTTCAAACACGTTCGGTGTGAACGCACTGTAACAGACCGAAGTTGAAGCTGGAGTTAGCATGCTTGACAGTAGGCTTAGCCGAGCTAGCCAGGTAAGCCAACAGATCGTGGTTAATGGTCCGGTCAGTTTTACGTGGAGGACGATGAGTTCTGGACCAGAATGACTCCACTTAGAGAGCTAAATATTTAGTTTACTAGTTAAATATTTCGTTTCAAGCTAAATATTTAAACCACCAAGTTAAACTGGTTAGCTAAATATTTAGCTTCGAAGTAAATACTTAACTCAGAGCTAAATATTTAGTTAATATCCGTCCCCGAGAGGCGGAAGTGGACTAATAAAATAAAAGCGGGCGAGCTCTAACCTCTATATAACCTCCTGTTGCTGTAAATCCATCCGTAAACGTCTGTATTGCCGTTAAAATGGCTCATCCTATGTTTTAAGCTGAAATGTTGGCAGAGAAGAAAATAAACTATAATAAAGAGGTGATGTTCAGTTTGGCCAGAAATATGTTGCGTTCCATTTGTAGTCTGAACTCAGATATTCCGACTTCCGAGTGGGAAAAATCAACTGGAAAGCTACTCGGAAAGTCCGAGATTTTTATTATTATAATTTTTTTTTGTTCTGACTTTTACTTTCAATATGGCCGCTCCTCGCATCAAGAATAGTAGCGGCGGTGGAAACATGTCTATTTTACAAGACACACACTTGTAAGAATCAATCTTACATGTAGCGCCTGCAACTCTCAAACTTAACAAAACAAAAGTAGTGTTTGCATATGGAAAACACAGCTTAAAGCAATGTTTGTAAGAGGTACTACCAACTATGGCTACCTGGGCCTCGCCATATCGGAATCCCGACTCATCCCACTACGTTAACTGAATAGCCGTTTACTCGGGCGTGACGTCAAACCCAGCTCCGAGTTCTGACTGAGGTGAATTGAACGCAGCATTAGCTAAGACGTCCGCATATCACGATATAGAGGTACGCAAGACCCAGCTTTTGTTTTGGTAGTCTGCCTATTGGCAAGTAATTATCATATTAGCTAAATAATTAGCTCTGAGCTACATGTTTAGATAGCCAGTTTAAGCTTACATGCTAAATATTTAGCTAGCTTGCTAAATACGCACGTTAAATGTTTGGTTTGCTGCTAAATATTTAGTTTGTAAACTAAATATTTAGTTTCAAACTATGACATTTATAAATTAATAAATAACATGGACGCAAATATGAGTTAAAAAAATTAACCCCCATATTTACTTCCTATGAAATAACCCAAATTATTGCTGTTGGATTTAAAAAGGCTCAACAACCTGATAAAGAAGGTTCTGGTTCTGTTCTGGTTCTGTTCTGGGGACGACTGTGGAACATCTGGAGATGATGATGCAAAGAAGGATTCTTCATAAAATCAAAAACATTATGGACAACCCTGAGCATCCTCTTCATGAGACAGTCATACAACAACAGAGCATCTTCAGTCGGAGGCTTCTTCAGTTTCGCTGCAACACAGACCGCTACAGGAAATCCTTCCTGCCCACAGCCATCATCATCTACAACAACTCCTTAAAGAATTAATTATATGAGATACAACACTTCATTTCACTCTGGGATCAATAAAGTATTTTTGAATTGAATTGAATTTGAATTATGGCTGTGCAACTTCACAAACGGCGCCCCATATTCAGAGAACATCTGCATTTATGCTAAGGTTAAATTACAGACAAGCGGACTCTGTTTGCCTGTTAGGAGGCAATTAGTTGCACTGGCTTTTATATTTAGGGGCGTCAGAGTTGATTTGGCGGACTAGAAGTTTCCGCCATATTTTTAAGGTTTTTATTGGTAAAAATGTTATGCAACCAGCCTTTAATTTGATCAATTTTCTCTACAACGCTGTCTCCACACATGATGAGCCTCTCCTAATGTAATAACGCCTTCTGTCCTCCCTGGACTCAGACCAGTGCACAATGAGAGCAGGGAAGAAGCGGGCGTCTCTGTAAGTCGGCGGACTGTCACTGAGAGCCAGCTGGCTGGAGTCGGACCTGCAACCCTGCTCGTCCAGGCAGCAGGGGTCCGACAGGCTGCTGCTCCGACTCCTCCACTGCGCCACGGTGCGACGGGAGCCGTACATGCGGCACAGGGAGACGTGGGACGTGTCAGAGGAGACGTGGGACAGCACCAGCGCTCCGTGGCAGGAGAAGCCCGACGAGCAGCTGGAGCTGGTGACGGTTGTCCTCCTGCCTCCTCCCGCGGCCGCCGCTCCGGTCGGCTCGCCGCCCCGGTTCTGGAGCGCTCCGTAGCTCTGGGCGCCGCTGTCCAGCAGGAAGCAGGTGGAGGCGCAGGGGTTTTGCAGGGAGTTGGACGTCCCTGTGTTGGCGTTTATGAGCATGGCCTCGGAGTAGCTGGGGATCAGCTGGCGGTTGCAGCGTATGTGCCACTCCATCTCGGTGCTGTCCAGGGTATCCACTCTGGGAATGTTATTCCCAGCAGGCCCGGCGTCGTTCAGAGGGGACGGGCTGCTGCAGACGTACTCCAACCCAAACAGCTTCTCTATTCTGTAATGCACATAAGCGGTACGGTACTCGATGAAGACCCTCAGAGGCCAGGAGAGCATGAGCAGAGCAGCCAACCAGAAGGCAACCGGAGAAGTGTACCACGGCATCCGGTCCGGGTCCACACAGGCGATCATGTTCTCCCTGAAGTCCACGTTCCTCAGCTGCATCCCCTCTCGAGCCTCCATGTAATCGTCCAGACCTTCTGTTTCGGAGAAGAACCTGGACCTCTGGTTGAGGTAGTCGTTCTCCGGGCCGGCCTCCGTGAAGCTGAAACACTTGGTGAAGCTCAGGCGAGTTGCGTGGTGTCCCTCCAGGCCTGCGAGCTCCCGTGAGACGTCTCTCATGCCACAGTGGGCGTAGTCAAACTCTCCCTCAGCCACGTGGGTGTTGACCCGCTCCTGGTGCACCTGCGTTGTGGTGTAGGCGTCCCCGTTGCGGTATCTCGTGACCTGTCGAGTCCGTCTAACGAGGTGGTAGCTGATCGCCTTCCACCATATGCAAGGTCGGGCCTGTCGCATCCGCAGCACTCGCTCGTAGACGCTGTCCACGTCCGCTTTGGACTGCAGCTCGCTGCGAGCCATGCACTGCCAGCATTCCACCATGTACGCCACATAGAGCAGGAACAGGAAGGCCAGGGGGATGTAGAGGTAGCCGTCGGAGCACGGGCTGTCATGGTAGATCATGGAGTGTCCTCCGACGCCCATCCCGGAAGGACCGCGCAAGGACGAGGAGAAGGACGAGGTGAGGGCCGAGTTGAAGCTGATCTTGGTGACCCGGGTCAGCTGACACCAAGCCACCGCAGCCAGGCAGGTGTACATGAGGACGGAGAGCAGCAGGCAGCGCCAGTGGGACTCTCGGCAGACGCAAGCACCCAGGGACTGCTGGACCGGACGCTGCTGCAGAGACAAACGGGAGTAATGAGAAAAATGCACTTAAAGCGATGAAGCCAGTAAACATGCCATGAATCCATGGAAAGCAGCAGAAATTCAACTGACTCCAGCTAAACTATAATTTAGAGCGCAGCTCTGAACCGAAGCGCAACGTAAATCAGACTAAGACCTCTGAGAATGACAGGAGAACATTACTGAGGTCTTCTCATATGGGCTGCTGTTTGTAAAGTTACAGTTGAAAATGAACAGAAATAATTTGGATCATTCAGCCTTTCATAAGAGAAATAAATGGGGGTTCCTTTTTCAAAGTCAGATTGGCGTCCATGTTATTTATTCCTTTATAAATGTCAGTTTCATACTTTGTATTTAGTTAGCCAGCTACATATTTAGCTTGCAAATTGAATCTGTAGCTTCAAACTGAATATTGATCATACTAACTAAATATTTAGCTTCCAAATTAAAAATTTAGTTTACAAAGTAAATATTTAGTTAGCATGCTAAATATTTAGCTTGCAAATTGAATCTGTAGCTTCAAACTGAATATTGATCATACTAACTAAATATTTAGCTTCCAAATTAAAAATTTAGTTTACAAAGTAAATATTTAGTTAGCATGCTAAATATTTAGCTTGGAAATTCCATATTTTGATCCAAATTAAATATTTTGTTTACAAAGTAAATATTTAGCTAACAAACAAAATATTTAGCTTCAAACTAAATTTAGTTGGCATGTTAAATATTTAGCTTGCAAATTAAAGATTTTGCTCCACATTAAATATTGTTTACAAAGTAAAGATTTAGTTTACAAGCTAAATATTTAGCTAACAAAAAAATATTTAGCTTCAAACTAAATATTTAGTTAGCAAGCTAATCTGGCTAGCTCATATATAGCTTTGAAGTAAATGTTTAACTAAACATTTACCTAATATGGAAATGTGCTTGCTGAGAAGCGGAAGTGGACTATCAAAATAAAAGCTGGGCCCAGTGAACCTCCTTATAACCTCCTGCATCACTGTTGCTGTATATCCATCAGTAAATGTCTGTAATTGCCATTAAAACAGCTCATCTTAGCTCGCTAGCTAAACATTTTGCTTCAAACTGAATATTTCGCTTGCTTACTATTTAGTTTGAAGTTAAATGCTTAATTTGTAGACTAAATATTTTGTTGAAAAGCTATGTGTTTAAGTTGGAGCTAAATATTTATTCTGTAAACTAAATGTTTAGTTTGAAGCTTTGACATTTATAAATGAATAAATAACATGGACGCAAAATATCAGTTTCAAGAATGAACCCCCATTTTTTTCTAAATAACCCAAATTATTGCAGTTAACTTTTGATTGTGTGACTTTACAAACAGCTCCCCATATTCTCACACATCTAACTCAGAGGTGATTAGTATTTTTGTTGCAAGAGGACTGGAAGCAACTGGCAGGGTAAGTATGAAGTCAATTTGAAAAGGCATAAACAGATTAGATGTTAAATCTGTTCAAATAAATGTTGCAAGAACCAGATTAGTGATGGAAGCTCAGCTAATTGCTGTGTGATGTCAGAATGTCTCATTTTTGGGGATTTTATTGTGATTTCTTTATGACTGACGTACTCAAAGTAGAGCATTATTGGTGGAAAGAAAATTATCCAAGTTTTTTTATTTTTATAAACAAATATCTGAAAGTGTGAGTCAATTCTTAGTAGCACCACCTTTCTCTGCAGGTCTTTTAGGGTTTGTCTCCACCAGCTCTGTGTTTACTAATTAGGAGACAGGTGACAGGGGGGTATAGCTGTGATCATGTTTTTAAATCTGTGGGGGAGAGGTGGGAATATGGTTTTATGTGGGGTAGTTTTAATCTGTAAAGCACTTTGAGATACAATTTTGTACCCGAAAGCACTTCATAAATAAAGACTGATTGATTGACGAAACTATGTGAGACATACACACAAGGAAGAGAATTATCAGGGTTTTTGATGATGCTGGATTTCAGACATAAGACTTGTTGTGGACTAGCTATTTTAAAGGAGTTAAAAAAACAGTTTTTGTTTGAGATGGCTCTGTTCTGGGTTTTGAAATGTGACTGTAAGTTGTCATTTATTTGCTTTCTGAGTGGTTTGACAAAAGCGTGTACCTGTGTCTACAGCTATGATCGTATCATTGATTGGCATACATCATTTGAACCACAAGCAGGGATATAAGGGTGTTGAAATTCAGCCTGGGAGCTTGGAAGTTTTTTTACCTCGGGTGGGTCGTGGATAAGAATTGCACCCCCCACCCCCCCATGAATATCTAAAACTTTCTGGCACCGAGGCGACCTATATTTGGAAGCACTGTGAGGTTAGGCAGTCTTCCTTTCAAAGCAGAAGAGAGCTGCTGACATCTGGTAGCAGCTAGCAAACAATATCAAAATAGTTAACATCAGCAGCGAGAGGTACCAATCACCCGCAGCAGCTGCAGCACCAGTAGTGCTTACAAAGATCTTCTATAAAGGAAGATGCCTCACTCACGTACACAATCCGGATCACCGTGGGGTTCTGATCTGCCTTGGCGTAGGTCTGCTCTCTCAGAGTTATTTTCTAGTTTATTTTTGCTAAGCTTTGTGCAAGAAATCTCTCAATTGATGCACATCTCAGGATTTAGCAAATATTGCAGGCTTTTATTCTATAATCTTTTGCCCAATATACCCAAACCTGGAATGAATCAGAAACAATGAACAGCACCCAGAGCCCAGTTGTTATACCTCCTGAACTGCTAGCTTAAAGCAGGGTTAGGCTCTAAAAAAACAGTATCTCAGGCTTATCGGTATCCCGAAAAGGGGAAAAGCAGCCAAGAGGCACATGGTTACTCTGGAGGAGCTGCACAGACCTACAGCTCAGGTAGGAGAAACTGTTAGTTGCGCACGCCACAAATCTTATTGGAAGTGGCACAAAGGAAGCCTTAAATGTCCCGTTTGCAGGAAACATGTGGAAGAACCTGCTCTGCTCATGCTAAGTTTTCCCATGCAAGCAGGAACATGTGTGGCAGAAAACCAATACATCACTCAGAATATGCAATTTCTACCATGAAACACGGTAGTGGTAGCATGAGGCTGCGGGGATGTGAAAGGGAAGCAGGTAAGAGCTGACGAGGTAATGATGGAGGTAAATCCTGCATCAGGCCCTAAACATACAGCCAGAGATACGAGATTGTTTATATCAAAGCATGTTGACGTGTTAGCATGGCCTAGTCAAAGTCCAGACCTTAATCCAATGAAGAATCTGTATTAAAACTAGACAATTAATATTCACAGAGGCGCTCTATTCAATCTGACTGAGCCTGAGCTGCTTTGCAAAAAAAAACTTTCAGTCTGTTGTCGAGGAAAGCTAACGGAGATGTTCTGTGAATTGAACAACTGTTCAGATGTTTATTTATTTGAAAAAAAACAAAAACTAGCTTCTGTATCGTTTTCATTCCAGTTTATGATTATACACCACTCTGTGTTGGTGGGTCACATAAAATGCCCCCCTCACATTTCTTTTTGGGTAAACCGCCAGAAGCACAAAGCGCCACATTTGCGATAATGTTGAGCAGCGAAACGTTCCCATTCAGCAAAGACTGTGGCAGCAGTTTATTTAAATCGGTAGCGGTAAAAGACGCAGCGGCCAAACTAAACGTTTACTGCCATCGTTTAGAGCCGTCACTACCATGTACCGGCCATTGTCTCCTGCATGCCTCCTGCGGTGACATTCGTCCACATGAAGTCTATAGTTGTTGACTGCCTCTGGTGGGTTACGGAGCGAGAGGATTTATGGTGACAAGCAGCCATCCCATTACTGCGCTCACAGAGCCGCTGGGATGTCAAACGCTGCAGCTCCCCGCGTCACTCATTCCTGCCATTCAGTCCAGGACCTGCGACCTAACTTCACACGGAGGGACTTTTTAGGACCTTTTAGCTGTTCAAATCGAAGAAAGATAAAAATGTCCACGGAAAACATTTATAAGCCTTCGAATTAAAACCCCCCTGGTATATTGCAGGACGGTGATGCGTCACTGAAACTTTTCCCTCCAACTCAGAACCGTGAAAAATGTTCACACTGACATGTGATGAAGTGCAGAGCCGGCCTAAGTCATAAGTGAACTAAGCCCACTGCTTGGGGGAGCCCCCCCCCAAAAAACCCTCAGATGTAACAAACATTTTTTTGATTTGTTTCAGCAGAGATAAATTAAAAGATTTTAAATTGTTTAAAATTTAAGATTGAAAGGAATGGGTTGGGTTACCACAGTAACAATCTGTCGCGACAAATTTAATGTTTTATTTGCTTGTTCACTAATACACCTCAGCAGATAATAACCAATTATCCCTGATTGCTAGTTAAACTCGGCCTCCTCTCCCAGGCTTTGGGGGGTGATGGTGGTCTGACCAGGAACAGGAACAGGGGTCCCAAATCAAATTCTACTGAAGGCCCCACGGGGCTTAGGGCCGGCCCTGCCCGAGCGTGCCTGCAAACAACGAGAATAGTTATAGAAAAGACTGAAGACTCGTTGAAACAAAACAAACGTGCAGGATTGCTTTGTCTGCTTGAAGACCGTTTTAAACCGACATTTAAGGCCAAAATTATTCATAGCCCTGGCAAAATTAGATTTTAAATAACTTCCACACAATCAAGACGTTTCTGACAAAAAAAACAACATATATATTACATTTTATTAAAATAAATTACACGTAAAAAATGATTTAAACCCTTCTAAAAGCAGAGCAGCTTTTTGCGCCTGATGATTTATCCTCAGGCTTTAAAGTTGGACGGCCTCCTCGCTATCACCCTAATCTTCAGCTCCCTCCAATTTTAGGTTCAGCCAACGGAAACATGATGGTACGGGTAAAATATTACTTCCAGCTTAAATCTACGTGGGGGACCGATTTTTCTAGGCTTAACTTTATAAAAATAAAATAAACTTCATTGTGGATTTATGACAATTATACAGACTTTAAATAAGGAACCTGTTCAAAACACCAACAGGAAAGAAGAAGAACTTAAAGACAAGGCAAGGAAGACGTTTTCTACAACCTGCAATGTATTTATTCAGCTCAGAACTTTATTCTAGGCTTTTCTACAGGAGAGCAAACCGATTAGTAACAGAGATTGTTAGGAACCAGGAGTCTCGTTTATAAAACATTGCATAGAATCCTTACTAAAAACCATACTTAAGCTCAACAAATAATGTTTTACTTACGCCAAGTGAGTTTCAGATCCATCAAACTTGGGAAATGTGCTCATGTGATTTTCGATCATATCCCTCCTCCTACACCCGCTTTCTGCCATAAACGGTCAATGCAAAGTAGCCTAGTGAATATTCTGCATTTATCAATCAACGTTTCTCTATATAGAGCTTTTACTCGGCCAAAAGGCAACCAAAGGGCTTCGCAATAAAATACGGAAATATAGTTAGCAATAAGAAAATATATAACAAAACAACAAGAGTAAAAATAAAAGCAGCAGCACAAGTGATAAAACAAATATGAACAATAAACAGAAAGCTAGAATTATATGATCACTTCTTGTAGCAACAATAAGATTGGAATGAAAGCAAATTAAAATAAATAAAAACTAAATTACAGCAGAACGTAATACGTTTCAGCACTCTTAGATATTTAAAGCCTGACAGAAATTGGTGCGCTTTAAGTTAAGTCTACTTTTAAAAAGTATAATCCATGCAAATTATTTTTTGGGGTGTCACACATAAATGGAAGAGCTGCGAGTGGCATATCTGATGCAGCAGACAGTGGAGGCAAAGAGGGAGCCTGATTAAGGGAATCTACAGTCGGCTACCCCCATCCTGATGCTGCCAGTTGCTGATCTTCAGTGAGCTCCAACCATTATGCAGGACAGTCATATTTGCACTCATCACAATTAATGCACCAGTAAGTGCAACTGCTGTATAGTACATATGAACAAACTGTGGTATAATTCTCAGTTCAGAGACGGGAGGGTGGGGGTCTGACTGTTGGTTGTGAGTTCCTGGGTGTGCGAAGCTCTACAAGTCTGAAAATGTGGCTTAAATAAACAAATTTGCCATCCCACCGGCTGCAAGTGTCAAAACACAGTGCGTAAAGCCACGGTCCTTGGTGTGCTTAAAGTTGCACACATTTTTTTAATTTTGTTCTATAAATCCCAAACTTGTAGGGGTAGAAAGTGACTTTCGCAGTTTTTTTGTGGATAAGCAAGCTTTATAAATGAGACTCCCCATCCTAGATACACCTACCACCTCCGGAACATCGCCCTCAGCAGGTGAGTCTTCCTCCTGCTCCTCTCCCTCAGCAGCACCGGGACCGCTGGTGTCTTCTGTGGAGTCCTGGTCAGAGGAGAGCATGCTGCTGCACTGCCTTGCATGTCAGAAGAAAGTCTGCAGCTCATGCATCCCGATCCACTCGCTTCCCTGCAGGGATCCCTCCGTTTGTAACCCCTTTCTGGGGCCCCCTCCGTCCCACATGAGGTTCGGGTCCGGCAGACTGCTGCTGCTGCTGCTGCTGCTGCTGCAGATGATGATGATGATGATGCCGCGGTGCTGCTCCTGGCTGGCGGGGCGGAGTGGGGCGGGCTTCAGCCGGGAGTTCACCGCAGCAAAGACAGCAGAGGTTCACCATGATGATGCAATAAAACGACGCATCAATGAGCGGAATACGTCCAGGAACGCGCGTTGTGCCGCAAATTGCATCCCGGGATGCGCGCATCGTTCAGAAACTCCCCGATTACGTGGAAAAAACGGATTAAAATATCAGCGACGGGGCAGCTTTTAAATATGTATTTCAAATTATTATGTTTACTTTGCATCTACATCCTGAAAACAGGCAGTTTTATGGCGAATCAATAAAAAAGACGGTTTTTACAGTTCATCTGATTCTGTTGTTTTAACGTCACACTGTCTCAAGACTATAGTGCTATATATTGATTTATAGGCCTACTGTATATTTCAAAATGACAGCTTATGAACATTCTCACTTTCCAGATACATTGCTGCAGAACAACTTCAAAAAAGTATAGAATGCCATTTAAAGAACATTTATTGTGCAAAATGCATTGAAAAAAATTAATCTTTTTTCTCCAAAAAATGCATCACAAAAGGTCTCACAGCATAAAGATGAAGATGTTTTAAATCAAATAAAACCTAAGTGTTATTTTAAAAAGAACACAATGTTCATAATGGTCCGCTTTCCTCGTTACTTATTTATCAATTTAATATCGCACAAAAATAAAGATGCACATATTTGAATTAAAAATGCTTCAAGTTCAACAGGATTCTTTTTTTGTAAACTGGAAAACAATTTTTTTAAAACTTGCAATATGTAGTCTAGTGTAAAGACAAACAGCTTGATGACATCATCAAAATGCGGAAAACGCAGCTTTGTCTACCCACAGCATAACAGTTTAAACATTGTAAATCATCTAAACTTTTTAAAAGGCCATGGATGCAAACAGAGCACAATGTTTGTAAGAAAATGCTTCATCGGGTGTTAAGGTGCACAATTTTGTTATCGGTTGGTCTAAAAACTCTTAAATATTAGCCTAATTAAACTATACAATATAGAATACACCATAATTGTTCATTCTGGAAGAAATAAATTCAGGTTTTGTTTGTTTGTTTTTTGGGGGAGGATAAGGTTTTGATTGATGATCAGACCTGGAAATTGTATTATTATGAAGTTCATTATGTTAATGCATTGTTTTAATTATTGATAAAGTAGAGCAACAAAAAAACCTCCTCCCTGGTTGTTTGTTTGTGTGCACCCCTCTTTAAAAACTCTAAATAGACCATAATTATTCAAATCTCCCTATAGTGTACCGTCTCCTTTAACCCTAAAATAGATGAGACTGATATGAAACTCACACCAGCAGCCAAAAGAACATGCATCGTTTTGTGGAAAATGTTATGCCACACATAATAATAATAATACTTCGATTTTATTCTGGGTTTGAATCACTCCAATGTACAGAGTCTGATCTACTGACTTTCTTTTTATTTTTTTTAGTATTATTGGATTTCAACATGCAGGGTTCAGAAAAACAAAAAATACAAATACAGTACTAAAACAGATGCATAAAATGCATGCAAATGCAAAAAATAAAACTAATAATATAAAAGTCTAGCAGAACTTTATGGCTTTACAAAAGATTGTGTAACCTAGGCCTACCATTGATCATGACATGGGGGGGGGGGGGGGGGGGAATCACAGGCTTCATCATAGGGTCTTCAGTGGCTTCGGTCCTTCCTCACTGACAGGTATTTATCGTTAGCCTTCGTTAACAGGTATTAGAAAGGAAGTTACGCCAACTCTAGCCTCACTTCACTTACTTCCAGTTGACTTTAGGGTCAAGTTGTTTCTAAGTCTCTTAAATGACTCCAATAGCACCATCTTATCTCGCGCTATCAATAATCTTTCTCAAATCTAGTTTAAAAGCACATTATACGACAAAGTGATCCAGGGCCGGCCCAAGGACTTTGACTCGGGGGCCCCTTCTCCCTGTTTTAGAATCCCCCTCTAAAAACGTTTCGATCCAGATTTGGTGTCACCTGGGAGAGCAGGCCGAGTTTAATTGGCTGAGCCTAAAATCGATCGGTGATAATTGGTTATTATCCGCTGACACGTATTAGGGAACAAAGCGAAACTCAAACACAAACAAATGGTTAAACTCGTAACAGCAGATGGTAACTATGGTAACACAACAATCGAAGATTTAAAAGTAATTTTATTTTCTAAATGAATAGAAATTCAAAACTATTAAATATAAATTCTATCTTGATTAATTTTAATACATTTAAATTATATTGATTTTAAATAAAATGTAATAAAAATAAAATTTTACTTAAAAAATGAATTAATGAAATAATTTATTACAAAACAAACTTGCCATTAGGGATGTGTGTTGGTAAAAATCGGGGGATACGATATGTTGCGATACTATGAGTAAGACTATATATTGTGATTTTTTAAAACTGAATTTAATTGTGACAAAAATTATTTCATCATTCTAAACACTCCAACCTGTTTCATAGTTTAACACATTTAGTTTTATTACTAGATCTAGTTGATCCACTGGAACGGAGAAGGTGAAAACAGCCACAAACTACCAGTTATACTTTTAATTTTACTACAAAAATTGCTGTAATCATTTATGGTTCCATTCAAATAAAAAATAAATCATAAAAAATTGATACATTGCTTTTGAATATTGATAATGAATCAATAGTTTCTTACATCCTTACTTGCCAACTTCTTTAAATCTTAAATTAAAAGTTTAAACAACTGTAAATCAAAGTTTTAGAGCTGTAGTCTGTGTTCAATTTCAATATTTATAGGAGGCCCCTGATGGTTATGGGGCCTTAAGCAGCGGCTTAGTTTGCTTGTGCTTTGGGCCGGCTCTGAAGTGAGTGGTTTGAAATGAGTCTTTCTTTCTTCTTTTTTTCTTTATTTGTTTCGAACATTTTAAAAATAGACAAATAAAATAAAACATAACATATATAGATTCATGCACATATACAAAAGCAAAACAAAAAACAAAGTATTAATCCACAATATTTGAATAAATAACTAATGTGATCGAAAAGGAGCAGGAGGAAGCCAAAGCTTATTACTTCCCACCCCTTGTTTCAATGCTTAAGTCTATTTTCCTTTTTTATTCTTTTCTTTTCTATTTTTTATTCTTTTTCTATTTCTATTATTCTTTTCTATTTTTTTGTTGTTGTTTTTTAAACTTTGTTTGTTTTTATTATTTTGCTATGCTTGATGGACATCGAGCTCCCTGTTTTAATGTGTTTTATTAATAAATTTGATTGATTAAATACCCCTGCAGTACCGCATCCAACCAACAGGAAGTGTAACGTGTCATTCCATTATTCCAGTATATCTATGCCATTTTTCAGCCAGTGAAGTTTCTCCAGGTGGCCTCTAGGGGCGCTGTGGTCTAAACGTCCCTCTTCTTCGCCGCTCTCCTCCTCCGGGCGGAGACATGGCGGAGGTCAGCCGGTGTGCCGGAAAGAGAGCGTGTGAATCCGGACTTAAAACGTTTAAATGGTGCCTTCTGGACAACCGAATCCGGCACGGAACAAAGGTCGGACCCTTTGGCTCTCTGTCGGCCGGGTTTCCGGTCGATGACGTTAGGGAGTGTGAGCGGAACGGGGCCGGAAGAGCAGCGGAGCGGGCAGCCGCTGTTAGCTGTCGGGACGGTTATCTAAAGGTGAGCCCGCTGCTGGTTGGTGCTGAAGCCGACGCGGAGGAGGCAAACCGGCCTAAAAATCGCTGTTATCCTGGACTTGAGGGGGATTTATGTTCAAATGGGGCTCTGATAGAACCCGCTAAGAGGCATGCTTCTGTGTATTGGAGCTGCGAGAGGTTCTGGAGGACCTTTCCCCTCTTTCTGCCTGTGGATGCTGGATCTCCTCGGTTGGTTTTCGTCAGGAACTACAGCGGGAACGGCTCCGGGTCTGAGCCCCTGTACAGAACCAAAACCGGCTACTACGACGTCCTGGGGGTGTCACCCACCGCCACCCAAGCCCAGATCAAGACCGCCTACTACAAGCAGTCCTTCGCCTACCACCCGGACAGGAACCCGGGCAGCGAGGAGGCCACCGAGCGCTTCCCGGACATCAGCGAGGCCTACGCGGTGCTGGGCAACAAGGGGCTCCGGAAGAAATACGACAGGGGGCTCCTGAGCCTGTCGGACCTCGCCGGCCGAGCCAGGCCGTCCGCGGCGGTCTCCACGGGGGGCTTAGCGGAGCAGCAGGCCGGGGGCAGGCGCTCTGTGATGGGCACAGACTTCAGGGGGAAAGTCTTCGACTTCGACCAGTTCTACAAAGCTCACTACGGCGAGCAGCTGCAGAGGCAGCGGGACATCCGGGTGCGAAAGGAGGAGATCCTGAGAAGGGAGCAGGACAGCGTCACAGACAAGAAGCTGGTCAGGTTCACGGAGTTCGGGGTCGGGATGCTGCTGGTGTTCGGCGTGGTACTTTTACTGGGTTTAGGGCAGTGAGGAAAGTTTGGTGGAAGGATAAATTCAAATAGGCTGCGAAATGACTCGGACCCAGACTGGACATTTTTGAACAGTAGTTAAGGGTCTGAAATAGATTAATCTCCTTCGGGATGTTTCGTTGGTACCCAATGGTGTAAAGCCCAGATCCTATATTATCTTAATAAGGAAACATGGTTATATGATTGTACGCAGGTCGCTTAGTTATTTTGGTTTGATCGGAGGCCATAATGGCTCCCTTCATGCATCCATTTCGGACCTTACACCTTCTTATGTCTCTTAGTCAGGCTTTATTGATATTCTACGGACATAAACAACCCTAAAATACTTTAATCTCCCATATAATTTATTTTAATTGTGCTATATTTTCTAATTCCCCCTGTTTTTCTTTAATTTATGAAATGTGACAGAATATGAACTCTGGTCAAATCCTAATAAATAACTGACCTCCTGCTGGTAGATATGATTTGCTAGAGACATAAATTATTTTAAATCTGTTTCTTTAGTGAATAAAACGTTTTTTGCTGTCATAAGATGATCAGTTATCACTTTGCATGTTGGCAGTAAACAGTTGGGTTCAGGAGCACCATGTGCGCCATCTAGTGGGTATTTATCAGGTAATTAAATCTGCTGAACTTGGAAGCTTGGGGCTCGATTCACAGACACGCGGGATACATTATTTAAACAGTTTCTGGCTTTGATAAAGTCATTTTGGGCTGGGAAGTTTTAATTTCGGTTCAGTTTATAGCTATTTATGAAACAGATGCAGCATTGTGACGAATCTAGAAAGCACTTTTAACCCGGGGCCGTTGCTCTGACTGGACGGCTGGGATCACATGGTCAAGCTGACGGACGTGCCTTTCATGTTTTACTGTAAATGTTCAAGATTGTGATGTTCCAGACATTAAAAATAACATAAAAGGTAGAGCTGGTGTCTTTGACCTTTTTCTTTCATGTTAAAGTACAAATAAAAACCATAACCACAGCATGATGCTGCTACCACCTTGTTTCACCATGGGGGATGACTTTTCTGGGTACCTTCATCTGCTTCCTGCCCCCCCCCCCCATGAAGCAGTTGGTTGCACCGGATTTTATTTAGTGTACAAATGCACGCCACACTTTTCAGAACATATGCACAACTTTGTGTTGCTTTGTCGAAAAACATCCCTCCTGAAACACACAAAATGTGGAAAAGTTCTTCATTTAGGGATTTCTGGGAATCTTCTGCCAAGATGCAGAAAATGAGTTTGCAAAATTGTGAGAAAAAAAAGTGTCAGTTTTTAAAGTGAATGCCAAATTTCTATAACAACAAAATAAAAGCTGTAGGTTCAGAGGTAGCAGTCGTCACCTGGATGGATGGGAGGGTGGTTGCACAAAGAAGCAATCTCCCCTCGTTTCCGTTGTTGGACACGTCCAAACCTTATAACTTTAAATGAAACTTTGCTTTTTAATCCACTTTCAAATAAAAATGTTTTAACAGGCAACAAACATTTAGGGCAGTTAAATCAGTTCACATCTGTAGTAAAAGTACAACAGAGTATCAGGGGCCATTGTAGACAAAAAGATCTTTTGGAGTAAAATATCTGCCAATAAAAACCTAAAATCTTGAGATTAATTTCACAGACTTTCTAGAAAAAAAAGTTGTAAATTTGCCAGAGAAAACTACATATTTTAAATATTTAAACTAAGATATTTTCAGACGTAAAGTCAAGACATTTGATAAAAATAAAAAAAAAACGCCTAAATTTATCTAAAAAACCCGGAAGTTCATGCATTTCTGACTAAACTCCAGTCCAATATGTCATGTTGCAGCTTCGTCCACACAGTCTGTCCCGATCGAGGCGTTCATGGCCTCATCTGAACACAGTAAAAGAGCCGCATGTAGCTTTCACTTAAGACTTTCACATCTTGTAAATTTAACACTTAAATCTTATCAATGTTGTCAATCAGACGGCTGCAGCTGATCCAGAACGCTGCTGCTCGTGTTCCTCACTAGAACCAGGAAAGTAGAGAACATCACCCCAGTTCTAAAGTCCTTACACTGGCTCCCTGTAGCTCAGAGAATAGACTTCTAAATACTTCTAGTTTATAAATCATTACATGGCTTAGCACCAAAGTATGTTGAAGATCTACTATTACTATAGCAACATCCCTAGAATCAGAACCAAACATGGAGAAGCAGCTTTCAGTTTCTATGCTCCTCTAATCTGGAACAAACTTCCAGACAAGCTGCTGAAACACTGAGTTCCTTTAAATCACAAATAAAAACGTATCTGTTTAGAGCTGCCTTTGAGTGATGCTTTCATGCATCATGTGTTTCGTGTGTGCTTCTTGCTTTATTGCTGTCTTTATATGATATGCTGTGTTTTTAATCATGTAAAAGCACCTTGAATTGCCTTGTTGTTGAAAGTGTGCCATAAATAGTGCAAATAAAATTGCCTTGCCTTGTAGGACTGGCATTTTCCGTAGAAAATAACTGCTCTAAAATCTCTGCAGACTTCCTTGTTTTTTTTTCTTGAAATTTTCTGACTTTGCAATGTCACAAAATCTTAGTTTAAATATAAAAAATGTTATACTTTTTAAATCGTTTAAAATTCAGAGTTTTCTCTCACAAATGTACGACTTTTCAGACAGAATTGTAGGTTTTTCTTGAAAATATGTGAAACTAATAGGGATATATAGTGATATTTTATTTCCCGATATTGTATTGATATTCAAAAGAAACATATCGATTAAATTTTTTTTTGTTTGTTTAGGATTTGAATGGAACCATTAATATTGACAGTAATTTTTTTCTAGTAAATATAAAACTATAACTGGTAGATTTGTGGCTGTTTTCAACTTCTTCTTCGTTGCAGTGGATCAACTAGATCTAGTAATAAAAGAGGTCGGAGTGTTTAGAATGATGGGACAGTTTTTCTACATTTAAATATGATTTTAAAAATCAGAATATATCGTCTTACTCATAGTATCGCGATGTATCATCTCGGCAGATTTTTACCAACACACATCCCTAGAAATTAATCTATGATATCAGAGTTTTTTGGCGGAAATTTACCCCAAATTTTCCTTTTTCTTTTATCTACTCTGTTGTAGGAAAGAGAGAAAACTACACGAACTTAAAGTGCTTGGACATCAACTAAAACATGCAAGACAAGCTTAATGTTCTCTTCCTAAAGTAGTTCTGGTCGGAACCTTGTGGAGGCCCATCTGCATCCTCAGATGACCGGGTTCAGAGCGTCGTAGAGCCGCTGCACCGCCAGCTCCACCATCTCTCTCAGGGAGTCGTCCTCTGGGACGTCGTCGTCACAGTAAACCGCCTGCAGGGAGTAAAAAGCAGACGCTAGCTGAACCTGCAGCTCCAGCACGGTTCTGTGTTTCCGAGCGGCCCGCCGCCGGCTCCTCACCCGCGTCTCCAGGCTGATGTGGACCGTCTGTCCGTCCACCGTCACGGAAATCGTCTTCCCGTCGCCGAAGTCCACGCAGTCCTCTCCGAACATGTCCCTGGAGACGGAGGCGGGACAGGGAAACTGGATATTCCAAGACGGCTTCACTAAAAACGTCCCACGTTTGAACGTGTGTGTGTCACTCACTGCAGCATGACCTCCAACCGGGCTTGGAAGACATCCATGTCCAAAGTGGCACTCTGCGTCTCCATGACTGCCCATGAAACACAAGACGGATCCGTGATTTCGGAAGCTAAAAAGTGGAACCATTCTCACAAAATGAGCGTTGTTACATTTGGAGGAAAAAGGGCCTGGGAACACCATCCCGACTGTGAAGTATGGCGGTGGCAGCATCATGCTGTGGGGATGTTTTGCAGCAAGAGGGACTGGTGCACTTCATAAAATCGATGTGATCATGAGGAAAGAACATTATGTGGAAATTTTGAAGCTCAGGTCCGAATGTGTCTTCCCAGACCGACCGTCGGCGTCCAGCCAGGGAAGTTCTACAGAGGCTGAAGGACATGCAGTCTGTGTTCTGGAAGGTCCGTCACAAAGCCCTCATCTCAGTCCTGGAGAGAGAGGCGGCCTACAGACCTGACCCGGTTTCTCTGGTTCTGTCAGGAGGAATGGGCAAGAACTCCAGCAAACTATTGGGAGGAGCTTGTGGAAAGAAACCCAGAAGGTTTGACCCAACTCATCCAGTTCAAAGGCAATGCTACCAAATACTGAGATGTATGTAAACTTATGATCTTTAAAGGGGACATATTATGCAAATTTCCCTTTTTTCATCTTTTTGTCTCTGCTGCCTCCATGAACATGAATAAAAACCATCCATCAAATTGTTGCTGTCTGAAATCTTGTGCTTCTACAAGCTGATTGAAAAAGTGCCTTAATGTGACGACACAATAAGTGGAACATGTTTTAACCACCCATCACCAATCAAACCCCGCCCATCACCTCCACCCATGACCTGTTAAACCCCGGCCATCACCTCCACCCATGACCTTTAAAACCCCGCCCATCACCTCCCCCCATCACCAGTCTAACCCCGCCCATCACCTGTTGAACTCCGCCCATCACCAGTCTAACCCCACCCATCACCAGTCAAACCCCGCCCATCACCTCCACCCATGACCTGGCAAACCCCGCCCATCACCTTTTAAACTCCATCCACCAGTCAAACCCCACCCATCACCTGTTGAACCCCCCCATCACCAGTCTAACCCGGCCCATCACCAGTCTGACCCCACCCATCACCTGTTGAACACCGTCCATCACCAGTCTAACCCCGTCCATCACCAGTCTAACCACGCCCATCACCAGTCTAACCACGCCCATCACCAGTCTAACCACGCCCATCACCTTTAAAACTCCATCCACCAGTCAAACCCCACCCATCACCTGTTGAACCCCCCCATCACGAGTCTAACCCCACCCATCACCAGTCTAACCCCACCCATCACCAGTCTAACCCGGCCCATCACCAGTCTAACCCCACCCATCACCTGTTGAACTCCGTCCATCACCAGTCTAACCCCGTCCATCACCAGTCTAACCACGCCCATCACCAGT
Organism: Valencia hispanica; assembly: GCA_963556495.2. Taxonomy (NCBI): domain Eukaryota; kingdom Metazoa; phylum Chordata; class Actinopteri; order Cyprinodontiformes; family Valenciidae; genus Valencia; species Valencia hispanica. The sequence continues at coordinate 3,627,041 of OY747720.1, forward strand.
CTAACCACGCCCATCACCTTTAAAACTCCATCCACCAGTCAAACCCCACCCACCACCTGTTGAACCCCCCATCACGAGTCTAACCCCACCCATCACCAGTCAAACCCCGCCCATCACCTCCACCCATGACCTGTCAAACCCCGCCCATCACCTCCACCCATGACCTGTCAAACCCCGCCCATCACCTCCACCCATGACCTGTCAAACCCCGCCCATCACCTCCACCCATGACCTGCCAAACCCCGCCCATCACCTGTTGAACTCCGTCCATCACCAGTCTAACCCCGTCCATCACCAGTCTAACCCCGCCCATCACCAGTCTAACCCCGCCCATCACCAGTCTAACCCCGCCCATCACCAGTCTAACCCGGCCCATCACCTGTTGAACTCCGTCCATCACCAGTCTAACCCCGCCCATCACCAGTATAACCCCGCCCATCACCAGTCTAACCACGCCCATCACCTGTTGAACTCTACTCATCACCAGTCAAACCCTGCCCACGCCAGTCAAACTCCGCCCACCACCAGTCAAACTCCGCCCATTACCAATTAAACCCCGCGCATCACACCCACCCATCACCAACCAAACCCCGCCCACCACCAGTCAAACCACGCCCCATACCTGTGAAACCCCACTAGTTAAACCCCGCCCACCAATTCATGCCTTTGTCCTGTGTGGCAAAAACCTGCAGCCTAGTAACAATATGGGTGGGCGTGGTCTGCAACCGCTGATTTGCATAAAAGTGACAGAGCCCTCTAAACAGCTCACTCTGAAAGGGACTGACACGGTCAAGAATGGAGCTGGTGAGGTCGCTTTATGTCAGTGATTTTGTGCAAAGAACTTCATTAACATGTTTTGTACAGACCACAGACCTTTTATAACACCAATATGTCCCCTTTAAAGATAATATGTCTGATATATTCTTAATCTCTTACGGAGGCTTTAAGCAAATAGAAATAATTCTGGTAATTCTGACACCGGAGAGGTTTGGTCTGATTTAACTTCAGACTGGGAGTAAAAAAAGCTGGATTTTATTAGATGTACCTGAAAGTCGAGTTCAGGTGTTACCGATGCGCAGAGTGTGTTGGACCGGAACCTAAGAGCCACAATCAGAACCACCTGACCGCTGCAGGTCTTTTTGAGGTTTGACCTTAGTCTCATTGTCAGGAGACCATCTGTGAACATCAGGCTTCAGTTTGCTTTGACTAGGCCATTCTAAAAACCATCCCATAATATCTCTGGGTGTATGTTTAAGGTGGTTGTCCTGCTGGGAGGTGAACCTCCGCCCTGGTCTCAGGTCTTCTGCAGCTTCTCCTGCTCCAACCCCTCCCTGTCCCACAGCATGATGCTGCCACTACCATGTCTCTTCCATAGAAACCAGTTTGACTCACCTTTCTGAGCTTTCGGGTTGGACTGAACCTCCAGCACCACAGTGGTGACGGCGTCCGCATACATGTCATTGAGAGGGTTGGCTACCCACTGAGAGAGATAATTAATACAAATTTTAAAAATATCTGTCTTTGCTCCAACAATCCGGCTTTAAAATGAAACCTGCTGCGATGATGAGACGTTTGAGCGTCAGCCGGGTGTCCGTGGGTCGCGACCTCTCACCTCCAGTGCCACCATGCCGACCTCGTGGATCAGGGTGATGTTTTTAAAGATCCTTAAAGTTTTCCTCTCGGTTCCGTCCAGCTCCTCCACGTCTCCTAGAGCAGACGGTTGAAGACGGGGGGTTGACGCACAGAAACAGCGCAGCTCCGGGAGGGAAAGTGAGAGGCTCTCACCTGTGAGGTTCCTCAGATGGCAGACGAGGAGGGAGTACGGCCCGGTGAAGGGGATGGCCTGGGTTTGCTTCACTGTGCTCATGGCCAGCTCTGTGTACGCTGTGGTGGACAGGGCAGAGCCATCAGTTCTTCATTTTTAAATATTTATTTTAGGGCTGTCAAACAATTAAACATTTTAATTTAATCTAATTAATCAAAGGGTAGCTGTGAATTACTCACGATTAACTAACATTCCTAACCATGACTGAAAAACTATAATTTCCGGTTTTAAATAAAGGACAAAACCGGATGCTTTCCTCTTTCCCCTGTTTTGCTGCAACACAGACTGCTACAGGAGATCCTTCCTGCCCAAAGCCATTAGGATCTACAACAACTCCTTTAAGAATTAAATAGTATGAGTTACAACAACACTTACTTTCTCTCTAGGGTCAATTAAGTATTTTTAATTGAATTTTTCTAAATAATAGAGGGATTATTTGTTCATCAACACCGCAATGCGTGCGTGAATGGTGTGATACCGAACCTTAACATTACTTTTTTGCTGTTATCTTGCAGCTGCAGTGTTGGTTAGCTATGTTAGCCAAGGCTGATGTGAAGTAATCGTTGCAGATTGTTGGGTTTCTAATCATCTGTTCGTTTAAATTGCTTCTTCTGATCGCTTGCAACCAAAGAAATCTCCTATTTTATCGGCAACACAATCAGGGACATCATCCACTAAGAGTGTGAGGTCACTGCCAGAGAAGCTGGTAGAAAAAAAAACTAAAGTTGAGTGGAAGGAAAAACTAAGCCAGCGCGCCATCTACAGCCATATGAAGCACAACAGCTTGAACATTATCTATCTATCTATCTATCTATCTATCTATCTATCTATCTATCTATCTATCTATCTATCTATCTATCTATCTATCTATCTATCTATCTATCTATCTATCTATCTATCTATACAAAGAGTTTGACTAGGTTTCTGTAAAATTCTAATCCTCAGCAAAATGAACAGAAACACTTAAAATAAGTTGCTCTGTGTGCAGCAAACTTATTTAAAATATTAGGGGTGTAACTATACATGGATTTGTATTCGGACTTTTCGGTACGGCCGAATGACTCACCTGAAACAATGTCAGGCTGAATGGAAACATCACTGATACTAGAGAAAAACCAGCTGACGTCCAACATGGCTAGCAGTAGCATCCAATCAGCCCAAACTCCTTATTTTAGATAAAATGCAAGTCGGCAATAAAACAGCTCCCCATGCTGCATTCAGGTACAGCTGGGAGACTAGGCTGTCGAAATATCAAAACAACATGTTTTATTCTCAAATATGGCCAAAGTATTTAAAAATGACTAATTATTAACACGGTTTTCAAGTGGTACCATTGTTGTCTACTCTGGCTATGTCTGCTTGGACTATTTTATTAATAATAAAAAAAATCCAATCAGATCTCCCGTTGGTTCTATACTTTCAAAGCTTTTTAAGTTTTAGAAAATCAGAATCAGAGAAAAAGATTCTTTGTTTAATGCTGATGAAAGTAAAAAAAAAGAATATATTCTTCGTGATATCCACGTTTGTATTTTATTTGCTTGATTAAAGTGAACAGAAAATGTACCGAACTGATTTTAGTGTACCGCTACACCCCTAAAAACATGAATCATTGAAATAAATGAACTTTTCAATGATATTCTAATTTATTGAGATATATTCTTATTTACTTACTTGAGAGGTCGGATGGATTCAGGATGTGGTAATTGAAGTTCTTCTTCACGAGTATGCCGGACACCCTCTGACCCTGAGCACACTTCTTATCCGCCAGAGAACCCATCACCTGTGAGGACCAGTTTTCAGTTTGAGACGTTCAATAGGCGTAAAAGTCAGAGGCAGCCGAACACAAACCCAGGACCTTTGCTAGCTTCTCCCCTCTGAAGTTCAGCGTGACAGCCTCGGTGTTGCGAGGGTTGTGCACTTCGATGTGAACCTGGTCGTTGTCCTCGTACTCCCGGATCAACGCCGCCTTCAGGCGGGCCATCTCGTTCTGCTCCCCGTGAACCAGGATCTGAGAGCGAACACACGCATGGTGTCAGACAAACAGAGAGCACAGCCGGTTTCTAACCCCAAACCTAAACCTACCACGTGCGGTGGCTTGAGGGCCCGGATGAACTCGCTGGTCTGCTGGTAGTCGGTGTGGGCGGAGAAGGAGATGTAGTCCACGGACATCTTCAGCGGCAGCTTCTGTCCGGACATTGTGGTGATCTCCTCCGGCTCGGACATGATGTGCTGCAGAGCAGACGCGACCGGCATGGGTGGAAAGCGTCAAACATGAGCTCAACAAGTCTGCTAAATATCAGTAAACCTCATTGTAGAATAAAATTGTTCAATATATTCATACAAAAGTATTCAAACCAGTTTAACTTTTTTACATGTCATGTTACAAACTTCAGTTTATTTTTAATTAGATTTTGGTAACAAACCATCACAGAAGTAGAGAATAATTTCCAAGACGAAGAAAAATGAGTCATGAAAATCTGAAAAGTGTGGTGGACATTTGTATTTATTTCCCTTCCCACTGAGGCTCTAAATAAAGTTTTTTTTTAGCCTACTAGCAAAACGTTATTGCAAAGTACCACTGCATAACCACAGCAAAACATGGTGGTGGCAGCATCATGCTGTGGTGTATGGGGTGCCGTTTGTCAAGTTACTTATTCAAAAATTAAAAGTAATAATTTGGGTTATTTAACCTGTCATAAGAGAAAAAATGAAGGTTCATTCTTCAAAGTCACATCTGCGTCCATGTTATTTATTCATTTATAAATATTACAATTTCAAACAAAATATTTTGTTTACGAATAAAATATTTAGCTAACAAGCTAAACAGTTTAAAAATTAATTATTTAGCTAACAAACTACCTATTTAGTTTACAAACAAAATATTTAGTAAAAGCAAATATATAGTTCACAAACTAAATATTTAACCCGAAGTAAATATTTATTTGGAAACAAAATAATTTGCAAATAAAATATTTAGATTCAAGCTAAATATTTGGTTCACAAATTAAATTTTTAGCTCCGAAGTAAATATTTATTTGGAAACAAAATACTTAGCAAACAAATTTTTTAGATTCAAGCTAAATATTTAGTTTGCAAATTACATTTTTAGCTCCAAAGTAAATATTTTTTGGGAAACAAAATAATTTGCAAACAAAATATTTAGTTTCAAGCTAAATATTTTGTGTACAAACTAAATATTTAGTTTACAAAAAAAATATTTAACTGAAATAAATATTGTTTTTAGAAACAAAATAATTAGCAAACAAAATATTTAGATTCAAGCTAAATATTTAGTTTGCAAATTACATTTTTAGCTCCAAAGTAAATATTTTTTGGGAAACAAAATAATTTGCAAACAAAATATTTAGTTTCAAGCTAAATATTTTGTGTACAAACTAAATATTTAGCAAACACAAATATTTAGTTTAAAAACTAAATATTTAGCTCCAAAGTAAATATTGTTTGGGAAACAAATAATTTGGATTCAAGCTAAATATTCAGTGTACAAACTGAATATTTAGCAAACAAATATTTAGTTCACAAATAAAATCTTTAGCTCCGAAGTAAATATCTTTTGGGAAAAAAATAATTTGCTAACAAAATATTTAGATTCAAGTTAAATATTTAGTTTGCAAATTAAATTTTTAGCTCAGAAGTAAATATTTATTCGGGAACAAAATAATTTGCAAACAAAATATTTAGATTCAAGTTAAATATTTAGTTTGCAAATTAAATTTTTAGCTCAGAAGTAAATATTTATTTGGGAACAAAATAATTTCCAAACAAAATATTTAGATTCAAGTTAAATATTTAGTTTGCAAATTAAATTTTTAGCTCAGAAGTAAATATTTATTTGGAAACAAAATAATTTGCAAACAAAATATTTAGATTCAAGCTAAATATTTGGTTTGCAAATTAAATTTTTAGCTCCGAAGTAAATATTTATTTGGAAACAAAATACTTAGCAAACAAATTTTTTAGATTCAAGCTAAATATTTAGTGTACAAACTAAATATTTAGTTTACAAAAAAAAATATTTAACTGAAATAAATCTTGTTTTTGGAAACAAAATAATTAGCAAACAAAATATTTAGATTCAAGCTAAATATTTAGTTTGCAAATTACATTTTTAGCTCCAAAGTAAATATTTTTTGGGAAACAAAATAATTTGCAAACAAAATATTTAGTTTCAAGCTAAATATTTTGTGTACAAACTAAATATTTAGCAAACACAAATATTTAGTTTAAAAACTAAATATTTAGCTCCAAAGTAAATATTGTTTGGGAAACAAATAATTTGGATTCAAGCTAAATATTCAGTGTACAAACTGAATATTTAGCAAACAAATATTTAGTTCACAAATAAAATCTTTAGCTCCGAAGTAAATATTTTTGGGGAAAAAAATAATTTGCTAACAAAATATTTAGATTCAAGCTAAATATTTAGTTTGCAAATTAAATTTTTAGCTCTGAAGTAAATATTTATTTGGAAACAAAATAATTTGCAAACAAAATATTTAGATTCAAGTTAAATATTTAGTTTGCAAATTAAATTTTTAGCTCCGAAGTAAATATTTATTTGGAAACAAAATAATTTGCAAACAAAATATTTAGATTCAAGCTAAATATTTAGTGTGCAAATTAAATTTTTAGCTCCGAAGTAAATATTTATTTGGAAACAAAATAATTTGCAAACAAAATATTTAGATTCAAGTTAAATATTTAGTTTCCAAATTAAATTTTTAGCTCAGAAGTAAATATTTATTTGGAAACAAAATAATTAGCAAACAATTTTTTTAGATTCAGGCTAAATATTTAGTGTACAAACTAAATATTTAGCAAACACAAATATTTAGTTTAAAAACTAAATATTTAGCTCCAAAGTAAATATTGTTTGGGAAACAAATAATTTGGATTCAGGCTAAATATATTTTTTTGGGAACAAAATAATTTGCTAACACAATATTTAGATTCAAGCTAAATATTTAGTTTGCAAATTAAATTTTTAGCTCCGAAGTAAATATTTATTTTGTAAGCTAAATGTTTAGTTTGTGGCTGAATATTTAGAAAAGGACCTAAATCCAACCAAGAATCTGTGGCAACATTTGGAAATTGATGTTGAGAGACGATAGTTTGCAGAGAGAGACGGCTGAAACCGTTTGTCTCTACATGGGCAATGCTCGTAGAAACAAACCTCGAAAAGACCTGCTGGGGAACCAGCGTGCTCCAAAGTACTGACTGAGGGAAGCTGAATATAATTGCACACCGCACTGTTCAGATCAAAATCCCAGTAGAAATCTGGAGAAATGTTATTATTACTGCCAGGCTCCTCTTGAGGATGAGCAGGGGTTCTCCCACCTTAGCCAGCGTGCCCTCCACACAGTATCCAGCGATGATGACTCCGTTCCTCTTATCGGTGCACCAGCTCTCAAACAGCTCCCTGGAGAGTCCGCTCTGCATCATTCCCGGAGACGCCATCACCACGCTGGGGCCGATGTCGTCAAAGTGGTCCATGCTCTGGGAAAGGACAGATCGGATGGTGGGGAGCACCGAAGCAGTGAAGGTCTTTTCAGGACGCGCCTACCTTCAGGTTGCTGATGTGCTTGAACACGAAGGGGTTGTTGATGTTGATGGCTTTGCGGATCTTGTCGTTCATCGCGTTGACGTAGGTCTGATACACGGCCATGCACTTCTTGGCCAGAGATGAGGCGTAATAGATGGGGATGTCATGGAGTTCGGGGTGGTTCTGCCAGTATTCATCTAGGACACGAAGCACAGACATAGAACCCATACGCTCTGCAGAATGAGATGAACGGATGGAGACCGGAGATCCGTTCGGGGTTCTGACCCACCCAGGATGAGCAGCAGCTCCTGGGCCCGTCCCAAGGCGAACACCGGAATCAGACAGCGACCCTCCCTGTTGACGACGTCATGGACCGTGTTACAGAAGCGAGCCTCGCGCTCCTCCCTCTTCTCATGGATGTGAGTGCCGTAGGTCGACTCCTGCAGAGAGGAAAACACCATGATGTCTTCTGCTCCAACGTTTCAGTTCAGCAAACAAATTTAAGATCAGACAAAGAGTGAATACAACATTTTTATTAAGTAAAAAAAAAAAATCTGTTCAACTAGTTGCGTTTCCCTTTCATTGCTGTGGAGGAACTTTGACCCGCTCTGCTTTGCAGAATTGTTTTAATCCAGCCACATTGGAGGGTTTCAGAGCATGAAACAGCATCTAAATCAGATTTATGGCCAGACTTTGACTAGGCCACTCCAAAACCTTTATTTTATTTTTTGTTTTCTGAGTCTCATTCAGAAATGGACTTCTTTTAAAAGCATCAAAAAGTAGTGGATAGTTTTCAAGTGGAAGAAGAATTACATTTGTATTTAGCTCCCTTGCCTCTGACGACCCTATTTTTTTTTTAGCCTACTGGCAAAATGTTAATGCAAAAAATACAACTAAGCCACCACAGTAAAACATGGTGGTGGCAGCATCATGCTCTGGGGTATGGGGTGCCGTTTGTAAGGTTACAGTCAAAAATGAACAGCTATAATTTGGAGTTTTTTAGCCCGTCATAAGAGAAAAAAAATGGGGGTTTATTCTTCAAAATTATATGTTATTTATTTTTTTATTCATAAATGTCAGTTTTAAACTAGATATTTAGTTTACAAGTTAAATATTTAGTTAGCAAGCTAAATATTTAGCTTACAAATTAAATATTTAGTTAGCAAGTTAAATCTTTAGTCAGCAAACTAAATGTTTAGTTAGCAAGCTAAATATTTAGCTTACAAATTAAATCTTTAGTTAGCAAGCTAAATGTTTATTTGGTAAACTAAATGTTTCATTATTTTGTTAGCAAGCTAAATATTTAGTTTACAAATTAAATATTTAGTTAGCAAGCTCAATATTTAAATATTTAGTTAGGAAGCTAAATATTTCATTTACAAATTAAATAAAACCTTCATTTGGTTTTTTGGAGCCATTCATATGTGGACTTATTTGGATTAGCATCCTGCTACAGAACTAGAGTGAGCTTGAGCTACATTCTCCTACATTCATGGTACCATTATTTTCTGCATTCGTCCAGCCAATATTTTCCCAGAAGTCTTGGGGATCATCAAGACGGGCCTTTGTGTCATTTTGGGTCAGCAGTGGTTCTGGCCTTTGAAATGAGGCAGTGAGGCCTGCAGAGCTTTAGATGTTGTCCCGGGACCTCCTGGATGAGTCGTCGATGAGCTCCTGGACTGATGTTGGTAGGCCAGCATCTCCTGCAAGGTTCTCCACCGCTCCACCTGTGGGTCATGGTTCTAACGGAGGTTCTACTGAGTCCCAAAGCCTGAGAAATGTTTCTGTAATCCTGTCCAGAATGATTGATGTCAAATACTTTGTTTCCTATCCGTTCTTGAGATTCTCTGAAGCATACTTCAACTATTTAACCGAATCCTCGTAATTCATGATTTAATTAGGGAGGCAATTACTTTATCTCATAGGGCTAGGTAAGTTTAGATTTCTGTTTTCCTATAATAAATTAAATCATAATTTGAAATATTTTTGTATTTAGTCGGGATCTTATTAAAATCTGAACGATCTGAAATATTTAATTGAGACCAAAAAAAAGCAAAAACAGAACAAACTTGTAAGTTACATAAGTTTAACTTGTTAAATGCTTGGTGTATTAATATATTGATGTCATACTATGATCAGGATGTCAGGTTTGACACTCGGGATCTCGGCTGCCATCAGATGCCTGTCTTCCTGTCTGGAGAAGTCTCCTGTGTACAGAAGCTTCAAAAGGACAAATTCAAACGTGTGACTTTGATATTTTTTTTTTTTTCATGCCAGCATTTTAACACAGACTGTATTTGAAATAACACAAAAATTACCTTAACTCCAGCTATTTCGATCATGAACATGGCCGCCCCTAGCACGTGACCCGCATGGTAGCACCAAAACTTGATCCCGGCCACCTCCTTGACCTCATGGAAGTTGATGGTCTCGATCTTGTCCATGCTGTCCTCCAGGTCGGTTTCAGTGTACAGCATGTCGTCTGCAGAGATGTTGCTGCAACATCACCCCCCCAACAAAAAACATGGATTTAATTTATTATGAATAAGAAGAAGTCCAATAATTAATAAACATTTAGATGCGTCTCTGCTTCAATACACTTGACTCCAATATTAGCTCATTAGAGCTCCGACTGCGTGCTAGGCAGTCGGTTTAACCATTAGATTCAGGTGTGTAGCACCCATAATCGAGCTCTGCAACATCATGACAAAATATAGCCTTTTAACGTTTACAAATGCTGACAATTTTTGATTTTTAAATGTATATATGGCTCTGCACCTAAACCCTTGAGCGACTGTGTGAATAAACTGCAGCAGGTCCACCAGGGCGGCCTCAGGTGGAAATTGCAAGGTACCTTTTCGCAAAACGTCTGTGAGAGGTGCAGAGCTTTGGAATTAAAATCTCGGACTCGTCTTAGCAGTTTAAAAAACAAAACAAAAAGCACTGCACACGTTTAATTGGTTATATTTTCATGTGCTTTTATCCTTTTATTGTCCACATTTTTGTGTTTATGTATGTTTCAAGTTTTTTTTTCTTGTTGCACTAAAAGCCCTTCTAGCGACCAAATGCTGCAAATTAGCTATCGCTAAAAGCATTATGATATGAAGCATTGGGACTCCTGTTGTTTATGTTTTTTCTATCTGTCCCTATCAAATAAACTCAATATCGCCTAATTTAACAAATTTGCGTAATAAATAACTACATTTATATCTTTTGTCAGCAGAGGTGGGTGGTAACTAGTTACATTTACTTGAGTAAAAAAAATGTACTTTTATCAGTAGTTTCGCTATGCCATACTTTTTACTTTTACTTGAGTAATATTACTATGAAGTATCGCTACTCTTGATGAATTTCCGGATACTTTACCCACTATGATTAAATTCACAGAATGAAGAATAAACATATTTTAACCAAAATTAAACCAGACACACTGACATTTTAAATTTGGTTTTTAATGTAATTTTCTGTCTGTTCGGCTTGTTGCATTTTGAGATCAAGTGAATAAACAGTAAACATCATAAATTGTCACTGGACGAACTTGTTACCTTGTTCTAAGATATATTTATTCATTACCTACTGTAGATATTGGTATTATATAGAAAAGAAAAGTCTTTTGCTTAAAATTTGTGTTGTAATTATTTTATTTGTGTCATATTTTTTTCATTTTAGTCTTTAAAATACCAGAATTTGCCCATAACTTTATCCATTTTGTCTGTCTGATGACATAATTAAAAAAAATATTGGATCAAGTGTTACTCAGTACTCAAATAGCCTTTTTAGCAAATAGTTTTTTACTCTTACTCGACCGATTTTTTTGGATGGCTACTTTTTACTTTTATCAATAAATCAATCAAACTTTATTTATAAAGCGCTTTTCATACAAAGATTGCAACTCAAAGTGCTTTACAGATTAAAAGTGACCCCATATAAATCACAATCCCATCCCTCCCCTACAGATTTAAATGCAAAATTATTGGGTACTCTACCCACCTCTGTTTGTCAGTGCCTTATTCAAATTACTAATCTGATGAGACCAAATGTGCGGCAGGAATCTAGCGCTGTACATCACCCTGAACACACCATCCCCCATAGTGAAACATGGTGGTGGCAGCATCATGCTGCAGGGCTGCTTTTCCTCAGGACAATCCTGGAAGACAACCTTGAGACTGGGGGTAGAGGTTCACCTTTCTGCAGGACAAATACCCTAAACGTCCAGCAAGACTTGAAAACCAGTGTTCCCAGACAGTCTCAATCCAATCCAATCCGTAACGTAGCAACAAGGCGTCACTGTGCCCAACCTGACTTTGACGTAGTCCGACAGCAGCCAGCGGTAGATGGCCTTGGTGGCGTGGGTCATGAAGGTCCGCCCCTTAAAGCTGGTCTTCTGGAGGAACCAAGGCAGTGCTCCGCAGTGGTCCAGGTGAAAACTGTCAACAGGACAGGTGCATCAACCCCGAGCTCATGTGCAGGGGGGTAAACCTTAAAGAGTTTATGGTGGAGAAAGCAAAACAGATGGAGGGAAGACTCACTGGCTGATGAGGAGGAGGTCGATCTCTGCCGGGTCGATCAGGTCTATGTAGGGAAGAGCATCCATTCCCTCCAAACCCGGGTGAATGCCGCAGTCCAGCTGATAAACACAAACAAGTGCTCCGTTTATAACCTAAACACCCGGGGCGTCCTCCAGGGACAAAGTAGAGCAGGTTTATCTTTGCTCGTCTGACTTTGCATTGGTCAGACGTATAACATCCAAGCAAACTATATGGAATTTTAAGCCTGTGGTGTCACAAATTCAGAGACCAAAATGGCTCTATGAAGTAATTGCATCGTCCAAATAACACACGAGTTCCAGTGTTTCCCCACCCGTGTCCTTCAACATGTTCCTGGATGCGTCTCTGCTCCAGGACAGGAAGTTCAAACATCCCCCTACTGGAATATCCTCTCTGCTGCCTGGACGTTGAGCTGTTAGCGTGTCATCGCACAGCAACAGCCTTTCGTCAGAGGCTTCTCCAGAGTCGTTGCAAGACTGACTGCAACTGGAGATTACTGGTGGGCGATATAAAAGGTAGAAATTATATAAATTTAGTCAAAGGTAGAGATTTTGACTATACCGGCCTAACGCGATTGCGCATTTTGATGACGTCATCAAGGAGGATAAATACTGATGTTCAGTGTTTGTCTTTAAACGACATATTGCACGTTTAAAATTTGGAGTTTTCCATTTAACGGAAAAAATAAACAAAAACAAAAAACTGTTGAACTCGAAGCAGTAATTTAAATATGTGCAGGTTTATTTTTGTGGGATATTAACTTTATAAATAAGTAACCAGGAAAGCGGACAATTTTAAACTTTGCGTTTCTTTTATAACATTTAGCTTTTCATTCATTTAAAATGTCTTCACCTCTTTGTCGTGAGGATTTTCTCAGAATGCAATTTTGCAGAATAAATGTTCTTTAAAAGGCGTTATAAACTTTTTTTTCCGAAGTTGCAATGTATCTGAAAATGTGTATATATATGTCATTTTGACATTTATAAAGAAAAGAATACATCGCAATACATATCGTTACAACACATGCTTTAGATTATATCGCCCGGGCCTTACTGGAGATCCTTTCTGACCACAGCATCACCATCCAGAACAACACCAATTAATTTCCCTTTGAGATAAATAACGTTTTTTTTTCTTTAAATTTTTATTTCTTATTCCAACTGAATTAAACTGAAAACATTCAGGACAGTGAGGATCATTGAGCACTAGAGGGCAGCACTGGTAGCGAAAAAACATTAAATGATACGTTATGTTTCATAAATAGCAGCTCTTATTAGGAGGATTGGGGGAAATATCATAAAGCATAAAGCATAATGATCACATTACAATTCAAACACAGCATTCATTTATTTTGAAACTGATCTTTATGTCCCCTTTAAAAAATATAAATATTTTCTCTGCTTGTTATTATGAATCAAATAGAAACCTTTTCATTCCTACCATAATTTTCCTCCCTTTGAACTCCAAAATAATACAAGATCTCCCGACCTCCTGACCAGCTCCACTGGAACACGAGAAGACATGTACAATAATAATAATAAATAATATGAAATAAATCAGAAAATATCCGAAATAAATGAATAATTATGAATAACTCACAGAGGACGAATGAGGAGCTGGTCGCTTTCCTCTGCCGGGACGACCATGTCTGCTTTTCGTTTCGACGCCATAATAATTTAATTATCGGGCTGAAGATGTGAAATTACACAATAATACATATCAAATAGCTAGAGGTAATAATAAATGAACAAGGTGACTGAGGGGTCCGTCGGGAAACAACTGCTTCTCGGACAACAGTTCCGCAAAATGTCGGCTTCGCATTTAGGCGAATAAAATAAAGTTAAGCTTGTTAAAAAACTTTTTTTTTTGGCTGGGTGTGTAATTATCGCAGTAATATAAATTCCAGTCATTTGAAATGTTTAAATAATAATAAGATATATATTTAAAAAATAATAATTTTTGGTTTGGTTGCGTCCCCTTTAAGGCGGATTGGGTGTCGGCTCAAACGAGGAACCCAAGAGTCCAAAGAAAACAAACATCTGAAGTTCGGCGCTACGGACAGGTGAGCCGGTTCCGATCCAGCTCAGACAGGACGGTCCATTCGGGTTCTGCGGTTCCGTTCAAAGTAAGAGTAAAGAAACGCGCTGCTGCAGCGGGATGGGTTCCGTTTGGAAACGCGTCGCTCTAACGTCTCATTTAACCGCATTTAACGTCTGGTGTTCTGGTTCTGGTTCGTCTTGGGTCCATTCTGCCCGTCCTCCGCTCGATGTTTTCATCTCCTCCTGGTTATCGAGGCTAAACGAGCCGCTTCAGACGTGCAGGTCGAAGGACGTGTGTGTCTCCCCCCCCCCCACACACACACAAAACAAATCTAAAAAGTGTGGCGTTCATTTGTGTTCAACCCCTCTTTACTCTGACACCCCTAAATAAAACGCACACATAGACACTGAAATCTCAACCTATTCTGAGCAAAATGACCTGAACTCAGTTACATTATTTGTAGCATTCAAGTCTTGGCACAGAATCGAAGTTGGATTTAGATCTGGACTTTGACTAGGCCGTTCTAACCCATGAATCTGCTTTAATCTAAACCATTCTTCCACGCAGTTCTCTTTAAACAGTTTCATAACCGTCACTCATAAACGACGACTTCTAGCCGTCCTGAGATAAAAACTAAAGCACTTTTCAGAGTTTTGTTTGCGACATTTTAAACTCGGATCTGGTGTAGTTTTCCTTCCACGTCACATTTTTGCACTACTTTCCGTGTCTGTCATGAAATCGGAATAAAATAAAGTTACTGTTGGTTGTTGCAGGATAAAATGCGTACGCATTTGTTACTTTGAGGCTGTTATGGGAAGGAAATCTATTCTTCCTTCCATATGGAGGAGCAAATGGTGCGATGTTTAACCTGGGTGTGTCATCCTTTGTTTTCATCCTACAGCTGCCGGTTCGATTACCGAGGTCAGCTCGTTTGTTAGCAAAGGTTTAGTGATCGCTGCATTTTTTTATCTTCTCGTTCCAGTTGCTTATTCGGATCGCTTGAAACCAAAACAGTTTTCATTTCTCTCGAAAGACGTCAATCGAATAGAACTTGTATTAAAAAAATATATATATATATTTAATCAAAGCGATTTGTGCAATCAACGGCATAAAACGTAAATGACGGTGACCCTTTCCCTGTCCGAGACGCGGATGCTGGAGAGAAAAACAAAAAAACATCCCCTGTCCGCTCGCCTGAAAGACACGTTGGGCGCCAATTCTGTTAGGGGAAGAAAATATCCTCCTCCTTCCGTATATATATTGCGATATAATGCAAAGCGTGTGCGGTAACGATATTTATTGCGATATATTCTTCTGTTTAAACGTGTCAAAATGGCTGTTTTTGAACATTTCCACATACAAGGGAACGACTTAAAAAATGTATACTGCTTAAAGAAAAGCTACTGTGCAAAATGCATTTAAGAAAAAAAATAAAAATACAAACGTTTTTCCAAAAAATGCAACACAAACATTATTTATTGCGACATTTTTTTTCCTTCTGTTTAAACATGTCAAAATGACTGTTTTTGAACATTTTCACTTCCCAGATACATTGCAGCAGAACAATTACAAAAAATATAGAATACCATTTAAATACCATATGCTACACAAAGCAAAATGGTTTTTTAAAAATGTTTTTTTGTACCCGGAAAGATCAAAATTATCCACTTTCCTGGTTTCTTATTTATAAATTTAATATCGCACACACAAAAAAAACAAACTCTGCACATGTTTGAATTAAAATGCAAGTTCAACAGGTTTTCTTTTCCGTTAAATGGAAAACTAATTTTAAACTTTTAACATGTACCCGAACGTCAGTATTTTTCCACGTTGATGACAGCTTGATGACATCATCAAAATGCGCAATCGCGGTAGGCCGGCATAAGTCAAAATCTCTACCTTTGGCTAAATTTATATCATTCCTTTTTTCTTTCTTTCTTCAGGCACTTTAAAGGATCCTTACTTTATTTTCTGTGGTAATAAAAAAATAAATTATAGAGAATAGCGGAGTAGATCCTTTTGATTGAATTACCTTAGATCATACTCATAAAATGACTAATAATTACACACAAGCCTGTTCTCTGTAGCTACATCCGTTAAGTACCCCGGCCCCTCCACCAATAGCATGCATGGTGTCTTTGCTGTAAACGTGTTAGAACAGTTCTTCATACCCCATGGTATTTATGTTGCATGTAGCAATTCAAATCAAATCAGGGGTGGGACATGTATGCAATCAAACAAAAAGCTATTTCACATTATACAGTACAAAGGCTACATTGACTAGAACTGAATTATATTTGGGATCATTTTTTTATTTATTGTAAAAATAGAGTTTTGGCTCCGAATCATATTTTTGGGGTTAGTTTTCGTTCCAATGGACCGCATGATCAATTCATCTGGATTCATTTCCAGACTTCCATCTTCTAAAGAACAAAATTCAATTCAATTCAATTCAAAATTACTTTATTAATCCCAATGGAAAATTAAATGTTGTTGTAACTCATTATGCAAGTTCCTTCAAAGATTTGTTGTAGATGCTGATGGCTGTGGGTAGGGATGATCTCCTGTAGCAGTCTGCAGATCTGAAGAAGCCTCTGACTGAAGACGCTCTGTAGTTGTATGACAGTCTGATGTAGAGGATGCTCTGGATCTATGGCGTCTTCTTTTCAACTCATCAGGGTTTTGTGGCTGTAGATGAGGTATTATTTGAGCTTTTGTGATGTTAATCAGCTGCTGCCAGTTGTAAACCACCTTGTTGCCATGGTTATGCATCATAACAAATGTCCAAAAATAAAAAGTATCAGCAAAAATCCTTCCAGCTGCACAGCATTCAAAACCAGAGAGAACAGTTGTCCACAAAAACAATGTTTCTACCAGAAATGGAAGAATTAAAGTTAAATAATAATAATAATATGAACCAAAGTAACAGAGCTACTCCAACATGCTGCCACCTTGAGCGGCGCAATTCCGGAAAACAACATCCCCATGATTTTATTAATACAAAACATGCATGTGATTTATGACGATAAAAATATAAAAAAAGATAAATAAATATAAAATTAATCAATTGCAAGATGGAACCTTTAAGGGTCACCCCAACCAAACTACACATTTCCTCTTCTCAGACGTGATCTCCTCCGCAGACAGAAAACAGTTCCCAGTCAGGTTCCTGGATCCGCCAAGGAAGGAAACGAGGCCTGAGAGTTTTCTAAAGCTGATAAACAAAAACTCTACAAGAACAAGACTATTAAATCTTCAAGGGTGTAAAACTGGTTGTATTCAGTGAGGCGCTGTGTTTAATGATTATGAAGAACAAAACGAGGAGAATCGACACCAACATGTACCATGTTGAAAAAAAAATCACTTTTCAGATACATTGCAGCAAAACAACCTATGCATAAAAAAAAAAAGCACGATGAAAATTCTCACGACAAAAAGATGAAGATTTTTTAAATAAATGAAAGTTTGAAATTGTCAGCTTTCCTGGTTACTTATTTATATCCCACAAAAATTAAACCTGCACATATTTACGTTAAAAATGCTTCGAGTTTAACAGTTTTTTGTTTTATTTTCCCCCGTTAAATGGAAAACACCAAATTTTAAACTTGCAATGTGTCGTGTAAAGACGAACACTGAACATCAGTGTTTATCCTCGCTGATGACATCATCAAAATGCGCCATCGCGTTAGGCTGGTATTAGTCAAAATCTCAACATTTCTACCTTTTATGTCGCCCACCACTAATTGCGAGGTTAAGGAGTCACTAAGAGTCTCTTCCCTGACTCTAATAATTATGCCATATTCCCCAGATGCCTCTACTAATAATTACTTAATTGATTTTAATTAATTGACTTTACAGAGGCTTGTAATGAATTGGACCTTCCATCTGAAGCAAACTGGTTTAATCCTCTGCTGTCTAACCGTTTGTGCCGCGTTGATCCAGGTCAGCGGGTCTGGGGCTCCGGATGCGGCCGTCATGGTGAAGGATGTTTCGCAAAGTCAAGAAGCGGCACAGCAGCAGCAGCTCGCAGAGCAGCGAGATCAGCACCAAGAGCAAGGCACAGAGCGACACCACACTCTGCTGCAGCACAACCAGAACCTGCCGTTCTAACCCAGCCGTTCTTCCTTTCCTTTACAGTCCGTGGACTCCAGTCTGGGAGGACTGTCCAGATCCAGCACCGTCGCCAGCCTCGATTCCGACTCGAACCGGAGCTCAGGTGGGCCGGGATCGCTGGGTGGGGGAAATGGGCCGAAACCCGGCGCATTGCTCGGCCCCTTCCCGCTGCTAACAGGTCTGATTCCCTGTAGGAAACAACACGTCCGAGACGTGCGCCGAGTTTCGGGTAAAATACGTCGGATCCATCCAGAACCTTCAGTTTGAGATGAGCAAAACCCTCCAGGAACCTTTGGAGCTCATCAGCTACATCGATGCCGCTCAGGTAGAGGAACGTCCTGCTCACACGCAGAGGGAGACATTTCTGGCCCTTTTCCACCGAGGCGGAGCTGCAGCTCCCGTGCTGACTAGGGGGCCGTTTACACGACAACGTTGCCGTTTTTGTTTGAATACGCGGGTGAAAACGCGCTGGAAAACGATGTAGTACATATCCACGGCCTTTAGATGGCAGTGTGCCGGGTGTATGCAGTGTTCCAAGGTTTCCCCCTCACAACCCGGAAAAGAAACATTTCATCATAACTAACAATGCCGGTCTTCTTGTAGTTCTCCGCTTAAATAAAGGCGTATTGATTATTTAATGCACGCACTGTATGCGTTTCCGTTGGCGATCGCATAGAACCCTGATGATCTGTAAGTTTTGCTTACAGAGACCAAATAACTTCAGAAGCTGCATCAGCAGCAACCGCATACCTGCTCAGAATGTTTTTGTTGTTGTTGAAAACATGGATAGCATCAAGACTACGTCGCCTATTACGACGTCGCCTTGTCGACAGTAACTGCAGCAGCGATGCCTTTTGCCGCTGTATCGCAACAAATGTTTGTAAAGCCACGATTAGCATCTGCAACCAAATGAGGTCATCCAACTTTGTTGTTATGGTTTTCTTCTTCTGCATCTGCTTTATTTTCGGCGAGCGGCTTCCCGCGTGATTTCTGAAGTGACGCTTCGATGACGCAACGCCGTAGCTCACGGTGGCTCCTTCTTCTGGAAAACGAAGGAGGTTTTGTGAAAGCTCTGGCTCCAGCTCCAGCTCCGAACAGACTCTCGGTTCCTTGCAATGGAAAAGGGCTATTAAAGGGGCTATAGAGCTCCGGGAGTTGACGTCACTTCTCCCAGCATGCAACAGTTCAAATCGACTGGGCGCCATTGTGGCAGGCGGTGTCCTGCATTGGTTTTTATTTGCAGCTAATCCAAACTTAGAAACGGTAAATATGGTGGATACCTGTTGTGCCCCAGGATGCCATAACGCAGTGATTCTCAACCGGTGGGGGGGCGCCGGGGGGGGATGTGGACTCCCCCCTGGGGGGGCGCCAGTAGGCTACAGGATGGGAGGAAAAAAACTGAAAAAGAAAATGTGCACTTTTTATTCATTATTAAACTACTGACATAAAAAATTCTAGTTTTGTATATAAATAATCCCTGAATAGGAATGAAAATGTGTTTGGACTGATAAAACAAAAAAAGAAGTTTTGAACAAATTTGATTTGTTTGTCGATTGTGAGCAAATGCTGTTGATAAGCGTTTTCAGCGAGTCCCACTGAAGTTCTCTGGCTCTCCAGGGGGGCGGGTGTTACAGCGGTTGTATGAGCTGTGAGAGGAGGTGACGTGGTTTATGACATAAATCAAATCAGATCTGGTGAAGCATCTGGATGACACTATATGTGGCTTGTGTCTCTGTCCTATTTGATCTATATTTGACCGCTTGAATGGCCTTAAACTGTCTTTCCAAGGCCGCGAAACTCATATTTTGCTCCTTGCAGACAAAGTGAACGCCTTCACAGTAAAACTAGACCTCTATGGCCGCATTAGTGGAGGGAACTGCAACATGTTCCCCAGCCTTGTAGACTTTATCACTGATGCGGCACGTCACACGATTTCTCCTCTCTATTTCAATCAGCGTCTGAGCGCCTGTCAGCAATGAGAAAACTATTTGCGACGTAGTTTAAAGAGGATTATCGCTCTTTTGCGTGGGTTCGAGATCCGTTTGTGTGCACAGCAAACGAGCCGTCAGTGTAGGGTGACCAACCGTCCTCTTTTCCCCGGACATGTCCACTTTTCATGTGCTGTCCGGATCATCTGGGGGGATTTATAGACTGATGAAAATGTCCGGGTCTTTATTGTTTTCATAGGACCATACTTAAACTGACTGGTGTGATGCATGCAGTATGGCAGCCTTTCTCTCATGTAACGTTCTCCCGAGCTGGTTCTGATCCATTTATTGAAGCCACAGACAGCAGGCTGTGCGCCGAGCTGCGCCGCACCGCGTTATCCTGCATTACGCAGCGCAGAGTTACTGCTGTTTACAAGAAGTCAAAGCACAAGCTTCATGCACGAACCACAAAAGATATATTGTCAAGTCGCAACAAATGGGTGGCGGAGTAGTGCAGCATTCACATAGCTGGGGCCCCAACAGCAATGAACCAGCTTTAGGGGGCCCGCCTTGCAAAAGGTTGAACCCCTGCCATAACAGATCCAAAACGCAGAAAACAATGGATCCTTGCCATGAAAGGCGCGATCAGGGAAACAAGAAGCCGTTTCATTTAGTCTTTGGGACCGATTCACCTGTAATTCAGATTTATTACCATTTGTTTGATAACTGCTCTTGTATCATTAAGTGATGCAAATTGACAGCAGCTCTCTGTTTTACAATGATGCCTTTAGAAATAAAAATACTTTAATTATTTCCTGAGATTAATGAACACACATGTTGCACACAGACATAACCAAGCTACTGCCTGTTGCTCATGGTAACTAAGGTCAGGACAGGTCTCCCTCCCAGTGACAACAACACAATCCTGTGCAGGAAGATTCCAGATCTGGATCCTGATAACAAACCCCGATTGTGTCCATTTATGTCCCTCCAGACTTTTATATACTTTAAGCGATGCTCCGCAGCAGGACGAGGGAAAATGGATCAGGAAATTGTATAATACTCTAACATCAACTTGTGTTCCCACCACAGTTTCCTCATAATCAGTGTTTCTGAACGGACTATTATTTAAATCACTCCATTCCACTTTCTTATACATTCATATTTTCTTTCTGTGAAGATGTTGCAGCATTCTTAGCAGTGGATGTCGAGGTTTTAAAAGACTCATAATCCGCTGCAAACACGTTCAGGGCTCAGAGTCCTGCATAATGCGGGTATCCGTTTAAAGATAAGTCTGGCAGAAGTTTCTTTAGGCTACTGCGGGTGAAAAAATATTTATGTAATATTTGTTTAAGACTCTAAAAGAGAATCGTGTTATGTGTTAATGGAGAGAGCATCCCAGAATATTCAGCGCAAAACTGACAGCAGAATGTTCTCGTTATCCAGGCATCCTGTGCTGCCAGAGATAGATATTTCTGAAATTTATGAAAACTAAAATTTATTTGATGCAGAGATCAATATGCAGAAATGAAAACTTGTCCACAGTCCCTGGTTCTAACTGTGTTCTCAGTTCATGAATCGCAAATCCCGCTGCAGTAAAGTCTGTCTGCCTAGATAGCGAGAATATTCCGCTGTCAGCGCAAAGTTGGAGGAATATTCTAGCATGTTCTTTCCACATATCACTATATATCAACACAATCCTCTTTGGGAGTCTTAAACAAAATACTAAAAACAATTATTTGTCACTCGCAACCCGCCCGCATTGAAGAAACTTCCTCCCGGACCCGTGAGATTTAATTTCACAACTTTATGATGTTAAAAACCTTCTGCGGGTCACCAGCAGTCAGCCGCCCTGTTGCAGGACTCTGAACTGTAAGTAAAAGGTGAAGTTTCTCCACACAGAACTGCAAGGGTTGCAAAGAGAACGCGTTTATGCAATTTTCTGAAATTTAAACTCGCGACTGACCCCATGTGGCCAAATAACGGAACTGCTCTTCCTTTCTGCTCGCTCTCGTACGCCGGTCGCTCTCAATCTTCGATCTTTTTCGGGCACTTGTCAGGGGTTTAACTTTTTTAGTCTTATGTGGAGTTACTGGATTTACAGCGCGGGAAAATCCGACCCGACAGAAAATAGAATAAATTGGATACAGGCTTATAGCTGCACCCACTGTGAGCTGACAAGGTGTCTGTATGATCATCAGGAGATGTTTGGGTCATAAATGCTCAAATAAAAAGGCTATTGTTACGTTTATTTTGGGGAAAAAGTTGCATATAGCCTCTTTAATTCAGTAAAGTTTGCCCATTATGGTGGAAACCTGAAGAAATTCAGTTCTCAGAACATCACAAACGTTTTTTTATTTCTCCAGAAATTTTCTGTTATGGTCTATATAATCATGGTGGAGAACGCTGAATTTACATGTCAATGAATGCTACAAAATATCAGTGCTAAACCAGCTGACTGTTCAGAGCTCTGTATCCAGGAAAGTTAGGTGGAAGGAAAAAAGTGTTGGTAAAAAAAAACAAAAAACAGGCCTTTTACTAATCTAAATGACTAATTTTCCTGCAAAAATGAAAAGAACTAAGTTTCATTCAATATTTATTTAGGGGGAATGTAGCGGATAGACAACCTGTCTGACTTCATGATTTTGAATGCTTAAAAAATCTGGCTCTTAAAAACTTTAAACCATATAACCTGGCTGATTAGTCTCCAAAACGGATGCAATAGTTATTTAAATGCACGTAACGGTGCTGTCCAGTCACTGCAGGTGAACTTGACTGGTGTCTGCAGACATCCACACTACTGACATTACTGAGCGTAAATGTTGTACAGTACGTGGACATTTCTGGATTAAATGTTATTTTTTTATTGTTCAGATGTAAAAGTCTAAATTTAGATAAACAAGTGCTCAAGCATGAATCAATCTGTGTATTGATCTCTATATTACACACAATGGGGTTCATTTTTCAAAGCCATATTTGCCTCCCATGTTATTTTATTCATTTATAAATGTCATAGTTTCAAATTAAATTTTGCCAGTTAAATATTTAGCTTTAAACGAAACATTTACCTAGCAAGCTCAACTGGCTAGCTAAATATATAGCTTCAAACAATATTTTTCAGAGCCAAACATTTAGCTAAAATGCTAATTCACTTGCCGATAAGCGGAAGTGGAGTATCAAAATAAAAGCTGGGTCCCGCTAACCTTTATATAAACACCTGTTGCTGTAAATCCATCAGTAAAAGTCTGTATTGCCATTAAAACAGCTCATCCTACGTTTGAAGCCGAAATGTTGAATATGTCGGGGGTTTGCAAGACCCAGCTTTTATTTTGGTAGTCCACTTCCGCTTATCGGCAAGTAAATTACCAAATGGGGAGCCTAAGTCACGCCCATCTACTTCCGGTCAATGGGTCCGATACTGTAAAAAATAAAAAATTTATGAATCAATGGAGAGATCAGTTATTTTCTGTTCCCGTTTGATACGTTCCATGGCTCAAAAAAAAAAAAAAAAAAAGAATGTATGGAAGTCAATGGAGCGATAAAGTTTTCTTCCGGTCCGCTTCGCCTTACATCCTGAATCACACATATGCTTTACCTCAATTTAAATAACAAAGATGAGCGTTTTGATTGTTTGTCATGTGATTTGTGATTTAATTGCTTGTAAAAATTTCTAATTAAAATGACTACAAATCAGAAGTCGCATATATAACGTCACGTTAGCTAGCACTAGCTAGCAATTGAAATACTCAATGAGAACCTTGTAGAGCTCGTCCCTCATACTGGTTCTCACTCCACCCACTATTTCCCCCCCACGTTACACATTTCAGAGCCATTTTTCTTCTTCTTCAGTTGTAGTCCACCATGTGTTTTCACACAAAACCTAAAGTAATTTTTGCCACCTGTTGAAAATTAACGCTTTCTCATGAAAATGTTATATAGATTTAACATATGTCTGATGATTTTAACGGGATCAGAAAATAACTTTTATCTCTCCATTGACATTTTTTGACAGTTCCCATAGTTTTGGTGCCCCATTAGCAAAAATAATTAGCCCTGAGCTAAATGTTTAATTCGAAGCTAAATATTTAGCTAGCCAGTTTAGCCTGCTAGCTAATTAATTTGCCTCAAACTGAACATTTTGCTTGCTAACTATTTATTTTGAAGTTAAATATTTATTTAGAGATACATTACAGACGAAAAGTTTGGACACACTTTCTCAATCAATTGAATGAGAAAGTGTGTCCAAACTTTTGGTCTGTACTGTAGTTTAATTTGTAAATTAAATGTTTAGCTTGCTAGCTAAATAATTTGCTTGCTAGCTATTTATTTTGAAGTTAAATATTTATTTGGAGATAAATAGTTTAATTTGTAAATTAAATGTTTAGCGTGCTATTTATTTTTAAGTTAAATATTTAGTTTGTAAACTAAATGTTTATTTGACAAGCTAAATGTTTAGCTTGCTAGCTAAATAATTTGCTTCAAATGGAATATTTTGCTTGCTAGCTATTCATTTTTAAGTTAAATATTAAACTTGCTAGCTAAATATTTTGCTTGTTTACTATTTATTTTGAAGTTAAACATTTAGTTGACAAGCCAAATGTTCAGTTTGGAGATAAATGTTTAATTTGTAAATTTAATGTTTAGCGTGCTATCTATTTATTTAAGTTAAATATTTAGTTTGTAAACTAAATGTTTATTTGATAAGCTAAATGTTTAATTTGTAAATTAAATGTTTAGCGTGCCAGATATTTATTTTTAAGTTAACTATTTAGTTTGTAAACTAAATGTTTAATTTGTAAATTAAATGTTTAGCTTGCTAGCTAAATTTGCTTCAAATTTTTTTTAGCTTGCTAGCTAAATATTTTGCTTGCTCACTATTTATTTTGAAGTTAAATATTTATTTGGAGATAAATAGTTTAATTTGTAAATTAAATGTTTAGCGTGCTCAAAATATTTCAAATTCAAAATATTTTGAAGATAAATATTTAGTTTGTAAGCTAAATGTTTAATTAGTAAATTAAATGTTTAGCTTGCTAGCTAAATTTGCTTCGAACTAAATTTTTAGCTTGCTAGCTAAATATTTTGCTTGCTCACTATTTATTTTGAAGTTAAATATTTAGTTTAACTAAATATTTAGTTGAATAAATAACATTGGTGCAAATGTGAGTTTGAAAAATGAACCCCTAAAAATGAAACCAAATTATTGCATTAAAGTTTCGTCTGTGCAACCCTACAAACGGCACCTCACGCTAAATATCCTGCATTTCTTCACAGCAAAATGGAAAACTGCCCTTTGTTCCCGGAGATGAGGAGATGGTCCTGGGGGTGTCCAAGCATGGGGTCAAAGTGGCATCAGTGGACCAATGTGTGAGTAGCACAGCCTGCAGCAACAGGCGGACACAGTTAGACACCGGTGGAGGTACCTAATCAGATTTATTCCCCCTTCGACAGGACGTGCGGCATCGACACCCTCTCTACTTGATCGTGCGAATGCTGTGTTACGATGACGGCCTGGGAGCGGGGAAGAACCTGTTGGCTCTGAAAACCACCGACACCAAGCAAGAGGAGTGCAGCATCTGGGTGTACCAGTGCAGCAGCTCGGTAGGCGTCATCCCGTCAGGTATTAAATGTTAAAAGCCGAACCCCAGGCAGCCACCTGATCCCTGGTCCTTCTACTTCCCTCTGAACAGGAGCAAGCTCAGTCCATCTGCAAGGTGCTGTCGGCTTCCTTCGACTGCGCTCTGTCTTCAAACAAACCCTGAAGCCACGCATGCAGATGCATCTGCACCGAGGCGATCGCCTTTCGGGGAGTTTTAAATATTTTAAACCAATCAACGGCCTGCGGCCCTGTCGTTCTCCAGCAGAGGCGGAGCTACGGTGTGTTTTTTTTCATAATTTTAAACAAAAACACCAAAAAGCATAAAGAGGGCAAAGTGGAGCATAAAAAAAAAAAAAAGCGATTTAATCCTATTTCCGAAACGGTACAAAATGCTCCAGCTCAATCTAGGATTAATGGGAGACGTTGATCGGCACCAAAACAACGTGGTACTACAAACTAAAACGTCAGTATTGGTACAAGAAGTCACTTTTGTACATTTTTAAATTAAGCTTTGATAGAACTATCTTAGTGAAAACTTTTGGTACCAAATCCTTGTTTTTTTTATTGCAATTATGGTATCTGCAGACATCCCAACGTACTTTCATGTGAATGTAGAAGAGGTGGGCTGGACTGTCTTTTCCTCTTTGGTTCTGCTCAAAATGTGAGAAAATTAATAAATCTTTTGATGTGGTGCTTTGCATGTGGGATTTCGAGTCATTTTTTAAATATCGTTAATTGTGATTATGTTGTATTTATTTACAATCAGCCTTCGCATGGCGCCTAACATTTTTGCCAAATCATCTGCAAACTGATTCATCTGTTTAAATCGTTTACGTACAAACCTGAAAATTACGCCCCCAACCCCACAGCATGATGCTGCCACCGCCGTGTTTAGCTGTGGAGTGGATGTGGTTCAGAGGGATGTCAAATGACCCGGTCCGCTGTGTTCCTTGATCTTCATGTCGCTCCTCTAACAAACCTCTGAGGCCACAAGCAGAACAGCTGCAGGTTAATTTACACACCTCCAGGTGCCATTTATTTTTTTAATTAGGTGACCTTTGAAGGGAATTAGTTGCATCACATTTTATTTAGGGGTATCAGAGTAAAGGAGTCAGATTTTTTTTTGTTTAAGCACTCTGTGTTGGTCTAATTGATAAAATCCAAATAGTTCAGTGTGAATACTTTAACACAGCATTGCTGATCCTTCTAGGAATTTGTCTGCTCAGAAATGTGCTTGCAGTTTTGAATCCTCACCAGTAGAGGGAGCCCTTGATGCATTATTTTAATGCTTTGAAAATGTTGAAGTTAATTAAAAACTCAACGCCATATAACATTACTTCATAATTTATTTTTCCAGTTGTACTTTCCCTTGGACATGTTAGGGGGTCAGGTTAGTGATCCTCAGACGGTCTGAAGACATTTACTGCTCTGACCTCTTAAATACTCGAACAGAACCTAAATCTATTTACACAAATAGGTGATTACAGCCTGTTTCCAGTGAGTTATTACATTGGATGAAGAGGCAGATTCTCTTCTCGTCGTTTATAAATCTATGGAAGGCTTAAATATCAACAATATGAACACAAAGTTGCTCTGCAACTACAATGAAGTTAATTACAGTGAATTTTAAAAGCATCTAGATCTCGGAAGCCCAGACTGGGAGGACCTTCCTGGTTGTGTCAAGGGTCTAGGGCTCGATCTAGGCTAAAGTGAGCAGCTTCTCCCGGCGTTCCTGAAGGCAACAGTAGCTCCAACTATTCACATTCCCAATTTTTTTAAAATCTGTTCTTTTAACCTATTCTGGACAGAAGACACATCAAGTCCAACACAAACATTGTTTTCATGACACGGATGAGAACCAAAGACCTTCATCATTTATCATTAAAGTAGCAAGCAGCTGACCTAAAAGAAAGGCACGGGGCCGGTTACCAGGGGAGACGGGGCAAGTGGCCGGTTACCAGGGGAGACGGGGCAAGAGGCCAGTTACCGGGGGTGGACCGGGCAAGTGGCCGGTTACCAGGGGTGGACCGGGCAAGTGGCCGGTTACCGGGGGTGGACCGGGCAAGTGGCCGGTTACCGGGGGTGGACCGGGCAAGTGGCCGGTTACCAGGGGAGACGGGGCAAGTGGCCGGTTACCGGGGGTGGACCGGGCAAGTGGCCGGTTACCGGGGGTGGACCGGGCAAGTGGCCGGTTACCGGGGGTGGACCGGGCAAGTGGCCGGTTACCGGGGGTGGACCGGGCAAGTGGCCGGTTACCAGGGGTGGACCGGGCAGGTGGCCGGTTACCAGGGGAGACGGGGCAAGTGGCCGGTTACCAGGGGAGACGGGGCAAGTGGCCGGTTACCGGGGGTGGACCGGGCAAGTGGCCGGTTACCGGGGGTGGACCGGGCAAGTGGCCGGTTACCGGGGGTGGACCGGGCAAGTGGCCGGTTACCGGGGGTGGACCGGGCAAGTGGCCGGTTACCAGGGGTGGACCGGGCAAGTGGCCGGTTACCAGGGGTGGACCGGGCAGGTGGCCGGTTACCAGGGGAGACGGGGCAAGTGGCCGGTTACCAGGGGAGACGGGGCAAGTGGCCGGTTACCAGGGGTGGACCGGGCAAGTGGCCGGTTACCAGGGGTGGACCGGGCAAGTGGCCGGTTACCAGGGGTGGACCGGGCAAGTGGCCGGTTACCAGGGGTGGACCGGGCAAGTGGCCGGTTACCAGGGGTGGACCGGGCAAGTGGCCGGTTACCAGGGGTGGACCGGGCAAGTGGCCGGTTACCAGGGGTGGACCGGGCAGGTGGCTGGTGACCGGGGTGAACCGGGCATGGGGCCGGTGACCGGGGTGAACCGGGCATGGGGCCGGTGACTGGGGTGGACCGGGCAGGTGGCCGGTGACCGGGGTGAACCGGGCAAGTGGCCGGTGACCGGGGTGCACCGGGCAGGTGGCCGGTGACCGGGGTGAACCGGGCAAGTGGCCGGTGACCGGGGTGAACCGGGCAAGTGGCCGGTTACCGGGGGTGGACCGGGCATGGGGCCGGTTACTGGGGTGGACCGGGCAAGTGGCCGGTGACTGGGGTGCACCGGGCAGGTGGTCGGTGACCGGGGTGCACCGGGCAAGTGGCCGGTTACTGGGGTTACCTTCGCCTTAAAGAATCGATATCTTCAGTTGTGAAAATGGACAGATTATTGACGCTTTACTAATCTACAACAGATGTGTGTGTAAAAGCATTTATAGGAGATGCATTGGCATAAATGTATCACAGACATCAGAGGAGGTGTTTTTCTCCCAACTGTGATGGGATGGATGCTTCTGCAACAAGAAGGAACTCCGCTGGCTGCAGCTTGGAGAATACTGAGGTTAATTTAGCACCGTTAGGAAGTCCTCCACACGAGAGGCCCACTAAAGATCTACAAAGACCGCATCTACATGCACAGATGTGGGACTTAAGCATGTTGTCCAAGTTTGCGTTTAGAGTTGGCAGTTTGTTAAAATCTGTCGTCAGAGTGGATTAGCCTGCAACACTGCAGCTCCACAGATCAAATAAACGGCGTTCATGTGACCTTCGTTACGCTGCAACGTGGTTAACGACAAGAAAAGTCTGTTTATTGCCGAAAACCATTCGGTGAAGTCCTGGTTTGCTCTCGATTCCGTGGGAGGATCTGAACCTCGCGGGTCCTCTGCAGAAGGGCCAGCATCTCGTGACGCTTCCAGAGAACCCAGGCGATGCGTCAGTCGGTGATGAAGTGGACGAAGGTGACGGGGAAGGCGCCTCTTCTCATAGGATCTCCTTCGATGTGGCCCAGCTGGTGCAGAAGAAACACAGAGGTTAGAAAAGGTTAGAAAAGAACCAAAGTCACAAAGTCTCCATGGCCACCAAGCCTTTGTCATCTTTACATATGACCGCCCCTCCCACCAATTCCAATTCAATGACATTCTCATGTGTCGTTTATGGAGGAGCGATCCTGCCAAGATTGAGAATAAACAAATGTGGAAATAAATACGGAAATGAATAAATAGATGTGGAAATGAATACATTTGTAGGTCAAATTGGAAGTAACAAAATAAAAATATGAATACATAAATACATTAATATTTGGAAATAAATAAAACATAGTTATGTACTTCCACATTTATTTTACTTATTTCCAAATTTATGTATGTATGTATGTATTAATTTATTTTCCATTATGGCAGGATCAGTCCTCCATAGCTGCTAACCTGCAGCCTAGTAACAAGATGGGTGGGCGTGGTCTGCAAACACTAATTAGCATAAAAGTGACAGAGCCCTCTAAACAGCTCATTCTAAAAAGGACTGAAATTGTCAAGAACTGAGCCGGTGAGATCGCTTTATGCGATTGATTTTGTGCAAACGTCATTAACATATTTGTTAACTACCTATAGACCCATTATAAGTTGTTTAAAAAAGGCATAAAATGCCCAGTGTTGCCGTGGGCCTGCTTCTCTTTAAAAGTCAGACTTCAGGACATCAGGATATTTTCAATAAACATTTGCTGGACTTGAGCAGTGAACTAAAACTAAAAGGTGATATTTCTCAAAGAATAGTCAGTGTGATGTTGAAGTGTTGCAATTAAAGACATTTAGTTTAGAGCTGTTCGCAACTTTTCCAGTGGTGCCAATGAATGTGGCCAAGACTATAAATCCCTGCTGAACACACACACACACACACACACACACACACACAAATGACTGGTTGTTCTTTTATTTATTTTATATTAATGAATTGATTCATTTAATCCCAAACCAACTAAGTAAATTTAGATAAATGGTTTAAACATACAAGAAGGAAAAAAAGACGACCCGATATCCAAAAGTATAATATATAAGAAGAAGTAATCTGTAGTTTCTGCATCAACATAAAACTACAACTTTTTATTGCTAGATTATGTTGTTTTTATGTATCCAATTAAGTTCTGAGAGACTTCTGGACAGTTAATTAAAACAAAACCTAAACATTTTGGAGATCAGATCCTTTTCTATTTCCTTCAATGCTTTGCAAACGTACTCACACCACACGTTGCCACGTTACAACTGCGTTTTTAAATCGAAATTTTATGGAAAAGAAAAACACAAAGTAGTGACTTGTGACAGAAAACATGGGGCAGAAGGTGCTCAAGTTAAATGAGACCGTACCTAAAACACACCATCCCCATTTCAAACATGGTAGTGGCACCATCATGCTGTGGGGACGGTAGTGGAAGGGAAGATGGATGGAGCTAAATACAGAGAAATCCTGGAAGAAAACCGCTGAATGCTGCAGAAAGTCTGCAACCAGAGCTGCAATGGGGATGCTTATGTCTCAGAATGGCCTAGTCAAAGTAAAAGAGCCAAATCTAACTGAGAATCTGTGGCAACACTTGATTATTGTTGTTCTCAATCCAATCCGACTGAGCTGGAGCTGTTTTTTTTTTTTGTTTTTTTTACAAAGAATTGGCAGAAATAGTTTTTCCAAATGTGACCAAGTTCAGTGAGTGTGAATACTTTTGTAAAGCACAACTAACGTCAGGATTTCCTGAATCAAAGTGAAGAGTTAATCTCTTACGAGGCCTACGGTACGTCTAAACTGGAAACAGAGTCTAGATCACAACAGACTTCGCACTACTGAATATTACCTGGGGTTGGGAAAGACGATTGGGTAGAGTCATTTTAAACGACGTCTAGACCTGAAAATAAAAAGCTGGGACATGTTCTGCTTCGGAAAAGATGTTCACAAAATAATGCAAACGAATCAAAATCACTGATGGACGCAACGTCCGCCCCAAAACGTCTCGTCCGAGCCGCTTACAGGACTTCTGAGACAAAAAGTGAGGCTAGAGCTCTTTGCGGGGTGGAGAAGAAAGGGAGGCCGACTAAATACGGTCATATCTGCAGGGGAAACAATTGCAGCGGGGTCGGCGCTCCCACAGAGGAAGCAGCAGCAGCAGGGCGGAAAAAGAGGAGGAGGCGGTCGGGTTTCTGCGTTGGCCAGGATGAGGTCAGCTTTCCGCTTTGAGCCGGGGGGGGGGTCTGAGAAGAGTTACACGCACTGGGGGACACTTTTCCCGAGACACTCACCCACCACTCCTGGTCCTCCTCTCCGTCCACCACGATCACCTCACCCTCGGAAAACGTCAGCTCGTCGGGGTTGTCAGCCACGCAGTTGTAGACGGCCTTCACCCGCTTCGGTTTCTGCTTCTGAGACGAGAGAAACAACAAAAAAATTATTTTGATTTAAAAAGAAGGTTAGAATCTGTGCCATGGTTCAATATTCCCAGACTCCTTATTTTGGATAAAACACAAGTTGGCAGAATCCCTGTTGATGAGAAGGGATTTTCCCAACAGCTGCCCATGCTGCATTCAGGTACAGCTGGGAGACTTGGCTGTTTGAAATATCAAAACAACTCCAAAGTGATTTAAGGATGTTTTATTCTCAAATATGGGCAAATTATTATTTAAACATTTCCAAACCTTAACACTGACTGTTTTTAAGAGGTTGTATTGCTTTACACTCTGGCTAGGTCTGCTTGTACTATACAAGTCAGTTCTATACTTTCAACTTCTTTAAACTATAGAACATAAAAAAAATCTAATAATTATAGGAACTGAAAGGAAGGAATTCAGGAAAAATTTTCTTTCTTTAGTCATATGCACATTTGTATTTTTAATTTTTTTTATTAAAGTGAACCAAAACCAGACTTTTGTGTGCTGTTTGTTTCTGATTTTTCACCAAAATCAAATTTTTTACATTGGGGTTTTGCACCTCCTCCAACTATAAATAAACTTGTATTTTATCCAGTGGTTTGATACTTCCTGAAGGTGTGGGACACATTTAAATCCTCGTCGTTTCTCAGTTTGTAGACCCATATTATCTAAGCATCTCTTCCAACCTTGATAACAAAAATATTCTAACATGAAAAATAAAAAAAAACTACAGAAAGGAAATTTAATGGACAGAAGGGTAATAGAAGCACTGGAACAACAAGAAGGGAGATGAAGGAACACAAATAAGAGAAACAAAAACTTAAAAGATGATGAAGCTGTACAACACAGTGAAGAATTAACAAAAATAGGGTTATAATCTGGATATTTATGAAGATGAATGAAAGACTCACTGGGTATGGCCTCCTGGTCATGGGGGCCGAAGGCCCCGAGTTCTGGGGGCATCCTGGCACTTCCTTTGCTGGAACAGGAAAACGGAAACTGCATCACGCCAACAACAAAACTTTCCACACTTTCAAAAGGAAGATGGGGGAAAAAAAGAAAAAAAACACACTTCTTTCCTATTTATTTACTCACCTGCTCTTTCTGTAGATTCGCTTCGATTAAGGAAGCCTCGGCTGAAGCTTTTGTCGTTGCTGAAAACGAAATAAATGTAGACGATCAGATCTATCACAGTGGCGTTTTAGATTTGCGGCGTCCCGTTTTTGTTCTTACCCCGAAGGAGATTTCGGCGGCACCGACCTGGTCTCCAGCGGACCCTGACCCGACTTGGACTGAACGCTCAGGGCCTCCATCTTGGCTACAGGGACGAGACCCAGGCCTGAAAAACGCATCAACAAGATTTGTAGAGATATAAACCTTTCAACATTGGACTCTTTGCTACTCTTAAAAAAAACCCAGTGATTATTTGGATGAAATAAAGTTTGTTCCAAAGAGAGATTTACAGCTATCTGGTATTTTCACTTGAACTGATTTAATTTGATCCCAAGGTCCTGTAAGGCTGATCAAAGAAAAGTGCAGAAAACAACAACATCATAATATTGATACAGTTAGGTGAGTGATAGAGTTAGAAAACCAGAAAATGTACTTTGTCTGTACTGCCAACCACCAAAAGAAAGATTTTGTGAATGAGTTGGGTCCCGAATGCATCAGCGTTGGGCATTAACGTCAACTACTACGATAATGAAACAGTGAAAATAAAGAAAGAATCTTGAAAATGCTGACATTAGCATGCTTCTACTCATAGCAAACAATATCTATTATCTAGCTGTGTTGGCTAACAGGATATGCTACCACTGGCAGATTGCTAACATTAGCTAAAATTAGCATATTATCAATCAAAAGCAAACTTCATCCTTTATCTAAAGTTTGGCAATATACTAAACGCTAATAGTAATTTAGCTACCACAATCGGCCATGCTAATAAAACCTAAAACAACTATCCTTAGCTAAAATGCTACTAATACCATTTTAGCTAACAGCAGCCAACAGAATCTTGCATTCGTCAGTCAATAACTGAATATTTTTTTAAACTTTATTTCAGTAACTTTTTAATTAATTATGCAGACTGATGTGTTTGAGTCTTTATTTTTTTGTTAATTATGATGGTTTTCCGCACAAAGCTAATGAAAACATGGGATGTAAGATTAGAATAATACATTGGAGAAATAAAAATACTGAAATACTTTTAATACTGAAAATGAAAAGTCTGTAAACACCTGCTCAAAAGTTGTTCCTTTTATTATGACAAACAAGCCTCATCGGAATATTCTAATTTACTGGACTGTACTCATTTAATAGGACTGTATATTTAGCTGAAATGCTATAATTTACTAACAGAGCTTTATAAAAAACAGTTCAACTGCAGAACAAACCAATTAAGACACTAAAATATCCTCTAAAAATTATTTCATACAATCCAAGTATTGAATCCCATTAAAGATGGACCTCAGTTTAAGTTTTAACACAGATGTTAGGTTCTGCATGTAAGGCAGAGACTAGTGCAAACACTGAGATGGTGGGAGAAATACACTTTTTTTTTTTTTTTTGGGTTTTTTTACAGTTTCTTAAAGTATTTTAATTAAATCAGTTTTAACATTTTCTATTAACCATTATCTGGTTTGGAAATATCACCAAAAAAAAGGTTTCTAGAAATGTAGTGTGGTAAAAGTGGCCGTAAAATAACAGGACAAGTGAGGATGATTTTGTTGTACTGTATTTCTGGAGGACATGTTGCAAAACCGAGCCTCCCAACTGGGACAATAAATGATGATGATGGTTTGATCTGATCTCTGGGGTTCATACCTCCAGTAGAAGTGAGCCTCACTGGGGGGACAGGGGGGTGCATGTTGGGAGGGTCGGAGGACGATCGCTGTCGGCCGGGCAGGTCCAAGGGACCTGGTTTCCAGGTGCTGGAGGTGGAGGACTGACCGATTCCTCCCAGAGAGGAAAACTGGGCTGGAAGAGATGCAGGAAACGCAGGAAAGAGGAAAGCTACATCAAACAGAGCGTCTTCAGTTGGAGGCTCCTTTAGTTTCGCTGCAACACAGACCGCTACAGGAAATCCTTCCTGCCCACAGCCATCATCATCTACAACAACTCCTTAGAGAATTAATTAGTATGAGCTACAACAACAACACTCAATTTCCCCTCTGGGATCAATAAAGTATTTTTGAATTTGAAAATATTTTTGTTCAGTCTTCAGTGTTTCTGCTAATGTGCATTCTTACCCAGGTTCCTTGGGGGCAGGGGTGGAGCAGAGGTGGAGGCCGGCTGAGGGGAGCCGGTGTTAACGATGGTGCCATAGGTCTCGTTGTTAACCAGGCTGGGCATAAAGAGGCGGTGCTTGTCCTTGCTAAGGCCCGCACCGTCCCGGGTCGTGGGTCCCGGACCGGACTGCTGGTGGTGGTGGGAGTTACTGCCGGGGGCGTAGCAGCTGACGGGACGGTCGTCTCTCCGATGAGGGCTCGGCTGGAAGAAGGTGTCATGAATCCACAACATTAAAATCCAATAACATATTCTCAGATGTTCCTGCAGGAAGCACATTTCCACCAACTGTCTCAAAAAAAAATCCTTGTCTTGATTTACAAAGTCATAATTATGGAATTACAATTTGAAATACAAAGCCATAGCTCTGATTATTCAACAAATATATTGACATTTCCCCTTTCAATGTCATAATTTCAGCATAAAGTGATCAATTTAGGATTCAAATGTCATTATTTCAAGATTTATGCTCATGAAGTAGGGCTGGGCAATATAACCTCAAATCTATATTGCAATATGAATGTAAAGCACATGTGTCAAACTCAAGGCCCGGGGGCCAAATCCGGCCCGCCATAGCCATTTATGTGGCCCTCTAAACTCTAGAGGACCATATAAATAGAACCTTTAAGTTTTATTTATGTGCACCTAAATACTATTTTATCCGTCAAATCAGTGTTTATTTGAATAGTCCTAAATCACATCAATGTGAAAAGATGTTCAGTATTTTATTTTAAGAAGTACTTGTCAAATGCAGAGATATTTATTAGTATTTTAACATTTTGTTAAAGATAGTTTTGTCAATACTTTCTGCCACAACCGGGCCTTTAAGGACATTCATGATCGTGATGTGGCCCTAAATGGAAATGAGTTTGACACCTCTGATCTAAAGCATGCGCGGTCATGATATTTATTGCGCTATATTCCTTTCTTCTGTTTATATATGTCAAAACGTTCTCACATTCCACGTAGAAGCAACTTCAAAAAAGTATAGAATGACTATAAAAAGGACATTTATTGAGCAAAATGCATTAAAAAAAATTTAAAATCTTTTTCCCAAAAAAATGCAACAAAAAAAATTCTCACAACAAAAAGATGAAGATATTTTAAATAAAATAAAAGCTAAATGTTATGAAAACAAAGTTCAAAATTCTCTGCTTTCCTTGTAACTTATTTATAGATTTAATGTCGCACAAAAAATAAAGCTGCACATATTTGAATCAGAAATGCTCCAAGTTCAACAGGTTTCTTTTCTGTTTAATAGAAAACAACACATTTTAAAATTGCAATATCTAGTGTAAACACAAACACTGAACATCCTTGCGTGCCTGGTGCAAAGTATGTAGGCACAGCTTGATGACATCATCAAAATGCACAATCGCGGTAGGCAGGTATAGTCAAAATCTCTAGCGTTGGCTAAATTTATATAATTTCTACCTTATCCCGTTTATATTGCCCAGTACTATCATCGTTACTTAAAGGGGCGTGACAGTACATGTATTTTTCAAAGAGGCGTACCCCTTCACTACAGCGAGACGCTCTGATTGGTTGACACTCAGGGGACGATGCCTGAAAGTTCAGCTAGCTGAACTTCAGCGTTTCTCGCTTTTGCCCCTTTGAACGTGAAAAGTTTAATCGGCCAAAGCGCATAAAGCGCCGCTGAGACTCTGACGGCCCTCTGATGGCCTCTACCATAGACATAACGTGTAATCTTGTCGCTCTTGGCGTTAACGCTTTGGGAGGTGTGAACGCGGCGTTACAGAGCCGAAGGACCCCTCTTAGCTGCCCTCGTTGGTGCCGTTCACTCAATGTAGCAATAAAGTATAAGCAGACTGGACATCTGACTGTAATAATGTGTGTTAAAAATGTTTCTTCCGGGAACTAGTCGGTGACGTTTGAGTTGTTTTGCAACAGCTGCAAGCTAAATGGAAGGAGCTCCACCACAGTGTCCCACATAAATACTAAAATAAACTTATTGATCTAATATTATGTTTTGTTTTCGGTTAACACACATACAAAGGGTATAAACAGCCAAAAATAAAGCACATAAAACCAAGATAAACTCCTCTGCAGCAGTGATTAAACCATTAGACTAGCAGTGCGCAGTAGCCCCGCCCACCTCACAGGTACAACTTCCTGTCAGCTGGCTCAGGTAAAAGCTTAACCCCCGATTAACTTGTTACCACTGTTGACACAGACAGTAGAGCGGTCTGAAATATTCATTTCACATCACAGATTGTCTCAACTTTGGTGGAAAGCAAAAGTATTCATGTTGCAGTTTCCCAAAAATAAAATATTGAAACTGTTGTATGTTATTTTTTATTTTACATTATCTAAGAACAATTTGTTGGAAAATTTACTGAAAGTACAGTTTGATTTTAAACGTCATTACAAAAAAAAAAAAGTTCTTCCCCCCTACTTTGTTCCCTGATTGCACCGAAAACGAACAGAACCATGAAATTGAAACCAAGCTACCACGAAGAGGGGGATTTCTCACCTTCTCATCCAGATCCTCGTCGCTCTCATCCAGATCCTCGTGATGAAGACGCCACTCGTACTCGACGTGGACGTGAGCGTTGAATTTTCCCGCCAGGGCTTGGCTAAGCTGTAAACAAAACAAACTAAATCAGCACACAGCTGACTGACAGCTCCTGTAGATCTGAGGAGAGACAGTGTAAGCTCACCAGCTCCTCACACTGAGCGTGTCTGAGCCTCCGGGCGATGTCCAGCGGCGTCTCGCCGGCTTCATTCGCTTAAAGTGGGAAATGAACAGCAGAAACGTGTTAATGCCCTTTAATTCGCGCTGCAGAAGAAGACAAACATACTGCCCATCTTCTCTCCTACTACCACCGCGACATGAGCGGTGTGCAATTATGCCGTTTCCCACGCTGAGGAGCTTCACTCTGAATCTGTTATCTGGCTGTTTTGTTGATTTCAGAGCACAAACATTGGTGTTGTGAGGAAAACGAAGGCCAACACGGTTTGTTTTGTGGAGCCGCATGTGTGGGAAACTAGAATACGAGGGTGAGACTGACACCAAGGAAACATGCTGAACCGTTAGTATTATTAGGGCCATTGTTGACAAAAGGAAAAATAAATTGAGAGCACATTTCTGCCAAAAAACGTTGTAAGAAATTCTCCTTCGAAAAGTCGTAAATTTCCGAGAGAAAACTCATTAATTTCCATGATTAAAAACATATATTTTTGATATTTAAACAGATATTTTCTGACATTGTACAGTCAGTCTTACTGAACTGGCATGTTTTGTAGGAAACAACTGATTATCAACAAACTTCAGAGTTTATTTTCGGATATATTTTTGATCTTTTTTCTTGCAAATGTCTGACTTAAAGTCAGAAAATATCTTAGTTTAAATATCGTAAATCTATGCCTTTAATCATGGAAATTTCTTAATTGTACGTAAACATATATATTTTTTTGTCTACAACGGCCCTAATACTCTTGTGTCGACTGTGGTAAACGCATTAGCTGAAAAGCTTTTTCATTTTCACAATACAACTGCCAATTCTGACTCATAAATAAAGCGATAAAAGAAATCATCCAAACGGCTTTTTCATTTTGTTCTCCTACATTGCCTGTTCTGTGACTTAATGAAAGCGATATAGAAAAGGACGTTCCTTTTTTGTTTTAATGCCCGCCCCGCAACAAATGTTCCATAATTCAAATGGAGTTGGCGATCCAGAGCGGCGCAGAAGAGCGAGGTCAGTGCTCGCTTGCTGATTATCAGATAACTTTATTTTAGTATTCATGTGAGACACTGTGGTGGGCGGAGCTCCTTCCGTTCAGCTCCCAGCCGCCTCCGCTGATGCAAAACAACACAAACGCCGCCGACTAATTCCTGGAAAGAACACGACACCGGTTAACAAAAAAAAAAAAACAACAACAACAAATAAACACGTCAGCCAACCAGTAATTTTGTTTAGCGTTTTTCATTAAGTCACAGAATCAGCCATTTTGAAGAAGAAAATTGAAAAAGCAGTTTGTAAATGTAAATAACGGTACAGATTTGCTTACCGATGTCTATGGAGGCTTTTCCTCTCAGCAGCAGCTTCAGACATTCACTGTTGTCGGTCAGGCAGCAGTAGTGCAGCGCCGTGCTGCCTTTGGCCGTCTGCTTATCCAGATTCAAACTAAACCAGACAGAATCCAGGAAAAATCCAACAGTTTACTCTCCGGTCCACATCTAGGAACCTCCAAAAACGTATTCACACCCCTGAAATCTTTTTTTTTTTTTTTTTTTTTTTGTAGGCGCTAACCTCACCGTTTGTTATTCTTCCGTCAAGTGAAACGGCTTCTTGGACACCTGTGCGTTGACGGAAACTTGCCAAAATTCGCGGACGAGTCAGTCGCGCTTGAAATGTACGTTTTTTTTAAGGGGTTCGCAAAATTCGCAACAGAAACGGTTTAAACGGCGCCCCCGGAACGCTTTAAAACACCCTCCCCATTTACCTTATTTCAAGGTAACTACCTAAAAGTCTCAGAAAGTCGGCCATCTTGGATTGAACATGCAATTTTGACCAATTATTGCCTCTGCATTCGATCGAACTCCTCCTATAAGTTTCGATCGACTGGCTTGGAAATCGGTGAGTTCGCTCATGAGGCATCGGGCATTTTAAGTCAAAATCCTGACCTATCGAGCATGTTGAAGGGGCGGGGCCAGGCCTCAAACTTTTACTACACCCCAAGAAATGTCACATTTTTAACAACTCAAGTCACAAATCGGCTGTGAATGCTCACCATTAGGCCTCAAACCAATTGCAGTGATCATTTGCTGACGTCACATAAGCCCCGCCCTTCTGACAATTTACCCGATCAACATCTAGCTGTGGCCAGTGAATAAGAAGAAGTTGGTGTAACTTCATGTATGGTCCTGAGCGTTCTGTAAAGAGGCTGTGGGGCGAAGCCTAACGTCAAGCCATGGCCATACCGTTTTTGTGGGTGTGGCCTAATTCTTCCACAGCTCCTTCTAGAAGCATTAAAACAATGTTTCCCAAGCCCTGCTTTCACCTAAGATTGGGAAATTTGGTACTCGTACATAAATTCACTGAACCCACATGTCTCTTGGAACCCCTCAGAAAGTCGCCCATTTTAGATTTTAACTCCAAATTATGTCTCTTATCCACACGTTGTCATGCAGAATTGATCAGCCGGCTTAAGTAAAGTAAGGAAAGTGTTGTTGCCCGCGGTCGCAGCACCATTTTTAAATTAGTCAGATTACAATCACAAAACATCCAGCAAGGGTTCAGAGATTTGGTCAGGTTGCCTCCTGGACGCCTCCCAGGTGAAGTCGTTCTGGAGGAGACCCAGAGGAAGAACCAGGACACGCTGGAGGGACTCTCGGCTGGCCTGGGAACGCCTTGGGATTCCCCCGGAGGAACCGGAGAGAGGGAGGTCTGGGCCTAATAAATGCACGCCACACGTTTCAGATTTCTGTTTGTTTTGTAAAAAAAAAAAAAAATCCAAATAAAATACGTGACAAAGTTTGAAAAAATTCAAGGGGTATGAATACTTCCGCAAAGAACTGCAAGATTATATTAAAAGGAGGAAAAAAGGTTCTCGTAAAGAAAAACCAAGAGCTACAGAGGTCAAAATCTTTATGCAAAATGCTTTTAGAAAAAAAGGGACAGATTTAAACCGACGCCTATCAGTCAGCGAGGAGACCTTCTACATACCTGTTCTGGGTGAGAAAGTCAACAATATGAAGCGAGGTTCTGTCCACCAGCCTCACAGCCAGATGGAGGGCCGTCTCTCCTTGCTCCTGAAGAGAAACGCGCCACATTCAGACAGGCAGAAGGTTTCCTAGTTGCCGGGATAATAATAAAATAAAAAAATAGGAGCGTTGGATTCTCACGTGTCTGTTGGCGAGGGGTATGGGCTCCATGAGCTCCACCCCATCGGCGTAGACCTGGATGAGGGAGAAGATGTCCTGAGCCTTCACCGCCTCGCACAGCGCGTGGAGCCGCGCCGCCGCGTCGGGACTCGTCTTCTTGGCGAACCGCTTCTCGATGTATTTGGACGTGATGAAGTCCTTCCTCGTCTGCCTGGCGAGAAGACAACGACGACGGCCGCTCACCGTCATTTAATATTCAGCAGGGACGTGTATTGGTAAAAATCTGGCGATGCGATATGTTGCGATATTATGAGTAAGACTATATATTGTGATTTTTAACTCTGAATTTAACTGTAGAAAAACTGTCCCATCATTCTAAACACGCCAACCTGTTTCATACTTTAACACGTCCAGTTTTATTACTAGATCTAGTTGATCCACTGGAACAAAGAAGGTGAAAACAGCCACAACCTACCAGTTATACTTTTAATTTTACTACAAAAAGGACTGGCATCATTAATGGTTCGTATCGGTATTCTCTTACATCCCTAAGAGCGGACTTACATGTCACTCGCCGGGTTCGGTTTCACCACATTCTCGGCGTTTAAACGAGCTTCCATGATATCATTGAAGCCTGCGTTCCCCACGTTCTTGGCCAGCTGTGGAGCACACACACACACACAAAGATGAATTCGAACGAGTCATTTTTTCCTCCCCGAACCGAGTGCATCAGTGCGGCTAACACACCCCTGTCCTGAGCTGAGGGAGAGGAGCCAGCCATGTCTGACTGTGGCGTCTGACTGGAAGCGTTTAATCCCAGATGTCCCCACAGGCTGTAAATCTCTGCACCAAACCGCCATTATAACAAAGCCAAACAAAATCTCAGCTATTCTCATTTTGGAGACCTCTTATTGACCCTTCATCGTTTCAGCACACGCAGAAAAAAAAAAAAAAATCCACGTTCTATAACAGGAAGGAGAATGTTTCTACCAAGAGCTCCGAGGTGCTGAGTACATCCAGGGTGAGGGACTGGATCCGAGAGTAGTGGACTCCGAGCTCCCTGTGGATCCCTGAGCATTCGATACAGGTGAGGATGCCCAGGTTGGTGGACAGCCACGTGGGATCTGAGGAACAAAGCAGAGAGCAAGATGATCTAAAAAATAAAAAAGGATCTCTGCAACATCTGAGCCAGCTTTGATGAAGCTTAGGAACGTGACAGACATGACAAAAAGCAGCGCCACCTTTCTAGGTTTTTCAACTTCTCCAAAATCTTCACAGTTGAATGTGTTGCTTGTTATTTACAGGTAGAACCTGTTCCTCCTCAGCATCCCATCTGGTGCCGCAGAAGCCTGCTAATCACCCACTAAGTTGTGCGGGAGAAGAGAAGGATTACCTCCATAAAGGGGGTTCCGCAGGGTTCAATTCACGGCCCCGTTATTGTTTTCTCTATATTTACAGTGGTGCTGTTAACGGTACACAAAAATACCTTCGACAGCCAGGAGACGGCAGAATAAATGAGGCGTTTATAAATTTTTTTGAAGGTCTGTTCTTACGTTTTTGTCATTTGTTTATTTAACTTGAATCAGTTTAACTTGAATCATCACTGTCAACCCGGATAAGTTGAATCTACTTTTTAAAAAAAAGGAGTAGTTGAACAAGTGCAGTGGAGCAAGTTCAATGTACTTGTGCCCCTAATAAACTGGGAGCATTAATTTGAATGTACTAATAGGCGAGTGCACACCTGGTGCAAACAAGGAACCAATTCTGTCCGTGTGTAACTTCCACGTTTTAACCGATAGCTATTGAAACACTGTGTCCTCTTCCTACTACATTACAGCTTTACACCAGGTGACTATGAACCCATCCAAACCCTAAGTAAATGCATCGAGCAAATCAATGGATGGATGTGCCATAACTTTCTCCAGCTGAACAGAAACAAAACAGAAGTCATTATCTTTGGACCTAAAGAGAACCGATCAACAGTCAGCACACAGCTTCAGTTAATCCAGCTAGAAACTACTGATCAGGCCTGAAATCTAGGTGTAGTAATGGACTCAGACCTGAACCTCCAGGGTCACATAAAGGTCAATAACAAGGTCAGCCTTCTATCTCCTGAAGAACATTTCTAGGATTAAAGGACTGATGTCGCAACAGGACCTAGAAAAACTCATCCATGTGTTTATCTTTAGTCAGATTGATTACTGCAACAGCGTCTTCACAGGTCTGCCTAAAAAGTCAATCAGACAGCTGCAGGTGATCCAGAACGCTGCTGCTCGTGTTCCTCACTAGAACCAGGAAAGTAGAGCACATCACCCCAGTTCTAAAGTCCTTACACTGGCTCCCTGTAGCTCAGAGAAGAGACTTCTAAACACTTTTACTAGTTTATAAATCATTGCATGGCTTAGCACCAAAGTATGCTGAAGATCTGTTGTCACGGTACCAACCACCAAGACCACTCAGGTCCTCCAACTCTAGCCTACTAAACATCCCTAGACTCAGAACTAAACATGGAGAA
The DNA here is from genome assembly GCA_963556495.2 of Valencia hispanica. Taxonomy (NCBI): domain Eukaryota; kingdom Metazoa; phylum Chordata; class Actinopteri; order Cyprinodontiformes; family Valenciidae; genus Valencia; species Valencia hispanica. The sequence continues at coordinate 3,670,486 of OY747720.1, forward strand.
GAAGCTTCAGTTTCTATGCTTCTCTAATCTGGAACAGACTTCCTGACGAGCGCAGAGCTGCTGAAACTCTGAACTGCTTTAAATCGAGACTAAAAACCATCTGTTTAGAATTGCCTTTGAGAAAATGATTGATGTCACATGTATGAAATGTGTTCATGCTCTCTTGCTTTATTGTGCATCATGTGTAATGTGTGTTTCATGCTAATTCGCTACTTTTACTTTTAATTTCCAATGTTATATTCCATGTTTGTTTTGATTTGTTTTTAATCACCAAATCATGTAAAGCACCTTGAATTACCCTGTTGTTGAAAGTGTGCTATACAAATAAAAATTGCCTTGCCGGCTAAATAACGGCCACAACATTTACACTTCTGCTCCATCTTCCGCTAGCTGAACAGATAACGCATATACTAAGAAAAACGTACAGTTTTGTCGGGCACTAAAGGCAAACTTGACGACATTAAGTTGTTTGAGCTCAAGCACGTAATTAAAACAAAAGAGGACCATTAAAAAGCGCGGTTTACTCAGAATTCATAATAATGTAAAGGACTGACGGGTGTTTGGGTAATATGAACTTGGCTTGTTTCAGTCGACGCTACTGATTGAACTTAAAAAACACAATTGCAACGAAAACGGTCATGAAACCCAGATTTTGGGTTTACGGTGCAGTATTGTTCAAAAGGAACATTAAATGTGCATTCGTCCGAATATGCTGGCTGTTTTAGGGTGTCCTAATTTTTCTCACGACTGCAGTCATCCAAAGTAAATCAGGGTTTCCATGTTCGTCTTTGCCACTCACTGGGCGCTCCGCAGTCGCAGCACATGTCGTTCCCCGTCATCCTCTTCACCTCCCCCAGGATCGCCTTCGTCAGCTCCTGGACAATGTTGTTCTCGCCCACATGGTGGTCCCCCTTGAACGCCTGATTGAGCGCCTCCTCCTTACTGTTCTGCAAAACCGAGATCCAGCTGGGAGGAGGAAGGAGAAGATGAAAGAATAAAGCAGATAGAAAGTGTAAAAAAAAAAAATACAGTTTAGATGATGAAAACAGAATGAACTGAGAAGCAAAATGGAAATGGGTACATACATCTGACAGTCCTGGTCGTCCTCGGCTTGAAAATGATATGTTCGGTCATCTGGACGGAAAACAAAAGGAGACACTGTTTATTTGGACATTTTTAGTAGATGCAACATTCCTGGTTTAGATGCTAAGCTATGCAACATCCTTAGTTTGCAAGATGGCCTGCTGTGGTATTGATTGGACTAACAGACCAGACAGGGAAGTAAAATTATACTTCTGCTGTGCATTTAAGATAACGCTGCTTGGTCAAAAATGGTTTCAAATGATCACATTTCTTCTTTACTTCACATACTGATTATTAAAACTTATTTTTATTAAACTTTACATAGTTTTAGTGAAAGTTATGGACCAACAAGGCCTCATGATTTTATTTGACAAAATTATTGAATCCACTTAGAAGGCAGAGGGGTAGCAGAGTTGCTCAACCCCGGTTTTCTGGCTAAAACCTCCAGCTAACCTTTGTTAGCTTCGGTTAGCTCCAGGTTAGCTCAGTTAGCTCGTACCTTTTAGTGAAACCTATGGACCAAGAAGACTTCATGATTTTATTTGACAAAATGATTGAATCAGCCTAGAAGGTAGAGGAGTAGCAGAGTCGCTCAGCTGCAGTTTTCTGGCTAAAAGCTCCCGCTAACCTCCGTTAGCTTCGGTTAGCTCCAGGTTAGCTCAGTTAGCTCGTACCTTTTAGTGAAAGTTATGGACCAACAAGGCCTCATGATTTTATTTGACAAAATTATTGAATCCACTTAGAAGGCAGAGGGGTAGCAGAGTTGCTCAACCCCGGTTTTCTGGCTAAAACCACCAGCTAACCTTTGTTAGCTTCGGTTAGCTCCAGGTTAGCTCAGTTAGCTCGTAGCTCTTAGTGAAAGTTATGGACCAACAAGGGTTCATGATTTTATTTGAAAAAAATATTGAATCAGCCTAGAAGGTAGAGGAGTAGCAGAGTCGCTCAGCCGCAGTTTTCTGGCTAAAAGCTCCCGCTAACCTCCGTTAGCTTCGGTTTGCTGCAGGTTAGCTCAGTTAGCTCGTACCTTTTAGTGAAACCTATGGACGAAGAAGACTTCATGATTTTATTTGACAAAATGATTGAATCAGCCTAGAAGGTAGAGGAGTAGCAGAGTCGCTCAGCTGCAGTTTTCTGGCTAAAAGCTCCCGCTAACCTCCGTTAGCTTCGATTAGCTCCAGGTTAGCTCAGTTAGCTCGTACCTTTTAGTGAAAGTTATGGACCAACAAGGCCTCATGATTTTATTTGACAAAATTATTGAATCCACTTAGAAGGCAGAGGGGTAGCAGAGTTGCTCAACCCCGGTTTTCTGGCTAAAACCACCAGCTAACCTTTGTTAGCTTCGGTTAGCTCCAGGTTAGCTCAGTTAGCTCGTAGCTCTTAGTGAAAGTTATGGACCAACAAGGGTTCATGATTTTATTTGAAAAAAATATTGAATCAGCCTAGAAGGTAGAGGAGTAGCAGAGTCGCTCAGCCGCAGTTTTCTGGCTAAAAGCTCCCGCTAACCTCCGTTAGCTTCGGTTTGCTGCAGGTTAGCTCAGTTAGCTCGTACCTTTTAGTGAAACCTATGGACGAAGAAGACTTCATGATTTTATTTGACAAAATGATTGAATCAGCCTAGAAGGTAGAGGAGTAGCAGAGTCGCTCAGCTGCAGTTTTCTGGCTAAAAGCTCCCGCTAACCTCCGTTAGCTTCGGTTAGCTCCAGGTTAGCTCAGTTAGCTCGTACCTTTTAGTGAAAGTTATGGACCAACAAGGCCTCATGATTTTATTTGACAAAATTATTGAATCCACTTAGAAGGCAGAGGGGTAGCAGAGTTGCTCAACCCCGGTTTTCTGGCTAAAAGCGCCAGCTAACCTTTGTTAGCTTCGGTTAGCTCCAGGTTAGCTCAGTTAGCTCGTAGCTCTTAGTGAAAGTTATGGACCAACAAGGGTTCATGATTTTATTTGACAAAATGATTGAATCAGCTTAGAAGGTAAAGGGGTATCAGAGTCGCTCAGCCGCAGTTTTCTGGCTAAAAGCTCCCGGTAACCTCCGTTAGCTTCGGTTAGCTGCAGGTTAGCTCAGTTAGCTCGTACCTTTTAGTGAAACCTATGGACCAACAAGACTTCATGATTTTATTTGACAGAATTACTGACTCTGCCCAGCTTATATATACAGTCTATGTGCGTAACTGGGTGATAATCTAACATCTGTGTTTGGATGAGTCCATTTACACCTAGTAATTACAAGTCCTGCGATAAAGCCCGCCCCCTCATGTGAGATATCTGCGTTTACAGCATTCTATTGGCTATTCGATGCGCCAATCCACAGGATTTTGCACTGCGATTGTTTCGGATGACACATGAAGAATAAGGAAGGTACTTTTCACCTATTGGATCAATAAGATGTCAATCAAAAGCTAACGCTTCCGGTCATGTGCAGTGTTCTTTTTTAGGCCAATATGAGCATGCTAACGAAAGCTAGCATGACAACATTGCGATAAATGCTCGTAATGGAGGAATTTACAAAGGTTTTCTGGGGTGGATTATGTTGGATTGTGGCGATCAGACTTGTTGTGGACTATTTTATTGGAGGACATTAACTGGACGCTTGTGGATGTTGTTTTTGTTCGAGATGGCACTGATATGTGGCTACAAACAGTGAGTCGGTGGTTTGAAAAGAAAACCCTAGCAGTGTCTACATCTTCGCAGATAACAGCTAAACTGGGAGCAAAGATATGAACCCTACGTGATATGAGGTCGAAGCTCCTCTTCTCCTCAGGGTTGTGTTTCACCTGGCAGGTCAGCAGGTTGAGTTTAGCCGGCGGTCTGTTAGCCTAGCAGGGAAAACAAGCCGAGTGAGTAGAAAATGTCGCGTTTAACGGGATGTGATCGCTGCAGCCGGAGCCAAAGGAGACGTCTGATAGGCTGCAGGGAAGCAGGGGCCTGTGTTGCATCATGGGAAACGGAGGGAACAAGTTCGTCGCTGGTCGGAGATCTCTGGGGTTTGCTGAGGTCGTAAGTCAGCTGCAGGGGACAGGGTCAGAGGTCAGGTCGAAACTTACTGTGCCGTGTGAGATGGTGAGGTATCCGTTTTTTGCCGTGCATTTTCTCTTCTGCCAGACTTTTCTCAACCTGGACACAGAGGACACAAACACACACTTAAATCTGCAGATATATCCTAATAAATTAAAATATTATTTCAGTACTTTAATTTAAAAAGTGAAACTCTGGTTGTTGGTTGGTCTGGGCTCCTTTTGCATAGATTACTGCATCAGCTTGTCTGGATTGATGGTTCTGGTGTCTAATAGGTTCCCTGTGGGGTTTAGATCAAGCCATCTGCTGGCCAACCAGGTTCAGAGAGAAGCTTTTCCTTCCACTTAACTTTTTATTACTAAAGTTGGGTACAGCACTCTCTGAGCAGCTAGCTTCTATAGCCAAGACCTTTTGTGAGTTAGCCTCCTTGTGGTGTGCCTCAGCAACTGGTTGCTGAACGTTGGTCAAGTCAGAGGAAAGTTTTTCCTTCCACTTAACTTTCTAGTACTATGCTTGGATACAGCACTCTCTGAGCTGCTAGCTTCTTTAGCTAAGACCTTTTGTAGCTTAGCATCCTTGTGGTGGGCGTCAGTGACCGTTTGCTGAACGTTGGTCAAGTCAGAGGGAAGTTTTTCCTTCCACTGAACTTTCTAGTATTATGCTTAGATATAGCACTATCTTAGCCACTACTTTCTTTAGCTAAGACCTTTTGTAGCTTAGCCTCCTAATGGTGGGCGTCAGTGACCGTTTGCTGAACGTTGGTCAAGTCAGAGGGAGGTTTTACCTTCCACTGAACTTTCTAGTACTATGCTTAGATATAGCACTATCTTAGCCACTACTTTCTTTAGCCAAGACCTTTTGTGGCTTAGCCTCCTTGTGGTGGGCGATGGTCAAGTCGTCAAATGTTTTATATCTGGTCTTACGCAATAATCATCAACAATAACAGAAAAAACATTGAAATAACTGCATGTAATGAGTCTATGCCATATAAGAGTTCCCTTTTTTAAAGTGAAGTAATGAAAAAAAAATGCTTTCACTGATATTATAAGCTATAAAGATACATCTCCAGTATATAAACCGGGAACTGAGTTGTGTGGAGCTACTCCTCCATCTAGAGAAGCTCACCCATCACTCTTCTTGAACAGGAACCCACTGCGCGCGGTGCCATGCTCCTTGTTGCCCTGCGGCTGGTGCAGGCTATAAGTCGCGCTCTGCCGCACCTGGGAATCCTTGGAAAGCACAGCCGGCAGAAAACGACAGAGTTAGGGGAAAGAGACAACTAAATAGGTGCTTTTTATTTATTTAAAAATAACAAAGAAGGTCCACTATTTCCAGTCTTTTAGTCTTTGCTTTTTCTTTTCTGTTTTACCGTGGGAGGAAGGCAGAGTACCCAGAGAGAGAGAGTGATTTGTTCTTCTGGACTTGTGTTCATTTTTTTTTTGATTGGACAATTTTTCCCTCTGGTTCTGTATGCTGTGCAACTGAAAGGATTTCTCCTCCAACTTTTATTTACTTTCAGTCGGTCGTTATGATAGGTCGCTGTGACAACAAGGTATTCAGGCAGAGCTCTTCGACAACTGATTGTGTCATCCAGGACATTTTACTGTGGGATATCGTCTCCGCAACCTGAAAACTGTTAGAGAGTCGTGATGGTCATGAGAATGTCATACGGCAACAGTCTTCAGTCAGAGGCGTTTTCAAGTTCGCTGCGAGACTGACTGCTACTGGAGATCCTTCCTGCTCACAGCATCACGATCCACAACGACTTTCTGAATACTCTTTATTTTCATTTGGGATAAATAAAGGATATCTGAATCTGAAGACTCAACGTAGATCCATCTGGGTGCAGATGTAACAGATCAAATTTATAAACCCCTGGTTTGATATTTATTTTAACCAACTTTAATTGGAGAAGTTCCATTTCTAATTTTCCAACTTTTCCAGACTCAACTTGCCAGATTTTCATTCAGTTTTACCGATATCCAAGGAATAAACCCTTAACTGGTTTGGCTCTAGCATCTGTTTTTCTTTAAACAGATTATGAAACACAAAATGTACTGATTGCATGTCAGTTTTTAAAATGACTAGCGGAAAGGTTCAAAGCAAAGATTTGGGCCCCGTTTGAAATCCTGTACCCCTCCAGCTTTTAGACAGATGCTCCAGAATAAATAATGACCGAACTGAAGCCGGTTCTTCCTGTAAAAGGGAAACGTTCTCCATGCCACAGGCTGCAACACATGGCCGCAATATGACAGATTCACTATAAAGCTCTATGTGGATTCCTGTTTATGATTGCTCTAAATATGTGTTAAAGAGAAACAAACTTCTCTCTTCATATGTTTAGTTTTATCACCAATTTAAACCAAAACATAAGAAAATGTGCATCAGGCCCTGAACAGATGGACACAAATGAGCTAATTCCTCTCTAATTATAACAAAACAATGAAAAACATTACAGAGGATGAAAAGAACAGATTTTTGTATGAATTAGGTCCTTTATGATGAATAACAGAACTATGGTCTGCATCTATCAGCAAACACACAGAACAAAACAGGTGAAATAAAGCTTTGAACGTGAGGAGAAACGCAAAAAAACCCAGCAGAATGAAAGGAGAGGTAGATCAACTACTGGACCCTTAAAGAAACACAAACACAGGAGGAGAGGAAGATGCTGTCGAAGAAATCCACTTACTCTCCTCGCCTGGATTTACAAACCGTTATGGCAGCAAGAGAAGAAGAAGAGAGCCACTTTCAGAAAACCTGCCAGATGTTTTACTTCAAAAGGATATATCTATATCTATCTATATCTATATATATAGCGCTCAGCATAAATGAGTACACCCCCTTTAGAAAGTACAAATTCAATCAGTAGCTCAATGAACAAAAGAACAATTTTTAAACTTTTCACAAGGCTGAGTTTTATTGAACACTTATTTAACTCCATAACATGAAATTAAGGTTAATAATCCAATTTAAATCACAAAGTATTCAGTTTTACTCAAATTGGTTGAAGCAAAAATGAATACACCCTGCAACAAAAACTACTAAATCTAGTATTTTGTATGAGCACCGTGATTTTTAGGGACAGCACCAAGTCTTCTAGGCATGGTATGAACATGTTGGCGACATAGTGCAACATCTATCTTTTTCCATTCTTCAAGAATAACCTCTTTTAGAGCCTGGATGCCGGATGGAGAGTGATTCTCAACTTGTCTCTTTAGAATTCCCCACAGGTGTTGGATTGGGTTCAGATCAGGAGACATACTTGGCCATTCAACCACCTTCACCCTGTTCTTCTTCAGAAATGCAACAGTAGCTCGAGATGTGTGTTTTGGATCATTGTCGTGTTGGAAAAGTGCACGACGACCAAGTGCACGGAGTGATGGCAGCATCTTGTCCTTCAGTGTAGAGCAGTACATTGTTGAGTTCATGATACAATCAATGAAAAGCAGCTCCCCAACACCAGCAGCACTCATGCAGCCCCACATAAGGACACTGCCACCACCACGTTTCACTGTAGGCACCATGCATTTTTTTTTTAAATCCACACCTTTACGACGCCATACAGTTTTTAAAACAATAGTTCCAAAAACAGTGATCTTTGTCTCATCACTCCAGAGTATAGAGTCCCAGTAGTCTTCATCGTTTTCAGCATGGGCCCTAGCAAATTCTAGGCGTGCTTTTTTTGTGCATGGGCTTTAGGAGAGGCTTCCTTCGTGGACGATACCCATGCATGCCATTCCTCTGCAGTGTGCGTCGTATGGTGTCACGGGAAACAGTCACTCCAGTTTCGCTTTCTACTGCTTTAGCTAACTGCATTGCCATTTTCTTCAACCCTTCGTATCAGAAGACGCTCCTGTCGAGATGTTAACTTCCGTGGACGGCCTGGACGTCTCTGTAAGATGGTTGTACTTCCATCTTTCTTAAATTTTTGCATCACTTTTGCTACAGTATTTTGACTGATATGTAAAGCTTTGCTGATCTTCTTGTAGCCCTCACCTTTTTTGTGCAAAGAAATGATTTCCTTTTTCAGATTTTGTGACATTTCTCTTCAATGGGGAGCCATTGCTGACAGCATGAAATGGGAAGTAATGCCCTTTTATAGTCACCTGTCTGCTGGACACCTCTTAAATGAATCATTAGACTCACCTGTGATTGAATGTCTGTTCATTAGAATTTTGTAGTCTTAAGTGTGGCTTTTCTCCTAAGACTATAATTGGGGTGTACTCATTTTTGCAACTTGGGCTTGAATGAATTTGTTAGGAAAATCACTTCTTTGTGTGTGCAAATTAACAAATCTTGTTTAAAATCAATGGCTCACATTTGTGGGAGTATTTTGTAGTATAGTATCTCATGGAAAATGTTGATTCTGAAAGGAAACTAAAGGTTTTCTTACAAATGTAGTTGGGTGTACTCATTTATGCTGAGCACTGTGTGCATATATATATATATATATATATATATATATATATATATATATATATATATATATATATATATATATATATATATATATATATATATATATATATATATATATATGGGTGTAACGGTACATAAAATGACTGTTTGGTACGCTTTAATCAAGAAAAATTAATATAAATATAAATATAAATTAGCATATGATAAAGACAATTTTTTTAATTACTTCCTTTCAATTCCTAAAATTAATTTGTTTTTATTATGTTCTATGACTTAGTTTAAAGTATAAAACTGACTGGAGATTTTAATGGATTTAAAAAAATAAATAAAATAGTACAAGCAGACCTAGCCAGAGTAAAAAACAATAGAACCACTTGAATCAGTCAGTGTTAATGTTTAAATAATATTTTGCCGTATGTTTTTTGTACACTTTAGGTAAGAAAAATAAATACAAATGTGCATATGACTTTTTTTTTTTCTTCAACTTTGATCAGCATCAAACAAATAACTCTTTTTGCCAAATTCCTTCCTTTTAATTCTTCAAATTAATTTGATTTTATCATTTTCTATAACTTAAAAAAAAAGTTGAAAGAACTGATTGAAGATCTGATTGGATTAAAAAAAAAAAAAAATAGTACAAGCACACATAGCCAGAGTAGAAAACAATATAACCTCTTGAAAACATTCAGCGTTAATGTTTAGAAATGTTTAAATAACAACTTTGCCCATATTTGACAGTAAAACATGCTTAAATCACTTTGGATTTGTTTTGATATTTCAACAGCCTAGTCTCCTAGCTGTACTTGAATGCAGCATGAGCAGCTGTTGGGAAAATCCTTTCTCATCTACGGGGATTCCGCCGAGTTCTGTTTTATCCAAAATAATGAGTTTGGGCTGATTGGATGCTACTCGTAGCCATGTGGACATCAGCTGGTTTTTCTCTAGTCTCAGTGATGTTTCCATTCAGCTCGACATTGTTTCAGGTGAGTCATTCAGTTCAGAGCAGAGCGTGTTATGGACCTTATTGATGCTGAAAGATGCGTTCACTGACAAAGTTCTGGTTCGGTCCATCTTTCTATTTCTACTGTAGCTGCATGAGAAACCATTAATGTTCCCAAATAGCAGAGTTTAGTGATAGCTGGGAGTCCTGTTTTGGTGTCACTTTTTAAAGTTGCCCTGCGGGAAACGTTGCCCTGCGCTCTGAGTTCCTCAAATAAAAGTTCTGCATGTGTTCTAGTAGAAAACAGCTGGATTCGTTTAGTACAGGTGCGTACCGAACTGAAAAATACGAACACATGTACCGTTACACCCTTTTATTTATATACATCATAAAATTTAAATAAACGTTGCCACAGAGTATCTGATACAAACTTCTGTAAGTGATGATGTTTATTTTTATTGCAAAGGATTTCTACCTTTTATTTTGTCCCATTACAACCATGAACATCAAAGTGTTTTATTGAGATTTTATGTAATAAACCAACAAGAAGTAGAGCATAAATTACCCTCACAGGTCCTTTGGTGTTTGTCTCTACCAGATCTAGATGGAAAGAAAGTCTTGCCTCATATTCTCAGGCGGATTTAGCTCCTTACTTTGACTAGGCCGTTGTAATACATGAATCCACTTTGATATAAACGATCCATTGTAACTCTGGCTATATGTTTAGGGTGGTTATCCTCCACCCCAGTGACAGGTCCTCTAACAGGTTTTCCTTCCAGGATTTAGCTCCATCCAGCTTCCTTGTCCCACAGCATGATGCTGCCACCACCACATGCCGCTGTTTTGTGTTCTCTCAGCAAAATTTTACCAAGCAAAACATCTTCAACCTCAGTCTCTTAGATAAGTACTGGGGACAAAAAACTTTTGAGGATGTAACCCCCACAGCATGATGCTACCAGCACCATGCTTCACCGTGGGACTTTCTTTCAACAATAACTTTCTTCTTGCCACTCTCCCTTCACAGCCAGATTCGCGGAGCGCACCACTAATACTCGTCCTCTCACCAAGCAGTGGAATCTCTGCAGCTCCTCCAGAGTTACCTTGGAGCTCTCTGATTAATGCTCTCGTTGTCAGTTTAGGGACATAAAATCGGAATAAAATCAATGAGGTTTGCGGTCGTAACGTGACAAGCTGCACGTCCCCGACTGCTTGCTGGGTAACTCACCTCCTTCTGCTCCACCTGTAGAGCCGTCTTCAGGACGTCTCTCAGCTGACTCAACTGCTTCCTCTCCTCATCCTGCGCCTGCTTGATCTGACGGAGGAGGAAGAACAAAAAAAGCAGGTGGGAAAATGCTGGGGTCCAGAACATACCCAAAAAAACATGATGGATGGGCCCCTTACCGTGTGCAGATCTGTAGCCAGTTTCTCGATGGAGGGTTTCAGGTTTTCCACGGCTTTCAGGCCGTCCTGAAAGAAGCTAGACGGCAGGACTGCATTAACGAGGAGGCAGGACTCGTTTACTCACGGCTCGGTTTGCAGAGGCTTACTTGCACTGTGCGTGGAAGTACTTGATGAGGTTCTGCAGCAGGTCCACCCCCTTCTTGATTTTGATCTCGTTGACTTTGATTAGATACTGTAAACGGATCGAATGCAGATCAGGGCAGAGGGGTCAGTTTGGGTTCAGCGTGAAAAAAAAAGAGGCATTTTTCCTTCAAAACATGGGAGATCCTCCATGCAATCTGCTGGGATTCCTTATATAGAAAACTTTAAACTAATTGGAATGTTTGTATGGTTGCACTGAAATGATTTTTCTTGTAAAGTGCCTTGAGACGACATCTGTTGTGAATCGCCGCTGTATAAATAAACTGAATTGAATTGAATCTTTGTGGGATGGCAAAATACCCAGAGTCAACAAAACAACAAAATCTGCATCTTTCAGTTTCTATGCTCCTCTAATCTGGAACAAACTTCCTGAAAACTGCGAAGCTGCTGAAACACTGACTTCATTTAAATCACAACTAAAAACGTATCTGTTTAGAGCTGCCTTTGAGTCATGCTTTCATGCATCATGTTTTGTGTGTGTTTCTTGCTGTTTGTACTTTAAATGCTTTGTCTGTGTTTTACTACTATTTTTATTTTACCCCTTAATCATGTAAAGCATCTTAAATTGCCTTGTTGTTGAAAGTGTTGCTATACAAAAAAACAACAACAACGGTGTAATGAGATGATGTTCTTTCTAAAAGTAGAGTAAATTAGACATGCAAAAAGTGGAAACTTGAAAAAAATACTACAGTAAGTGGAGTTTTTACCCCCCTTTTTTGTATTTATTTATAAAATAAACATTTGTTTCACATTTCACCCTCTTCTCGAAGCTGTTTTAAGGCTAATGGATCTTGCATTATATTTCTGGTTCGCAAAACTTTTCCATGGTATGTGTAAGCACCTTTGTTTTTGTTTTACAGTGTGCAAATTTCAATAAAAATATTAACCAGAAAACACGGGAGATCCGGTTGTTCTGATTCTGACCTCACACATCTGCAGCTGGAAGAACCTTCTCTCCTTCTCCATCTCCTCGGCTATTTCCGCCCCGCTGATCTCCGTCCGGATCATCCCGTGCTGCCGAGCGTGCTCCTTCTTTTCCTTCTCGATCTTGGTCCTGGGGGGAAGACACGCAAACATAAAAACATCTGCAATATGGTGTAAAAAAAAAAAAAAACAGAACTCAAAAACTACGTTAAACCAACTGAAACTGAAACGGAGCAAAGAAGGATTTGACCAACAGATCAGCAGAAGCATCTCCAGGAGTCCTGCAACGGATGGATCGGGCCGCCGAGTTATGATGATGCTTAAAAGCTGGGAACACCCAAAACAAGTCGGCTCGAAAGAGGGGGAACCCGGACCGGACCCCAGACGCAGTCAAAAACAAGCATAGGGTTATAGGGTGAATGTGTCACCGACCCGACTCCAAACATGTGTTGGCAAAATCCATTGAAAGAGAGAGAGAGACTAACTAAAAATAAATAAAAAACAACAGAGAAATACCTGGATATTTAAGACTGAAAGACAATAAATAATAAATGGCTGAAATAAACCAAATAATTTTAAAAAACTGAAGTTTCTACATAGAATAAACCTATTTATTAAACTGTTGATCATGATATATTATTGGAGCGACTGGAGAGCTGGGTCGGACTCTCTGGTACAGGACTTGTCTGGTTCGAGTCTTACCTAAAGAACAGGGACTTCTTTGTTTCAATAGGAAACTTTTCATCAGAACGAACAGAAATCACATGTGGGGTGCCCCAGGGCTACATCCTGGGGCCCCTCTTATTTAATATCTACATGCTCCCACTAGCCCAGATTATAACAACCAATAAGATTAGCTACCATAATTATGCAGATGATACTCAGCTCTACATTACAATGTCACCAGATGACTTTGAAGCCATCCAAACCCTAAGTAAATGCATCGAGCAAATCAATAGATGGATGTGCCATAACTTTCTCCAGCTGAACAGAAACAAAACTGAAGTAATTATTTTCGAACCTAAAGAGGAACGATCATCAGTCAGCACACAGCTTCAGTTAATCCAGCTAGAAACTACTGATCAGGTCTGAAATCTAGGTGTAGTAATGGACTCAGACCTGAACCTCCAGGGTCACATAAAGGTCAATAACAAGGTCAGCCTTCTATCACCTGAAGAACATTTCTAGGATTAAAGGACCTAGAAAAACTCATCCATGCGTTTATCTTTAGTCGGATTGATTACTGCAACAGTGTCTTCACAGGTCTGCCTAAAAAGTCAATCAGACAGCTGCAGCTGATCCAGAACGCTGCTGCTCGTGTTCCTCACTAGAACCAGGAAAGTAGAGCGCATCACCCCGGTTCTAAAGTCCTTACACTGGCTCCCTGTAGCTCAGAGAATAGACTTCTAAATACGTCTACTAGTTTATAAATCATTGAATGGCTTAGCACCAAAGTATGTTGAAGATCTACTGTTACTATAGCAACTCACCCTCTAATTCCAGTCTACTAAACATCCCTAGAATCAGAACCAAACATGGAGAAGCAGCTTTCAGTTTCTATGCTCCTCTAATCTGGAACAAACTTCCAGAAAACTGCAAAGCTGCTGAAACACTGACTTCTTTTAAATCACAAATAAAGACGTATCTATTTAGAGCTGCCTTTAAGTCATGTTTTCATGTATCATGTTTTATTTATGCTTCTTGTTGTTTTTACATTATATGCTTTGTTTGTGTTTTATTGCTGTTTTTATTTTATTTCACAGTTAGTGGGCCTTCTTGAACATCCAATTTCTTCTTATATGAGGGCGACATTTTGGGTCGGATTGCCAAAATATGGACACATCAGGGAGCTCCAACAAGGTACAACAAAACCGGCTGGGTCTCTGGCATTTAACCGATTAACTCCCCAAAAAAACAACAAAAAAACACAAGTTAAACTCCCTTAGTGTTATTTTGAAAGGTTTAGATCATTTCGTTATTCTGCCAAATTAAACATTAGCAGATGCTAAGTGGGTTTGTCAATGCATTCTGCATCCAAAAAGAAGAGAAATAAATATGCAGAGCCATGCATTCATCAGTCACAGCATTCAGTAATTACATTTAGAGAACCTAAAGTTGCTCGACAGGCAGCGTTTAGGGTTGATTTTGGACAAACAAGGAGTCAAAGAGACCGATCCATGCAGCAGCTCAACCTTTTTATCTGCTGTTGATTTAGAAAACAACCAAACTGTGCCTCAGTTTCCTGATCAATTTGCCCGTAAAAAAAACAAAACACTTTCAACCAGTTTTTAAAAAGCGCTTCACATTCTTATCGCCGCAACGATGAGGGGGATGAATGACAAATGTTGCACCAGAGAGGCAGCTTTTTGTTTCTGGACTTCAGGTTTTTTATTTTTTTATTTTTTTTGGAAGTCATCAAATTAATTTAATATCAAATTCATCATATCAAACATTCAAAATACAAGAAAATCTGGATTATTAAGGGTGAAAATCGATCCAAATCAACCTCCAACCCCGGTAATCCTCAATTAAATTTGATTAACCAGATTATTTTTGGTAAAACTGTAACAACTTCACCCATCAAAACCAGACCCGGTTACAGCCAGGCCCGTAGAACCCCTCCGACAACATGAAGCAGGTTACAAAGAGCCCAGAACGACATCTTCAGCTCTGCTGAGGTCAGAGGTCATACAAGACTGGAGTTTCTAGGAGAATATTCTGAGGACTGAGAAGGGAGAAGTGGACCTTTCCGAATGGAGTTGGTCCCGTTGCATCTGGAGTAAAAACATCTCTACAGTCAAACACGGCGGTGGCAGTATAATGGTCCGGTCTGCTGCTTCACGATCTGGACAACTTCAGGGTATATGCAGGGATCTCAAAATAAATTCCGATACCTTTTCAAGACTTCGTAAAGACCTCCAAAAATAAAATGTAGACTTTGTCGTAGGGCCAGGCGATAAACCGGAAAATTACAGATACTGAAGTTTATAACTGTAGGTAGAAATTATATAGATTTAGCCAAAGGTAAAGATTTTGACTATACCGGCATGCAACGATTGCGCATTTTGATGATGTCATTCAGGAGGATAAACAGTGGTGTTCAGTGTTCGTCTTTACGCTACATATTACACGTCGTTTGTTGTTTTCCATTTCACGGGGAAAAAAACACGTTGAACTTGAAGCATCTTTAATTCAAATATATGCAGCTTTATTTTTGTGCGATATTAAATTTATAAATACGTAACCAGGAAAGCGGACAATTTTGAACTTTGTGTGTTTAAAAAAAAACAAAAAAAGTTAAGCTTTTAATTTATATTTTAAAAAAAATCTTCATCTTTATGTTGTGAGAATATTTGTGTTGCATCTTTTGGGGAAGTCTGAACTCTCAGAAATACAGAATCAAACTCTGAATTCAAAACACCGTTTATTGTAGATGTTAAACAGGCCGACTGTATTGTGAGGCTGATTTCAAGGCCAAAATCTGTGATATAAAAAACACACGACAACTAAAAGCAAAAAAGGCAAAAGCGTATAACCTTATAACAGTTCCACCCCAACCATGTAGCCATTAATGGTAAAGCATCCATTACAATTGCCTACTTTATAGTTGACGTCATAATTTAGCCGCGCAAGTGCAGCTGGGTGCTAAAGCTAGACAAACAAACCGCATTTACAGAGCGCTTAGACATCGATGTGAAGTTTCACAGATCATCAAATATAAAATAGAGGATGTTGTTTTGATTGAGAAAGACAAATCAGGAGCTTTTTCTCGATGGCGACCCTGCTAACTATCGAGTGGACTCGCTAGCTGCTAGCCAAAAAACACCTGTTACAGCCATTACCATGACAACAGCGGGTCCACAAAGTTACTAATTCCCCCGTGAGATAATCTGAGTGGTAAAAGGTTAATTCTACATATAAAATATATGCAGTTTGTGTTTTTTGTACCTTGTTGACAAGAATTATTGGGTTTTATACATTTATTATGGTATTTTCCAACATCCGATCTGGGCATCTAGAGTCCGATTTAAACAACAAACCCCAACAGCGGTGCTTAGTTCCTTCTCGTTTAAACATCTTTAGGAGACGAAACTACAACTTTGTGACGATTGGAGCGACTAGGACACATAGGCACCAATGAAAAATATGTGCTCGTTTGTCTAGGGCTACCTCCCAGAATGCATTGCGACGTTAGCTACTGTGAAAGGCGACATGAATATTGAAAGCTACTACTACTACTAGAGAAAGAAAGGGAAAAGTTTTTTGGCAGTGGGGAAGAAATCATCCATTTATCGTTATCGAGGTTACCTGCTAAAGATATGGTGATATTGATTTGAGGCCATATTTGCCCAGCCCTACTTTGTCGCGTTGCACTGATAATATTAACCATATTTTGTGATTCAAATGGAAGGAAATCCGTTTAGTTTAGTTAAACGAAAAGCCAAAGTTTATTGAAAAACTTGCCCAAGTAACGAGGAATTCAATTTACAGTTCAGCGAGTGGCGGTTAACGCCAGCCCGCTGCGTTGGTGCGCACGCTAGCGCCGCCCTGAGGTCGGAATGCGGCAGACGATGGTGGCGAAGTCATCGCGTTGGGGAGCGGCGTACGTCGTCACAGCAGAACGAAAACCGGCGATTGATTGCCGCGTACGTTCACGGCTGTGCTTTTGTGGCTAGCTCCACTGAGGCGACTCTGATCTTTTTTACAGAACGCACAGCCAGCCTCAGGGATGGAAGAAATATCGTTACGATATATCACCATATTTTATTTCCCAATATTGTATCGATATTCAAATGCAAAAAAACTGGGGGTTGTTTTTTGGGGGGATTTGAATGGAACCATTAATGATGACAGTAATTTTTGTGGTAAATATAAAAGTATATTCGTTCCAGTGGATCAACTAGATCTAGTGATAAAACTGGATGTGTTAAAGTATGAAACATGTTGGAGTGTTTAGAATGATGGGACAGTTTTTCTACAGGTACATTCAGTTTTAAAAATCACAGTCTTACTCATAGTACAGCAATATATCGTATCGTCTCCCGTGTATTGCGATACATATCGTATTGCCAGATTTTTACCAATACCAATCCTCAGTGAGCCTCCCGGCTGTTTTCGGTCACAGACTTTCAAGCCGGCGTCTAAAGTCCTCAACTTCCAGCCAAGAATCAGCAAATTTACACGTCCCCATTTCGCGCCGATGCACTCTAAATTAGCGGGATGCGTCACACCGGCACGTCTATAGCGACAGTACGTAAAGTTACGTGGTACGAACAAAAATTATTAAACTGGAACAAAAAATGTATCGATTTTATTGGTTTATGTGCGTCTATTTTTAATAGACAAACTTTTCAACACTAATCAAATATAGGACATTACAAAATTGACTTAACTTTTCCAAGACCCCACCCACAGATACCCTGAACTCGCCGTAACTGATGTAACCATGAGTTCTGACCTTTTGGTTTGTGACCTTAAGGTCAATCACCAAAAAGCGCACCTCTGAATGGCTTAAGAAAAATCAAGGTATTCGAACGGCCTAGTCAAAGTTTGGGGTTAAATTTGAGTTACAATGGATGTTCATGCTTGCAGGTTTTGATCCAGCTTCAAGGTTAACTGGTAGAGAAGAAAGTGTAGCCGGGTTGAAGTCCGGCGATCTGCTCTTTCTTGGTGAGATTATGGCGATAAAGGCATCTTAATCCCAACCTTTAGGTGTTTTGTTTCTTCCACACAGATGGAAAAGACAAATTTAACAAATGTTTTATTGTATTTATTCTTTTATGCGGGTGGAACAACCAGTTTAGGGGTCAAGGAGGTTTGGATGTTTTTTTTTACCTTTCATGAATGAAATCATTGTTTGAAAACCATTTATTTTAATTCCTCAAGTTACATCTGTCTGATATTAACATTCCTTGGATAATCTGACTTCTGTAAGGCGGTGAAAACTTAAAAAAAAATCTTGAAGCAGGATTTTAAAGCAACTTTTTGGCGTTTTAGGCAATGTGAATGCGTTAAATTTAATTCAATTTAGAGGAGCGCCGTGTGACCTCTCTTCATCACTGAAGGTGTCAGAATAAGAAAAGTGTTCTTATTAAAGCAGTCGGTTAAAGTCACGGTTTGGTACCTTTTCGGTTCACTTTAATCAAGAAAATAAATACAAATCTGCATATGTCTTTACTTTGATCAGCAATAAGCAAGAAACCATTTTTCCTCAACTCCTTCCTTTCAATTCCTGAAATTATTTTGATTTTATTATGTTCTATAACTTAAAAAATGTTAGCATATAGAATTGACTCAAGATTTTATTGGATTTTTAAAAATAAGCAAAATGGTACAAGCGGACATAGCCAGAGTAGAAAACAATATAAAAAACTTGAAAACAGTCACTGTAAATGTTTAGAAATGTTTAAAAAATACTTTTCCCATATTTGAGAATAAAACATGCTTAAATCACTTTGGAGTCGTTTTGATATTTCAACAGCCTAGTCTCCCAGCTGTACTTGAAGGCAGCAGGGGCAGCTGTTGGGAAAATCCCTTCTCATCAACGGGATTCCTCTGACTTGTGTCATACCGATAAATACGAATACATGTGCCGTTTGTTACAGGCCTAAAGCGGACACAAAGATGAATCCTGGATGAAGGAGAAAAAAAACAAGCAGGCCTCTACAGACGGTCTCCCCATGCAAAGCGTAAGAAAATAATCAGGGACTGCCAGGAATATTCTGGATCAGCACAAAGCCAGAACTGCATCAGAGGAAGACGAGTTACCCTTTCAGTAAAGAGTGTCCTTTGCTGCTTGTAAGAGACATAAGAGTGGAATAAATGCTCCTCGGTTCTCAGTGGTACCAAATGTAAAGTTTTCATTTAAAAAAAAAAAAGAAAGAAATTTAAGGTGCCTGTTCATTAAATGCATAAAAGAGTGGCTGCTTTCAGAGGGTTTCTTACACTTTGGTCTCGTAGTCTTTCCAGGCTTTGTCAAAAGGCTTCTTCAGATCCTGCAAGAAGAAACAGGACAGAAAAGATTCAATGGGCTTCAATGAACAGCACGAAATGGATAAGTAGAAAAAAGGCCCCATTCACTCTGATCCCCATTAAATAAAATAAACCTGCATGTAGATGCAGATCTGTTTTTGGCCCCAGAGAACATTAGAAAACAAGAAAGAAAGAGCAAAAGAAAGAGCGAAAGAAAGAGCGAAAGAAAGAGCGAAAGAAAGAGCGAAAGAACGAGCTAAAGAAAGAGATAAAGAAAGAACGAGCGAAAGAAAGAGCGAAAGAAAGAGCGAAAGAAAGAGATAAAGAAAGAGCGAAAGAGCGAAAGAAAGAGATAAAGAAAGAGCGAAAGAAAGAGATAAAGAAAGAGCGAAAGAAAGAGATAAAGAAAGAGCGAAAGAAAGAACGAGCAAAAGAACGAGCAAAAGAAAGAGCGAAAGAAAGAGCGAAAGAAAGAGCAAAAGAGCAAAAGAAAGAGCAAAAGAGCAAAAGAAAGAGCAAAAGAGCAAAAGAAAGAGCAAAAGAGAAAAAGAAAGAGATAAAGACAGAGCGAAAGAAAGAAAGAGCGAAAGAAAGAGAGCGAAAGAGCGAAAGAAAGAGAGCGAAAGAGCGAAAGAAAGAGTGAAAGAAAGAGAAAAAAAAGAAAGAGCAAAAAAAAGAAAGAGCAAAAGAAAGAGAGCGAAAGAAAGAAAGAGCAAAAGAAAGAGAGCGAAAGAAAGAAAGAGCAAAAGAAAGAGCGAAAGAGCGAAAGAAAGAGTGAAAGAAAGAGCAAAAAAAGAAAGAGCAAAAAAAAGAGAGCGAAAGAAAGAGAGCGAAAGAAAGAGCAAAAAAAAGAAAGAGCAAAAGAAAGAGAGCGAAAGAAAGAGCGAAAGAAAGAGCAAAAGAAAGAAAGAGCAAAAGAAAGAGCGAAAAAAAAGAGCGAAAGAGAGCAAAAGAGAGCAAAAGAGAGCAAAAGAGAGCGAAAGAGCGAAAGAAAGAGAGCGAACGATAAAGGTACAGGAACCGTTACAACGCTACCAACTGCCACATATAAATCTGAAACTCAGTATAAAGAGTTTTATACCCATATTAGGGCGGGGCAATATGGAAAATAAATAAAAACTTCCTCTATTATGCCACAAAAAGATTTTTATACCAGTCGATGTCGATATTTATCATGACATAAAACAAATCACTATTTTTTTTTCAATGTTTAACATTCCCTGGTACAATTTAAAGATAGTTTTTAAAAAAGCTATTTTTGAATTAAAAATGTAAAGTTGTCATAGAACTGTTTCGGGGGAAAAGTAAAGGAGGTGAGGGCTTAGTGATATGGATTAAAAATAAAATCCTTTTTTTTTCATGCCAAATTCGAGTTTTGATATGAATCCAAGTTTTTCAAATGACATAACAATTTTAAATCTTCTCTTTTTTGAGTTGACCTGAATTCAAAGTCTAAATAAATATTGTAAAAACAAGATGGAAGGCCTCGGGTGGGCTGACATCACTTTGGAGGGCAATATAGCCTCAAATCTATATTGGGATATTATCTAGAAAATGTGCGGTAACGATATCTGTTGCAATATATTCTTTTCTTTTTTATATATGTCAAAATTACAGTTTATGAAAATTCTCACTTTCCAGATACTTTGCAGCAGAACAACAACTTCAAAAAAGTTTAGAACCCCATTTAAAGAACATTTATTTTTCTAAATGCATTTAAAAACATTCAAATATTTTTCCAAAAAAATGCATCGCAAAAATTCTTAACATAAAGATGAAGATATTTAAAATAAATTAAAAGTTAAATGTCTTTTTTTTAAAACCCCACAAAGTTCAAAATTGTCCGCTTTCCTGGTTACTTATTTATAAACGTAATATTGCACAAAAATAAAGCTGCACATGTTTGAATTAAAAGTGCTTCAAGTTCAACAGGTTTTCTTTTATCGCTTATTGGAAAACAACAAATTAAAATTTTTAAACTTGCAGTACGTTGTGTAAAGACGAACATCGGTATTTATCCTCCTTGATGACATCATCGCAGTAAGCTGGTATAGTCAGAATATCTACCTTTGGCTAAATATAGATCATTTCTACCTTAAAACTTTTATATCGCCCACCACTCCTTAAACAATTAAAACCCAAGAGGTGCATTGGTGAGTTTTCTATCTCGATATTTTAATGTGACGAAAATTCATCTTCATAAATAGAAAAATTCGATAAAACCGAAATATTGCCCAAACCTAATCCAGAAGATCCAAAATTTAGCATCAGGGTTTTATTATTTATTATTACACATCTATTTTATGTGACTTAATTCGTCTCTACAGACGATGTTTTACAGGTCTGGACTCAGAGAGACGGCGGGATAATTACAGCAGCTGATTGGCTGAGTGATAAGCGGTGGGGGGGTCAGCTTTACAGATGTGAGGCTGAAGGAGGGAAAACTGAGACGAAGGACAGAGAGGGAGAGAGAGAGCGAGGGAGAGAGCGAGAGAGACAGAGAGAGACAGAGAGAGAGAGAGCGCGAGAGAGAGACAGAGAGAGAGAGCGCGAGAGAGACAGAGACAGAGAGAGAGAGAGAGAGAGCGAGAGAGACAGAGAGAGAGAGACAGAGAGAGAGAGAGAGAGAGAGACAGAGAGAGAGACATGGAGTCAGAACAGAGACATGAGGACAAAGACGGGAAGTCCCAGACGGAAACAGCAGATAGACACGGAAGGAAAAAAAAAAACAACAACACGGGACAAGAGTCCTCTGGTGGGAAACGGAGGTCAAGAGGACAACTCGTGCAACCATGGCAACCAGGGTCATTAGACAGCTAACTTTAATCACATCAGACTTCACAGAAACCACAGCCAATCACATGGCTCTAAAGTGGGCGGTAACGAGCTCTGATTGGATTACAGAGCTGGAGGGAGGGATGGACAGGGATGGATGGATGAATAAATAGATGGATGAATGAATAGATGGATGAATAAATGAATAGACGCGTGAATGAATGAATAGACGCATGAATGAATGAATAGACGCATGAATGAATGAACGAATGAATAGATGGCTGGATGAACAGATGGATGAATGAATGAATAGATGGATGAATGAATGAATGAATAGATGGATAAATGAATAGACGGATGAATGAATGAATGGACGCATGAATGAATGAACGAATGAATGAATAGATGGCTGGATGAACAGATGGATAAATGAATGAACAGATGGGTGAACGAATGAATAGATGGCTGCATGAACAGATGGGTGGATGAATGAACAGATGGATGAATGAATGAATGAATGAACAGATGGATGAATGAATAGACGGATGAATGAATGAATGAATGAATAGACGCATGAATGAATGAATGAATGAATAGATGGCTGAATGAACAGATGGATGAATGAATGAATAGGTGGATGAATGAACAGATGGATAAATGAATGAATAGATGGATGGATGAATGAATAGATGGATAAATGAATAGACAGATGAATGAATGAATGAATGAATGAATAGACGCATGAATGAATGAACGAATGAATAGATGGCTGGATGAACAGATGGATAAATGAATGAACAGATGGATGGATGAATGAATGAATGAATGGATGAACGAATGAATAGATGGCTGGATGAACAGATAGATGAATGAATGAACAGATGGATGAATGAACAGATGGATGGATGAATGAACAGATGGATGAATGAACGAATAGATGGATGAATGAACGAATAGATGGGTGGATGAATGAATAGATGGATGAACGAATTAATAAATGGATGGCTGAATAAACAGATGGGTGGATGAATGAACAGATGGGTGGATGAATGAATAGATGGATGAATGAACGAACAGATGGATGGATGAATGAACAGATGGATGGATGAATGAATGAACAGATGGATGAATGAACGAATAGATGGGTGGATGAATGAATAGATGGATGAACGAATTAATAAATGGATGGCTGAATAAACAGATGGGTGGATGAATGAACAGATGGGTGGATGAACGAATAGATGGATGAATGAACGAATAGATGGATGAATGAACGAATAGATGGGTGGATGAATGAACAGATGGATAAATGAATGGACAGATGGATGAATGAATAAATAGATGGATGAATGAATAGATGGATGAATGAATGAATAGATGGATGAATGAATAGATGGATGAATGAACGAATAGATGGATGAATGAATAGATGGATGAATGAACGAATAGATGGGTGGATGAATGAACAGATGGATAAATGAATGGACAGATGGATGAATGAATAAATAGATGGATGAATGAATGAATAGATGGATGAATGAATGAATAGATGGATGAATGAATAGATGGATGAATGAACGAATAGATGGGTGGATGAATGAACAGATGGATAAATGAATGGACAGATGGATAAATGAATAAATAGATGGATGAATGAATGAATAGATGGATGAATGAATGAATAGATGGATGAATGAATAGATGGATGAATGAACGAACAGATGGATGGATGAATGAACAGATGGATGGATGAATGAATGAATGAACAGATGGATGAATAAACGAATAGATGGATGAATGAACGAATAGATGGGTGGATGAATGAATAGATGGATGAACGAATTAATAAATGGATGGCTGAATAAAAAAATGGGTGGCTGAATGAACAGATGGGTGGATGAACGAATAGATGGATGAATGAACGAATAGATGGATGAATGAACGAATAGATGGGTGGATGAATGAACAGATGGATAAATGAATGGACAGATGGATGAATGAATAAATAGATGGATGAATGAATAGATGGATGAATGAATGAATAGATGGATGAATGAATAGATGGATGAATGAACGAATAGATGGATGAATGAATAGATGGATGAATGAACGAATAGATGGGTGGATGAATGAACAGATGGATAAATGAATGGACAGATGGATGAATGAATAAATAGATGGATGAATGAATAGATGGATTAATGAATGAATAGATGGATGAATGAATAGATGGATGAATGAACGAATAGATGGGTGGATGAATGAACAGATGGATAAATGAATGGACAGATGGATGAATGAATAAATAGATGGATGAATGAATAGATGGATGAATGAATAGATGGATGAATGAATGAATAGATGAATGAATGAATAGATGGATGAATGAATGAATAGATGGATGAATGAATAGATGGATGAATGAATGAATAGATGGATAAATGAATGAACAGATGGATGAATGAATGAATGAATAGATGAATGAATGAATAGATGAATGAATGAATAGATGGATGGGTCAATCATTTGAACAAAGGTAACAAGCTACTAAAGCTTTTCCCTCCCAGTTTCGATGTTTTCCTTTCTTTTCCTGACCTGGAAAACGTTTCTAGTCCAGACTTTCCAGACTGTAGGAATCTGGATGTTAAATTCCTCGTTTTTCAGAACGTAAACAGAAGAACCCTGGAGGAGCCGATGAGCATCAGAACCTCCTGCTACGTTTCCAGGACCTGAACGGGCCTCCACCTCCCATAGAGATCAGTGGTGAAACGGCAGCCTTACCCCTTTCACTCCCTTCAGGTCTCCTTTCAGCAGGCTGTCCAGGGGGAAGGTGATGATGTTGTTCATGTTCTGGAACTGTAGGGGGAGCAAACATGAAGAGGCGGACGGTCACGACGGTTATTATGCTCAGATGGGACCAGATCATTTCCGAGACGTCTCCAGACGAGCAGACTCAACCACGCATACTTACAAGGTTTTTGAAAAGCGCCGTGAGCTCCTTGGTGAAAACCGAGAACTTGAGGAAGGCCGAACCCAGATCAGGATCGTCTCTGTAGACGCAGTTCTCCCCGAACTTCTCCAGAGCCTGAGTGTACTGCTCCTCGTTGTCGACGTGGGCTGCAAGACACACACACAAGGTCAACATCAGGAAAAACAGTGAGAGAAAACAATCAAACGTAGCTGTTGACCTTTAAAGATCATGTTGCAGCATGATTCTGCCACCGCCATGCTTCAAATCTGGGGGGATGGTCAAAACGTTGCATAAAGGATCAATTTGGTCTGACGTAGTAATGGGCAATATAAACAGCATAAGGTAAAAAAAAGACATTCATTTAACCAAAGGCAGAGAATTACCGCAATTGCACATGTTGATGATGTCATCAACCTGTGCCTAGGTACTTTGTACCAGGTGTGCAAGTAGGTTATTCAGTGTTCGTATTTACTCTAGATATTGTAAGTTTAAAATTTGTTGTTTTCTGTTTAACGGACTAGAAACCTGTTCAAATATGTACCGTTTTATTTTGGTGCAATAAAAAAAAAAAGAGTTTAAATAGGTAAACAGTAAAGCAGAAAGTTGTGTTTTTTATTTCTTTTTACATTTTGCTTTTCGTAACATTTAGCTTGTATTTTATCTAAAATATCTTTAGATTTATGATAGTATATACATTTTATTTTAAATGACATTTTGCATAATAAATGTTCTTTAAATGGAATTCAATACTTTTTTGAAGTCGTTATTCTGCTGGAGTGTGTCATTTTGACATAAAAAAGAAGAAAAGAATATATTGAAATGAATATCGTTACACGCATACTTGTTGCCCCCCATCTCGGCGCCTGTACGTTGGGGTTTACCCCGGTGAACGAGAGGGTAGCCTCCCTCCGCCTTCGGGTGGGGGGACGGGTCCTGACTGTTGTTTGTGCTTACGCGCCAAACAGCAGATTAGATTACCCACCCTTCTTGGAGTCTTTGGAGGGGGTGCTGGAGAGTGCTCCTCCTGGGGACTCCCTTGTTCTGCTGGGGGACTTCAACGCTCACGTGGGCAATGACAGTGAGACCTGGAGGGGTGTGGTTGGGCGGAATGGCCCCCCCGATCTAAACCCGAGTGGTGTCTTGTTATTGGACTTCTGTGCTCGTTATGGATTGTCCATAACAAACACCATGTTCAAGCATAAAGGTGTCCATATGTGCACATGGCACCAGGACACCTTAGGCCGCAGCTCAATGATCGACTTGGTTGTTGTCTCATCTGATCTGCGGCCGCATGTTTTGGACACTCGGGTGAAGAGAGGGGCAGAGCTGTCCACTGACCACTACCTGGTGGTGAGTTCGGCTCCGATGGTGGGGGAGGACGCCGGACAGACCTGGAAGGCCCAAACGTGTTGTGAGGGTCTGCTGGGAACGTCTGGCAGAGTC